>JARWLC010000006.1:128925296-130125296 GCA_033318265.1 Phyllotis vaccarum
AGCCAGAAGACCAGAGAGTCTGCTGTGAAGCTTGTGTTGTCTAGAGATGAGAAGGAACTTATATTCACATGTCAAAAAAATGGATGCCCACCAAAAAGAACATTGACAACCCCAACGGACAAATATGTCAGTCACTGTTCTACTGATATAAAAAGACACATGACGAAGAAAGCTCTTATAAAATAAAGCACTTAACTGGGGGTTATTTTATAATTTTTAAATGCTAATTCATGACCACTGTGGCAGGAATCAGCCAGGCATGGTGCTGGAATAATAACGGAGAGCTTTGTCCTGACTGTGGACAGTAGGCAGAGAGGCAGACACTGGACCTGCTATGGGCTTTTGAAACCTCAAAGCCTACTTTCAGTAACACACCTCCTTCAACAAAGCCACATCTACTCCAACAAGGAATCACCTATTCTGGAAAGACCAGACTCCATAGTCCTATAAAACAATTCAGAAACCGAGGACTAATTATGCAATTATGTAAGGCTATGGGAAGTATTCTCATTCCAACCACCAGAACGTGTCAATGTGAAAAGGGGAGCTCTCAAGGATCTTCAAAGAAGTGCAGACAGAAGAATAAGTCTTTCCCAGCGATGAACTCATTAATTGGTGTTCTAATACCAAGGGTCTGCCCCAAATCACACACACACAAAAGAAACACAAAACAGATTCAGCAGGTGGTACATGCATGTGTATACATGTAGTAATATAATAAAAAAAGATCTTTAAAAAGGCAACACATTTGAGGACTTGGGAGAAGTAGGAGGGAGGGGACACTAGGAGCACTAGAAAAAGAAAATAATGTAATAAAAAATTTAAAATTAAAAGAAACAACTTGGCATATTATCTGCTATTGAGATGGTTCATAAACCACCTCAATTCTAAGTGAATTGGCATAAGAAATTTTTATAATTCTTGTCCAGGCAAATAGGGGGAAAGCTATACCCTTTTACAATCTATGTGATCTCCAAAATAACTTTTACTTATGTAATAGCTAGAGCATTTGGCTTTGTTTATGAAATTAACAGCTTTTCTCTGACTAATTCTCTTTTTAACTAGAATTTTATTCTTTCCTCCTTTAAGACTAATTTAGTTTTAATTTTAAATATAATATAAATTGATTTATCCTGTAGTTTTAGAAAACATCTTTATTACTTTGTACATTAGAAATTGGGTATAGATATTATGAAATCTATAGTTTTCATAAGCTATGGAGTGTTTTGTTTCTATTGAATGTGGGGTTTATCATTATTTAACAAAGAATAGTTTTCATTCTCTGAACATTCATTTATTTCAATTGGATTATTTACTTTTTTTCTCTTGGAAAATAATAACCTTCCCCTAATTTTCTTAGCTCATCTCTCACATAGCTCTCTCAGAAAAAAAAATGCACTAAATGGATAGTGCCTAAAATTAATGATCCACAGTTGAATTGAGAAGAAAAATCTATCTTCAGGTCACAGTTTAGGTACTGAGACAAAGATCTCTGTGGTAATCACCGAACACTTTTGCTTCTAAATCATTAAGGCTTAATGTTAGCATAAACCTCCCTAAACAACTGGAAAAGTGAACTTACCGTATAAAATGAGTCAAAACTGTCTCCTATGGACGCTAAGCCAGTGCATTCTTTATTCCTGTGACCATTGCTCACGATGTGTAGTAAAACTCTGCCTCATCTGATTGCAGAAGTAGCACTCAGCAGGATTGTGAGGCAGATTCTGTTTGCACATGGACTGTTGAGTCTCTCAAACAGTTTTACGTGCAGTGCACAATTGTACTCTCCCTTTGAAAGTCAATGTAAGTGTTCGTTGTCAGGATGATAGACACTGCTTTACAATTGCCCAGAGAGATCCAAATTTTCCTTTAAAGTTAGATTACCATGAATTTAACCAGCACCCAAGGGGTATAAGACTATGAAGTTACTTTGTATGTATAATAGATTCAGTTCCGGCCTCTCTTCCTTTCTCCCTCCCTCCCTCCCTCCCTCCCTCCCTCCCTCCCTCCCTCCCTCCCTCCCTCCCTCCCTCCCTCCCTCCCTCCCACCCTTCCTCACTCCTGTTTTCAGTTTTCTCTCAATATGAGCAAATGTTGGTTTTAGTGAAACCTCACTTGATATTCATGAACTTCTTCCATCCCTTATCTTCAAATGGATGCTTTGTCTGCCTCCACATCTGTCTGCACACAAGAAGAGGTCGTTTGACTCTATGCACCACCTCACTTATGCTGGGAAGTGAAGTCAGAAACTCTGAAAGAGCAGTCAGTGCTCTTTACCAGGGAGCTATCTCTCCGCCATCTTTGACCCTTATGTCTCTCTGTATAAAGTTCCTTTGTGATTCATTTTCAGGAATTCCCATTTCTGTTTCCAGGTGTCAGCCAAGTCCTTGAGCTTTCTCTATTCATATTTACCATGTTCCTGTAGTATTTCCATTTTCCCAGCAATCCTGCTCAGATTTGATCTAGTTATTGGATGAATATAAAAATGAAATGTCAGGTCTTAAGCAAAACATGACCAGGTTATGTGGCATTCATCACCACTGACTCTTGCATGTGATTTTCAAGAGAGACAATGCTGTTCTACAGAAGTCCTTTCAGACAACAAAAGAGTACAATAGCCATTAGTCCACTAAAGCATATCTACCTGTAGACTCAGAGTCCAATCTCTTTTCTAACTGGAATCTGATACTGATATGAAGATATTATGAAGGCTGAGAATTTAGCAATTTTTGTAATTCTTCTATTCTACCTATGGATCCTAAGACTGACACCCTTGATCTGGTCCCCAAACGCTATCAGGATGATCCATGAAAATTTCAAGGAAGTGCTGACTCATATTAAATGAAGCACTTGTGACCCAAATCCCCTAGCAGCATTATGTATATCAGACATGAAAATGCTCCAATTACTACAACCTCCTTCTCCCCATTTTCTTTTTTCAGCTATGGCTCAGAAAACACTAATTTCACATACATTATGAAAAATTGTTTGGTTTTGAGGGAAAGTACATGCTTCCTATTTTTCTTTTTTTGGTATGAACGCTTTCTATGAATTATAAATCTATGAATTATAAACTGGACTGATAGATAATAGGGTCCCAGAACTCTAAGGGTTATCTGACAGCAACAAACGGTATAGCCAAGGGTTACTAGCCACCAGACAGTCCTAGAATTAGAGCCTACACATTACAGAGCAGAATAAACATGAAGAAAGCTACTCTAGCAAGTACATGGGACAATTTTTTTTCCCATTTCCCATGATCATCTTGTGGTCATTATTCAAACTGTCATTTCAGATGTGGTGACTCTGTCATGAACTTTGTATGGAAACTGTTCTCTTGGTTTTTTTGTTTTTTGTTTTTGTTTTTGTTTTGTTTCATAGCCAATAGAGAGAGAAAGCCGAATAATTTGAAAATACTTAGAAGAGACATTTATTGACACTTACCAACTTTGATGGATTATAATTATTTGGTCTTTTTGTTAAATTCCATTTTTCCTCTCTCTTATTCCATATTATTGAGTATATTTTCCCTAAATCATTTTCATGAATACTAATATATGATAAGTACTATTCTTTGGGGATTAACTTTGGAAAATTATCCTAAATCTGTTTTAGAGAAAACTGAGCAATGATGAAAAAGTTATATATATTATATATATATTATATATATTATATATATAAGATTATAATCATAAAATATTTCTCCTTCTACAAACTACTTATTGTAGTTATTTTAATGAAGTATTTATTTTTGGTTCCTCTACCTTCACACTGTCTCCAAAAACAGTCCTGACATTCAAAGAGCTCTCTTAGTATTGTAGCATAGCTGATGTGATGGGGATTTTCTCTTCCTATGTGTCCACAAAAAAATCAAATGCACAAAACCTCAGCAAATCCTACTGGTGTGTGATTCAAAGCTAAATCAGGCCCATTTCTTTTTGCTGCAACTTACAGCTCAGATGTAAGTTTTTAGCTGAGGTCCTAATGACATGCCTGCCAGCTGCCATGGTCCTGACCATGATGATCATTCACTAATGCTCTGAAACTGTAAGCAAGCCTCCAGATAATTTCCTTCTTTTGTAAACAGCCTTGGTCATTATGTCTCTTCAAAACAATAAAAAAATAACTGTGATAAAAATCTATTTTCCAAAAAAGATCAATTGATCCACGTAACATCTAATATTTATCTTATAGAATACTTCAAAAATATTTTATTATTTGGTGACTATGTTACATTAGGAGATAAACCAGAATTGCACAATAAGTAATGTGATGTAAATCAAAAAATAAAATGCCCTCAATAGTCGATGAGTTCTTTGGAGATACAGCTAAAATATATTCTAATTTTAAAAGGATGCAATGATGGCTTTAACAAATGACCCGACAATGGATTTGGTGTCTTGGGACTAGTAGGACCCCATTTGTCAATGGTGATCTACTCTAGGATGAAGAGTGAAAAACAGACAAACACAAAGTGTTGACTGACATCTTTGTGGTACAGCCCTTACAGTTGGACCCGATTTGATTCCCATGGTCCAGGAGACGTCAGCTTATTCTGTCTAGAAACTGCACAAACACTCCAGCAGAAAGGCTGAGCAAAGGGTTCGCAGTGGCCAAGGCTTGGAGCCAAAGATATGGGCAGCATTTGCTCTAAGACCTGCTACGCCTGACTAAGCAAACAAGATATTTAAAGAGAAGCAGAGTCACTGTGGCCATGTTTTTGTATCACAGACATACATTTTAGCATTATCTTTCTTTTTCCTCCTCAAATTCATGTCTTTTATAACTTAAATCAACTGATACCATTTACATGGGTAGGTGGTGAGTATTAAAATAAGGCAAAACTGTATAATATTCTGCAGGTTTTAGGAACACAGTGAGGGTGCAGTGATACATAAAAATTTATGCACGTTTTGAAGATTTTATATATAATCACATGAAGCCTAAGTGTTGGTCTGAATTTTCCCAACACTCAGGCTTCATGTGATTGGAGAATTGGTAAAATGCAGAGAACTTCCTGGGTTTTGCTAGTGTCCTATGAACTCCCAACTGACTGCACAGCCCTTTAGTTGGATAGCACAGTATTTGTGCAATGGGTTTCTACTTAGGTGTGAGACTTCAGACTTAAGTAAAATATTGTCATTCCTTTTCTCAGTCAATAGTTTATTCCTGGCCCATAAGATAAACATGAAGATTTATTCTTGATAAGCAACCACAGCAGTAAATCCACACTAAAGCTTTTATATTTGTTTTGTCATAAACAAATTTATTTCCTCAAAGAACAGAAAATCCTGATATATTTCCAGCTCTGATGCATAAATGAGTCTGGGTCCTACTTCATATTTATTTATGCTGGGAAATTGAAGCACAGTTTCTCCTTAACAGCATCATTATACCTTCTTGGGAACTATTTGCTGGCATTTAATTGCACTGTAGGTTTGGGAAAGTGTGGAATTCAAGCTTTTGTCTATTAGATTTTAGAGTAATGATCAATTAAGGGAGATTAAAAAGGAAGCTCTCTTTCACTCACACATCAACCTTCTGTTGGTTACTGCCACAGATGTAGCTAACACCTTTGTCAAGATAAATGTTCACTTTGTCAGAAGCCAAAGAAAGTAAGTCCTGGTATTTAATCAAGAAGTATTAAAATATTTAGATTTTATACCATGCACCATTTACATTCAGACTTAGCTTAGATTTTGCTCTGGAGAAAATTTTATATTTATAATCTGATTCATAACCTTCAGTGAAAAATAGTTATGTCCATGAACTGAAGAGCTTTAGAGAGACATTCTGATCATCCAGAGAAACAGATAAGGAGAGGCAGTACCTGGCTGCACCCAGCAGCCTCTTCTGAAGTGATAGCCTGCTCCTCTATGGAGCGGTACATATGCATCCACTGCAAAATGGGTAAAAATATCCAAGCAGGAAAAAAAAAAACCCTCATCTTTGTTTTCCTTCCAGATTGTGCAATTTATCTCCAGTAACACACACATTCATCGTCACCAAAGCTCAGTGGAATAATTACCAGTATTTACTGAATAGGCCATGCAAAGCCATATGCTGCTGGTGGAAAGAATGTGGAAAAATACTGAAAACTCACACAAATAATAAGACTGCAAAGTCAGCCACTTACAGTGGAGCAGTGTTTAAAAATCATATGCAAAGAGAGAGGGCTATGTTATAAATAAAGTTCTGGATTTATATGAGGTAGAAGCAGTTTTATGCAAGGGATAGAAACTTTAAAACTTCGTCTCTAAAAGTAGAAATGTAAGCAAAGTATATTATATTGAACATAAAATATAGACAGATATGCACATACATACATACACACACACACACACACACACACACACACACACACACACACACACACACACACACATATATATATATCCCTAAAACGAAACACACATACACACATACACACACAAAATAGCAAGTAGCAGCTCTAAGAGTGTGGTGGAGATAAGCAACATCTCGTGAATGTTTTAAATAGCACACACACAGGTATTGTAGACCAATTTCTTATTTGTTTTTGTTTTTAGTTTACAAAACAGTACTTGACATAGGTTCTAAGTCCTTTTGTTCAATAAATACTGCTTCATTTTGTTATCAGCCTGTAGTCAGAAGTTTCTCAGTCCCACAAGGCTCTGCAGCAGCTTATAAAATAATCACTCAGTGGCTTAATATTATAGTAACTTCTGAGTCAATAGCTCAAGCATATGACCGACTAGCTCTTACACTTAAATCAAGCCATAATTTTTATCTATGTTTATCCATATGGCTTGATACTTTTGCTCAGTGGAGTATTCTCATCTTGCTTCCTCTGCCTCTGGCTCACATCTATTGCTCTGCTCTTCTTCCCAGGATTCTCCTAGTCAGGTTGTCTCATCTCTACTTCCTGCCTGGCTACTGGACAATCAGTATTTTATTAAAACCAATATGGGTAAAAGATCTTAACAGTGTTCAAGAGCATTTTCCCATATCAGCTCATTTCACAGAAAATTGATTCACAAGATTTTTTTAATAGATTAATTTAACTGATTTTATCTGTGTGCCACATGTGTACTTGGGGCTGGCAGAGGCCAGAAGAGGGTATTGGATTACCTGAACTAGAGTTAAAGTAGGTTATGAGTTATTATGTGGGTGGCAGAAATTCCTCTGGAAGAGCAGACATTCCCTTAAGGAGTCATCTCTCCAGCCCTATAATCCACAGGATATTAGTGTATTTATGGTTATGAATTTATATGTAAAGGGTAGACACCACTAAGAAATTCAAAGCCTTCACATTTAAATAGATTTGATAGATACATAGTGGCAGAAAGAGGAAAAAGGCTTTAGAATTGCAGGCTTATATAAAATGAAAAGTTGAGTTTTCTAGGCAAATTAATTAAAGGTACATTTTTTTCTGATTTTTAAAATAAATTTAGAATGTCATTTATTACAGATTTTCAATACATAATATTTTAAGGAAAGCCCTTTGAGGTGCTTATATTTTTCATTACCATTCTTTATTATCTACTATTTTAGTATATCTATAACCATCTGATTATTAAAGGACACATGCATGATTCCTATTTTTTAAATGTTATACACATATACATGTATATATACATATATATATGTTTGTATGTATGCATGTCTTCTACTTTTTTAAAATCATACCTATAACCTAGAGGTATGTATGGGATGAGTTAGGTACTTGTTAATTATTATTTACATTTATAATGTATTTTAAAGCAGGAATGTGGTTAACCCTTGACCTGTTATTTCCTCTTACCTCTCTCTCTATGCTCTTTCTCTGTTTCTTGTTCCTTTCTTTAGATTAGTCTATAAGACTTAATTTTCTGTCTCCAGATTTTTTTCCTTACTCTTTCTTGGTGATGCCAGATTATGATGAGTTCTCATGGACTTTTTCTGCTATTATTTTCTTCACCCTAATGTTCATTCTTACATGTGTTCCACTATGGAAAATTCTGTGCTCTTTTCAGTGATTTAAACCTTTTTGATCATTCAACACAGTTATCTTGACTAACTCTAAAGGTGAATTTCACATATAGTCATAGGATGCAATTTACACTGTCTAATTTTGTTACTTAGAAATTGTTCCTGGCATCCACGTCTTACCATAACTGCCATCATGCTCTCAGAGAACTAGCCATACCCTTTCTTTCCGCCAGTATCTTTAAATCATCAGCGCAATTTCCTAATCCCTTCATGTTGAGTGATATATCATCAGAATCAAAAAAGTATCACAGGATTAGATGAAGATTCAGCATAGAGTTTATGTTTATTCCTCTTCATTCTCAAAACTCTTAATAACACTATACAGAGCTTTGTGCATCATTAATGTGAGGTTTTATCAAAACTGGAAATTTCAATTATTTTATGATTGTCAGAACTATATAACATCATTTAAGGACTCTTTTATTTCTTAATAAGGGTAAAATGCCCACAAAGATACATCTAATGGATCTTCTCAGATTTACTAAGAAATATCTATTTTTAGATATACTACTTTGTGAAATAATATTTTCTTGATATATAACCCTTTATATCCATCCCCAACATGTTATATGTTGAGTAAATTCTTATAAATAACACATGTATAGTAAGCACTAATTTATAAGTCTTGGTGGCCCACATAATTTCTTTGTTTGATGATAAATTCAACGAATCATTTTTTCTTCTAGGATAAATCATATTCATCTGTGAGCATATGAATTAATTTTAGTAGACCCATTTAACTTATAACAAAGTACATTTCCAATGAAATTTTCTTTTTCATTTTTAAATCAATTATATACTATTAATACTTATATAGCAATTTCAATATGAGGGAACTTTGTTAACAGAGCCTTATAGGAATAAAAAATCAATTTCAATTTATAAATATAATTTAGTTGAAGACAAGTATGATAGAATGAATCTCAAAAGATATTCAGGCTTAAAAATGTAATATAATTGGATAAACTTCTGTTTAGGAAATATGTGAATGGGCAGGAGATGAAGATACAGCATTGCCTGAAAATGGTTTCCCACTGCTGAACATTTCCTTAAAGTTCCCATCTCATAAATTTGATTAAAAAGTTAAATTTCTGATGAGATCAATGGCTTCCTTTTTATATATGTGTTCAGTTTCTCACAGGCTTTAAGAAGTCCTAGTTATGAGAAGCCGATGCATCATTATTTTTTATTAAATACTAACATTAATATCTAAGCTTGCAAGTGTACAATCTTTCTATGTAGCTAGTCACTAATATGGTTGTTCTCACTGTAAGCTAAGGGAAATAACATTGAAATTGTTCATGCAACCTATATTAAATATCGAGGAGATTGTGCTGCCTTCTCATTAGGACAGCGGGATAACAGAACCATGGTCTTGTAAAGTGTCACCAAACAAAATTGTTAATAAATTGCAGCATAGGTTCTGGAATCTTTGCATCACAAACAGAACACAAATGTCTACTAATTATTTTTCTAGTTAATAGATAAAATATACTGTGGTAGAAATATCCAACAAGAAGATTGGTTACTTTGACTTGGCATTTAGAGGTTATAGCCTATCATTTTGGAGATAGAAGAACAGTGAAAATATGTAGTAGCAACTCCTTTTATATTGCCAGATTAGGAAGCAGAGCATTCAGGCAAGACTCTAAGGAAATAGTATCTTCAAGCCCAAAGCCCAGCAACCTACCTCTCCAACCCGTTACATTTCCGAAGATTCCATAGCTGCCCAAATACTGCCAGCAGTGTAAGAGCAAACATTAAAAACATAAAGTACATTGGGTATTTAACATTCAAATCGTAACATTATTTCCATGAACTCTATAGGATCATTGATAACTCATAATGCAAGATTCTTTTAGTTTAATTAGTAAGTTCCCATAGTCTTCACAGTTCCAACACTGTTTAAAGTTCAAAGTTTCTTTCACAGTTGAAGGTAAATTCAACTGTGAGCCCCGTAAAACCAAAGAAAATGTTATAGCACAAAGAAGGGTTCATTTCATAATGAAATAATAGGAATGTAGAAGGATAAACTGGACCAACACCTGAAAAGACAAATTTTAAATTCTGCAACTCCATATCCAACATCCAGGGCTTACAAAAGGACATATGCTGTCTAACTCACACAGCCTTGTCACTTATACATCTTATAGGTTCTGTTTTGAGAAAGGTCTTTTCCTTTTTTTTTTTTTTTTCCGTATATCTGGTTTTCCTTCATGAGTATGTACCAAAATTCTGGAATCTCCAACATCCTGTGAAATTCATTAGCATTTAATCTGTATCTTTTAAACTTTACCCATAAATCTTTAGAAGCTACATACAGATAACCCAACCAAGTTCTATATTATCTAGACCTATATTCTTTTTTCTCTGGATGTATGTTATAAGCTTCTATGACCACATACCTCATGTAGTCTACATGTCTGCAAGACCAATATCATATGGGTACCATTAAGTTCTAACTTAATCTACAGCTACAGTAGCCTCTAAGTGCCACTGCAATTTACCTGGGAAAACAAACCAGGGAAGTTAGTGTTAGAGAATGGGGTGCCCAGTGACTTGGACATTTTACTCAGAAGTAAGAATTAAAATGGGTTTCAATTTTCATTCTCTGTAGACTTTGAGGGCAGGAATCTTGCCCACAAGGTCTTATTAGTATTGTTCTTTTGGAAAAATACTCATGGTTCCTCTAATGCTTTGATCTCTAAAATTACAGTGAACTTATCCTTGCTTGCCTTAAATATGATTTTAGATATGCTCCTAAAACAAACATTAATTTAAAAAGAAGCTATGAATTTGAAAGTGAACATGGAAGTGTATATGTGAGAGTTTAGAGGAGAGAAAAAGGAGTGGGGGATATACCACTAAAATCTCCCAAAACAAATCATTGCTTTGGGACACATTGTCTACAATAACCATTAATTTTGGAAGCCATGTATACTTTCAAAGTAGGAAACATCCTCAGTAAATAATCATAGATGTTTGCAGATCAAGTTGTCATGGTTTAAATATACAACACCTTCCTAAAAGCTCATGCATCGAAAGTTTTTATGTGTATGTTGAATGGCCTTTTGTAGGCAGAGTCTAGTTGGAAGAAGTAGGTTGCTAGAGAGCTTGACTTTGAAGGGTACAAATACAATAAATACTGAATTTCTCCTCTCTCCTCGTTCCCTTTATCTTTCAGTCTCTCTGTTCTTTCCCTCTCTCTATTTTCTGTCTCCAAATTTCCTACTATGATGTTTCTTCTTTGATTCACTCCCAAAATCAAGGGAAGCACTATAGCTGGACATTTTTCTTTCCCATCTATTCTCACTGTTCAAACAAATCTTTCACCCTGGGTCTCACTTATAAAATAATTACTCAGAGTCTTTTATTAATTGCAAACTGTTTAGTCTATGGCTTAGGCTTCTTACTAGCTAGCTCTTGCATCTTAAATTAATCCATTTGTATTAATGTATCTATTGCCATGTGGTTTATCAGTACAGTAATATCTTGCTACTTTGGCAGCTGGCTCACATCTTCCTGACTCCGTTTTTCTCTTGTATTTCTGTTTAGACTTCTAGCTTGGCGGTAAGCTTCATAGCATAGATCAAAACAACTTTTTATTAACTAATGGTAGCAACACATATTCACAGCATACAAAAGACATCCCACACCAAAATAACATCCACGGACTGAAACCTTTAAAAGCATATGGTAAAAATAATCTTGTTCAGGTTGAATTTATTCTCTCTGTCACTATAAAACTGAAAAGTAACAGAGGTCTTTGAACTGATGTGAATGCTGATTGTTGGAGTTTATAAGTAACATTAAATTGGGACTCTGGTGGAAAAGAAAACAATTGAGGCCAGTACAACAGTTGCAATCTCATTTCCTTTTGGATATGAAGACACCTAGAGTACACAGGAAATTCACCAGTAGAGAGAGCTACATGGAAGACACAAAGATCTGGAGATGTTCTTTCAGCACTTTACCTTAAGGCCATTTCATACCTGCAGATAAAAAAGAATCCTCAAGTCTGCAGAAGAAAAGCTTTAGACTGTAGTCACAGGGCCTGAGTGAAGTCATATCATTCAGATGAGGCAACTTCATGATGTACCAGGACTGTGGTAGAATGCTTTGAGTCAACTTTTTAGTTATGAGAAGGAGCCCAAAGTCCATCCTTTGTCCCATCTAACATAGTATAAGAGAAAAAACCAGAAGATTTCCAAGATATTTTATAGCATTTCTGGTATAAAAAAATAAATATATTTATAGAACTATTTCACAAAAACAAATTTAATGATGTCTGTCATGCACCTATTAATTTTTATTACTATATGAGGAACTATCAAAAATCAGATAAGCAGAAGCAGTTTCTTTTTTTTCCTTTTTACCTCAGTTATATGCTAAGGGTAGGTATAGCCTCCACTTCAGCCTCTGATGAGGAATCTGCAGTCTAGGTATTTGCTAGAAGCTGGATAGCTCAACAGAGAAATGTTTGCTCCAGGTTGATGTGCTTCCTGGTAGGATGCCGTACTCTATGATCAACTGTGGTGCTTGTTGGTGGTTACTATAGCATTCATGTTGTACCTGAACACTAACCTAGTAGCAAACACCATGTAGCAGGACAAATAATACACTTTCTCTCTCACTCTTAACCCAAAGCCTTGCTGACCACTGTCACAAACATTACATCAACTAACAAAATTAAACAAGCAAACAAAAAGAAAGTCCTTTGTTTGGTGGATAGATCTACAGAGAAGATCAAATAGAATCATCCAAAATACCCATCTGATGAAAAAAGAAGATGGAAATATATTAAAAACAAATCAGATCAAAAGTAAATGGTAGACTGGAGCTGCCAACCATGATTGGGCTACATGGAATGCATTTTCTTTCCTGCTTTAGAAAAAACAAAAGCCATAAGTCAGTAGATGACACTGGATATTCGGCAAAGAACAATGACTTCTGGGAGACAAGCAGCAAAGGTGGTGAGTCATTTGAGATGGTTTTCATACTGTCTTCCAGGTGTGGAACTTTGAAGAGAGAAAGGCAGATTCACAAAGTAAGGATGCAAAACGGTCACATGTTAAATGACAAAGAACTTACTCCAATATTGGCTGTTTGAAATGGGTGCAGAATATAAGATCAATAAAAAGTGATTGTATTTTTATTTCTTCTTGGTGATAACATAAAGCTATTTTTAAAAATATTAATGCATAATGACTTGAAATACATGCAAGTAAACTTAAAACAATGTGTGTGATAGCTGAACAATTGAAACTTCGGTTTTTAGAATAAAAATTAAATAAAACCCAAAATTCAAGAAAGATGTCCAAGATAACATATAGATCAAAAGGAGATGTACTGATAAGCCAGTAATTCTCCCATAATTGGCCAATGATTACCACAACACCTCTTTTCTATAATTTGATAGTTCTTATTACTAAAAATACAAAGGATGTAGATATCCAAAATACTTGATTAAAAAGAAAAAAAATTTCTATTGCTTCTTTGTAAATTTTACATCATGCATTCCAATCTCACTCATTTCTGTCCTGCCTATCTTCCTTCCACTCCTGGAGTGTCCTCCAGAAGGAAAACTAAAAATGAAATGATAAAAATTTAAAAATAAACTAAAAGTGCAAATAAGAATATTAAAACACATAAAGCAAAATGAACAAATAAAGCAACAGAAACAACACTTTGCTCCTGTCTGTCTCACCTCTTCTTTGGTTTCCACGGCATTGGGAGTTGCTGTGTATTAATTATGCAGTATTCCCTTTTGTCCAAACAGTCAAGGAAACGTTTAATGTGGAATGTGTTGATGGTCAGGTTCAAGACCTCTGGCTTCTGGTATACCATCAATATTAAAGCATCACCTAAACTCTTCTTGGAATACCTGAAGGTGCCCAAGTGATAGAGATTCTGCAGCCATCCTCTTGTAGAACACTCCATTCACATTGCCCAGCAGGTCATAGATGGGATAGGTGATGCAGAGTGCACACCCAAAGCTTTGGTTTCTACCCACTGGACAGCTGGGACCAGCCCCGCAGGTGAGAGGCAGAGCCCTTTCTCCCATGCCTATAGTAAGTGGTACAGTAAGCTTTCTCAAGTGTGGAGGAAATCTCCTATTATAAACAGGGCCAGTTTTCCCATACAGTGGTCACAAGGTCCATTATTCCAAGGTAAGCAAGAGGCAGGGGCAGAAAAATAATATTGAAAGTAATGTACAGTCTGATTTCAAAGCTCATTAGAAATATGGAACAATAAAAATTATGTGGGTTACACATAAAGATGAAAGTGTAAGTGGAACAGATCGATTCTAGAAGGCCATACATACTTTAAAACACAAACAAAGACATATGTGTGAATATATATTACATCACGCATAGCATATGAAGAAATTGATTCTTAATGAGAGATCTAAATGTGAGATCAGGAGCTGAAAACACCTGCAAAATAAACAAATTTTTTTTTAAAAAAACTTAAGTTTAGAGAGGCAGAAAACACAAGTTGTAAAAAGTTAAATAAAAATATTGTTCAAAACCCTACATTTTATAAGTTATCATTATTTATTAAAATATACACATTTATCAGAGAGAAATTCATCAGTAAAAATATTCATCATTTACAAGATATTATGGAATTTGATATTTTTAAATATCAAAATTTAAGGATATGAGGAATAAGGTTAAGTTGTTAATGTCTCTAGGTCATGATCACTCATTTCAACAGGTCTATGGGTGTAAAATATCCCCTTGAGTTCAATGAAGTATGGATGAAAAAGGTGCTTCTGGGACTTATGAGAAAAAACTTTTAGGTGCTAATTATCCACAGTGGTGTAAGCTGAGTATTTTGATATTTGATGACTGACATTTGAATATATTTCCCTTCCTGGGGCTCTTCTTAACCACTCCAGTTAAAAGCTGTTCCTAGTGTTTCTCTAAAGAACATTCACCACAGTTTAAAACTTCTAACAGTCTTCACATGCATATCTTAGCTCAAGGAGTAATAACTTTAGCTAAAATTAACTAGGTTCTGTTGGTTCTTGCACATTTTAAACATACTGTAAGTCCACTTTTGCAGTGTGGTCATGCAATAAAATAATGTGTTCACATCTTAAATGAAGTTAAGCTTTAATGTGAATAATGGTCTTATTTATGTGCTATTGTTTTGTTTTATTTCAGACAAATACAGGGTATGAGAACCATAATTTTTTTTAAAGTGAGAAGGAAAACACGCAGGGTGTGTATCAATCCATATTAATCATTGAACTTCACAGAGTATAACAAGGGAATGACAAGCCTACCCAACAAATGAGAAAAATGTAATTTATTTAGTGTAATTGAGCAAGATGTACATGTAAAGGAATATTGGAATTCAATCAAATAGCATTTCTTTAGACAGATACTAAACATTTGAGTTATTAGAATTGTGTGGCTGTTGGGTAGCCTTCTAGAAGTGTATGCTGTTTACTTATTTTAGAAACTTTTGCACTGCAGAAACACAGAAACACCTGTTATCTTCAAATCAGTCACTTCTCACTTATTGACAATAAGTCAGATTAAAAGATTCTGATCATATTTAAAATCCTTAGCAAGCTTCTCTAATTGCCTTGGCTGTGTTTTTTCTTGCACACTACAAACTCACTATGGTTCACTTATACAGTCTGTCATAAAATAATATGTCCACATCTTCAATGAAGTTATGAGAGAGTTTGTTATATTTTAGTTCATCTCGGGGTTTTATTTTATGATTATGTGAAGTTATCACATACAGCATAAATTGTTTTTGATACAATTCTAGCAAATATCAATTCAGGGAGCAATCTTGTATATTTTTAATCAGATAATACAAATGGCAGGTACAAATTTAGATAAGAAATTTATAGTGGCTGTATGAATCTTTGATTTCCACTATAATTTATAGTTAGGCAATTTAATTGGTCATTTGAATCAGATATTTTGAATATATGTTAAAGTTATCTTTTTATAAGGTTACAAAGAATGTGATAGACTATTATTTGTTTCAATGAATTGTTGGTAATTATGACTGAAAAAAAGATTAGAATATAGTGAGAAATAGAAATATCTAACAAACAATGACTATGGTTAATGAATGTTTCTGTGTAGTTTTGGGGAACTGGTGACCTAACGACTAGCTGAACACACTCAGGAGCTGGGTGAGTAGAAAGTCCATCATAAAAACTATCATTTTGTTATTGCATTGGAGGCACAAGCCAATTTTTCCAATGACAATATCTCTATGTAGTATGAAATGCTGTATAGTAAAAATAATGAATTGCTCTGTTGTCTTTGGATTACCAGGTCATGTTTCAGGATATAAAACAGAGAAGGCTAAGTAAGGAATGGAAAACACATTGTTCTAAAGGTCAGAAGAGTCTCCTTCATTCTTTTTAAAAATGGCTCATATAAAAATGAAGTTGATTTGTATTACTGTTATAAAATTCCGTTAAGGGCTAGAACAGAGTGTTAAAGCTGCTTATTTGAGCAAATCCAATGGCAAGCTTAATATAGGTATATTTTATTTCTTGATTAAGTCCACATTTTCCATCATTTCCTTTGGTGTGTCTTCTCTAGAAGACAGCTTTGGAAAGGCCAGTGAACTGACAGCTCATCAGAGGACTGTCATTATCTCTTCAAATATACTTATGACTATTCCCTATATACATAGAGTACTGACTTAACAATGTTGAAGTGTCTCTAATACAGTGATTCTCAACTTTTCTAATGTTGAGACCCTTATATATACTTTCTTATGTTGGGTTGATCCCAACTATAAAATTATTTTTGTTATTACTTTGTAACTGTAATTTTACTACTGTTATTCATCATTATGTAAACATCTGTGTTTTCTGATGGCTTTAGGAGACCCCTGTGAAAGTGTCCTTTGACTCTCAAAGGAATGGAGACCCACAGGTTGAGAACAACTGCTCTAAGATAAATCTGAGATGACACAGTCCTTTATAGCAGATAATTCATGGAGATGTGTCTACAAATGAACTGTTGACACTGAATCTGCAACCATGTCTGTGACTGTCCCCATATTAAGGCACTTAAAACACATCTCTGCAAGCGGAGGGAGACATGCTCCTTGGATTGCTTTCCCCATTTGTATTCAGTCTTGCTGGCATAAAATGGAGAAAGCTCATCTAAGCACAGGTCACAGCTCAAGAAAGCTATGAACCTGGAGCAGATTGTCCATATTTAGGGCAAGTCTTCATTTCTTGGCTAAGCCTCTCCAAATACACCCTCCAAGATACAATCAGAAGTATAACGCCTATGTGATTCTATGTCCAGGCACATCGACAATGAAGACTGACCATCACTACTCTCCCCTTATTGTTATTGCACCCAGGCACATCAAATTATAATTATTACATTTCACCCTTTGTCTCTCAAGTCTCACATTAATTTTGTAATGTAAAATACATTTGATTTTTCTCTAAGTCTCTAAAAATCTTTAAAAGTCATAACACTATTCAAGAATCTCACCCAAGATAAACTTTTAGCTGTGAGCTCCTCTGAAATTAATAAACATGTAAAACATTGCATACTTTCAATGGCTCTGAGTAAACATTCTCATTCAAAATTACGAAAATCAGGACACAACAAGGAAAAATCACCATAACAAACAAACCTGAAAACTCCAAAAGCAAACACTAAACCCTGAAGCTTCAAACCTAACATCTGGTGCCTATAAAAGCATCACCTACTCCCCAGCTATACACCTTAGTTTCTGTTATCTACTGTGATTGTTCTTGGTGGTTAGCTTAACTACATTTGAAATTAACCAAAATTCAAGCTGCTGAGTATACATTGAAGGAATATTTCTGATAGAAACACCCCAATTCCACATCTTTTTAAGTGGGAAGATCCTTCTTAAATCTAGGCCACACTGTCAGAGGTAAGGAGCATCCTATATAAGGAAAACAGAAGAAGGAAGCTTGCTCTTTGCCTATTTGCCCTCTGCAAGTTCATTCCTTCTCTGGTAGTAGAGCCTACTTTGGGATTTTGGTGCATGGTGAAGACCAGATGAGAAATCCAGCCTTGTGGACTTGTGTGATAGAATCTTTCCTGGACAATGCTACACACATTTACTTACCCCATATAGGGAGCTCATGACATACAAATGTATGAGTAGCACCAAAGTCCTACTTGGCTAAGTAATGAGATTTTACTTAAGAGGAAATGACTCACAGATGGCTGTATCACTAAAGCCCATTCAAGCACAGGTGAAAGCTCACAAAAGCTGTGAACCAGGATCACACTACACACCTGCAAGCAGTTTAGCAGGTTAGAGAATTCTCTTTCTTTTATATATATTTTATTTGAAAAAAATGTCATTTTTATCCATGTATCTCCCTGCTCCCCCTTCATTCCCTCCTCCCAATTTCTCAGTCAGCCTTCAACATCACCTCTTCCCATCCATCCATCCCCTTCCCAAAAAGGGCAAGAAGTCCCAAGGTGGGTCAGCTCAGTGTGGCACATTCACTCCAGAAAAGTCTAATTTACCCATGTCCTTTCTATTTGAGTCTGGTCTAAGCCTCTTCCAGGTAGCTCAGTTGCTTTCTGATTCTTTAAGGCAATCTGGTTTGGTCTTAGGTCTCTTTTAAAGCTAAAATTCTCCTTTGAAGATTGGTTCTTCTGAGAAGGATGAACATTTATTGGTAATTTTTGACAGGAAAGAATCTAGTGAATCTGGTCAATTTCAGGGACTTCCTGAAGCTCTTTTGAGTTTTTGACATCCTGGTTAAGAAGCTACTGAATCATTGGACTTTCCTCCAGTACACAACAACTGTGTGAAGAGTCACATCATAACCTTTAGGCCACTCTAGTGAAACAAGTTTTAAATATATATATATTTACTTAAATATATATATATCTTAATCTATGAGTTATGTTTCTCTAGAGAACTCTGATTAATACACATGAAGTTAGGTAATCTGTCTCAAGGGCTGGCTGTCTCCCATGTCTGAAACTTTCTTTGGAGGGAGATATACCATGGTTCTGGAATCTCTAATATTCAATTTCTATTGCAATTAGGCTTTATTCTTACAGCTTTGTGCATAGATCTCTCAGAGTTTCTTTGCTAAGACCCTGGCACTCTCACACACTGCCTAGACTCAGAAGCTTTTGGGAATCTTGTCAGCTTTTCTACTGTGCCGCTACAAAGAATGACGCATTATTTTCTTGATGGTGCTAATCTCTTACAGTGGCAGCCACTTTCTCCATGCTCTTCTTACATGTAACATTCACTTCTGTTCCTTTTCTTAACAAACTGCAGATTTCTCAGGTCTTTCTGATTTCTACTTGTGGCTCAAAGAGCAGTGAGCAGTGTTTGTGCCATAGAAGGGATGCTATCCTTCCTTGAAAATTTCTCTATCAAACAACTTATTCTAATATTTTTTTAATCCAGCCTCACTGAAGTTTTCAGGGCAGGTGCAAAACCCAGACAAATTCCTTGCAAGGATACAGTATGAATGGCCTCTAGGCAGCTTTTCAAGAGAGAATTCACCCTTCATATTCTTAAGTTAATTTTTTGTCTTCATTTTTATTGTCGTCCTGCACTTCTGGAGCACCCAGCAGAATCAGAGCTTCAGCTTGGTTTATAGCATCCCAGAGCTCCTCTAATCCACAGCTCCAAATTGGTCTGTAGTCTTCCCATAAAACAATGTCAAAGGCTTCTCAACTACATGGGCAGGTTTCCACATCTACAAATCCACTTCTTGAGAGCATTTTTTTTTTGGCTAGTTATTTTCTTCCAAAGAAACACAAAGAAGTTTTGTGCAATGTGATTCAAACATTGACTTATGAGTCAAAGTTACTGTCAAAAGCAACCCAAAGAAGAGTTTAGTTTGAACCACAATTTGAGAGGATGCAGTCCATCTCAGTGAAACAGGTTTGAAGGCAGCGGTGCGTGGCAGTACCTGTGTTGTGTATGCTACCATGTAAAGAAAGCTGAATATGGTGCTCACTTTTCTTTTTCTATTTTCATTTTTTTTTATTCAGTCTGGGATACTTGGCCAAAAATTGGTTCATATTTATTGAATGTATTTTTTTCACCTTAGTTAAAACTTTATGGAAACCCCTACAGAGATGCACATAGATATCTGTTTCCTTAAATCTAGTCAAGTTAACAGTGAAGAGTAACCAACATCATCCCCTAAATGTTAATTTTACTTATATAAATATACTTAATTTGATTTAAAAAGGAAAAACTTTATTTCACTTACTTGTACTATTTACAAATTTCAGTATGACATTGCTGTTAACTTTTTAAGATTGCATAGTGAGAAAAGTACATAAGCCAATAAATAAAGTTCACCTTTCTCAATATGTTATAGTTTTTTTAATTTTTTTTGTGATATTGTCAGTTCAAACAAGGTCTCTCATATACTAGGCCAGAGCTTTCACAGAGAACTGCACTTTCTCTTCCATAATTAAATGTTTAAAGGTAGAAATGGGAATAGACATGTGAGAGAAAGCCAAGAGGCCTCAACCCTAGTTCAAAGAGCTAGGGGTAACTAAGAAATGTTGAGAGGGAGAAATGGTCTTCCTCTGGGAAGAACACAGCAGTTGGTTATCCAAAATCAAAAGGTCATCTCTTAAAACATGAATACACTGGCATTATAAAATCTGAATATGTTGGATTTATGTATTTAGGAATATATATGTATATGCATATACAAATATTTTCTAATAACAGTTAATGAAAAAAGCCACGGATTTGAAAGAGAACAAATGTGTTTTAGATTATGAAAGATAAAATAACATAGTTATAATCTTAAATATAAAAAAGTAAAAATATTGTATTTGCCTTATGTTAAATATGGCCTGTTCTTAGGTTACCCCTGTAATTTTCATGATACATCTCTCCATCTTTCTCTCGTAACTCCTGTCACAAACCACATATGCTTATGGCCTATAATCTCTCTACTTCCTATTCTGTCCAGGTGAAAAATTCTTCCATCATGTATTTGTCTCATTTCATCATATCTCTTCAGGAATAACACTTATCTGTCTTCCTGACAATTCAGTTTGAGAAAACATATGCCTGTAATTTTTAAGCCACATCCTCTTTCCCCAAACCCACTGGCATTGTGGAAGGGCTCAAGACCAAAAGTGCGTCTAATGACTTGGTAAAGGAGGTCACTATTCAAAAGAATTTAGTCTGATGTTTAAGACATAAAAGGTTATGTCTAGACCATGGTTAACATGAAAAATGAACAAGCAGATTTGAGAAAATCGCAGGGTCAGGCTTCTAAAACATCAGTGCACAAGATACTCTAATTCCTTTAGCAATAAATTTGAAGATCACATGTGTAGAGTCTCTGTCAAGGGAACCCAGCTTTGATTTCAGTGAGTCTTTATATAGAGGCTTCTTTAGTGGTTAAAAACTGCCTGTGTTATCAGTAAAGCTCCACTGTCTATTATATATATATATATATATATATATATATATATATATATAATTTATATGCATATAAATTATATATAATAAATATAAATATATATTATTTCCATAAAATAGCTAGTCAAATTGGCATTATATAGCGTATTATCATCAATACAGAATACAACCTCACTAATTAGTAACAACACAGAATTTTCCAAAAGAGAAATACCTAATTTTATGCATATAGGCAAGCTGCTGAAAACACAATAGGTGAACAACTTTAGCAACTGTTTGTATGCATTATGACTGTAAACAATTACATGGATATTATGTATTTCAGTCTACCTTCTCATTAAGGTGTGGGCTCTTCAAGAATGGAGATCTTGTCTCATTGATAATTGTCATATCTTTATGTTTAGTGTAGTAGCTGAAGTGTAGTGAAGTGTCATCTCTGAATAGTTATTAGATGTCAGAACACAAAAAATTCATTGACCTTTGTCTAGTATGTCTATTGGACAAAACAAAAAGAATGACCACAAAGGAAAAATATATATAATGAAAAAGAGTCGAGCTACATTTTTAAAGTGCTGTAAATAAGATGAGCATTTACTCCTCATTATATCTCTAAAACATATGGAATCAAAATCAAATAATTTTAACAAAGTAGGTGACAATAATAAAATACTAAAGAATATAAGGTGATTATAAGAAGAAAAAGAACACCTTATCCTGGTAACTCCCAAATAAGAAAGAAAGATATCATTTGCACTATATGTGAAAGGTTTTAAAAATGTAGAAAGCAACATAAATAAAATCACCATTTTTATATTGGTTATTTAGATGTAATTTTTATTACCTTATGGATCATCTTAGCAGTCTTTTTCCAAGACCACTTCTGATTATAAGAAATAATCACCCCCCTTATTTCATGTGTATGACATTACAGAAATAAATGACGTACTATGAAGCAGAGCATGTGTACATATATATTTATATATGTACAAATGCATATATAAATATATTTCTCATTTTATATATATGCATATATATAGGAGAAAGATATGTATGTTTCTCAGTTTGAGACAAAATAATTTGCATTCTATGGATATTTATTAGGCATTTCAAGCTCTTAGGTTAAATTGACATTCTTTAAATGAAAGTATCATTTGATTGCTGGACTTGGAGTTTAATAAAGTGATGGGTAGGTGATGGAAGGGCCTGAATGTTATATAATAAAGAGGAGAGAAAATAAGGGCCACATGTTTCTCTAAAGAGATTTCATGTATTTAAAAATTACAATGCTATGTTTTTAGTCACAAAAGCTTAGGATTGTTTCTATAGTTAATATAGTTAAAAATAAGGACTATCATGTGGAAACTTTGAAAGTATTCAATAAACATTCATTCATTGAGGTAACTGCATACACTGGATATAATATATATATATATATATATATATATATATATATATATATATATATATATATATGTGTGTGTGTGTGTGTGTGTATACATACATACATACATACATACATACATACATACACACACACACATATAAGCATGTATTAGAAATGAAAAAAAGCCAGGCAGTTGTGGTACATAACATGCCTTATTCTCAGCATGCAGGAGGCAGAGGTAGGCATATCTCTGAGTTTGCAGAGAGCCTGGTATGTATAGTGAGGTCTAGGACAGCACTATTACACAGCATATGTCCTTAAGCTTTTTTGAAAAATTTCCATAATCTAAATACAATAAATCAGAATAAATAAGCAATTGTCATTCTTTGACAAACTAATCCTCTAAGATGAACAATAGTTTCCAGGAAACAACTGAGTGAGAGCATTGAGTAATGTGAAGTTTCCTTAGCTCTCAACCCTTTACTCCTGGCCATAGCCTCTTCATTACACCTTCATTTACTTAGGCAACAAACACAATTCCACTATTTTAAAAGCAGTTTAGGGACTAAGAATAAATGGAAAGCAAATACAGCCTGTTTTTTAAACAAACAAATAATTTTCCATTCCCACTTTGGTGTTCTATATTTTATGTGACAGTGTATAGTGAGTGGTTGTGTCTTTAAAGTTAAACTGAATGAAAAATATGGAAAATATTGATGCAGGTTTTATGTCTACAACAATGATCAATAAAAATGTGTGTATGAAGAACATACTTGGATAGTTTGGAAATACATATTTGCTAAGGAAAATTACTTAGAATATTTCAACCACCCTTCCTGAACCTCCTGTGTATCTCTGACAGTATAACATTCATTTGGAAGATGGAGGTCTGAGGATTTGGAACATGGCGGTTCAGACTCCCTGAGAGCCCAAAGCCCAGAAACTTTGATGTTCAATGGCATGAGAATTTTACTGCAGGTACAGGAAAGAAGGCAAGAATTTGACTTCCCTCTGATTTTTTATTCTATCTAAGTACCTGCTGATTAGACACTGTCTAGCAACACTAAAAGCAGATCTTCCTTCTCTTACTCTATCGGCTGCTACTATAATTTCTCAACCTCTCTCTCTCTCTCTCTCTCTCTCTCTCTCTCTCTCTCTCTCTCTCTCTCTCTCACACACACACACACACGAAAAAACTTAAACCAGTCAAGTTGGCAGCTATAATTAATATCGTATTATATAACAGTTCACTTTATTTTAGTAACTTTTCACCACCTGCTGTATCACGCAATCTTGCTAGGTACCTACCTGCTCCAAGTCCTCAGTGTTATTTAACATGCAACTTATGTCTTTGAATATTCTCTGGTTAATTAATAAGCCAGGCATATCTCAGAAGAGAGCAGGTATGTAATAAAGCTTTCATGGTAACAAGAAACTGGGAGCTCAGGAACCCAAACAAAAGAAGCAATCTCATTTTTCTGAGTCCTTAGGCAAAGATTAAATGAACAACTCTCTTGTCTGCTTTCACCTTTCAACCTAAGGAAGACAGTAGGTGGGACCCTTGATATGCCTCTATCTAATCATGAGGAAATAAATAGCACTCAGTTGTGCTGCAAAAAAGTGTAAGTTTTGGTTATCTATGAATGTAATTATATGAACAGTGTGTGTTTACACTTGCTTCTTTTCTCACAAATAATGCACTATTAGAAGTCTGAGAAAGTTAACATGGCTGGATATCACAGTATGTCCTTAATTCCACCAGTGTACGAGCTTTAGGATTTCAATTCCATCTTCTTTGAATTTCACTTTCATCTAAATTATAGGTTAATGGGAATGCTCAAAGCAAGTTTATTATATTTCTGTTTCCAACAAGGTTAATGAAGTTCAGTCCTTCAGCTGAATCTGAAAATGAATGAATAAAGGATGATTATTGTAGTTTTATTTTGAAACTACTGCACAGAGCCAAGGAAAATCATTATAATATTCATGTCTATAAATAAACCCATGGTAATCATGTGAAATTCCTTCCTTTTAAAAATATCAGTATGTTTTGTGTTTGGTGCCCAATGTTCAGGGGCAAATTAGTCTCAAATATTAAATGTTGTATAGAACAAGATAGATGTTCTCAAAAATGTATTCAGATTAGCAAATAATTATCCTTTGCCTCTTTTATTCAAATCAGTTTTAATTGGGTCTCTGGAGATATTCACTGCTCCAACATATATGGTATAGTTGTATTTGCACACCATAGAACCATGATTTAAAAAGAATGCTAGAAAAGGTGTGTCCATTTAACACATTTCATAGTATCAGTTGGATATAAATAAGAGTGCCCTTTACCCAAGCTTCACTAACTCATTAGGAGAATGTATTAAACAACTGAATGCAGAAGAACGTTTGTTAGAGCAGTCCACTACGTGAAAACTCTTTTCTGTTATGTCTACATAGTGCATTTCTCAAAAGCTAAAGAGTCACAATGGGAAGAAGAAAGCAAAGATGGGAAGAAACCATCACATGTGCTTTAGCCATCAGCTAAGAAAGAAGCCTCAACATGATCCTGTCACAGCAGGTGCTTTCCTTCCAGCAGGACTTCTGCCTCACATTTCTAGAATGCCAACTGAGTACTCGTGCATTTGTCCAACTATCCAACATCAATACAAACACACCAGAAGCCAAATAACAATAGTAACTACTTTTTACAAGTTCTAGCAATATGTTTCCCAAATAAGATCATCTTTTATTTCTTTCTCAGTGATTTAATATGGTTTACAAATCCAAAAAGCCAATGACATAATTGTTTCCTTCTTAGTATGTGTCTACATTTATGTAGGTACACACACTATGTACATGTGTAGGCATACGTACCATAGAGTGCATATTGACTTTAGAAGATAACTTGTTAGAATCACTTCTGGCCCTACACAACATGATTCTCAGGCTTTGAACTCAGGTTGTTAAGATTTGTGGCATTTGCATTATGTGTCCAGTTATATGGCTGACTCCGATTTGCTGGGTTTTTATTTATTTATTTATTTTTTAGAAACTGCTTTGATTTTTTAAAATATTTTCTAATACCATACAAATGTCAAGTAAGGTGTTTAGTCTGATAAAATATTGGCAAATTAGTTTTGTTCATGTAGTATAATCCTTTTCCTTTTTGGTGAAAAAATGTCACTTATTTTTCTTATAACAACTTTGATAGGGTCTAATATGTTTAAAATAAAAAAACAGTCTTTGAATTCATCTTCAAAATAATGTAAATTGGTAATGCATATATGTGACAAACCTAACTATATATTGATATGTGGATCACACAGATCTATATGGTATCCTATCTTTTTGCACATATTTTAAATCATTCATAATAAACCATTGAAAATACAATGTTTGTAATAGATGCTGGTAGTTTAGAGTCTTGACCCACTTGGCTAATATTTTTCCCCTAAGTGCTTAAACACTGGGAAAGTTCCCATAATAATCCAACATTCTAGATTATGTTAAAACCAGAGATAAAAATAATCGATTGCATTGTGGGCAGAATTCTGGATCATAGTGAAATTTGGATGGTGACATTGAAGAGAGGACATGTATTTGAACATCATTGCATCATTCTATGATTAGTGTACATGTGTTATTTAAACTTGAAATGTTTAAATTATAAAAAGGCATTCGCTTTGTTGCTAAAATATGCTTCAACTTAAAATAATTATTCTGTGCCTAGGAAAATATGGGCTCAATGTTGCCATCTTCTGATTTTTCAAGAAAAATCTACTAACTGGGATTACATAAAAAATTCCAACTTATAAATATTATCAGAGTCAAATATTTATAAAATTATACTAATTAGGAATATTTTCTAAGATGCTAGTATTTGTATTTAATCCAACTTGGTTATTTCTTGAAAGTTCTAAATATTTATATATAGTAGAGGATTTCAAAGGTACAGGTTTAGTCTCAAAATACAAAAACGATAAGACCTTACTTTGTACTATCCAAGGTTGTACTTAGGACAAAAGAGCTTCTATATTAGTAATTTGCTATATAGTATTTATGATAAATTAGAAGTTTAGTTCTAGATCTCAAATCTTAATTTAGCCAGATATTTTGAATATAAGGACATAGATATACACATACACAGAACACCAACACACCCACTCACTCACCTATCCTCATCCACACATCTCCATAAATATTACAATATTATTTCCAGCTCAAGAAATTATAAATCAAAAATATAAAAGTGAAAGAAGGAGAATGAAATACACCAGAATTTCAGTGAGCATAGGAAAAATAAATTATGGATGCCATTATATATCATTCATGTTTAAAAGAACTTTTTGTAGCATGAATATTCAGTTTACAAAGCCTTGTTATAAATCAGCCATCATCAGTGAGAGATTTATCTTATGTTCCTGTGTGCTACAATAATTCATTGCTTTATGGCAAAAAAACTAAAGAGTAAATTGCAAAATTCAGTAAAACTTAATGTTATTGTCTAGGAAAATATCAATTGATTGGAACTGTAAAGCTATCTAATGTTCAATTATTCCACAATGAAATAGATACATTATTGGGTGTCTGTTAAGGAACAAATAAAAATGCAATTACAACATATAAAATGATGCCATGCTGAGGTACTCATTTTTATAGTTCGGAGAAAAAAATTGATGAGTCTGCAAGCTATATACAAATAATATTTCCTGATTTTTTGGTAGTGAAACATTGATAATAAATATGGCATACAAAGCATTTTAGCAATAACACAGTCCATACATACAAGTATCATATTTGGGTTATGGTCTAATATCCATGCATTTTAAATCTTACTCTCTCAGTTTTTAAATTCAGAAAGCATCTTAATATCTAAATATGCAAGGAGAATATAAAATCTATACGGCAGGTTCTTTGAATGCATTAAAAGAAATGAATGGGATACCAATTTCCAACCCCAGTTTACATTTTACAAATTACAGTTATGTGGCGATATGTAACAATTCTTGATTGTTACTTATGTTTCTGAACAGATTTTATAAAATACTATTCACTTCATAACAGGTATCTCCTTGCCTAGGTCACTAAGAATAATACCGTATCTACCTTCCTGCAGCTATTCAATTTGACCAGTGCCATTTGTTTAAGATGCTATCTTCTTTTTAAAGATTCTTTATCAAAACTAGGTGTCCATATGTATGGGTATTTTTGACTAGGTCTTCAGTTCAGTTCCACTTATCAATATGTCCATGGTATGCCCATGCAGTTTTTATTACTATGTCTTTGTAGCACAACTTGAAATTGGGGATGTTGTTATATACAGCAGTTATTTTATTATTGATAATTGGTATTTTTAACATTGACTTTTTAAAAATTTTAAAAAAATATATACCATCCTCTATTTCCATTTTCTCAGTCATCCCCCAGCTTTCCTTGCCCCCTCCCATTCATTCCTTAGAGAGGGTAAGGACTTCCAGGTACAATCAATGTGGTCTGGCATATCCAGTTCAGGTAGGACTAAGCCCCTTCCTCCAGTATTGAGGCTGAGCAAGGTGTTTCTCTTGCTCCACAAAGCCAATTCATATACTAGGAATCAATTCTGGTCCTACTGCCAGAGGCCCCCCCCCCCATAAACTATCATAGATTTTTGTTTTTATATATGCACTTGATAATTATCCTTTAAACTACGTAAAATTGTGTCGGAAATTTGATGGGGACTGCATTGGTCCTGTAGGATTGAAGCTGTAGGAAAGCCATTTTTATTATGTTAATCTTATTTATCTATGAACTGCAGATATCTTCTTTAATTTCTTATTTCAGAGACTTGAAGTTTTCATACACGTTCTTCACTTGTTTGGTTACTCCAAAATATTTTATATTATTTGAAATGTGGTTTCCCTGATTTATTCTTCAGCCCATTTGTATTTGTAATTAAGATGTCTACTGACTTTTGTGTTAATTTTATATCCAGCTACTTTGTTGAAAGTACATATCAACTCTCGGAGTCCTCTGATATAATTTCTTGAACATATATATACTATCACATCATGCAACTAATACGTTAATTATTCCTTTCTAACTTTTATTATTTTTATCTCCCTCAATTGTCTTATTGCTCTAGCTAACATTGTAAGTATTTTATTAAATGGATATGTAGATATGGAGACAGTGGAAAACCTTGTCTTGTTCCTTATTTTTGTGGAATTGCTTTGAGTTTCTCTCCATTTAATTGGATATCTGTTGTAGGCTTGCTGTAAACTGCCTTTAATATGTTTGTGTATATTCCTTATATTTCTAAATTCTCCATAACTTTTATTATGAAGGGGTATTGGATTTTTTTCAAAGGACTTTTCTGCATATAATGAAATGATCCTGTGTGTGTATGTGCGTGTATGTGTGTTTCCGTTTGTTTTTATGATAGATTACATTTGCTAAGTTTTATATGTTGAACCATCCCTCCATTTCTGGGGTGAAGACCATCCATTGATAATGGCAGATGATTGTTTTATGTGTTCTTGAATGAAGTTGAAGAAGACTCAAATCCATGTGGGACTTCAACATTAAACCAGACACACTAAAATTGACAGAAGAGAGAATGAGAAAAAAACATGAACACATAAACATGTAAAATTGCTTTCTGAAGAGAACACCAGTCATGCAGACACTAAGATGATGTGGGAATGCCTTTATGTATGTTATGAATATCAATCTCTAAATAAAGGAGCTGTTTTGGGCCATGACAGTCACCATAGAAGAAGTAGGAAGAAAAATCAGAGCACAGGTAGGAGAAGCAGGGCGGAGTTAGGCAGATCTAGCAAGCCACCCAAGGAGCAACATGTAAGGAACACAGGTGAGCCACGGGCCACGTGGCAGACAGATTAAAAGAAATGGGTTGATTTAAGATGTAAGAGCTAGCTAGCAATGTGCCTGAGCCATAGACCAAACAGCATAAAGTTAATATAAGCATCTGAGTCATTTCTGAGGGCCTGAGGGGCAGTGGGTGGCTAAGCAGTCTGGCGCGGCAGGTCTGTGGGTCTGGGCCCCTGGCCTCTCGGGACCAAGAAATCCCCACTACAACACTAAGATCCACAATCAATGGGACCTTATGAAACTGAGCAGTTTCTTTAAAGCAAAGGACACTGTCAATAAAACAAAGTGAGAGATTATAGAATGGGAAAATATTTTATCAGTTCAACATCAGATAGAGGACTAATATCCAAAAAAGAAAAAGAACTTAAAAACTTAGATATTAATAAACCAAACAACCCAATTAATAAATGGAGCACATATTTAAACAGAGAATTTTCAGCAGAGGAATCTCAAATAGCTGAAAAAGCAAAGAAATGTTCATTGTCCTTAGCCATCAGAAAAATGCAAATCAAAACTATTTTGAGATTCCATCTTACACCGGTCAGAATGGCAAAGGCCAATAACTCAAGTGACAGCTCATGGTAGCAAGGAAGTAGAGCAAGAAGGATCATTCCATTATTGTTTGCATGGGTGTGAACTTGTAAGACCATCATTGACATCATTGTGGTGAATCCTTGAAATACTGGCAATACATCTACCTCAAAACCCAGCTATACCAGTCTTGGGGATGTACTCAAAGGACACTTTCTCCTACAACAAGGACACTTGCACAACTATGTTTGTAGTATCTTTATTGGTAGTAGCCAGAAACTAGAAACAACATAGGTATCCTTCAAGAAAAGAATGGGCAAAGAAAATGTGATACATTTACCTAATGGAGTATTGTTCAACTGTTAATAAAAATGACAGCATGAAATTTGCAGACAAATAGATGGAAATGGTAAAAATCATCCTGAGTGAGGTAACTCAGACACAGAAGGACAAATATGATATGTACTCACTTATAAGTAGATATTAGCCATTAACTAAATAATAACCAAGATACAATCCATGTACCCAGAGCGGTTACATATAAAGGAGAGTTCTACAGGAGATACATGGATCCCCCTGAGAGGAAGAAATAGATCAGATTTTACAGACATACTGGGAGTAGGTGGAGATGGGAGTTGAGGAGAGAAGATAGAGTATAGGTAGAGAATGTGTGAGAGGTGGATGGAATTGGACTGGGCATTAGGGGAGTGGTGTAGAAACTTAGTACTGTGGGAACATCTTGAAATGTATGAAGGTGATTCTAATGAGGACTCCTAGTAATGGGGGATATGGAGTCTCGATTGGCCATCTCTTGTAGCTGGGAAAGGCTTTCAGTGATGAGATTTGGTTGAAATCATTTGAGTAGTTAGTCAATGGGGTCCTATGGAAATGTACAAAAAACCCAAGATTGCAAGTCAAAAGACTGCTCCCTTTCAAAATGACAGTGGGGTCCCCTTACCAAGGACAACACTCATACAACTCATTGAATATATAAAGTTGATCTTGTGCCTTCATGGAGCCCTCACCACTATGTTCTAGTCTTTTTGGTGAGAAATGGTAGTCTGCAGGTTACACAAAGACAAACATGGACACCAACCCAGCCACGAAACCTGTAACCTACACTCTGTCATGCCTAAAGAGTACTGTAGGATAATGGTATCACAGAATTTATGGGAATAGCCAACCAATACGTGATTTGACCTAAGGCCCACTCCATGAGAAGGAATCCATACTCCACAATGCATGAGTAGCCAAGCACAAGAAACTAGATATCCCAGAGAACTAGAAAAAAACAAAACACTACTAATCTAAAAATGAAAGAGAGAAAGAAAGAAAAAATTAAATGATTTATAAGGCTATTTTGCCATACTCATAGAGTGTATTATCCAGTCATCATCTGGGAGGCTTCTTACAGCACTAGGTGGGAGCAGGTGCAGAAACCCATAGCTAGAAATTAGGAAGAAAGAGTATATAATTGGAGGTCTCTATCAAATCCCTTCACTCTTAGTTCAGGGAATCCTGTGGAATCAGAATAAGAAAGAATGTAAAATCCAGAGGTGATGGAGGATAGCAGAATAACTGTGGGAGTCTCTAATGACTCCAACTTGTGGCTTGATTCCATTTTGACTTAGAGTTTAAGCTTGTTTTGCTCTTCATGGCTAAATAACAGGATGCTTGGCCAAAGGCGAGGTTACCAGCTGCCTTTCTCTCTAAAGTCAAATAATACAAATATGGTATTTTGTCTAAGTACTTAGTTGCTAGATGTTTTGAATATTTTATGCTTGTTTGCTGTTTGAACCAATGATAAGGAACTCTTTTAGCCCCCCCTACAGTGTGTATAAATGGGCAATTAGAAATAAACTTGGAGCTGCTATAACATTAACTGAGAGCCCTTAGAACTCTACTTTTCCAGTTTTGTCTATTCTTCTGTCTCTAAATTCTCAATTCCTACTCCTCTCCTATGGCTTATTCCACAAGTTCAGCAATACTTGACTGATATAAGTCAGTATATCAGCCTTGATAACAAGCCTCTCTGTATCAACTAAACAATGCACATATGAGCTCACAGAGAGTGAAGCATTAAGCACAGGACCCACACAGGTCTACACCAGGTCTTGTGTGCGTGCGTGCATGTGTGTGTGTGTGTGTGTGTGTGTGTGTGTGTGTATGTGTGTATTATAGGTATTATCTTTGTATTATGATTCCTGAGTATAAGGATGAGTGTATATTGCCTACTCCTGGGTCACTTTTCTTCTTGTTGCATAGCTGTGTTCAACTTTTATGAGATAGATTTGGCTTCTTACTACATTTTATTTTTTCATATTTGGTCTCTATCTCTTAGAAACCTGTTCTTTTCTAAGGAAAGACAGAAAGGGAATGGAGCCAGAGAGTATGGGATGTAAGGAAGAATTGAGAAGAACTGGAGGAGGAAGTTATAATCACAATATACTGTATGAGGAATGAATCTATTTTTACTTTTAGCAAACTTTCTATTTTTTATTTATTGTGTTTTGCACCATACGTCTTGATCCTACTCATTTCCCAATCCCTTCATATCTGTCCTCTACCCTTGCACCTTTCCCATCAAAATAAAATGATAAAATTTAAGAGAAAAAAGGAAAAAAATCTCACTATGGAAACCCATGTTTTCTCCTCAGACCTCAGAATGAACTGCCCCAGGACCGAGTGTGGGTCTCTTTGCTCCCCTGAGTTCATCCTGGTGCTGGGCAGGACCATGGTTTGAAAGAACATATTTTCAATAAAATTTAAGTTAGAAAAAAAAATAAAGGAACAAAAAGGAACGTAAAGTAGCACAGATTTACTCAGACTGAAGTGTAATTATGGAATTCTGTGTGCTTAATATCATTTGATCACTGATATGTATGAACTATGGATCCTAATGACTTCTGTGCCAACTAAGATGCAGGATTTGGAGAGAGCCACAGTTTCCTCTATGCTTGAATGACTGCAATATGCTTTATGGCTTTTATGCAACAATTTTCATAAAGACATCATCTGCTCATCTGTAGAACTGTGGTAAAAGGTACATGAAGTTGTTAGATGTTAGATCTTATGGGAGTAAGAGATACTGAGAAGAAATTAACCTTTCCGTGTGACATTGTACTTACTTTGTTTGTTTGATGCTGTGGTAATTAAAGAAACAACAAATGAAATAGACTACCCAACAGTTGAAGAGTGTTACTGTCATTTCTTTGCTCTGTAAATTCATGAGTCAAGTGTCACTCTTGTCTGTATTCAAAAGCCTGCACAGGTAAGAAATAGAACCCTAGAAACTCTCAATGTGTAAAGGGACCCTTGGCTCATTTAATGACTAGAAGCAGACAGCTTGACAAACTACTGGAGGAACAAAGTGAGGATCAGAAAATGAGATAATTGTGTGCTTGCTTTTGGCTTCACTATAAAAGCAAAATCTGAGGGTTGTGGTGATATCAATTGACTAAGAGGTTAAAGATTCAAGTTCAGATTTTTTTTTTCACAGAATTTTTGTTTTTTGTTATGCATGCACATCCTTGAGCTTACAGATAGTGTGTTTTACATCATTAGTACTTTTCACTAGTAATCTGCTATTCAAATCTTAACTTCTTATAAGATTTCTCCGCGACAAAAGGGAAGGCATGTCTAAAGGTATGGGATGTTCCAGACTCATTTTCAGTGGTTTTAGGACTTTGAAATACATTTGTGATTGTCTATGAAACTAGGGACATAACAAATTAATTTACTTCACTCTCTGCTACGCCCCCAGGAAAGAACATCTGACAAATCCAGGAACCAAAGATAAGGACCATGACATATGACTGAATTAATTTCATAATACATACATTTTTATTTATAATCTTTTCATAAAATAAAGGTTATATAAATTTGGCTATATTACTTATAGGGTGTACTGTTGTGGAGGGATCAACGTGAAAACGCAGTTCTAAGAGTATAGCTAATGGTCACTTTGGTTGGCACAGTGCACACTCAATTGGAATGATATTAATCTTGCCTCTGTTTAAATAAAGTAGTTAAGGAAGTTTTTCAGACACTTAGATCTGAGGACTAAGTGGTTTGTGTGATATCTAAGCTCGTCATATGCTCATAAATAACTTTATTATGACCTTGAAAACAGGTTCTTCTCTTATACAATACATTCTGGCTCGATGTTCCCCTCCTCTCACCCTGTTTAGATCTCTCTGCTCCTCCAGGGATTTTACACTCCCCCTCTGTGTCCAGCCGGAAAAGAGTAGGACTCCAAGAGAAAACAACCAAACTTAGAAAAACAAAATACAGCAAGACAAGGCAAAGGCCGTCATATGAAAGGTTGACAATCAACCCAAATTGAGGAATAGAATCCCAAGGGCAGGCAAAAGAGTCAGAGACACATCCATTCCCACTGATAGGAGTCCCTCAAAAATACCAAGCAGACAGCCACAATCAATGTGCAGGGACCCTGATGCAGATACGGAAGGTCCAAGCTTGCTTCTTTGGTCTCTGAACACAAATCAGCTCTGCTTAATTGATGCAATGTAACTAACTTATCCTCTTGGCGTCCTCCATCCTCTGACTCAGACGTAATCTTTTCACCCTCACTTCTATGGAATTTTCCTAGCTCAGAAAGGAGAGACCTGATGAGTTCCAGTTTAGACTCTCTCCCATAATATCTAGCTGTGGGTATCTGAGGAAGCCTCTCTGATGACTACTGAACAAAGCAACTTTCTATGGGTATAGAAGAATATAATTAGGATATCTATTGATTTTTTTTTAAAAGACCAGTTATGTTTGACTCTCTACCTTCGGTCTCTAGACTATCCAGTCTCCAGTTTCTGGCCATCAAAGCAGTGCTGGGTATGGGCTCCCTCTCATACTGTGAGCTCATGTTAAATCAGACATTAGTTGGCTACTCTCACAAGTTGAGTGTCACCGTTTCCCCAGCATATCTTACAGGCAGGGAAGATTGTTGGTTTGACCCTTAAGTTTCCTATTTTAATACCACCTGAATTTTTAACCTCTGTGTCTGAGAATTCAATTTTTTTAAATAATACATTCACAGAGCCATGACTTCTACATAGCCTTATATTCTGTATAAACCTTAGCAATCAAAGAATCCAGAACTTTAAAAAAATAGTGAGAGTGCTTGGCCAAAGAATATAGATCACCAGCAACTTTTCTTCTGATAATTTCTTGCTTAAGCATTTTGCAACAAACCTTTACTTTCTCGGGTGTTATATTTAAAAATAATTTCAAGTTGAGGTTATTATGTCCAAGACAGTATAATGAAAACTGTCTACACTGCTGTCAACTTACACATAGTCTAAACTGTGCACTGGTAGGTCCAGTGACATTCTTCTGCCTGTAGATTTATGATTATATTGCTGTGTTCATATAGAAAAGTAAATTACTTGCTTGGTGTAGTGCTAGTTAATAAATAAATGAGCTACAAGGGATACTTTCTAAAAATGTTTCCAAATTTATTAACTCCTTGACAAAATATATTTATCTTGGACAGTAGGTTTTAAAATAAAACACAGAAAGTTTAATGGTTATTAACTAGTACATGCATTTCTGCTGAGAACACTTAATACCTTCTCTTAACATTATCTAGGGATATAATTGTGTAATCATTAATTATCATCACCACACTGTACTAGATTTCTCGTATTTATTCTAGTGTTCTACCATCACTTCTGCATCCTTTGGCTAACATCTTTTCAAAATATTCTTCCTCCAAAAAATGTCTCTTTGGGTGATTACATTCTTTGTATTTTTGTAGCTAAATTATATTTTTTTACTTTTATTTCTAGATTATCCCTTATTAGTGGATGTAGTATGAGGTTTCTGGCCCGGACTTTTGGGCCTAACCTTAAGGTCTAGGCCCACAGACCCACAGACCCACAGACCCGCAATCCCACAGTCCTGCAGTCCCGCAGTCCCACAGAGACACACAGAAGCTTCCAATAGTTTTAGGCTGATCAGCCTTAGGCCCAGGCATATAGCTTGCTAACTCTCTACCCTTAAGCTATCCCATGTCTCTTGTTCAGCCATGCGGCTCAGTACCTTTCTTTAGAGCTGCATGGTTGTCCTCTGCATCCTGCAGCTTCTCTCTGGTGCTCTGTCTGGCATTCTGCTCTCAGACTTTTCCTAGTCTGGTAGCCAGCCCATACTTCCTGCCTGTTTTTGGCCAATCAGCTCTTTTTATTAAACCAGTGGGTGGCACAATTATTTACCATGAAACAGCACAATTCCCTACAAGTGGATAAGCATTTTACTTATTTTGTTACTGTTGGCCTGTGTTATTTTGATAAAAATCAAACTTAAATCAAAGTACTTTGCTTCAATTAACTGTAATTTTACTGACATATTTATGAACCCAATATTTTAATAATCTAATAAAAATCACCAGTATTGTATGTCATAATTTTTCTTTTTAAATTTTACTATTTAATTTACATATAAGTATGTAGAATGTGATATTTTGATTCATAAAGCTACTGCAGAGTAATAAATCAGTTATATAATGATGTGGGCTGTCTTTCTGTATTCTGTGAATATCATTTATTAACAAAGCAACTGTCTTGGCCTATGGCAGGCATCTAGAAGTAGGCAGGGAAATCCGAGCATAGATGGGGAAGGGGGGTGCAGTCAAAAGAGAGACACCATCCAGACACCCAAGAATCAACATGTAAAAGTAACATAGATAAGTCACGTGCCATGTGGCAAGACAGATTAATGGAAATGGGTTAAATTTAGATGCAAGAGCTAGCTAGCAATATGCCTGAGTCATAGGCCAAGCAGCATGAAATTAATATAAGCATCTGAGTCATTGTTGGATGGCTAAGCAGCAGGTCCAGACCTTGGGCCTCAGCAGACTGGGACTGCATGTCTGTGGGTCTAGACCACCAGCTGGATGGGCCAGAAACCTTATTCTCCACTATAACTCTTCACTGAATATGCTATGTATGTATGCATGTATGTATGGATGCTATTTCTATTTGTTCTAAAGTATAAACTAAGTACAATTATTCAATGATAGTTTTGTGCTTCAATTATCTCTCTACTAATGAAAGTGGAATTGATTTTATATTGTAGTTCATCCTTCAATTCCATTCTATTAATATTTGTTTATACACACCACACACACAAATATATGCTTCAATTGTAAATATGCATATATATTCACAATTATTATGCATTGTATCTAAGATGGCACAGTTATTATACTATAATGATCTTTTTTTTTAAAGTTTATCTTTTACTCCATTTAATCTGATATAAATCTAGCAACTTCTGCTCTTTTTTGTTGTCAATTTATGGATTATTTTTTATTTTTTCACTTTATATGTTACTATACATGATGTGTATATCTTATGAAGTCTTATGAATATATATTGAACGTAAGTGCTGATAAAAATATTAATGTTGGGGGATGAAGAGATAGCTCAGTAACTAAGAGTATATGTAGCTGTCTTACATGGTCTGGGTTTGGTTCACAGCACTCAAATGATTGTTTACAACTGTTTCTATTGAGCTCCATATGATCTGATGTCCTCATCTGATCTCTGAGAGCATCAGATACACACACAGCACATACACACACACGGAGGTAAAACACTCATGCATGACATAAGTGAATCTAAAAGAAGACATTTATTTATAACATCTAAAAAGTTGTGTAGTAGGAAGTTTCTGTCCTAATAGAAACACCCAAATACCCAATATTCAGCAGCTGATTCCCAAATAATTGACTTTAAGGCTTAATATTATAGTAACTGCTGGGCAAGTAGCAAAAAAAAAAAAAAAAAAAAAAAAAAAAAAAAAAAAAAAAAAAACAAAAACAAAAAAAACCCTACTATCTAGCTCTTACACTTATATTAACCCATAACTATTATCAATATTTAGCCACATGGCTTTGTACCTTTACTAGTCTAGCATGCTTATCTTGCTTCTTCTGTATCTAACTGGCATCTGATTTTCTGACTTTTTTCTTTCCTGAATTATCCCAGTTCAGTTGTCCTGCCTATACCTCTATCCTTGCTACTGACCAATCAGCATGTTCTTAAACCAATATGAGTGGCAAATCTATATAGTGTACAAGAGCATTATCCCACAAAGTTGTTTTCTATTCTCTTCCATCCTCCTCCCTCTGGCCCTTCTTCTTTCCGTGCCCGATTTTCTTTCAGTCTGCCTATGAAGAAATAAGGAATGGACCACTCAGAAAACAAATGAATGAAGGTTTCAGAGCTCAACATGACTCTCTCAAAGTCATTTTGTTCTTTTTTCGTGTGAAAGGATCTCCTTTTCTTAGAGTATGTTGCTTGAGAGCATCATGGTGAGAAATGAGGATTCTGCATCCTTAACTCCTGCCTATCCTAAGCTAACTAGGCACCTTAGTTCAAAGAAAACAGACAAAAATTTATTGTTGTGGATTATAAATAATTTATTATTTTCCAATATACCTTGATTGTTTTTATGTCCCTCTTTCTATTGCCACCATAGTCTTTCCTGTACTAATCTTTTACAAAACCTTCCTTCATACCTCTTCCTTTACCACTCACTCTCACCCCACAAGAATCCCACTCTGTACATAAACCAGTATTATTAATAAAATTCTAAATCTGATCATATGTATTTTTGAGTTAAAGCTTCCTCACCCATGTCACCTGATTCTGACTGAGCAGTGAATACAGAAAAGAGCATTTCAAAGAAGAGAATGTAGTTTCAACTTACAGAGATGTACACTGGAAAGGTTGGCTCATGAATTATAGATAAGATTTGTTAATAAAGTGCATTAAAAACCAAATAAAAACTTCGATTATGAAAATTTTAATTAATAGATTAGCATATGAAAACAACAACTTTTAGGACTTTGGCATAATCAAGGAGACATCTCAGCTGCCTCCAATTGCTTCTTTCTTTTTCCTCTCAGTCCTGAGATAAGTTACATCTAATTTAACTTTGCTGTAATTCATAAAGAAATTATTTGCACTGTTTTGAATTTAAGGTCTCCCAAGTACTAGACAATTACTCTACAACTGAGCTACATCCTCACATCTTGTTTTAATCTTTTCTTCTGATTCACGGATTTACCCGAACTAGCCCTGTACACACTCTTTGGCTGAGTATGTCTTGACCTAATAACATCTTTTCCTCAGCTTCCTGAGTGCTGGGATTACAGGAGTTGAAACCCTGAATCCCCAGGATCAGCATATTGTACAGTTTTTCTCTACTTTTGTTTGCTGACAAAAAAAAAAAAAAAAAAAAAAAAGTCCTGACTGGCCTTGGGTATCCAAGGCAGATCTCAAGTCCCTGATACTCCGGCTTTCACCTTCCAAGCTGTGAATGTCCTTTACTACACTACTACTACTACTACTACTACTACTACTACTACTACTACTACTACTACCAATAATAATAATAATAATAATAATAATAATAATAATAATAATAAATATTTATTTATTTTACATTCCGACCACGGTTTCCCATTCCTCATCTGCTCTCCTTCCTGCCCACCCCCCTGCATCCCCTCTAACCCATTCCTCATCCACTCCACCGCTGTCTCCTTTCAGAAAGGGGGCAGGTCTTCCGTGGGTATCAACAAAAGCATGGCACCGCAAGTTGAGGCAGGACCAAGCTCTTCCTTCTTTATCAAGACTGGGTAAATAAACCCAGCATGGGGATTAAGTTCCCAAAGGCCAGATCAAGCAGCAGGGATGGGTCCTGTTCTCACTGCCTGGAGCCTCCTAAGCAGACCAATGGACATGTACATTCTTAATTGGCCTCTTTCAACTGAGAAAAGAAAACTCATGAGGCACTCTGACATTTCAAGTCCCAGTTCTTCTCTTGATAAATATTTGGGATTATTTCAAGGATTGCAAAGAAAAACAAGTTACATTTTCTAATGCTTCATTTCTTGTCAATTCCATTAATTACTGGATTAACCCCAAAATTTTCATTTATGCATAAATGTCAGAAATGGAGAACATACAGGTGCACTGACTGAATAAATTAGTTTATGTGGGAACCATGAAGTTCAGGCCTGCCACTTTTTATTTTGCTACTGGTTTTGCATTACTGTTGTATGTGAGAAGATTATTGTATTCAGGATTAATAGTCTCCACGTACAAGGAGACTTGGGAAGCTTTTCCACCCAACTGACCTGCCTTCTGAAAGTGATTAGAAGTTACACATAATCCTGTGAGATTTATCCACCCTCCATTTTTCAAGCTGATCTCCTATCACGTTCGGTGCTTGAGGAATTTAATTAGAGTATTTAAAAACCCACAATTCTAAAACCAGAAAAGATTCCCTAGTATAAAAAGTATGGACCAAGCCAGAAACTGATTTTAATGTTGAGGATTAATAAGTGATTGTCTACATATATATTTGAGATTTTATCTTCCTCTTCCCCTAATTTTAGTGACTCTGGGTTTATTTAATTCAAAAACTTATAGTGAAGAGATAGGAATCTACATAAATTAATATTATTAAATATCTAACCATCTGATATCTACTCACTCAGTGAATTTATTTAAATGGTTCATCATGTGGACACAGTGTGATGATGACGGTCATTATTTTTATCTAGAACTTTACCACCTCTTTCTGAATGTGTGATCCTTAAAAGAAAATCTGTCCCACAATTTTCAATCTTCTCATAAGAAAAATTATGTGGATAGGATTATAAACATACCACAAGCAATAAAGGCTAGTTCCTTGGCTGAGTTCAGAAATCTTGACTTGGAATATGCCACACACTGATAAAATTGCTCTACTACACAGGCTAGGCTTTTTTATGCTGATAACATGATTCAAGGTAAGCACTAATTCCTCTTTGGAAATATTGAACTTGATTATGGTGCCTATTGGCATCCTTTAAAATAAACTTTGGATTCTGGATCTCAGATAAACATCTTGCATAGAAATAGTGTACATTGCATTGGTGAATAAAACAGAACACTGTATCTTCTTTGAGGACAGTGCAGAGAGCTTGTGTGGAGCTTCCAGTACACTTTACAGCTATCTTTTCCCATCTCTGTTATAAAATCTTTGTTCGAATAAAACTACCTTTGAATGCTTCAAATGTTTCTGGAAAATCTCACACAGGTTGACTTGGATTCCCTGGCCCATGTAATAAGAGTACTACGATGTACTAAAACATTCTCCACTCATTAAACCATAATTGCAATATTATTTGTGAAAGGATAAGAGGTGTGGATGCTGAAGTCATGAATCCTGGGGTTAAATTTTCAATTATGTCCCCATGTGTGTAGGGGTATGTGCACTTGTATGCAGGTGTCTGGATACACCAGATCTCAGATTTTGAGCCATCATATGAGAGCCTTGGGTCCCCTGGAAGATGACTTCATGCTTGTTACTAATTATTCATCTATCCAGACCTTAATAAAATTCAGTGAAATGTGGGGAAAATCAACAAAACTTTAAAATTACTTACTCATCTGCCTAACCTATACTAAAAAATATCTGCCCTTCAGGAGATATGAGTATACACAATTCATGTTCTATGACTTGAGAATTATGAAAATGTTAATGTAAAGCTGAATTATACAAGAAAAGAAAGCATAAATGGAATATTTAACAAGATATAATGTGAAATGTAATCATCAGAGACTTTTTTTTATAAAACTCATATTAGCATCAAGTAAGATAAAAATTTATACGTATCTATAATGTGTATTGGGGTGGAGAGCTTTAAATCATTATGCAAAGAATTGCATTGTAATGTTATGTCTTGAAAGTAAAAATAACTTCTTCATTTGTAAATGAAAACTGGCAGAGACTATCAGAGCATTGACAATTTGCTTGAAATCAATTTGTCCCATTCCACTGCTTTCTCTAGGGAAAAAAAGACTTTTACAATAAACAGGTCTATTAAAATGTGAGGACAGAAACTTTATTTTATAAAACACTGAATGCTATTGTGAAGTTATTTCAGCAGTACAGCAATAAAATTCTTCTTTCCTTAGGCTCCTTTCCAGGTGTTTAACTGTATGAAAACACATTCACTGCAAAACTCTCTGATTTCCAAAAAATATGGGAAAACCATATTAAAATAATAAAACTTTAATATTCTTGTTTCATAATTAATTTAATATTTGGTGAATAAGTTTGGAAAAATCCATATTGAACATTAAGCAAATACTGAATCTTGGATACAAATCTTATGTCATCTTCATAAATAATATTGATCTAGAATTCATCACTCTACCTCCAATAATTTGTAGCATTCTCACTTCTATAACGTCTTGGGAAATTTAATTCAACATAAGTTGCCCTATTGAGATACATCTGTATGAACCTTCATGATATGAATGCCACAAGGGTAAGTAATTTGAGAGTGCTATGTGTCAAGAAATACTCTGGCTTAGAATCAGAAGGAAACAAGATTTGGAATGTGACAATTTCTTCTCTAACAAATCATGCAACTTCCAGTGTCATCCTTCAGGCAGATGACATTGCTCAGCTGGATTATCACCGAGCAGCTTCCTGCCAAAATAAGATTAGTTCTTGAGACTTGTAGCAGTTAGGAAGCTGAACAAAATATAAAAGTTTAAAAGAAGAGAGGGTAAAAGATTTAAAGTGCTTAAGAAGGCTTGTGTAGGCTTCAGGTAGGCAGGAGGGTGAGAATCAAGCATTTTCCTATAACTTGAGGTGAAAGAGCATTTGTTTCAAAGATTGCACAAGATATGCTTCTGAGCTGGGTATAGAGCTCCTAAATCATGCTGTGATGACTAACTCTTTAGCTTATCTAAGACTAATGTTGGATTTTAAACATTAAAAAGAGATTGTTGAATCATAAGTGATAGAGGTTAACTAATAGAATTTATATTTGTAATCTTTAATTGAGAGATTTCAAAATTTCAGCTTCAAAATAATTTTTTAAGACATCACTGCATTTATGGCTCAAAGGTGATTATATTTTAAATTTTACAAATTAGGATACCTGCATTGAAATCTTTTCTTAAAAAATCAAAAATATAAATACAATGTAAGCATTGGGAAATATATTAGATGTCATCCAGTACATCCAGTATTTACCATATATCCTTGGGGTGGGGAGAGAGAGAGAGAGAGAGAGAGAGAGAGAGAGAGAGAGAGAGAGAGAGAGAGAGAGAGAGAGAGAGAGAGAGAGAGAGAGAGAGAACACTGGAATTGAGTTTCACAATCTTACTTAGAGTAGTAACTGACAATCCTTCATTTTTCTTTGGCAGTAGAATAACAAACTATGAGCAATATTCCCATCAGACCATTTTTAATTCTTTGACAAAAATAAGAAAAAAATAAATTGATAAATTATTTCAAGAAACATTTGTTTAAATTCAATAGTTTGCTCAGTAATTTCACAAAACCAAGCTTAACAGCTTTGCATACATAACTATATCTATCGTCACTGTAGTTATTACTCTGACTACTATTACTATTGTTACTTTGAGAGCAGCTGTTACCAACTTTGTCAAGCACAGTTAGATTGGGACAGGACTGAGAGGTTAACATCATGTACCTTCTAAGGCTCCCCTCTTCTTTCTGCTTCCTCTTTTTTATCCCCTGCTTCCATCACTCTTTTCTCTCTCTTCTCTTCACTGTCCCCCTTTCAGTCTTTCTTTCTTCCCACTTCCTTGGCTCATTATCTTCATTTTCTGCCTGTTTTTCCCTTGTTCATTATTGAATATAGTTGATAAATAAAAACTATGTATTAACAAGATGTAGAATTTCATGTTTGCTTATATCTGTGCCTTTTAAGATGATTTTTTTTGTAATCAAGCTAATAAACATACCAATCTGCTCTAGTGACTCAAATGAGTATGTGCTAAGTATACTTAAGATCCATTAATTTTTAAAAATTAAAATATATAGTATATTATTACTATAGCCCATGTGTTATGCCTTAGGGCCCCAGGCTCAGCATCTTTTCACTGAAAGTTTGTACCCTTTGACTAATACCCTTAGATATATTTGTTACTATGATAAAAGCACCAAGACCAAGTGCAACTTGAGAAGGAAAAAGTTTATTTAGCTTATACATCACAATTGCAAATTATCATTGAGAGAAGCCAAGGCAGGAATTTAAGCAGGGTAGGAACTTGGAAGCAGGAACTTAAGCCGAGACCACAGAGAAACACTCTTTGGTTATCATAGCTTGATTCATGTGAATCATAAATTGCTTACTTGATTCACATGGCTTGCTTACTTCATCTGAATCACCTAGGACCACTTGCCCAAGGATAGCACCACCTTCAGTGAGACAGGCTCTCCCGTAACAATCATAATCAAGATAATGTCCTATATTATTTCCTACAGGCAATTTGATAGGGGCATTCTCTCAGTTGGTGTTTCTTTTCCCAGATGACTCTAGGTGTGCCATGTCAAGAAAAAGTAAATCAGGACACAATTAACTTAAAAAAAAATAAAACTGATCTATGGAAACTTCTCTTTTTTCGCTTTGACTTTTTAAGATTATACATATATATAAGATTACATTTTTCTTCCTCTATTTGGCTTACTTTATTTAATTTAACCCTCCATATGTGTACATGTCACAAATTACAGAATGTCTCTATCTCTTAAAGATGAATAATGTTCTATTGTGTATTTGTGTGTGTCTCTATATTCATTCATTCACTTACAGACAAATAATATTAAGTATTGAATTTTCCCATGCATAATTTGTACCTACTGATGTTTATATAATTTTGTCTCCTCTTACATTAATGTGGTATTTCAAGTATTGATGTGTGTAGGTAGGAAGAAATAACCTTGTAGCCTAGAGATATGCATTTCCCTTGTTCATGATATTCAGTAATTCTAATGAACAAATTAATTTGGTTTGTCAGTGTTCTGTTTAGAAGTATGTCTTCAGTGATATTAGGTAACATTAGACTGTTATTATTTTTCTTTTTTTGCAATAGTTACTTGAATTGGTCTACATATAAAGATCATCCTTGTCTAATGATATAAGTCTAGAGGTTGAGTGTCCTTGCACCCACTTGAATTTCCCACATTTAGAAAACTAAAATAAGAGAATCCCTAGGTCAAGACAGCCTGGGTTTCACAGTAAGGCAACAACAAAATCCAGACGTGTTCTTCTTCAACTTTTCGGAACTGTGGAAAAGCATTAGCTTTAATTCTTATTATATTCTTGGATGAACTCAGCAGTAAAATTTAGATAATAGAATTTTCTGGCCTACAGTAATAATTTGTAGGGAAACTTCTCAGACTACACTAAATTTAGCAGTTCTTGCTACACCAATAGTGACTTTTTGTGTGCCAGAGCATAAGATACCTTTGGAAAAGATTGCCTTACTTTGTTATTCAGCCTTAATACCTAATAGCCACCTAATACGTTTTTTAAACTGTAGTAACTTACATTTTTTTGTGTCCTGAACCTATAAAAACATATCTAGCATTTTCCCAGGTGGAACATGCCATTTACTGTAGCTTGGATTTGTACTTCTAGGCTTTGCTCACTCATACTTGGGTCAGAGCAAACTGTCCCTGTCTTTCTTTGAGCAAGGGCTGTTTGTGTTACTAATCCAATGTAGAAGTTGCATGAAAGCTCTGTGAATTATTTTGAAGCCAAATATTAATCTGCTTTAGTGAGAGTTTTTGACATGAGAAAGAATAAAGTTGATAAATACTTTGTATATCTGTATTTGTTATGAACTACAGGGAATGCAGCTCCTGTAAATCTGTTTAAAAAATACATAAACAAAAGTCAAAATTGTATTACTTGGAATTGTCTAAGTTTTGAAATTGATTGTTAACATCAATAAAATCGAAACATATTATGCTTATGGTGTGAGCATAGCAACATCTATAAGCAAAACATGAAAATCCATAGATATTAATCATTCTAGAAACCTTCATCAGAATCAAAGACAAAATAAGTTTATATCATATTTCATTTTATAGTGATTTCATAATTCCATCTGTCTTAGAACTCTGCCTGTATATATTTTGCTTCAAGGCTTTTATGAAGTAGAACTAGGATAAATAAAGAATGGAAAACATTAATATCATAGAATAAGCAAATATTTTTAACAAAGAATATCTTAAACTATTTATATAAAGAAATAATACTTTTTTCTCAAAAATTATTTATTAGATGCACAATATGTTGATTGCTCCTTGTCTGAAAATATCATTAGGTTAAAAGATAAGTTTTGAAAATGTAGACTGACATCCTTAACATTTTTCAAATGAAAAGTCATGATTTATACATAAATATTAGAGATGATTTCTCTAACCCTACAATAACAGGTCAGAGCAGACATATCTATCACTAATAATCTAATATTTCAGTACATCATTTTATTTTACAATTTTCTATTTATTGTCTGGCTTAAAGAAAACTTAAAAGATAATACTTGTTGACTGTGGTGTTGTACACCTTTAATCTCAGCACTTAGAAAACTAAGGGAAGAGAACGCCAAATTTGAAGCTAGCATGGAGCTTTGTGACAATACTGTGACTCACCAAGCACATACATGTGACTGTTATTTATGTGTCATGTGCATGCACTGTAGTACTTAGAATGAGAATGGCCTATAGGCTCCAATGTTTGAATACTTGATCACCAGCTGATGGAACTATTTGAGGATTAGGATTCTGGGCACTGTTGCAGGAGGTCTATAACCAGGGTGGGCTTTGAGATTTCTGAAAGCCATTCCCAGTGTTTCCTTTCTCAGCATTGTGTTGTGATTAAGATATACACTTTTAACTGCTATGCCAATATCATGCATACCTGCCTGTTGCCATGGTCCCTGCCATGATTGCCATTGACATTAACCCTCTGAAACCATAAACATCTAATACATTCTTTCTTTTATAAGTTTCATTTGTTGGTGTTTCTTTTGTGATTTTCATTAGCTAGATTATTTAAACTGTGGGACATGTATAGTAGGGTTCCTCTTCAGTCTGTATAAACTTTTAAGCTGTGTGACACATACTTCACCTATAACAGATCATAAAATGAATATGCTTCTCTTATTAACTCAGTGAGTCAGATATTGATTTTACTAGTATTGATATGTAACTAAAATATGTTAATGCTGAGTTATGGAATTATTTCATAGCAAATATTGACGTATGCTTTTAAAAACTAGTGTGAAGGAATATTTTCTGAGAGCAAAGTATTTGCATAAAATCTTCTCTCTTGTTTTTCAAAGGTAACTGTCAGTTGACAATTTCTTGTGGACTCAAATAATCTATTTTATTTCAATGGTGGGAATCTGAACAATGTATTCATCTAAATATACAAATAATTTTATTTTTCTAATAAATAGCCATTGGGAGATCAATACTATATTAGTAGGATCTTCCAATGCAATAGTGGAAACAATCACTGTTTATCGTATGGATAAGGACACCTTTTTATTCCCACACTCTTTTTATTCAGAAGCAAAAGTTGTATTGCTCTGAGATTATGTTCTAGAACATTGTAAATATTTGTCCCTCCTACTGGTTTAATAAAATGCTGATTGGCTAGAAGGCAAACAGGAAGTGTGTGAGGAGCTACCAGATTAAGAAAACTCTGGGAAGAGGAATAGCAGGGCAGAGACGCCAGCAGATACAGAGGAAAGAGGGCCAGAATGCTGCTCTGAGAAAAGTTAATAAGCCACTTTACTAATCATGGGTTAATTTAAGAGTAAGAATTAGCAAGAAATATGTCTGAGTCACTGGCCTAGCAGAATGTGATTAGTGTATGTTTCTTTGGGACTTTGGAACTGCTGATCAAGACCTCAGGGTTATATAGAGCTAAGCAGCTGCAGGCAGGTTGAATGTTAGGGCTAGTGCGAGCCAGAAACTATTTACTATATTGTATGTATTGTGAAGAAAGATATTTTCTTAAATACTTCTGCAATGGTTTCACTAAGAATAATGTACCTGCTATTACTTTCTTTTTAGTTGTTGCTGTCTATCAAGAATATAGCATATGGCAGCCAAACTAAAGTTCTGAAGTTGATTACACTTATTACTTATTGAAGTTTGTAGAATTGAGCCAGAAAGAAGGCTCTTCAAGGATAAGTTATAAAAAACAAATACTGAGATCTCCTTATTAGAGAAAACTTGATGTCAGAAACATATTTATTATTAAATAATCATGTGATGGAAAGTAAAACTATTAAAGAGCAGCTAAAGGACTGCGTTAGAGATGAACTACTGTTTTCTAAATCCTTTTGTGGAGGGAGAGGGTAAGCTTCAATTCTGTTCTGCTAATTGTAGAAGGAAACCCTCATTTTTCTCCTTGTTCCTCTCTTCCTCTGACTTAATTTCCAATTGTTCGTAGGCAAATTGGGGAAAAGCAAAGAACCAACCAGCAGGAAAGTTATACTTGAAATGCAAATAGAGTTTGTTTAGGGACAACGTTGGGGAACAATCATGCTATTATTCTTTACTTTAATCATGAAGAAATATTATTTTGAAAGTTGCTACTTTTACAGTTAGTGAATTCATCTACTTCATTTGGGTTCTTCAAGTCAAAATACACAATTTGCTGATTTACTTGATTCTCTAGCCACTCTGACCTGTATTTAAGAACTAGCCTTCTTAGAGTTGAAAACAACCAAAACAATGATCCTGGGGAAGAGGATAGAACCTGGCATTCCAGCTCAGGTGGTTTAATCTCTTTGGCTAATGGACTTCCCCTAAGAATGTGTGCTCATATTAAATGACGCTAAAGATATGGGCAAAATAATTAGTTCCTTAACGAGTCACTGTACTTATCCTTCCCAGAAATCCTGCTCTAGTGTTGAAGCTTAAAGGCTGCAGCTAGGCGAGAATCTTAACCTGTCCCTTTTTCTGAGTTTTCATAAAAGTGTATTTCTTTCCTTTTTTTCCCCCTTACATCTTTTCTAAGCATGGCTTTCTTTTTAACTGTTTGGGCTAAACAGCCTCTACCTGTAATATTAAGTTTCTGGTCTGGCCTTTCTGACCTAGCCCAAAGGTTCAGACCCTCTCTCAGTCCTGCTGTTGCCTCAAACAATCACACAAATGCTTATACTAATTTCATGATGATTGACTTATGACAGACATATTGCTGGGTCTTTCATCTTAACTCAATCCATTTCCATTGATCTGTTTAGCAATGTGGCTTAGTACCTTCTATCAGAGCAGCATGGTTGTCTCCTTTCTTCTGTGTCTGCTGGTGTCTCTCTTGGTGTCTTTGCTGGTGTCTCTTCCATTGTTTCTACTTTGCTATTTCTGTTCCCAGAGTTATCTTAGGTCTGGTAGACCCACATACACTTCCTGTCTGTCTTCTGGTCAATCTGCTTTTTATCAGACCAGTATGTGGGACAACGTACCAGAACATAATCACACTACAAACACTGCCCATGACATTTGGGACTCTCCTTTTCTCAGGTGCCCCTCCCAGTATGTGGCTGCTTCTCAGTCAATGTGTGAAGTCCATGCCAGCTTAAAGGGCTTTGCATTTTTGCTTCCAGACCCTTTCCTCTCATGTCTTCCTCCTCCTTCTCTCTTTCCTCCTCTTCCTCCTCCTGGCAGCATCTAAAGTTGACAACTTGCCTGCCTCATAGCTTTTTAAAATGTACTTTAATAATATTGTCATTGAGATTCCGTTTTATTTCACTGACATACTTTTATTGATGAGTCTTAGAGTCAAAGGGACTCATTTCCCCACATCAACATTATTACTTCTCACATGTAGAAACTTTGTGCTACTTAACCCTCTTTAAATGTTTGCTAGTTCATGCCCAAAATGGCACATTGATAGCAATCATTCTATTTTAAAAAAAAATCAGATGCTATTGTTAGAATTTTATTTATAAGAGATATTCAAATAAACACAAAATTTCATTATACTTACTGTAGGACAACTGCTTAATTTACTACCAAATTATTTTTACCGGTAGTGCACCTTGTGTAAAATATTCATGTAGATATGTACATATATGTGTGTATGCATATATAATCACTTAAATTACAAAATATCTAAGTTTAAGCCAACAATGACTTTTAAACTTTTCTTTTACTAAAAATAATTAATTATTATTAGTGCTGCGTGTGTGTGTACCTAACATAGGTTTTGGGGCTCATGTCAAGGCGTGCATGTGGCAGAAGACAAGTTGGAGAATCAACTGTCTCCTATTTAGTGTGGGTTCCGATTGAGCTCAGGTTGCAGGCTTATATGGTAGGTTCCATTACCCACTGAACAGGTCTAAAGATGGCTTTTAAAAGAATAATTCTCTTAACCACATTCAGCTTTTTGTTGCAAAGTTTGCTGCCTTTTAGCTCATCCTTATGATGTACCATATGTTTGTAGGAGTTCTACAGAAATAAATCAAACCAACTTGTGTGGCTGTCTGTCTCTCCCTTTTTTCTCTCCCTCATACACTCACTTTCATATAACAGATGGGTTGTAAGGAATTTGCTCATGGAGCTATACAGATTGTAGATGCAGACTCAGAAAAGCCTAAGTACAGTTTGTCCAAGCTTAAAGGCTGATGACAGGAGACTGTTGGTGTAGGCTTTAGAAGGTGAGACAGAAAAAACAAACAAACAAACAAAACAAACAAACAAACAAAAACCCCTCCCAGACATAGTGTGTTAACTGATATAGGTCTCTGTAGAATTAGGTGGTATCCACTCACATTGGTGGTGGCAATCTGCTTTCTTCAGTTTGCTAATTTAAATGTTAGTCTCTTTTAGATTTACCCTCAAAGACACCATGGTAATTTAAAAAAATACCGGACAGCTCATTGCACAGTCCTGTTGACACATAAAGTTGTCATCGACAGTCACTGGAAAGCCAATTTCCTTATCCCCTTTCTAGCTTCCATAACCAGAGTTTATTTCTAACTAAAAACAATAATTTTGGAATTACTATGTTAAAGCAAAAAACACAGGCTTTACCTCAAAAGGAATATAAGATAGCTCATGCTAGCCTTAAGATGAATGATTGTGACGTAGCACACAGATTCATGTTAACCCAAGCAGGGTGTTATAGTGTGGTGACAGTTACATGGTCTTTTAAAAATAGTTACAGAGCAAAGAAGGTTATAAAGTAAGGCTCTTCTTGAATCCATTAGTAGGTAGATTACAACAAAGGAAAGAAATCACAGATGTTTTCTAATGAGACATTTAACCTGCATGTTGGTAGAAGTTTTCCGTTAATATATCCCAAAGGTTTTACTTGACAAGGACACGTGTAATATTGTTACATTGTAAATAACTGTCCCACCTACTGGTTTAATAAAAATGCTGATTGGCCAAGGCAGACAGGAAGTGTGGGTGGAGCTACAATACTAAGAAAATTCTGGGAACAGGAAGAACAGAGCAGAAATGACACAAACAAGCCAGAAGATGCAGAGGACAAGTGTGCTGCTCTGAGAAAAGGTACCAAGCCACATCATGGCTGAACAGGATAAGAATCATGGGTTAGATTAAGAGCAAGAGCTAGCAAGTTATATGCCTGGGTCCCAGGTCAATCACTGTACAATTAATATAAGTGTCTGTGTGATTCAGTGAAACTCTGGGACTGTGGGTCTAAAAGTCTAGACTAGGAGGCTAGAATGGAAAGTCTGGGCCAGAAACCTAATAAAACAGACACACAAGTATTATATTTATAGAGAGATAAACAATAAATGGCTATTAAGTGAGCTAAAGATGGTCCAAGTCCTAATTATAGTCCAAGTTCAAATTATCCAGGTCTAGTATAATTTAGACTTGGATCTGAAGAGTCCCAGCTTTCCACAATAAAGTGAGTTCAAGGAAACCGGATTTGCAGAATTCTTAAGACAGATGTGGCTTTTATTTTTGGAATTTTCATTCATACACAGTCCTGTCCCTCTGTATTCAATCATGTTCAGATTTAGTGTCTTGGTTCTATACTAGCATTTATTTGGCAATTCCATAGAAAATTACATTTTTTAGTACAATTTAATTATACTATACCTGAAAAGTTTGGTGAAAGAAGTATAATAAATTTCAGTTTTCTCAACCTCATGGGATTTACAAATACAAGAAATATTCTAGAGATAAAAGCTAAATCTAAGCATGAAACTCTCATGCACACACACATATGAAAGATAATTTCACATTTTAAAATTACGTCTTCATTTGCACTATGATCTATAACATAAGGTCAAGGATAATATTTTATATTCCTACTTCCATGTCAGTATCTACAAGAGGTTTTATTGGAAACAGATTGTATTTCATGTCTTGAGTTAAGGATTCTCAGTGTGTTTTACAGCCATGGGCCAGCTTTTCCATGAACAAATGACATTGAATGATTAATTGTGTTGTATGTTCTGGAAACTGAACTCTTTTTTTTTTTTTTTTAATAAGATCAACAAGTTTTCTGAAACCTGAGATGTCTCTCCATCGCTATAGTATATTCAAACAAGGAAAAAAAAAAGCCCAAATCCAACTATTAAAGGTAAATTTTATGGTATAGGGATATCGCTCAATTGGTAGAATAGTAGAATAGCTGCTACTATACATATATGATGATGTGTTCAACCAACAGCAACAAATAAACCAGGTGCTGTATACAAATGTAACTTAGCACTCAGGCGTCACTGAGAAGAGAAACAAAAGTTCAAGGTTATCCTGAGATACAGTCACTTTAAAACCAACCTGGGCCGTGTAAAGCTCTATCTAAAATAAAACAAAATAGAATTAAATTTAATTAAGAAGTAACTATTAACTAAATTATGAATTGAGGCTCTAGTTCCTTCGGTTTGAAGTACATTATTTTACACTCATTATCTTTTACAAAATAATAAGTGATCGTTATGTCCACAGACATATCCATACTAAGGAGACTTCGATGGCATTAGAATTTGACCTATTTTTGTCAGGATAATGTAGATATGTTCTAGAGATTCAACAAAATGAGTTATGTCAGCTGTGAAAATTGGCAATATCCAGTTTGCCATTTGAAAAATTAATTTATTCAGCACAAACAGTGTAAGCTAGAGCACACACTGTAATGTTGACTTCATGATTTCCAAGTACATTTTTCCTAATAAGTGGTACTCAGTGGGCAAAGGCAGAATTGGGTTTCTCTGGTGTTTGGGTTCGCTCCAACAAAGTTAGCAGACTCACTTACTTGTAAATAGCTCCCTGGAGTTATCATAAGGGCCACATTTACAATAAGAAATGACACTGAAACCACCAAGGCATCCATATGGAATGGAAATAGAAAGACTTTCTAAAATATGCATTTACTACCTAGAATTAGGGAAGATACCTGGATAGCCACAAAACATCTTATTGGTTATAAGCAAAGCTAAAGATCTTAAATTATGTTTTCTGTCACTATGTTTATGATCCTTACCCTTTTGATATTTACTTTAGAGGTCCAAAGCTCTCACTATGATAGATGCATGATCAAGTTGTCGTGTGGTGTTATAATAATATATGATATAATAGTATTCTCTAGTGACTGCTTTTGAATGGAAAATGACCCACTTTATATACCCATTATCCTTGAAAAGAAAAACTCAGGTATTTGGATTTAATGGGTCTATTTCTTTTTCCTTTCTCGAAAATTCTTTTGGATTTTATATAGTTTCATAAAGAATACATATTAGAAATAATTCTTAGCTACAGTTGGTTGTTACACTACAATTTATCAGTCAAATACTCTGTTTATACTATTTACTTAAAGACAAATCTTTCCCTAGAGATTTTATAAACAACTCTGAAACTTAGAATATTTTGACAACATTCTGACTCTCATATAGGCCTTTGGGGACAAAATATTTACATAAATGCCTACATATAGTCATCATCCATTCATCATGGCTTTGCCTTTCCTGCAGTTTGCTTTCAAATTGTTTTTAAGAAATGTTCACAAAGACGGAGTTCTGGAAGAAGTAAAATGATTCAGTAAAAGATGATTCTCAGTGGGATGGTCAATATTAGCCTCCAATGGCAATAGAGAATGAGAAATCTCCCATCTATTGTGAATGAATGTAGAAACATCTTAGAAATAAAATCCCAGATTATCTGTGACCATGAGAAAGCCCACCTGAGACTTTAGAGGTTTAGTCCTGATAGAGTTCAAGACAGGTGCTTTTCAGTCTCTCCATATATTTATTGAAAAGTGGATGTCATTTACACAAATGAGACTAGTTTATTCTTTGTGAAAATTAAAAACATAAGAACTTACTTAATAGAGTAGGAAAAGAAGTAATTATGGAAGAAAAATAATCTCAAATAAACAAATAGGTTAAGTATATAAATAGTAAGAACTGAAGTTTAAATAGGAGATTTTAAGTTTTAAATTATATGGAAGGAAAGCTAACTGGCTTATGTTTTATTTAAATATTTCAGGGTTTTCATGAACTATAATTTGTCTAAATAAGAATTTATTTAATTCATGTTCATGCTTGATAATTATTTTCAACATCAATATTTAATTTTTTCTTCAGTTCTATAAAAATATGAAAGCTAGGGGCAACAAAATGGCTCAAGGTTTGTTAAACTAAGTTTGTTTTGAGATGCCACCACACCTGTTTGGTCTTTTACAATTTCCTGAGCATGCATGGCTTGTAAGATGGATAGGAACTACTGCCGCATCTTTTGTTCTGTTTTCCATCAAGTATCTTCCACATTTGTTCTTCTCCTATATTAAGATGTAAAATTCTTTGTTTCATTTTATGAGAAACATAACAACATACAATATGATGATTATATTGTTATTCTTCATGTCACCATAACGTTGAGACTGACAATTTAATGAGTACCATGTCCATACATATTTATTAACTTTAGGTACAAAATTAAATCAGAACTAAAAAAAAAATTCAATTGTAAGAAACATCTCACATCTTCCAAAAGCCTTTAAAAATCACATGACAGACACTCAACTTACAAGCCTAACTTAAAGATTATATCTTTCCATGAATCCACTTTGATGTAGTCACACTCAGTGACTGTGAACATTCAGTTCATGCCATCTAACCTCTGCTCTCAGAACCAAGTCCTGAGAATTTCACTGCAACCCTAGATGGTGTTATTTTCTGCTAATTATTTTGTAACTTGACAGGAGCTATAAAAAAAGCCACATTATAGATGATATGCCTTTGTAAGTATTGTTCTGTTCTTGTTGAAGCTGAGACAGTTGTTAGAGTTCAGAAGCTAGCTGATGTTCCCATTCTACCCTGGGATGAGCTAGAAGTTCTTTCCTGGGTCCCCAAACACTAGATGGTTTCCATTTTCTTTCCTTTTTGTTGTTGTTTTGTTTTTTAAGATAAGGTTTCTCTGTGTAGATCTGGCTATTCTGGAATTTACTTTGTGGCTTATGTTTTCATGTTTACATCCATTCATATGTTAAATGAATTGATTATCCGTAGATAGTCACATGTCTATTTGCAGACATTGTAAAGATAAATGACTTGAAACAACAATAATTTTTAAAGAATTGTTCCAAAGCCCTTATCACAAAAGCTCTTATCTTGTGAGATGACAAGACATATTTTGAGCGGAATTTTTCATCCTATTGAAGGTTATCATTCATGTTATTTGGCACTTCAGGCTTTCATTAATCTTCAGCTGTAAAAATGTTAAAAAAAAAAACTTTGATGGCAGTAATATGCTCATGTATTTTGTATTCTTAGAACAGAAACAGAGTGAGGCTGGTTCAAAATAATTGCTTTGTGATGAATGGAACTAGAAAGCAAGCCTCAAGTTTATTATTTTATTCAACCTTAGAGAAAGGTGTCCAATAACAATGTGGTAACTTAGGAAAAGATAAAAGAAAATGTCTCTGTCATTTTAGCAGGGAATTAACCATTCAGTAATAAAACTAATTGCCACTCAGCAGGTTACAGGTGAGTCTTCCAGAAGGAATAATTAGTTCATAGAAAGCTTACAGACATTTAAAAAGAACATGCCACTAAAATTGTACGTCGTAAGATTATAAAAAGGTAATGCCAGTTTTTAATAGACAAATGAGGCTATAAGGAACTAGATATCATCTAGCCCCATTTCAAGCACCTAGAAGATTTATCTTTAATTTAAACTGGCACATAAATTGAACATTTCTGAGAGGTCAAATTATGCCTCTGCGGAGATGGAAGGAGCAATGAGTAATAATAATGATCACATTTTACACTTGCAAAGTGTTATATGCCATTTAATCTATTTTTATATCCCTAGCTCTAGAAGAGAAAGAAAAGATTTCATAATCTCAAAATCATGATCCGACTTTATCTTCCTCATACCATACTGTTCAGCTTACATGCCTACCACACCGTCTTCATCTCTTTGAAATTCCAGAAGCTTATAATCCTCAAATTAGTGCATGGTTCACAAGTCAAATCCATGATTTTGAACAGTGTTGTTTGTATGACTAAATATAATTTCTTGATATAATCAGTGGTTTTTACTTTGAAGTAGATATATTGATTTTTATGGTGGAAAACTGAGAATCAAACAAAATTCTACATTAAATGTATTATGCAAGATAAGACAGATTCATATATGATGATGTGATGAAATATAAAGTTGTCTTTTCTTTCTTTTTGAGACAGAGTTTGTCTGTATTATCCTGGCTATCATGGACCTTGCTCTGTAGACCAGGATACCATAGAAATCATAAAGCTTCACCTGCTTCTGCTTCTCAAGTGCTGAAATTAAAGGTATGTGCCAAACCACTGCCCAGACATAAAGTCTTTCTTTAAAACTAGAAATAAAATAGTATTTCTTCTGATACCTCTTTGCTCTGCTTACTGTCAATATTCAAGAAACACCTACATTGCCAGGGCCTTGGGTGCAATAATAAAAATCCAAAAGGAAAAAGGATGTGAAGTAGGAAAAGATGACAGCTTCATAGTCTTTTCTAAAGTTAGCAATTTAACATTTCATGGATTGTACCTAATGAATAGACAAAAAGCCATCCTATGCCTTTACCATGCATAACATTCATGAATCACGGAACATTTGAATTCAGAATTTCTTCATTATGGTGGCGTAAAGAACTGACATGCCTTCATACACATATTCTAAAATCTCATGACCATCTTCAGTATATTTTTTGTTATTGTTAATAATCTTTCTATAAATGTGTTTAAATTATTTCTCTCCTTAAATCTCGGCTTATTCAATATTCTAAAATAATTCCATTGAGGATATTGTGGTTAACATAAAATTCTCTTAAAAAATAAGAGGAGTTTTGTGTTGGCCAATGCAGAACCACTGCTGTAAATGTGACTGAGTTTTATTTTAAGTAATATATATATATATATATATATATATATATAACTATAGATATCAGGTTAGCTCATATCAATGTAATTTTTCTGATTTCATTTTTTTTCAATGTATCTTAAAAAGTTGTCCTGGTGATGTAAGTCCAGGAATGGGAGGAGAAGTGATTTCAACTATTTAAGGATAATAGCAGTGAAAAGGACTCATTTTATATATCTTTCAGCACAACAGCAAGCACCATTAAACCAATAACCCAAAACACAGATTCTTGGCATGCAGGAAGAAATGAAGAAAATATATATATATATTTTCATTATATATATATATATATATATATATATATTTATATATATAAATCAAACACAAGCATTTCCGAAAGCAAAGCAACACCAAACCCTGGTGATTTTACTATCCCTATTCAATAGCATATAAAGACCATGCTCAAGACTCCATATGTGGTTGGTGTCACAATAAGAGAGAATCATATCAGTATCAACACACAATAAGGAAATCATTGTTCCAGTACACCTGACTACCTCCTACCCCAGGTTAGATGCCATCTCAGTAGCAAACTACATCTGAGAATCATCTTTATTAACTTTGATCTGAGTGAGTATTTTTATACTCTGTGGAGAGGAACCCCATAGTTCCACTTTAAAAACACCCAGTCTCCACAGATAATACCAACCGATTCTAGGGAGAAGCACAGGTATATCATGATCAAGCATCGGAGGAAAGCAACAGCGCAATATGATGTTGACATAGTTATACTTTTTTGTTAGATTTATTTTGCATTTTTGTATATTATTTTTAATTAACTAGTGCTTTAAAGTGTATCTCAAAAGCATCTGGAATTGTTTACTAGCCATTCTGAGAACCACGTTTAATAAATAACATTAAGTAATTTGCATTCATTATGAACACTGACATATTGAAATTTCTTCTTTTTCATTTACTTTTGTCTTTTTTGTACCATCTTTTAAGTTTCCTCTACTTTTTCTCATGACAGAGGTTTCTCAAGGATCCATTTAAATTGTACTAACTAGTGGTGATGGATATTTAATAAAAAATAGTCTAAGACATGAAAAGAGAGTCACCCACAGAGCCAAGCCACAAAGGCCAGGGGAGTTGTGATCAGCACCTTTAATTTTAGCTTTAGTAATGTGGAAAGAGTAAGATGTCTAGGGAGGGGGAGAGAAGGGAGGACTTTTAGCTTTCTTAGAATATTTTTGGTAGTCTGAGGAAAAAGAATTTAGAGTCAGAGATTTTGTAGAGACAGCCCTGAGGAGCTGGCAGGTGAGAAATGGCTGTGGTGTGTTTCTCTTTCTCTCTTTCCGATATTCCAGCTTCCCCCAATATCAGCCCCCTGGTTTCTTATTATAATACCAAATAAAAATTTTACACTATCTCATGTCCAATGTACAATTCTAATATGTTTGAAGAAAAATCTTATTTGTTCTATACCTAACGTGCATTAATACAACTTAGGAAGAATAATTAATATAATAACTACAGGTACTTAATTATAAGGTTTGATGCAACTAAGAAAACTCCATGTTAGCTTTCGTTTAAATGCTCGTTACAGTTACAATTCCGTAATGAAGTTTTGAGTTCTTGCTTGCTGTGAGGTTAATTGCTAGTTGTTTCTTTTCGTTCATGATGCAGGCTCAGATTTCATATTCTTTCACAATAACATTTGAAAAATTAAATATTTGATATTAAATGACATTTTCACAGAGGTGGCTTATCAGATATCCTGAATTCCAAATGCTTACATCACTATTTAAATTACAGTTATAAAGTAGCAACAAAAACAATTTTATGGTTGGAGGGTCTTCACACCATGAGAAATATTGTTAAAGGGTGGCAGCAATAGGAGGGCTGGGATCCATTGCTCTAGACTATCTTTTGTATTTCCTTGCTATTAGTGGTACTCTGTCCTTTGCTCATTATATGTGTTATTATTTTCTTTATTTTGCTAAGTATCAACACTTCGGTCTTTAGGGCTTCACCTTTATTTGTTTCTGAATATTTCCTATTTTCTCCTCTGCCTATTTCCTCCAACCATTGTGTTTTAGAAGTATGCTGTTTAATTTTTCCATATTGATTAATTTCCAAGGAAGGGGAGACAACACTTACTGGTTCCAAAGACTTTAATGAATAAGCACATACAAGGAGTTGCTGATATACTGAGGCTGTAGGAAAAGGATTTGGGAGCTTTTCTTTTTCTTGCAGACATAGCAGGGGCAGAAGCAGGGTTTATAAACACAAAACCATAAACATATCTGGCCAAATTACAGTTATATTTGTAACCAATCAGGATTGAGGATTATGGAATTTCCCTACATGTTCTACCATTGTCAATTGGCACAGAAAATCAAACAATTAGATTCTTTTTTTATTTTTGTTGTTAGGATATGCTGTTGGGAACAGGTCTGTTTGGGTGATTGTTGCTTAGAGAAGAATCTGGTTAGCTTGAAAATTTCACAGGAACATGAACTTAGTTTCATCCTATGGGTTCAAGGGAGCCTGAAGTCAAAATGGATGTATTTAGGACAAGGTGCTTTTGTCTGCTTCTTTCTCTATGATAATTGAATTACTTTGATACTAGCACAAAGAAAAAGAATTGGCTGAAATAGAACAGGGAGCCCAGAGATTCACCCCCATGTTGATGGTCTTATGATTCTCAAGAAGGCCACCAAAGACCACTTAGCAGGGGCCTGAGGCAGACAATGTTATCAAAGTTTCTTTAGCAAATGGGACATAAACACTGGTTTTACATCTGCAATGAATTAAAGTCAGATCCTCATGGCTAAAACACTACAAATGAAAAATGAACTGAAATTATATCATAGTTGTGTTTGTAAAAGAAAACTGTTAGATGAAATACAGAACATCATCTTGGCAATAAGTTTGGCAGTGGTTTCAAAACAACACCAACCATAAAGGAAACAAGGAGAACACATGTATATTTTATTTCTTTAAATGAAAACCTTTTGTATATCAAAGGATATTTTCAAAATATTGAAACGATAATGTTACTTTTTCCAATTTCCAATGCCTCCTAATACCAAGTATTAAAGTCTTGTTCCATAAGTAGTGGCCAGTGGAGTAACAGAAACAAAATCTAGACTCTAGCTGAAAGATACCAGTTTATTAGAGGCATGCCCTAAGATTTCAATCTCTTTGTTTATCCCTCCTTCCCCCTTTTCTCTTCTCTTCTTTCCCTTTTTCATCTTTCTTTCTTTGTTAACATGAAACGGACAAACTTCTTCCACATTCTATTAGTACAACAAGATATTGTGCAAAAGATTGAAGAGCAATTGAGTCAAAAAACATAGTTTGAAATCATTCAATATATGTGATAAAATAAATTGCTTCTTTTTTATTTTCTCCTGTGCTTTTTCTTCATAGTAGAATAAAACTGATGCAATAGTGAGAAATAGTAAAAATTCCGAATCTAATAAAAAATTACTTTCTATGTTATCTATAATATTTTTGAAATCAAGAACAAAAACAACACTGCTTTCCCCTAATGAAGGTTCAAAGAACAACTGAGAAAAGGGGTTATGATGAACGTAACCACCACAGAATGAGAAGGATATCTGTGACAGACTGTCTTCTGGACATGACAACATACACAGATCAATAAGTAATAGTTGTTGTCTTAACAAGAACAAACCAGTTAAAATTTAAACATAGATTGGGGAGGGATACCCAGACACCACTTCTACTTGAAAGCTTCTGACATGATGGGAATCACTATTGTTTGGCAATATTCGCATTGGTACATTGCCAATGCCACAGACTGGCACCAGGTTTATTCATAGAAAGTCAACCCATGATGTCAAAATACTTACATGTGTGCTTTACATTTTTCTGCAGAAAGGTAGTAAAACAGTCTACAGTCCTACCACTAAACGCCAATTCTGGGTGGAGTCAATCACCCTAGCCAAGCAAAGGTGTTGTTAGAAACAGTGGCAGATTAAAGGTGTAGTCAGAGACAGAAAAAGTTAAGAAATAAATATACAGTAAAGACAGTTTTTTAAAAAAAGTCTAAGTGGCTTAGAGTGTGTTAAAATATATATACATAGGCATAAAGAAAGAAAAAAAGAGGTATAGAAAGCCCTTAAAGAAGAAATAGAATAAATAAATAAATATAATAAATAAATGAATGAATGAATGAATGAATGAATAAATAAACAAATAAATAAATAGCCACATAAAGATGGAAAATACAAAGAATGCCAGAGAGAACGCCAGAGAGAAGCCGGAAGAAGCAGAGGACAACTATGCTGGTCTAAGAAAACATACTGAGCCCCATGGCTGAACAGAACAAGAGACATGGGTTAGATGAAGGGTAGAGAGCTAGCATGTGATATGCCTGAGCCGTTGGCCGATTCAGCCTAAAACTATTGAAAGCATCTGTGTGTCTCTGTGGGACTGTGGAACTGTGGGTCTGCAGGTCAGCGACTCTGTGGGTCTCTGGGTCCTAAATCTTGAGGTTAGGCCCGAAAAGTCGGGCCAAAAATCTCGTACTACAGCCAATATAAATGGCTACATGTCCCTAGTTATCAGATTCACAAGTATGTTTTCACTTTTTCTCATTTTATGTGAGAAAGAGTATGGGGAGAAGGTGATAGTTTGGGAAAATGTCCTTCCCTCAGTGAGATCAGCTCTTCTAAAGTCAACTTTAAAGTAAGGTAGATATTTGCTCCCAAAACAAAACAAAACAAACAAAGACACATGGACAACACTGTAAAATGATCACCATCCATAAAGTACTGTCTTTACCTATAACCTTGGGTGTCTCCTTGATTTTCCAAAGGGAAGCTGAAAGTGTGTAGGAAAACTGCTAAGCCTACAGACATGGGAGGCAACTTCAAACAGTTAATGCAAAGTAGCACGTATGTCTTCCTACCAGCAACTGGCTTGAGTATCTTCTGCTTCGGTCACCGTTCTCTACATTCATCTGTCTCTGAAGATTTCAACACATCAATTTTTCACCATGACTTAAATCTTATGATAGGTCAAAGAAAAGCCATAAAATTTTACTTGAGTGTTTTATCCTCATTTTTTTCTTCTGAACTTCTGTATTCCATGTAGTCCAGATGTTCCCAGATGTCCCGTAATAATATAAAAATAGTTTATTATGGCAAAATTTACATATCAAAGCCTTAGACATCTCATCACTTTTATGAATTATATTCAGTAATAATTAAGGACTTTTATATTGTTGTGAAACCATCATCATTCATCTCCATAATTCTTTTCATCTTAGAAAGTGGAATCTATTAAATCTTATTAATCTATTGAGAACTTTATCGCAACATCTGACATCTAATATTTTACTTTCTGACTCTGTTTACCTGCTTGGTGTCTCATACAATCAAAACCATGCATTATTTGTTCTTCATGACTCAATTTTTTTTGTTTACCATAATATCTCAAAGAGAATTATAGTGTGCCACTTTTATTCCAGCTTAAAACTGACTCTATTGCATATGCAGATCACATTTGCTTACCATTCATCTCTTTGAACATATTTTGCTTGTTTCTATTTTTTAGATCATTAATAGCAATACTATAGTGCTTTCAGGTTGTCTGTACCTGTGACAAGAAGAGAAATTGTTAGAGAATATGATCCTTCATGATTTTCTTATTTGTTTCTTTAACAATTTCAGGGAGGATTTCTCACCACAACACACAGAAGATAAGCATACTCAGTTTCTCCCTACAATTTTTTAAAGTAGTAACTCTTCTAATGAGTATGAAATGGGATTTCACAGTGGTTGATTTTTATTATGTAGAATTTAAGAATGCCAAACAACTTTTAAATGCTGAATAGATACTCAAACAACTTCCTTAGAAAATATTCGTAGTATCTGCCAATAAATTTTAATATTTGAATTAGCCTTACATTTAGATTATTTTAAAAGAAAAGGCTAGAATATGCTAAAAATAAAATATTTTCTACTTACTTTTGCTTTTATTAATATTTATTTTTTTTACAAAGTTACACTCAATACTGTCTTTTAACCTATAAGCTCATACACATATTTTCAAAGTTATTATTTGTATAATGGGAATATCTTAATATTAAGAATTATACCAAATAATAGGTATATCTACAGTTTTATTTTTCTGATATTAGCTTTATAAATAATGTTTTATTTATACTTTTAACATTTACAAATGTATGCAATATATTTCAATCTTACCCATCCCATCACTACTTCCTCCCAACTTCCTTATTACCCAACAACTCATCTCGGGATCTAAATTTAATGCTCTCTTTATTATTATTGCTGTTATTATTTTTATCTGTGTCATTGTCATCATCATTATCATTAACATTATTATTATTATTACTATTATATTTGAGTCCTCATTACATACTGGATAATCATTCTTGGGTCAGATGAAGCTACAGTGTTTTTGTTTCCTGTGTGTGGTAAAAGTAATGTGGAGGATGTGGGCACGTGTGTATATCTGTGAATGTGTGCATGTAGATGTGTGCGATTTCATTCTTGCTTGTGCATGTGGACCCAAGAAGTCATTCTCTGGTGAGGCTCCTCAGATGCCTTTCACTTTATTTTTGGAATCTGAGGTTCTCACTGGCCAGAAACTCACTGATTAGGTGAGACTGTCAAGTCAGTGATTCCCAGTGAGCCATCTGTCTCCACCTCTCCAGTGCTGGGATTTACAAGCAAGCGTGATTATGTATCACTTTTTACTTGAGTGTTTAGGAGCAAACTTCAGTTCTTATTTCTGTAAAGTAATCATTTTACCTATTAAATTATCTCCCCACTTCCTGAAATGTTTGTTTTGTACCTATACAAGTGGACATATTTATATCAAAACATAAGCATATAATAAGCTCCACTATTTATCAAGACATACTTTTCCTCTGGATGCTGGGGAATCCATAGAGGATATAAATTTGAGTCTTCAAATTTATTTTCTGGAAAAATAAATCAAATTGCCTGTTTATGGGAAAGAAGGTGAAGTTTTGCCAAATGCTAAGATTTTGTTAAATAGCTTATCTCTTTTGAAAATGTGTGTAAATCAAAATATACATATATATGAATATGTATGTACACACTACTTAATACCTGATAATCTCTGCTCCCAAGTATCCTGAAGTGGAATAAATGGCTGTTTAAAAACAGGAAAAGCCATCTGTTGGTTTATAAATTTGCGATAATCAGTTTATGCAATTACTCTTTGCAGAAAATAAGCACATTTAATGAGTTCATTAGCATGAAGTTCACTAAACAAGTTCCTTGTTATTAAAATAACTAAGTAATGGATCCTAAAATTGAGTTATACAGGATAAACATAACTGCACATTGGGAAAAATCTGACTTTCTAATATATTACCAAGTTAGCCAGAAATATAAACGTTATGGGAGGTGCTCCAGTATGTGGGTGAAATTGATTAGCACTCAAGAATCACTCAAGGCAACTCTTGTCCTTGAGAGACTACCTTCATATGACAGCTCTTAGAAATGGAGACTGTAAAGCTGAACACTGCACCTATGTTGCTGAAATTTGATTTTGTTCTCTGTTAAGACACCCATGTTCTCATTACATCGAGACAAAATCACTTCTGTACTTTTCTTTAAAAGTCTGCTTGTTACATACAAGTCATTTAACTTCAAAGGCTCTTTTAATAAATAAAGTATATTACTTTATTATTGCTTAAAAGACTATGCAGATGATGATAATCTACCTTTTAAAAGTTATGTGTGCTATCTCTTATGTAAGCTTAGTGTAGGGGGCAAGATTTTTCTCCTTATTTCCTCTGTTTTATGAAGACTTTTTTGTGTGTTTGTAGTGAAGTTGTGTGTGTGTGTGTGTGTGTGTGTGTGTGTGTGTGAGTGTGTGTGTGTGTGTGTGTGTGTGTGTGTGTGTGAGAGAGAGAGAGAGAGAGAGAGAGAGAGAGAGAGAGAGAGAGAGAGAGAGAGAGAGAGAGAGAGAGAGAAAGAGAGAGAGAGAATCCTTTTGGTCACCATCTCTCTGTTGCTGATGCAAGGAAATGTGATTCTTTTTCTTTTTTCTTGGAAATTGAATTTTTCATACAGATATCCTGATTATAATTTCTCCTCTTCCAATTCCTCCTAGTACCTTCTGCCCATCCAGATCTCTGATTCTTCTGTTTCTTATTACCAAAATAACAGGCACCTACTTAGTATTAAAAAAGTAAATGAAAACAAACACATAAGAAAACATCAAAAACAAAACAGTACTAAACAGACAGAAGAAAGAGTCAAAGAAAAACAAAAGAAATAAACATATCTTAAGATGCCATGTATATCCTACAGAACCTATCACAATAGTATTTGAAGAGGAATATAAATAAAACTTTTTGGAAAAACAAAACTTCTTTAATAAGTTTGATTAGAAGCAATATTCTGTATGTTCTTAGAATGTTGTATAAAAACTCTTGTAAGCATTGATCTGGAGAGTGTTCATGAATTAGTTTGCATCATGCAAACAACCAATGAACTAGAAACATTTATCTTCTTATATTTTCTCCACTGTGTTAACACTGACCTTAAAGGGCTCACAAAACTCTACTTATTTGTTTTGTTTTTAATTATCTGTTACTTGGGGAGAATTAAATTGAAAAGATAGCTATAATAACTAAAGAATATACTTATAAAATTAATGTAGGGTGGTTAGAGTAGTTCTTAACATATAATGGTAATAATTTTATAATTTATTCACATATTCTTCCTATACAATAAAATATACAATTAAATAATTTTAAGCAAATATGCATAGCTGTACAGCCACTCTTATAATTTAGTATGAGTATCATTACTCTTGGAAGAAATACTGTATTTATTAGCTTTCATTATAAAATCCTTTCTACTTTCAAATGAGCACTAAAAATATTTAATACATCTATAATGTGTGTGTATGTGTGCATGTATGAATATTTGGAACATTTAATATAAGTGAAAATATAAAATATGTGGCATTTGTGAATAGCTTCATCAATACAGACCATTTCTTATTAATGCTATGAGTACTTTACTTCATTCCTTCTTATTGTCAACTGTGATGAGAACACACCACAGCTTCTCCATCTTAAATTGATGAGCATTTATTTATGGACTAATTGGACTTGTGGATATTGTTTCAAAGAATACTTGCTAAAGAGATTTGTGTGAATGGATATTTTTATTGCTCTTAGGCAGATAAGTAAGAGTAGAGTTGCTAAGAAAATACCAACTATGTGTTAATATATGAAGAACTGTTAATGTAGTTTCTAAGAACCTGTGCCATTTCTCATTTTAGACATCTAAGAATTTTAACTTATATATAACTCGTTAAAAAATAGTATTTTCTCCATTTTACTATAGTGATCCTGTTTAATTGGATTTGTTAATTATAATCATCTAAAAGGATGTGAAATTTTGATTTCTATTTCCTTACTGAATAATAAAGTGTTCATTTTTATTTTGTATTAACTTATCCTGAAAATTGGCTGTTCAAGGTCTTTGACTACTGCATTAGTTACTTCTCTTGTAGCCATGAAAGATTTTTCCAACAAAGGAGCACTTTACAAGAGGGCAGTTCTTTTATGGTTCATAGTTAGGGGACAGCAGCCAGCATACTTGAGAAGGCAGAAAGCAGCTTGGTCTTTGGCAGAGGGAACTCAGAGCCACAGCCCCTCATGTGGCATTAGCCAGGATGCAGAAAGTTTGCCAGAAAGTGGAGAGGACATCCTTAAGGCCTGATTCTGAGTAGTGTAGGTGGAGTTTTATTTAGAAGGCACCAGTCCAAGATTAATATTTATTAAAATATAAACCAATACTCACGGTACAGGTAATAGCTTATAGCGGAGCCTGAACAGGGACTGGAGTCTGGAAAGGTGGAGGATAGATTCCAAACCTGTCTCTCCAACAGCCAGCTCACACCTGAATCCCACCACAGAGAAGCATACCTGAGCCTCCAAGACTGCATTTCCTAAAGGCACGCAGCCTAACTCCATCATTCAGGAAACTATGTGTCCAAACATGTGAGCCTAGGAGACAAATCACATTTAAACCATGACCACCAAATTAATTGGGATGATTTGTCTTTCTGATACGAAGCTTTCGGTGTTTATTATTCTAGACATAAAATGTAAATATGTTTTAGTAAGAAACACAAGTCCATCTATGGGTTATTATTTCAACTTTCTAACTTTATAATTTTGAACATAAGCTGTTTAATTATATTAAATTAAAATTAAACTGAACATTTTTTCTATGTGCATTTGATATACTATGTAGTAAATATTGCTTAACTCAAGGTCATTATTATTCACTCATGTTTTCTTCTAAGGTCTTTACATTGTGAAATCATTTAAACATTTTTATCCAGGTTAAGATAATTTTTGCATATGTAATCAAAGAGAAATTTGTTTCCATCAAGAGCTAATATGTACAATAAATTAAATTTCTCTTTTATCTGGGGATGAAAGTGTCTGAGTATCTGTTGTTTTGACACCTTCTCTTGAAGAGATTTTTTTTCTTCCCACAGGTGACATTGCTGCCCTTGAGCTAGAAAATAAGGATTCTGTGTGGTCCCTTGGGTGTTTTCTATAACATATGGATGATGTATAAATTTTAACTTAAACCAGTAGTGTGTTGCCATGATTTTTCATCTTTATTTTTCTATTATCTCAACTAATCACCATTCTAAACTTATAAGAGTTTATTGGGGTTTGTGGTTTCAGAGGCTGAGTTTCAGAGACCATTGTATCAGTGAGTGTGGCAGCAGGCTCGCAGGCATGGCACTGGAGTCATTACGGAGAGCTTACATACTTATTCATGAGTAAGAGGCAGAGAGATAAATACTGCTGGATTCATGAAGTAAGCCATGTATCAAAAATCGCTGATAAGGTCCAAAGACACTTATTCAAAGTCCCGGGCTCCTAAAGGGGAGTGGCCAACCTCATTCAACAAACTGATCACTTAAATTTAAATTTATTTATTTAAATTTTCTCTATTTTCAGTAGTAATTTTAGTTTTCAAAAGTATGTTTTTATCTATTTATGAAATATGCTTTAAATAATTTAAATTTGTTGATATATCTGTATGTAGTTTCATTAGAAAATTGTTATAACTTTTCATTCTATTGGATACAATAAAATACCATCATATGATTTTTCCCTCTACTATCTTCTGTGCCAACATGCCTCTTCTCAACTTCATGGCCTTCTTTTTTTGTTGTTTTTAATAACCTAATAAATCTAACAGATGCTTCCCTATGTGCATTAGTAGAGGGTGATCCATTCCTTGCCAGAATTTAAACAGAATTTAAAATGTTTGAAAGATAAGAATGGGAATACCTTTAAAAAAAGAACTTTTATTTCCTTTTACATCAGCTATCAACTGCAGATAGTTCATTGGGTCTGAACTTAATTTCTTAATTAAATGGTTGTATGGTTCATGCTTGTAAACTTTGGCTTCGTTAAAGCTGCTCATTTGCATAGTTTTCAGGTATTCTATAAGATTTAATGTGTATAAGACTGAGCAAGACAAAATAATAGTGAATTAACCTCTTGTTCTCACTGAGTATGCTTTTGGTTACTCACCACTAGATTCAGATTTAAGAGTATCATTGTCACTTAGTGTGTACATGTCACTACCTTTCCATTTCTTCTTCTGCACTATTCTCAGTGAGAGTCACTTATTAAATATTAGAGAACCTTTGTACATAGTCTTTTCTCTTGCTGTTATTCTTTCTCTGTCCTTTGAAACTTCAACCCTGAAATATCTAGATGTGTGAAATGGAAATTTCTGGTTCAGCTGAACCCTGAGGTCTGGACCTAGCCACTGAGGCTTAGTCCCCAAATTAACTAGACACTTATATTAATTATATGTGGTTTGATCTGTAGCTCAGGCTTATTGCTAGCTAGCTCTCTCATCTTAACCCATTCTAGTAATCTGTCTTGCCTCATGGTCTGAATTCCTTTATGTATTTTCCTTGGGTGGCTGAATCACATCTCTCTTGACTCCACCCTCCTCTTTTATGGTCAGATTTCCACCCTGCTTCTAAGATGCCTTGCCATACATCAAAACAGTCCCTTTATTAACCAATAATATCCACAGCATACAAGAAGATATCTTATATCACTTCTCCTTTTCTGTCTATTCAAAAAGGAAGGCTTCAGTTTTAATATAGCAAAACTACATATAACAAAACAGCTATCAAACAAGAATTATAGTTACAATATCTACCCTATTTGTATTTAGAAAAATTAAAGAAAATATTTTTCCATCTACCTTATCCTTGTTGAGTTTAAAGTTTCATATCTAATATACCTTTTATTATAACTAAGGAAAACTATAACTATCTAATCTTCAACTACATCAAAGACTACAGAAGGATATAATATTTTCTGAGTAAACAGGAAGTGCAATCAGCTTCCAAAATCTAGAAAGGACAGAGATGACATCTGGCTGCCTGGATAGTCACCCAAAGTACCTCTGTAACATTGGATCATCAATCTTCAGCCTATAGGCCTAGAGTCTTTGCCACACCTTTCAGTGAAGCAGGAAATTTGAAGGCTGCTCTGCCCATATTGGCCTAACTCTCAGTCATTTCTCCCTGTAACCCACAGAATATCTTGCATTTTTCTCTGCAAATCAGGAACCTGAAGGACATCTCAGTTTGTTCTGCCAAAGTTCAGAGGACACTTTACTATCAGTCCTACATGTCCAGTTTATATAACATACTGTCAGGCAGTTAAGGCAAGAACAGTTTCTTGTCCAATGCCTAACTTTTGCTAGAAAGAAAGTAAATTCCATGTGGAGTTTCCTCATGCTCATCATTCTCTTCAAGTAGATTCATTCTTCCAGGAACAGACTTGTCTCACTGTCCAGAAAAGTCTAAGTTCTTAAAATATTTTAAATGCTATATTCTGTAAGTCTTTGAAGTATTTGAGGATTACCTATCTAATTGAAATTTATCTTTATGTACTGAAAAAAAAAACCCTTAACTAACATGAACTATAAGTTTGGTTATCATAGATGACTATTAATCTGCATTTCTTAATTACATATTACAGATTTAAATGACTTACATAAACATAATACCTTAAACAAGAGTAGAAATGTACACAAAGTATAAAAATTGACCTTAAATTTATATCAATAAACCAAAATCCATAACAATGTAAAATATTTTGAGATTAACAACTATGTTTTGGAGTAAAATAGATTCAATAATCTATCTTTTTAGATCATTCCTATGTCATATTCCCCCTTTTAGCCTAGAGTGAGATTGACTATGACCATTAACCATTTAAAAAGAAAAAAAAAAACATTTATAAGCATTATTTTCAGAATTTGGGAGGAGCCAGTGCTCCTAAACATAGAAGGCTCCTCCCAAATTCTGAAAATAATGCTTATAAATGTTTTTGTTTTTTTTTAATGGTTAGTTGTCATAGTCAATCTCCGAACATTCCCACCACTTCTTAGCACCCAAAATGACTCAGAAAAATATTAATTACATGTTGTTTTACCTGTGGCTCCAGGTTTATTGCTATATAGCTCTCTCATATTAACTGAGCAAATTTCCATTTATCTGTCTTTCCACATGGATCATGGCTCATCTGAATTCCTTTACATACTGCTCCTTAGGTGGATGAATTACATCTCTCTTGGCTCCACCCTACTTCTCTATGCTCAGATTTCCTGTTTGTTCCTAATCTGCCTTGTCATCAGCCAAAACAGTTCCTTTATTAACCATTGATATTCACAGCATACAGAAGGATATCTCACATCAGATGCATATAACCTGCTTGCTTTACATTGAGTTTCTAAATAATCATAACTCATAAACTTTTTTTAGGGATTCTACCTTTTCTTGTTCTTTTCTGGACACTATCAGGTTTGTATTGGTCCTCTCAATATTGTCTCATAGTGATTATTTTTCTTTTGCCATTTCTTTAGTTTCTCACCCTGAATAAGCTCAAGTTTCCTCTCAGTATATTGATTGACAAATTTGCTAATAGTCTAAGTTGCTATTGAGTCTACCAAGTAAATGTCATATTTATATATTGTGACTTTATCCAAAGAAATTTTTGGTTTCATTTAAACAAATTCTTATCTGTTTAATATTTTTTTCTATATTGTAAAACCCCATTTTGATTATTTTCTTTATTTTGAATATGTGCCTCTATGATGATATTCACAGTATACAATGGTTGTTTTACAGGCTTTCTCTAGTGGGTTAAATCACCATGCCCTCATTTCTAACATCAGTAGCTTCTTGTTTATTATGTCTCAAATTTTTTACAATTGTTATAAACCTTTTAAATATAATTATAAATGACAACTCTCCAAGTTGTTATTTTCTTGCATTCAGATTTTAATGTCAATAAAATATAGTAATATTTATATTTGTTAAGATATTTATCTTCATTGCTTTTTCATATGCATTAGTTTGTATTTAACTTTTCTCTTGAATTAATTTTAGGAAGTCTATATTACATATAGCATACAGACTCTGAAGTCTTACCTGGAAAGACAGTAAGCTCTCCTTTTTTCATGGTTCTTTCCTTAGATGCCTCAAACTGGTATCTACATGGTAAGGTACTATGTGTGTAGTTTTATATATATCATCAGTGCTTAATCATTTTATAAATTGGCTTCAACTTTTATTTTCTTCTAGCAATGAAACATAAATCCATCAAAATCAGGGACAGTATCTTTCTAATTCACTTCTGGACAGTATGCAGTCCTTTATTATAAAAATCCTTCCTGATCCCCAAGGAACATGCAATACCCTCCCAAATCCGAGTAATCTAATTTTCAGGGTGTACTTTATTAAATATTATCCTCTTAAGAATGGATGCATTGTTAAAAATTCAGTGTGTAACATTAGTAAATCAAACACCTGCATATAGAATCAGTTAATATTAGATGAGATTGTGCTGGATTGTACTTGATTCTCAAACCAAGTGTGATTCTTTGAGAACAATATGTGGGACACAGAGATGCAGAGTGGTGACTCAGGCAAAGAAGCAGACAATGACTGGAGTGATGAAATCGCAAGCTAAGGAATAGTCAGTGACGCCCCAAATCATGAAGAAGTCTATTGTACTTCTTTAAAGGAAATGTGATTCTGATAGCAGGGATCTCACTTAGTTTTTGACATAACTCCATAATTGTCAGAAAATAAATAATAGAATTTTTTTGCTGTATGCTACAAGATTTGTGCTACTTTATTACAAAGCCCTTAAGAAATTTTAATACGTGCAATCTTTTAAAATTATGGTGCAGGGTTTTGAGAGTATTAGCTAGTTGTGTGGCTTTAAAACCTAATTTACATAATTATTTTTAAAATTGTCATGGGCTAGCTTATGACAAAACTATCTCTATCAGTTAAAATAAGCAAACTTGCTCCCTTATTCCCTTTCCTTTTTCTCAACCACCAGCCCTAGAGGTATTCACTCTCAAGGAATCCAGTGGCAACACAGGCCAGTGAGGAAGGTAGACAAAATTCACTCTTCGTATATTTCTCCAGTGTTATCCTTATCCATGTAGCAAACCGCTTGCAGAGGCCTATTTTACCTTTCTTTACTCATTCCTTGGGGATTGCTTATATGTTCATGTCAGACCCAGATTCCCTCCTCCCAAGGATCCTCATTCCCATCTAGCCTATCTCCATTAATTCATGTCAATTACAAATACCTAGAAAAACATTTTACACAGACCCCCTTCGTGGCTGGAGTGGGTAGAGAGAAGAACTCCATAAAGACTGTTTGTAGCTACTACATTCTCCTAACGTCCCAAGAGGTCAATAGAAATAAAAAGTACTCAACAAAGACAAGAGCAAATATCCACAACTAGATTCATAATAATTCCAACTGCAGATGTCTAGATGCCAATGTAAGAACAAAATCGATAACATGTCTCCATAGAGCCCAGAAAGCATATTACTGTAACTCCAAGATAATAACAAGACTAGGGTTTCAAAATAGCTATTAGAAATATAATCAGAGACCTTGAAGAAGGAATTAATAATCAGTGAAGTGAAATGAAAAAGAAAACTATTCAAGACATGAAAGTGTAAATAGAGTCAATAAAGACAACTGAATTTGAGTGAAAATTTGAAATTAAAAAAAATAAAGAATTTGCTCAGGAGCCTCTAAGGGAAGCCTCAACAGCAGAATGCAAGAGATAGAAGAGGGGATCCCAGGCCTTGAAGACATGATAGGAGAAATAAATACTTCAGTCAAATAAAATTTTAAACAAAAAATAATCAGGCATAGAACATTCAAGAAATTTGGGACACTACGAAAAGTCCAAGTTTGAGAATAATAAGAATACAAGGAGAAACCCAGGTCATAGGCACAGATCTAAAAGACAAATGCTGTATACATTCACCTCTATGTATATATCCACTGTTAATTCTTTAACAGAAAGGATACAATTCATATAAGTACAAAGTTTGAGTTGGAGTGGAACTATGTTCTGGTACATTGTGAATATTTGTCCCTTCTACTTATTTAATAAAAAAGATGATTGGCAGAAGACAAATGGGAAGTGTGGGTGGGGTTACCAGACTAAGAAAACTTTGTGAACAGGAAGAACAGAGTAGATATGCCAAAGACTAGCAGAGATGCCAGCAGTCACAGAGGAAAGAAGGCAATCATGCTGCTCTGAGAAAAAAAAATCAAGCCACATGACTAAACATATTAATGATAACAGAGTGAATTGAGATAAAAAGAAAGATAGCTAGCAATATGTCTGAACCATAGACCAATCAGCATGAAATTAATATAAGTCTTTGTGTGATTATTTGGAGCTAAGTAGCAGTGGGGCTGCGAGAGTGTCTGAACCTCAGGGCTAGGTCCAAAAGTCCAGGCCAGAAATTTGTTTCTACATTGGATATAGAGTAAAAGGTAAAAGAGTTAAAGTCCTGGAGAGGGAAATAGACTAGCTAGAAATTGATGGATGTCAGCCAGGACTAGAAATAAAGCACCAAAAAGGGAGGAGGGAAGAGATGAATGTGGGAAAGAATATGAGGAAGGGCACCTAAAACTAAGGGCTATTTGAAGGATAGTATAGAAACCTAATACGTTAAAGATTTCTAAAATACATGCTTATATGAATGTGATCTAAATGGAATAATCAGTTATCAGGGGAGACAGAATTGTAAACTGGACCTCTCTCATCACCAAATGAAACCCTTGTGCTTGGAATAGATTAAACCTAAATGAGTTGTTGGTCAAGGGGGCCCATGGAAAATCCTCCAACAACCCAGGATATTTATAAGTCTATTAGATGCTCTTCACAAGCTTATGAAGAGGCCCTATTGCTGAAGATGACACCTACACAACTCATTGAACAAGAAATCAAGCTGGTGCCAACCTACATCCTTCACCCCTTCTGAAAAGTAAGTATTCATGGTACTACAAGATATTCTGCATGCAAATACAAATACAAAAATAAATACAAAAATCAACTCATCTGCAAACAGTTCTATTTACAATGTGGACCTGTATGGATATGGCTCAAAACCTGTGGGAGTAACCAATACCTGTTTGTGTTTAAGTTTCATTCTATGAGATGAAATACAACCATGACATTGTTAAACTTTCCAATAACCTGAGACTAGATATATCATAGACCTAGAGGAAAACAAAATTCTATTGTTCTGCTAAAGAAAAATAGCAATAAAATCTCTCCTTTCTATTTTCTACTGTACTCATACATCCATGCCTTGCTCATCTATCATCAGAGAAGTTTCCTATTGTTGCGGACGGAAACAAATACATACCTAGAACTGCACAATGTGCAGAGACAGAGATCTTGGAATACTTGGTCCTAAATGGGATTTCCCTCTTGGGCTAAGGTACCTGGCAAAAAGACTGTAAGTGCATGAGGGGATGTAGCACATAAGCAAAACAAAACAAGAACAAACAAACAACTCACACCCACAAAACAACAAGGCCTTCAGAATACAGCATGACCAGTCCGCATATAAACTCGCAGAATGGAGCAGCATGCACAGAGCCTGTACTGGCCTGGGCCAGAAGGATCCCAGTGCTGAGATAAGAAGTAGACACAAGCCCCATCCTTAACCTGAAACTATCTCATATTGAAAATTGCTTGCAAATGAAAACTTAGTTTTCTCCAATGGAATCTCCCTTGGGATACAAACCACTCTTAAGGCCAACCACCATGGTCAGCAATAGATGGCCAACACAAAAATGCATCGTTAGGAGCAAATTAATGAAAATAGGCTATCCCAGTAAGGAGGAGAAGATATATAAATGATAAACTTGTAATGGGGCTCTTTGCAGAGATCCACATCTAACTTGTCCTCACTGATGGCTACAGCGCTGCCAATTTCTGGGTAATAACTCAAGGGCCAGTTTCTTTATGAGACTATTGTGAAGCTAGAGAAAGCAGAAGCTTGTGTTATACACAATGTAGTAAATGTCGGAGTACCCACTGTCCTTTCCAAAGCTTAGCTATTTTATTTTATATTGGACAGCTTTACAAGCATTTCTTTTCCAGTGGTCAGACTTTTTGAAAAGATGATGGAACCATTTTTGTCAGTTTTCTCAATGCTTTTATGCAGAAGATTTACAGAAGTGTTCACTCTGCCATTATATACATCTTCTTCTGTGTTTTCTAAGACCTACTAATGTCTATATAAGAGACAGGAGAGAGAGAGAGAGAGAGAGAGAGAGAGAGAGAGAGAGAGAGAGAGAGAGAGAGAGAGAGAGAGAGAGAGAGAGAGAAAACCTACCTCCTCTTAGTTTCTACCTGTCAACAACATTATCCAAAAGGGATAATTTATTCAGTAACTCATAGTCCTGAGGGTAGAATACTTTTCCCAAATTCCATAAGTTAGAAAGCAATATTTTAGCAAAGTAGGACATTCCATATCCAAACCACATTTTTATGCAGAATATATATTCTTGGAACCTACAATGTATGATAGTGTTAATTCACCGTTATTCACCTCACCACACTCTATTTTTCAAAATGATTAATTTTACTTCTATATTAAAACTTTAAATCACCTGATGGTTAGGTATAGACAAGAGATAAAAGTTGCACAGGTAATATGGGATGTATCAACTTGAGTAAAAGAGTTAGAAAATAAAATTAGCTAGACATGGTTGTGTGTGCCTTAGTCCCAGTACTGGCGATATATAAGAAGATGGACCTCTATGACTTGTAGCCAGCCTGGTCTACATAGTAAGTTTCAAGCCAGTCTGAGACTTTGTCCTAAAAGAATGCTTTTTGACAAAAAGAAAGCATTAAAAAACCACTCAAAATTACTGAACAAACGTTTACTGGTTAGCTATTCTGAGAAAACGATGCAAATGTAGTAAAGAATTGAATGCAAAAATTCTTCAAGAATTCAGTTTTTTTATGAAAATTGAATACAGAATAATGACATTAGTTTCTTTTAAACCTAAACTGTTATTTATCCTTTGAGATTTATATAAGATATCTTTTTATCATGTCCTCCCAAGACTTCTCTCTAATTTCTCCCAGACTGAATCCCCTTCTTAAGTTTATGTCTTTTAAAAAAAATAATAAACTAAGTTTAGTTAGTGTAACTAGCATGCAAATGGGTATATGCCCATCCACGTGAGCTTGGGGAAACTGTGCTACTCCTCTGAAGAGAATGAGTTGTCTTTCCACAGGAAGCCATCAACTTCCAATAGCTTTTCAGATGAGTGTGGAACCTATCAGTCTGCACAAGACTCAGCTCCAAATGGATCTAGGACATTAACAAGGATTTGATACCTTGACTACCAGAGAGGAGAAAGTAGGGAATATGCTTAACCTCATTGGCTCAGGTGAAAACCAGTGATAAATAAGAGCTCATGAAACCAAAGTGCTTCTGTAAGACAAATAATACCACCAATTTAATAAAAAGCAAACTACCGAATAGGGGAAATCCGTATACATCTGATAGAGGATTTGTATCTATAATATAAAGAACTCTCTATCTGTCTCATACTCACGAAAATGCAAACATTCCACTTCGAAGTATGGTAATAAATTTCATAGATAATTATCAAAAGATAGAATACAAATGGTTGGGAAACTCTTTTTTAATGTTCAACATCATTAGGCATCAGGAGAATTTAAATCTAAATTACTTGAGATTTTCTTTACCCCAGACACAATCAGGAGGATGAGGAAGAAAAGGAGGAGGAGAAGAAGAGAAGAAGAAAATAAGAAGAAAAAGAAGAAGAAAATTTAAAAAATAGAAACAAAAATCAAAACTAGGACAAACAAAGAAGGGCTGAGATGAGTGTGGGTAAAGGAGAACACTTAGTCACTATGGGGTGCAGGAGTTACGGAAATCAGTGTAAACACTCTCCCCAAATCATAAATAGATCTTCCACGTGATCCAATTCTACCCCTTTTATATATCAAAAGGACTATAGAGATAGATATCTTATAGAGGTATCTGATCGCCCGTCTTTACTGCTGCTCTATTCATAATGTACAGGAAGTAGAAAACTCCTAGATGTCTATCAGCTGATGAACACATCTTAAAAATGTAATGCATGTGTTAAATAAACTACTAAAAATATAATTTTTCTATAAGAGGATAAAGCTGGAAACTACCATCCCAAGGGAAGTAGCTCAGGCCCAGAAAGACAAATGGTACATATTTTCTCTAGTTTGTAGTTTTGAATCTTCACATACACAAATTCATCCAGAATATGTATCAAGGGGATTCTATGTTCAGAAATTGATAGCATATTATAAGTAATTATGCAGTTGGGTTATTTGACTTCAACTTATTTTTAATTATTCTTGACTCATTTTTTTCTTCTCAAATACTTTGTTCTATGTTTTTTTTTTTTTCCTGTTGGTCAGGCTCTCTTTACTTTAATAATGACTCTAAGTTATTATCCATAGTTAATATTCTTCACCCTGCTAGTTAGGTTTTCCACATGCCCCCCATTGTTCAGCTGCAAAAAATAAATTAATTTTGTATTAGCTACAAGTTAATTAAAAAGTAGTCATTCTTTTATTGATGTTGGAGACTCTTCACCATGAACTCATTTTTTTCATACATTATGTACTTCCAGCTCTATTAGGAAACACAGTTAAGTAGAGAACACAGTGTGTTAACTCTATTAGTATTGTGACAGAGTTTATCTGAAAAGTAACCTTAGAGAAACAGGGTTTATTTGGCACATGGTTTGAGGGATTTGTCACCCTGGGGAAGATTTGGTAGGAAAAAGGTGAGGCAGCTAGTCACATTGCATCAATTTATAAGAAGCAGAAAGAAATCAGTGCTGGTGTTTCCTTTGCTTTCTACCTTTTATTCATTCTTGTATCCCCAACTCATGTCATGATATCATCACATTTTGTGCAAAATTACTTTCTTCAGTAAAATCTTGGTGGGAACACTGTCATAGAGAGAGACCCGTGCCTCCAAAACCTAAGCTCCACTCAGTTGCCACGAAACTAGACTATCACAGATGCAACCTAGTCTAATTTACTTATCTTCTCTCAGTGTGAGCAGCCACTTCCTTTCATTTCTCATAGAACTGAATTTGCATAAAAATGCCTTCTTGTAATTTCATCAATCTCTATTATTATATTAGCAATCCAAATCTCCTGACATTTCCATTCCTTCAGAAGATCCAAGGAGTATTTACATACTTTTATTCATTTGGGTTTTTTTTTCTAGGCAAACAATTACTTAACCAATTCAAATTTATTTAACTTACTTTAAATTTCCATGACATTTTAATTTTATGACATTGTCATTACTTTTTCTTGTGTCCAAGATGATTTCCCACTTATTCTATTCATTTCAAGCCAGCTTCTCTCTTGGCTATACATGTTATTTAAAATGTTGTCCTATCTTTAATATTGACTTAACATGTGAAAGACATTCTATATTAAATTCTCTAAACATAAGCAAAGTTTCAAATAAAAACCATTATAAAATAAATGACGAACTACGTTTTCAAAGAACAAATCATGTTCATAATAAATTTATTTTTTATTTTATTGGTAGCAAAAGTAAAATCATATTTTATTAGATAAAGTGCCAATTTCATATTAACTTTTATAATAAATTTACAAATACTTAGCAATTTCTGTATATAATAAGATTCAGGTAAATACGTTCAATCTTTCATTTGTTAAGGATAATATGTTTTTAGAAAACATTCAGGATTCAGTAGTTACTTTGTTCTAAATTATACTCTATTGCTATTGATTGAATTGAACTACTACATCTTTAAAAAAAACCAATTTGCTATTTTCCTCATTTTACATTCCTAATTTACAACAAAACTTCTAGAATTTACTTACTAATTATATGTTTTAATTATTCATTCTAGTTCAAGAGTAAAACATAAGATTGAGGTCATTTTATATGGTGGCAGCTGCATATTATAGTCACCTTGCCCTCTTTGGTATTCTGGAAATACAATTCAATGGTGTGTTGGAAAATACTCATTTCTCTTCCTGGCAATCATTTCTGATGATTCTTTGTATTTGGTGACTTAATTTCTCATTGTTTTCATTGAGTTTATGACTTTGGCTGTCTTGATGGAAGGTAAAAGGAATAGGCAGGACCTCAAAAAATAAAACATTTTATAAAGATTAAAGGAGTCCAACATTTATTGAAACTTCCAGTAATGTGCTGCACTTTGTAGGAATAATAATTGAGAAATCTTTATCAGAGTGCCAGACAGTAAATTGAATATACTAGCATGAATATTCATGATCATACTGAAAGGAAGTTGCAAATTACTCAACTTTTACAAGGAACATAAGTTGTGCTTATATGGCTTTCCTTGTATGTCATTAATTTTAAATGAAAAATTCTGGTAGTTTTTGTATGTGTGTGTGTGTGTATGCATGCATATGTATGTATATGTGTGACATGTGTACATGTAAGTGTATGTGCACATATAGGAACATGCATTTGCTCAGGTTAGTATGTCTGAAGGTCAGAGGTTAACATCACGTACTTTCCTCAATTAATGTCTATCCTAATTTTTACAAGAAATTTACAGATTTAGGTAGACTATTGGGCCATTGAACCCAGCGATCCTCCTGTTTCCACATTCCCGCCCGGTGTTGGGATTACATGAATGCTTATGAGTGCTATGTATTTGAACTTAGGTTTCAACGTTTTCTTGGTGAACACATTATTAACTGAGACACCACCCCAGCCATGTGTGCATTTCAGAAATGTTTATTCGCTGATTAAAAGAGAATGTTGATGACTTGCTGTTCTACAACTTCAGTGACTTATGTAACTATCCTCTGACACGAACCATTTAAAGACAAAACATATTTTTATAGAGAGAGACCTTTGTGTAACAAATACGTGGAAGTTTATAGATGACATGTATTTGCCTATTTTGTGTCATTTATTACTTAATCTAGAATGTAAGAATATCAAACTTTGACTAAGGTAAAAATAAAACACTGATGTGTGACAGTTTGAAGAAGAGGAGGAGAGCTCATCTGTTTTCTTACAGATATTTTTCAGTCAATAATTGTCAACTGTGTTGATTAAAGCAATATTCTTCAATTACAAGAAAGATCAGTGTTATGTGTATGTATAAAATAATAATTAAAAAGCAATTGTGAACCTGAGAAGGCACTGAGTACATGGGGTGGGGGAGTCAGAGGGAGATAAGAAGAGGAGTGGACATGATAGAAATATTAGTGTTCATAGAAGAAAGTCTCAAAACTAAGTTATGAAAAGGTAATTTCTCATGTATGCACAAAGACCTTTTCAAAGATACACAAAATAATGCTTATGTGGGGAACATAAAGAAGAAGACAACCTATCATTTCCAGGTAGCTCTTGGTTTCATCTTCTAGGTATAAAATGCTTTACTTGAGAGTCAAATTGTTAATAAAAGTATCAAAGATAAACTGCAATATACACTTACCAACTAATATCTTTAAAATAGCCTGTGAATGTTCAGTAGTATAAAAGAAACACCATTTTAGATTCCGTCAATGTTTTGAAAGTTGAATTTCTTCAGCATTCCAATTATGAAGTTTAGAATTTCCTGAAAGAAACTTTAACAGATGTAATTAGATTTGGCTGTTAATGTGGATCTCTATCTTAAAAAATAAAATCAACTCAGCAAGGCTTCTGTTTTTGGGCTGTACTTGATTATTAAACATTTGTGATTGGAAATTAGCTTGTCAGTAAAGCATCACACAAACATGAGGACTTGAGTTTAATCTTCAGAACTCACATAAAATGTCAGATATGATAGTTCACTGCTGTACCTCAGAACTAGAGCAATGGAATCATAAATCACCAGAGTTTGCTAGCCTATTGCCCAGCCTAAGTAATAAATGCCATATTAAGGGAGAGATCCTCACTCAAACAACACGGCCAGCAGTGTTGAAGAAAAAAAAAAAAAGAAGAAGAATAAAAAAAAAAACAAAAAAAACAACTCAAAGTTTCCTTTGTCTTAACACACACAAGCATACACATTTTAAATGAGTTTTCAAAGCTTATTTTCAGATATGTAAATCACAGGGGGATAGCGAGATGGCTCAGTGTTAAAGATTGCCTACTGTTCTTGTGAAGGACCTGGCTCAGTTTTCAGCACCCACATCAGATATCTTACAACTTCCTGTAACTCCAAGTCCAGTGGTTCCAATATCCTTCGAATACATATGGTGGAAATAAACTCTTGCAGACATATATATGCAATAAGTAAAAATTAACTAAGACAATAATTGACATACCGTTTCTTTCTACATAGTCCTCCAATCTTCTCAACCTAAATAAATTTTTCCTCTTAAATTGTTGAATCAAATTTCTTTCACTTAAATTGTTCAATTAAGCCATCTTTCCTTACTGTTAATTAATTAAAGAAAAAAAGTCTACAATGGCTGCCCCAGGGCATTCTGTTTTCTACAGACTGGGGGCAGAAGGAGTTTTCCACATACTGTTTTGAGGTTGATATAGTGAAGGCATTTTGTAAGTTAAGAAATTATTGCTCAATTAATTACTTTTTTGACATGAGTTACCACAAAATATTAAATTGAGACCTGTACAATTAGGAGAACAATATATAAGAAGGTGGTTTGTATGGTCTAAAATTCTAAGTCTAATTTATATAAGCTCATTATGTTTCTGCTGTCTGAAAACCATATATTTTCCTGAAAGCATCAGCAATAACTTCTTTTCATTGTTAGTTATGTTTATATAAAAATGGAAACTGGGCAGTTTTTTGATTCAGCAATTGATTGAGCAATATGCCTGTGTTAGCTACAGTGTTATCCTCTAATGGAGTCTGGAGTATTAAAAAAATGTGAATAAAATGTTTCAGTCATTGTCTGAAATTTGAAAAATAGGAACACAGATTAGGACCACAATTTTCTTATGTAATTGCAGTCATTTGAGCAAGTCCCCTTCTCTATTCTATATTTGATAACTATGCATTTGCACAAAACCAGCTGTGGTATGATTTAAGAGGAAAATTCCTTTGACATTATTAGATTATATCTACTTCAGAAGGTTATGCATTGTACTAATTTCCTGATATTTTGTGGCAGATTTAAATAATTAAGTCATATCAGGTACAGGAAAGAAATGGATTTAGTGATTTTTTTTGTGTATTTAAAAATATATTTATATCATGACTTCTCTAAATTTTGCTAGTTTTGATCTTGCTGCTGACTTTCTTTCATCCAGATAATCACAGATGTTGAGATCCAGTTGTGAGTTGTTCTAAAGTTATTTCACATTGAGTAAATTGGAGGTTTTCTGTCTATACTTTGCCCTACAAGACTCTACTAACAACTGACAACTTACATGGATAATATATAGCATGTTTAATAATACTTGTCTATATATTTCTCTTGATTATCCACTAGATTCTTAATGATAAGTGATATTTTTACTGAACATATTATCTGTGCATTGCAGAATCTCACAGTGCAATTAGGCCTTAATTTATATATCTAAGAAGTCAACTAATATACTGGTATTCCGCTAAGAAGTAATACCCATCAATAGGTAACAACAATATTGTGTATGTGTGAACGCCTGTCATTTGTATGTGGGTTGCCCATGCACACTTATGTGTGTGCACATGAAGGACTGAGCTGAGAGCCTAAAATATGATAGAGAAACATTTACACACTAAGCCATATTTTTGCTCTAGAAATAGTATTTTTGATGAGTGAATGGCATGAGAAATGGCATAATGAAGTCCCCAGTGATGCTTATAGAAAAAAAAAAAAAGACATGGATCAGGAAAAGAGAAAATTTATTGGAACATAATGAAAGAGAGAATCAGGCAAGAATTCAGGGCTGGTACAGAAAAGGTGTGGAAGTTCACTTAGATCACTTAAGAAGTTAAGCTGGTCGTAGTACTGTGGGACTCCTCCCCTTATGGTACCTAAGTGGATAATACAGCATGTGGTTTTCAGGCTATTCATGGAAACTAACATCACCCTAAAGACTTGAGCTCCAAATATCTGTGTCACAATACCCAAGCATCACATATTGTGGCTTGATTATAAAATATGGAGATTTGCTTTATTTCCTGGCTTCTGTGTTTATTTCCCCCAGATCTTTAGGTCCAAGTCACTGACAATGGGAAAGGATGTATCCTCTGAAGTAGCTTCATACTGAGTAGGAGCATTCAGAGAGATGAACATCATTAGCAATGTTCCAAATTTGATGGCATTACTTTAAATCTCAGAAGGTGCAGGAGGCATTTGGAGAAGAAACAGAGTAGCTACCACAAAGAAGTCTAAGGCTAGATGGTGAGATTATTTTTATGAACAATAGGTCTTCATTTGTGGAGACAGGTATAGTGCTCAATATTCCTGAGACAGTGCCATCTGGAGATTAATGGTCTATAACCCAAAAAATGTCAGTCATACTACAATAAACAGAAGCCAGAGCTGAAAAGAACAGAAGACTATGCCACTAGCAGCCTGTGTGTTATAGTTTGTAGGGAAAACAGTTCCATATGTCTCTCTTTAAGTATCCCTCAGAGTTCTTTCTTAAACCTCTTAGCCTTTTCGCTGCATTTCAAACTATCCCTGGTTGAATGACAGATGTGGCATTCTTCTACCAGGAAAAAGCATATCCATGTGTAAGACATAGGGATTTTTGGAGTACTACAGCAACAACAGAATCTATCCGAGCTTGAAGGGCATTGGAGGCAGGGAGATGAGGTCTAGTTCCATGGCTATTTCAACTACCAAGTCATAATAGGCATAAAATGTAGGCTAATCTGAGTCCGTCTGCTCCAGAACCCATGCCTGCTACAATACCTAATACCACTAGGAAGGGAGTTGGCTAACCATCTGTTTTGTATCTCACCTTGACAATTTTTTGGAAATGAAGATTTTATCTGAGCTAAGCATGCTCATTTGGTAACATCCTAGAGTTTGACAACCACTGAAATTATTAAGATGTGTTTAGAGTCTCTGGAGGTTTTCAGGAGCACCAGGTATGCTGACTGCTTCAGGTTGACATAAAATCCATGATTGGGGAGTGATGAATGTTTAGTTTTTCAATACTACTAGTTATTTTATGCTTTGGTATTAATACTGTATTGGTGGCTCAAAATTAACCCTTCTGCTGTTAAAAATCAGTGAACACTTCTTAGGAAATACTTTCAATGATTCAAATAAATTTTTCTTACTGCAGCTTGCCATCTGCTGAGACAGGTCATCATCTAGCTGATCATGTCGCTTAACATTTTCAATGATTCTCTCCTAATAATGTTCCTTATTGCATAGTTATTGTTAGAGTACAATGGCCTCTCTCATCAAGGAGACAGTCATAGCAGAGATATAGAACACTTTGGAAAGGTCCAATCATCCAGAGTGTCCTGGCTGACCTTGGAGCAGAGGCCATCATACAGCTATTCTTCTGCTCATTCATGCTCATGGTTTTAGGTCTCTAAGTGTTAGTTTTTATATATGTGGAAAGATGGTTTATCAGTATAAAAGAGGAAGTAACAGATTTCCGGTTAAATGTCTATGTAACATTTACCCAAAACATAGACAAAATTAAACATATTTAAAAATGAATTCTGACTTTGTGAAGACCCAATTTTAAGAAGTTTAAAGCCTAATAAATTTAGAATATATATATGAATATATCTTGATAAAGCATAAAATTTTGTTATTTAATATAGCTCTTAGAAATTTTACTAAGAGTAGGAAAATGTTTAAAGAGAGAGATTTTATCCTTATGCTATTGTGCTGAACTCCCCACCTGGTTTTGTTCTTTCATTTTGTTTGTTTTAATTTTGGAAAAGTTTTTTTTTTTTTTTTTGGTCTTAGAACAAAATTTTATTGACTATATAAAAACTTCTATTACCACACTCCTACCTATACTTACATCCTCTTGTTCCATTTTTTCTTTCTGTTTCCCAGGCGATTTTTACATTTTCTTTTTAATATCATAAACTAGAGCAGCATAGCACATTTATGAATTAAAATAGTTGGGTCAGTGAAGTTAAGTCAGCAGGAAAAGCTGATGGCTGCTAGGTCTGATTACCTGAGTTCTACCTTTGGGGCCCTCATGGTGGAAAGAACAAAGGATCCTATACATGCTGTCATCTAACCTCCATATCCATGTTGTGGCATACAGGTGCACACACATATGCGCAAAGATGGAAAAGAAACAAAGCTATCAGGGGATTTGGTTTAATATCCAGTAGGAATAGTCTTTGTAACAAAGAAATGTGACGATCAAGGGAGGGTAGGGTCTTCTTTATTCTCCTTAGAAGCGGAGAGACCCCACTTTGATTAGACTCAATATAACACCATCGTCGATGATCAGCAGCCCTCAGCAGTGTGGAAGTGTGTCTCAGACATGTCCAAAAAGGCGCTGAATGTGAAAATTTAATAGGACATGACATTACATGACATGAGATGGGAGAAAAGATTACATGAAAGATTTTAGGACAGGGTTTAGAAGAGAAAGTGTGGAGAAAAGAAAGCCTATGTCACAGGAGAGGAAGCCGGGAGCACCAGAGCAGAGACAGCTGGAGGACAGTACACTCCAGAAGCCGGCTGTGAGACCAGATATTATCAGGCTACAATCGCAACCAAAAAGCCACCATAGAGGAAGCAGACCTCTCTTTTGCTGCAAGGAATAGGAAGCAAACATTGTAATCTGGGCTATGCTCAGATAATTGAGGTCCCCTGACTTTTTAAAGGGGGATCAGGTTTAACTTTGAGGGCAAGTTTCATGTAGGGGACAAGGTCAGGCTTGACTAGTCAGAAGTGGGGAAACACAGTTTGAAACCTGCTGAAGATGAAAAATGATGGGAAGGGCAATCTCTCTGCCTTGGAGAAGGGAAATTAGCTAAGCTGTTGGTGTCTCATAGCAAAAATTTGCTCAGTGGTAGTCCGCAGAGGAGTACACACATGTTGCTGAGGAGAAAAAGAACTGTAGACAGCAGATGTAAATGTTGAAAATCAGAAATTCTGGCAGCGAGTATAATGAAGTGAAGTGGTGGGGAGGTATATACATTGAGCAAACATGTCTACCCTTCTTACTCTTGTAAGCAGCGGACACAAATAGAATAAAGAGAAACTAGTCAAAGAAAAACTTCCCAGAAGATGTGATGTGTTAGTCTACACAAGATAAACTGCCAGCAACTGTTCACATGTTGAAATTTTTGGGGTCCCCTTGAAGGAAGAAAGGTAGCCCCTTAGCCTTATGGCTTATAATGAATATCTTCTATCTTTATTGCTTCTTATGTCCCACAAAAGAGTCAACATAGACGTGTGGTATCAACTGAGACTGGAAAGTAAGACTTTGCATAAAAGGGTCAAAGTAATCCCTTAGCTTGTATATTGATGAGCATCAACAGGTCAAAAATTTTCCACAGGATATCAACCTAGTGAGTGACCCTCAAAACTACCCAGCCAGAAATCACAAGCATGAAGTAAATGGCCAGGGAAAGTACAATGGAGATGTAGTGATAAAAGACATAAATCAGACTGAGAGAAAATTTAGTGAAATAAATCACAAGTGTGCAGTATCTTAGAGAGGTGATTAGGATCTGAAAGGGGTAGAAGGAACTTTGTAGCAATTAATCAAGAAGCCTGTATCTAAAGGAAGGGGCATATCACTTAGCCTTTGCGTAAAGAACCATGAGTTTCCAGCTTAGGCCTCACATATCTATGTGATACATTAAGGGTTAGCCTCCACATTATTATATGCTGAGTTTTAATATACATGAATTTTGCTTTTGTTTTTAATCTTTTGTCTATAATACCTGTACAAAATAGAATAAGAATATATGATAATTTTATCTTCTATTTGAATGATACAAATAAAACTTAACTTGCTATGTATGTTATAGTCCTAAACTAAATCAACATAAAACCATATTTTTTCAAAACTTTTTAATATGCTTTATATTATTGACAAAAGTGGAGTTTTTTTTAATTTTTAAGTTAATCTGAATTAAGGCATTGATCTCTGATTCTCTGTTATACAAAGTAAAAAAAAATACTTATGTTCAAAAATGCTTCTAAAATGTAATAACAGTATATCTAATATAAAAGACAATAAAATAACAATAGTAAACACAGTTTTAAACACTTTTTTAATTACAATCTTTCCAATATTGTCTAAGAGGTTAATGAAAAAGCACTTTTCATTTAAGTGAAGCTTGGCAATAAACCTGGGTACTGTTCCAGTGTATTAGATATGTTATCTTATTAATTTCATGGCAACAAAAAATTTTTAAATGTCTTACTCAAAAATATAGCACAGTATGCAAATTCAGTAATAATCAAATATTTTAACTGAAAAGTGTTATATATCACAGAGTATTGGAAAGTTATTTTATACTGAATGATCTATTCTATGATACTATATTAATCTAATCTTGTACACAAAAGGACAAATAAATCACTATTAAAATACATTAATTAAATAGATAAAATATTTATACATACAAAATGTGATGGTATAAATTATGAGAGTATGTAAGCAAATGGAGAACCTCTCAATTTTATTATTTTCTGAAAGTTATTTGTGAGAATATAACAAGCAGTCCAGATTGTGTTTGTACAAAGACCATATTACATTTGTGCACAAAAAGCTAGAACAAAAGTGAACGCAACATTACTTTGATTTCATGTCTTTATATTTATAAACTGAAGAAAACTACTATCTTCCTAACATCATATTTTATTTGTTAAAACTACATTTATGCATCCAAAGCCTATAGAGGAACCTGAATGGACAACACTTATTTATTTAAGAAATTTCAAATTTGGTTTGTTCTTAAAAAAATGTAAATCTATCTAATCTCAAAAGCATCAGAGGCTATTGTTCCATAAAGTCAGTGGAAACCATATTTGTAGCATATAGATATTTCTGTATGTAAAAGATAATGATTCAGTTTAGGGTGTAGTTTTCCTTACTAAGAATTTATTTGATATATGTGTTTTTTAAAATTGTATACTGTGGGAAAATGTTTCAAATTTAATAAAAACCAGTCTGAGATATCAGAGGGATCTACCCTCAGTCATTCTAGGAGGATCAGAAGAGTGGTAACTCATACCTTTAATCACAGCACAGGGACTATCCGGGAGTGGTAACCTACATCCTTAATCCCAGCAAATCTGAGTTTGAGGCCAGTTTAGTTTACAGAGAAAGTTCCAGGCTCCCAGGCAGGCAGTAGTGGTGTTATGCCTTTAATCTTAACCTGCATGTGAAACAACTGGGTGAAGAGAGTATTTAAGGTAGGTATAGAAAGACAGGGCAGGCAGTAGAAGCCACAAGGAGTGAGGTTGAGGAATTTGGAAGACAGCTGGGTGAGACTTGACTGTGATGTTTCCTCTCTTTGATATCTCAGCCTTTCCCTGATTATCTGGCTCTGAGTTTCCTTCATTTGTGCAACAATATATAGGAGTTCATCTTCTACACTTTTCTCAAATATTAGGGTCAGTAAATGGACTTCATACCATTAAAATAATCTTAATGTTTCATTTTATATATAGAATAGCTAGAGGAATTTATTGGTATAAATTGGCTGTATGTAGCTAATATCATAATATACAATTTTAACTTTGAATGATGAATTACGGATATGTTCTAAATATAATGACATAAACGTATTTTAAAATAAATAATTTCAGTTGTAGAGCTTCTTTTAAAACATTAGAAAAGTGACTTAACGTACTTCTCCATACTGAGCTTACTTTACTGATACATCTCTATTTATTGTGATGATTAGAATAACTTTCCTTCTTTAATGTCAAGATGGTGGTTTTGTTCATTGCCTGTCCAGCCCAATTATCCCATCTTTCCCATTCTTACTTATGCAATTTGATGAAAATGCAAATTTGAAATTACCTAGTTTTAAATGTTTGTTACTCTTATATGGCAGTAATAGCAATTCCAATACTATGTAAAGAACAAAAGTAAAAAAAAAAATTAACAGGTTTTCAGTTGATAGCTTATGGGTTAATATTGCATACCTGGAGTCCTATGCCTCTTAAGCAAGGCTCTTATAAGATACAACCCATGGAAATGTTCTGCAAGTTGTTAGTCAGATGACCACAGAGTAAAGGAGACAAACATTACATACTAGTTACTCTAGCTTACTATTTACAAATGTTTAAAACCAACATATTATTCACATGAGGATATACAACTATTATACTGAAGTATCCATGATGACAGAGGTTGACTAAAGTAGCTGATACAAGTGTCACTATATTAATAGTCACATAGCTGTGTCTGGGCAGGTGGCTTGATGGATAAATGTACTTGCTAACTAAATGATGATAACCGGACTTCAGGTTCACCAGAAATCATCAAAAAGCAAGATTTAGCAGCAAAAGCTTCTGTAATCCCAGTGTGATCCTATGAGGAGATGAGGAGAAGAAACAAGAGACTATAATTCCAGGAATCCAGCTAGCCTAGATTATGTAGTTATGAAGAGAGCTTGTCTTAAATGAGGTAGAAATATGAGAGAACCGATACCCAAAGCCTCCTACCTCTGCATGCAAACTGTGACAAGCATCATACTGGTTAATTTCACTAACTTCACCAGGATGTGCCAGCAAATTTGTCTCATGTGAAGCAAGCTACAGTACTGTAGAGTTCACTTTGAAAACATGGGAACACAGAGCTGTGAAGGCAATGGAAAAAGAAGCTTTTCCCGGATACAGAACCACAAAAGTAACAGAAATAGTAGATATTTGATGCAGACATTAGCGTGTTTGAAGGTGGAGCTGTATTAAGTACAAGGCAAAATATAGTGCTGGGATGCTGGGACTCATGTGTGAGTTTGTTTGTTCTATTTTCCTACTTTAATACACCCTGAATAGGGTTTCCCTGCTTCTACTCCTAGTTCCTTTGAACCTCCCCTCCTACCTGAATCCAATATCTTTCTACCTCATCAGCAAACAGTTTAAAAGGATAAAATGATATGATATATGATATAATATAATATAAAATGATATAACTAGATAAAACAAAAATATCAGAATAGGACAAAACAAACAGAAGAAAAATAATCCAAGAAAAGCCATAAGAAATAGATATAGATGCAGAAACACACTCACATACTCAGGAATCCCATAAAAGCTTAAAACTGAAAACCATATGTATATTAATAGAAACTATATGGAGAGTCAGACAGAGAAACAGAGACGCAGAGAGACAGAGAGTACCTCACATGAAGTAAGAACTGAAATCTCCAAAGATGCCACTGAGTTTGTTTTCTGTTGGTCATCCACTCCTGGGGATGTGGTCTCTCCCTTAGAACCAGTTTGTTTCCCCTGAGAGGGGAATTGGAGAGAATTATATTTTAATTTGCAAGTGGTTATCAATTGGAGATAGCTTTTGTGTTAGGTATGGCTACATATGTCCACTTATACTTTCAACTCTAGGATCCCATCTGGTGTAGACTCATTCGGGCCCTTTGCATGCTGGCTCAGTCCCTGTGAGTTCATATGTGTGTTGGTTGTGCTATGTTTAGAAAGCTTTGTTTCTATGGTTTTCTCCATAACTTTGGCTCTTATGCTTTCTCTGCCTACTTTTACACAGGGTTCCTGTGTTGGTATATTCCTTTAGTAAAATGTTTGCATTGTTTTTTTCCCCAGGCTTCTAGGCTATTAGTCTACAGATAGGGGTTCCATCTCATGGAATGAGTCTTAAATCAAATCAAATAAAACCTGCCAATGCTGGTTTTGCCATCTTTGCATTTGCATATGCTGATGGCAAGGATGATACTGTAGATCAAAGGGTTTGTAGCTAGGTTGCGTGGTTATTTATGGGTTTCCTTGTTAACTTGCAGAGTACCTTCCTGTATCAAAGATGCTAGAACACAGGAGTGAAGGCTCTATATAAGCACCAGCTTGGATTCTCCATGTTCAGCAAAATGTCTAGGTGTTGTCATCAGCAATAAGAAATACTTTGCTGTTTAAGAGGGAAGAAACTTTATGCAGACATCTAGTTTAGGAATAAGTTTATGTATAGTGAGTGTCTGGCTGTGAACCTCTATATTTGTTCACATCTGCTTCAGGAGGAAGAATCTCTGATGATAGGTGAAGCAAGACACTGGTCTCTGAGTATACAGAATGTGGTTTAGAGTTTATATCTCATGCTAGAGGCGGAGTAAGAAGAATTGACCATTGCTGGTGAGACTGCAAACGTCCAGAAATCAGTGTGGTGGTTCCTCAGCAAGATGACACTTTTTCTACTTCATGATGCAGCTAAATCACTCTGTGATTGTCATTACTTCATTTTTTCAATGCCTGAGTACTACTCTATTATGTAATGTATTATATTTTCTTCATTCATTCGTCCGTTGAGGAACATCTAGGTTGTTTACAATTTCTGACTATCATGAATAGAACAGCAATAAACATGTTTTGGCAAGTAATAAATGTGTAAAAGATGAAAGCTCATCCTTTTATCTGAACTAGAAATAATTAAAATAAACTTTTACAGTATATTGGTTAAATAAATCAGCACATTGATACAAAAGAATATAATGTAAATTGGCCACAATTAGAATAAAAAAGCAAAACCCTAGTACCAGCTCAAATGCAAATAAGTAGAATGAATGATCAGTACAAGACACTGTGGCTTCAGGCTGAATCTGTTCTATAAGGTGGATAATTGTATATGTGTAGTTCATTTATGAAATCACCAACCTGAACTATTATGTTCCATGTACTTCACTCTCCTTTATGGGTTTGTTAAACATTAATGAATAATTTACTTAATTCTCTTTTATTTTTGTCAATTCTTAATCCTTTTCTTTTAGACCCTGTCTCTAAAATGCCATTTGTCACTTCAGATACTATTTACTCATCCTCCAAATGATCTCTACAACCTCGCCTCTATCTACCACCTTCACTACTACATTTTGATTCAAACTACCATAGTTTATAACATCAAGGTAGCTGTGAACTGATAACTTTAAGTGCATTTTCTACTCTTTGTCTGATATCCTTTCATTGAATTCTCAGCATAATCATAGAATAGCCATGTTAGTAAACAACCTTGAACTTGACCCTTATTAAAAAAATTACCTGTTATAATTTATTTTTGTTTCATCTTTCAGCTTCATTGGGCTGCACTGACTCAACTTTAGGTTAAACATTATTTTGGATATTTTAGAAAGCAAGCATTTTACACAAAAGTAAATAGAGTTTTATCCAGGTACAATGAAGAGTGAAATTATCAAATCAGACAAAAAATTAATTGAACTGGAGAGCAATCATGTTTAGCAAAATAAACCATATTTTAAAAGAAAAATATCATGCATTTTCTTTCATCGTCAGAATCGAGGTTTAAAAAAAAACTATAGGGCATCAAAACATAAGAGTAACAAAGATAAATTAGACAAATATGGAGTGGGGAGCTGAAGATGGTTGAAGTATATACACAAAAAATGATGTTAACAAAGTCCATTAGTGTTATACAACTAAATATATGTAAATAAAACATTTTAATATCTGCCCAATTTCCCCCTGGAAGTGTTTCTGAGCTTGAATGTATGTGTGGGGCTCTCATCTTGGGACTATATTCCAAAGAATGATGTTTGTGAAAATGGTCAATGATAAGATGGAATTTAAGAGAATCACAGTGAAATGAGAAGACAGAAAGAGAATACTAATGTGTTCAAAGATGACCTGAGGTCCAGGACAAAGTAAGTGCAATGCACCCAAATACAGGATGAGTTCATAAAACTGTTAGATCTATCTGTCAGATGTCAAGGCCCATAAAGAGGTGCCATTATGGTCTGTGTAACACATGCGCATGAACTACTACAGCCTGAAGTAAAATTTGTTCCAACAGATAATGTTTCTTACTATTGTTATGGCCTGATGTTGGTCCACTAGCTTCTAAATAGGATTGGCAAGGACAAAATCTATAAAGCCAAAATGAGGATGACTGGAGATGAACACAATATGGAAAACATGGACAGCCCTTGCTTTGACTTGTTATTTGAGTGAAGTTGTTGCCTGGACTTACTACTGGCAATAAAAATTTGGGGTCCTGCATGGAGTCATGGCTAAAGCTCTTCCTCATAGCACATAATTATTTTCTGTTTATGATTCTGAAAACAATTAGATCAATGGAGAGGAATGTCGGACAACAAGGAAGTAATTCCCTCAGTGTATAAAGAACAACATAGCCTCTGAAATAGCGGTGAGGTAGAAGCAAGCTCAAAATGTTGTAAAAAAAAAAAAAAAAAAAAGTCAGCTTAGCAAAATAGGCAAAGAGAAGTTAAGATGAGGTGGAACTGTCCCCAAATTCCCCTTTCTCATTGAAAGATGAGGTAGTTCAGAGGGAGATAAGCTTCTTCAGAAATAAGGAACAGACTCTGAGAGCTAAAATAATTTTCGATGAAAATTAATTTTTGTAAAGACAAATTTACTGAAAGAGAAGCTAAAACAAAATAAAACAAAATTTAAATTCATTAAATTTGAGGTAATTATACTGCCCAAATATATTTGAGCTTGCCTAATTCAATTTCTTGATGAATTCCTGGAATAAAGAGGCAGAATTTTATTCCCAGATTGTTTTTGGATTTAAAGAAATAGTATACCTCTTTCCTTGGATGTCCAGCCATTTGTTCTATTTTTAAAGCCAAGAAGCTTGCATATTAGATAAGACAATTCTTCAGACTAAGTTTTTCCATAGGTAATTATTTTGCAAGCTCTGCTTCCTTGGAGGCACCACTACACCACTACCCAGTGTTTATTATGCTCATTGGCTGCATATGGAGACCATGTAACAACTCCACATCTTATAGGCCCTGCTATTAACTTTCTGACTATACTTTTAGCCCTTTCTGCCCTGTACTCCTGCTCAGAACACACTGACCCTGTAATCGCTTCTTGGACATATCAAGAATGCCTAGGCACACTTTACTTTTACTTTTCTCATTTTGGAAAAGATTTTGAAGACACTGTGTGACTTACAATCCTGCTACTAGTAAAAACTTTGCAAGTTCTTCTTTCTCTGACTTTCCCATTCTCTGCTTTTCTGTCAGTTGTGGAACAAGACTAAACAACACACATCTCTTCATATCCCAGATAGGGGACCTTTGATAAGCTATAGTACAGAAAATACCAGTGTCTAACTTGAACCAATGAGTTTTACTGGGATTACTTACATGAGCAGAAATGATTCAGAGTGTTTCTTTTTCAAAGTCCACTCCAGTAAGGATGGCAGCTCACAAAATCTAGAATCATGGTGAATACCACACAGTTTGTAGACAGCTCAATATAGTTGAGATTATCTTTTCAAGGGACTCAACTGGTATAAGCCTCTTTCAGGTACTTTGGCTGATTTGTTCTCCCAGGAACACACACACACACACACACACACACACACACACACACACACACACACACACACACACACACACACACACACATATATATAGGTTATTTTGGCAAGGAGGGTGTATAGTGAGTTATGTCAGTTTCAACGACCTCCTGAAGTTATTTGGAGTTGTTTGCCTCTCTGCTTAAAGGGCTGCATGGAGGGTAAAATATTTCAATCTCAAGGAATCTTTAATATAACATCTTTTCATTTTTTGTACTTCTGTATGGATATTTATTTTGTTTTTTCCAGTATATTATAATATGCATGGAATCATATTTAGTTACCTTTTAATGATTTGCTTTTTTTTTGCTCTATCTACAGTAAACTTGCTTCATTGTAGTTGTTCATTAAGTAGTTAATGAGTAATAAAATACATAATAAAGAAGAATAAATACTAAATGTTTCATTTAGCACAAATCCATAAAGATTTAACAAATTTAACTGATGCCGTTCATCAAAACTAAGTATGGCATGATTTGAGTTAGTTTGTGTTCTGATTTTCAGGCCAGTCTGCAGTCAGCCCTTTCCCTACTGAATAGTATTTTTTCCTTTGACAATGTACTTAGTATTTATCTTTCTTACAATTTTTGCATATATTCTGTTATAAATATATTGACTTTCAATTTTCTTGGCTATATTTTCTATTTTTTTTCCTTGTTCTCTGTTTATTTGAAGATTTCAGACATTGACAGGAAATGGCTCTCAGGAAAGCAGAGAGTAATTTTCTTACATCTCACTGAAAAATTTAGAGATTTCCAATCCCACAGGAAAGGTTATCAGATCACATAGAGAGAATGGCTGTGATCTCAAAATATCTTTCATAAGAAGTCAACACAAAAGTTACTTGTAGATATTTCTTCAGGCAAGTGAGGCTTATATGCAAAGCAAAATTAGCTTTTAGGATCCCAAAGCCTACTTATAATTGCTTAAGATGTGTACAGAGACAAATTTGGAACCACTTTATGATGTTTAAGGAATAAAATTTTTCAATTACTTGTTTTTTTCATGGCAGAACTTGTTTTAAGTTTGCATAAAAACTAAAGTAGCCAGAAACAATTGCTTACTCAGCCTTTACTGTATTAACAAATATGAATCTTAAAAGATTTAAGAATAGCCAAGCTTAGCAATGGTTCAATCTTTCTAAAGGGGTTTGCACTCATTGTAATCTCAGACCTTACCTACCAGAGGAACTCCTGGTTGACACGCTTGTTTGAATCTGCATGAATGTTGTTTTTAATACCCAATAGCAAATAAATTCCTCTTGTTACTACCAGGAGCCACATCATACTTAGTTTCTTGTTAAAATTAGAAAGTCTCAAGGTAAGTTGATCTCTATTGTCTTACCTAAGTATTGTAAGAAATATTAGGTCCCATCGGGCAAAGGAGGTAGGCCCACCAAGGGTAGGCAACTGTGGATTGGCACGGGCAGTATGAGGAGCCTCAAGGTGTGGGATCTGACTTGTCCCTGTGTGTGCACTGCCACCTCGGAGCCCTTTCCCTTCAGGGGAACACCTAGCCTAGCCTTGACTTAGGGATGAGTAAATCGGACTTGCCTGGAGTGGATGTACAAGACTGAGCTGCCCCACTTTGTGACTTCTTGCCCTTTTGGGGTAGGGGATAAGTGGATGGGGAGCAGGGAGGTTGAGGGATGACTGGAGAGGACTGGGAGGAGGAATGGAGGATGAGCAGGTGGATACATACATAGAAATGACATTGTTAATAAAAAAAATAAAATAAACATTAAGTCATTTAATTTTGGCATGAAATCATTGTGATTAACCTAAACACTCAAATAATTACAAAATAAAAATTATACCTAGAATCAGTAATTATAAGTTATATATGGTAGAGCATGTGCATCTGATAATTCAGTTTTCAACATATATGAGAATAGAATTGCTTTCTCTTTGGTTGTACTACATTTCACACTGTAGGCATAAAGTATACCTCAATGAGGAAATGAATCTTGACAATTATGTCTCTCTCATTTTGCAGAGAAAGCAGATCATAAAAGTAGGATGAGCCAATTCACTGCCAGCTCAATAGAGGGGCATCATTCTCCTAAAGTAAACTTAAGGATGTTCTAAGAGCTCAACATGTGTTACATGCATTTTATCTACCTGAATATTGTATCTTAACAGCTTTGCTTGTTGCACTGTATACACTATTTCTCAACATGTTTCATCTCCTGACTGTCATGCTTCTTTTCATCAGATTGTCAGAAGATAAGTTTTGACAAGATGTTTAAAAAGAGCAGTGTACTCTAAATGCCTTTCTTTCATTCCTGGGATAATTCAGTTGAAAATCCCTGGGCTTTTCAGGTAACATCATTGTAGATTTTCAAATATTATATCATTGCCCACTTAGGTGCTAGATGTTCTGTGTGGCAAAATGAACAACTGATATGAATAAATTGGAGCTATATGGAAAGAAAATTAACAATGACAAATATATGAAAGTAAAAGTGTCCAAGTTGAATCAAACATTAAACATGTTTATTTCATTAGACATTTCATGTAGTGTACACGGACTTTGTGTGGCTGAAAAATTGCTAAAATTTACACGGAACAAAACTGGGTTAACAAATAGGTTGTGTATGTAATACCGAGGGTTCTAAAAATGTTTTAGGTGATGTACTATATAAACCCAGTTCTCCATAACTATCAAGTAGTTATGTGCAGTGAAAAATAAATGTTGCTTGTGCTACAAAACATGTATTTAAATGTGAGTGAAAAACAGTAGAATAATGGTTAGCCCTATAGCTACTCATCTCTTGTCATCATTCTATGTCTACGTGTATGGCGGGTTATGCTTTCTAGTTGTTACAAGTGAAATAATTTCTTAGGAACTAACAGGGGTGGAGTGAAAAGTAGCATATACTGATAGGCATCCATTTCTTCCCATAAGATGATTAAAAAATAGCATCTAAAAGCATTTATTATAGAAAGTTCTTTGTATGTTCCCTTTCCTATATTAATTTTAATCTCTTAATTTAAAAATCATATATCTGAATTTCTGACTTAAATAATTAACATATTTTTATTGATCTTATTTTATAGGAGTTTTAAAGTCAGATTCTATTGTATATAAGGTTTATAAATTTTACGGTGAAATAAATAAATTAAATAAAAGGAAATGATTCAGAAATTTTTATCAATCTGAAAGCTACTAAAGAGGCACAGCATAATTTTATCAACTCTGGGAAGTAATTTCCACACACAGACAAATTAAATTAGACCATCAAAAACTAGTGAGTCAGCATATGGACTTATTGCCTTGCAAGCATGAGGATATGTTTTTGATAGTCTGAATCCATCTCAAAAAAATCATATACATATAAACAACACTCCACATGTTGTATTTTATATATGTGTGTATTTATACATATATGTAATAGTAACAAAGAAAAACAGGTAATTGTTTTGACTGGGCACAACAGTGTTTTTTCATAATTCTACTTAACATTAGGGATGTGGAAGCAGAAAGGTTTTTCTTGCTTACTGGACAACTAGCCTGGTCTTGTTTACAAATTACAGTTGAACAAGAAACTCAGTCTCCAGAAAAAGGTAAACACTGCCTACAGAAGGACACCTAAAGTTATTCTCTGACTTCGATACATATGTACATGTATACACTTGTGCATTTACACACAGATGAACATGAGCATGCACAGTGTAATAAATTAGTAACCGATTTATTTATTCAAAGCACATGCTACAATAAAAGAGTATGGACATAGATTTCTGGAATAACCACTACATCTTAGAGTTATAACATGATCTATAACCCACATGGATAAAATAATATAGAAAATATCCTATTCATGCTATATTTTCAATTGTAAGTCAACATTTTAGCTCAAAGAAGAAACTGAGTCAGTTACATGTAATTATATTTTCTGTTCCTATCTTCTTTGATACCTGATTAAGTACATAGAAGACATGAATCAAAGAAAAAATTAATAGCAATATTTTTAGCTATTTTGTTTACTTTAGTAATCACTAAAAAGTAATAGTTATGACCCTCTAGACCCTCTAGTCTTTCCTTCTGGCTTTCTCCAATCCAATATGATACCCATCAACCTACAGAAATACTCTCTATTAGGGACACCACAATCAACACACTTGTTAGACCCAAAGTAGGCAACAGAAGCCAAAGAACAGAATATACACTCAACAAAACAAGTCCAGATCTGTGCCAATAATAAGTGCATATGTGTTCCATGTATCTAAAACCCAGTAAATACCACAAACCTGAACCATTAAGATAACATGTCTGCTACAGTGTGCAAAAATAGGCCTTGTGAAAATCAATTTAGCCAAAACATAAAACAAAAACTTCAGAATAGTATTCATGAATACAATATGTTCAAAGTCCTTAAAGAGAAAATTCATATCTCCATAGTGACTGTAAATATATAAATTGTAATGAAATAAAACAATTCAAGACATGAAAATAGCATTTAACAAAGAAATAGCATAACTTGAAAAAATTAAATTGAAATGAAAAACTTGAAAATGTTAAACAAAAATTTTGGAAAGTAAGACTCAAAAACAGATTAAAAGACATGGAAAAGAGAATTTCAAATATTGAGGACAAGAGAGGAAAAAATAAATAGCCCAGCCAAAGAAATGTTAAGCTAAAATAATTCAGAAACAAAACATCTATAATTTTAGGATATTATGAAAAGAAAATCTGTAAAATTCATGCATAGAGGAAGGTAAAAAAATCCAGGTCAAAGGCACCAAAAATTATATAAAATTAAATAACTTTTTTACCAATTTAAGCAAAAAAATATGTCTATCAATTTGCCTGAATTATACAAAATACCAATTAGGATCAATAAAACATTCCTCATTACACATGATTATCAAAATTCTAATCAGATCAAAGAAAGAATATTAAAATCTACAAGGGAAAAGACCAAGTCACATGTAAATGTGGGCACATTATAATAACATTTGGAATTTTAATGGAGATTTTGATAATCATAAGAGCCTGCTCTAAGTTTTAAGAGGCCACAGATACCAGTCTAGACTAGTACTCCATAAAAATAATCTATTTCAATAATACAAAAAAAATCATTCCTCAATAAAAATAAACTTAAGACCCAGCTCCCAGCCTGCCAATCAGGCCAGCTAGGACAGCCCTTAAATCTGGACAACAGAAATGTGCCCTGATAATCCATCTGAGCTCCACCCATGGGCAAGCAAGCAGAAACTTTGCCTGCCAGGCTGACTACCTACACCCCTATTTCCCCATTAGACACTAAATCCATTTCCCACAATCAACCATAACCTCAACCTCAGTTTCTTCCTGAGATACAGCCCCTGGAGAGCTTGATCACAGGGGCTGCTTCCTTGGACATAGCCTTGGGACAGCCCAATCACAAGAATGGCTTCCTAGGACACAGATTCTGGAAGCACCCTCACAATAGCTAAAGCTACAGATCTCAATTTCACCCTTAGACACACATTCTACTGACTCTTAGTTCTTCAAGAGCTCCAATTGCACCAAGAGCACCTAGTAGACCAAAAAACAGCTAAAAGAAATACAGACAACTTTTGCACCAATCAGTGAAAGAGATGTGTATAAAAAGCAAACAGGTGATGGAAACATTGCAAGTACTAAAAACTGAAATAAAAGCAATAAAGAAGACACAATCCTAAGGAATGCCAGAAATGGAAAATCTGAAGAAATGAACCAGAACTACAGATGCAAGTATAACCAACAGAATGCAAGAGATGGAAGAAAGAATCACTTGTGTCAAAGAGTCAATAGTGGAAATAAATATGTCAGTCAAAGAAAACACTAAAACTATAAAAGTCCTAAAATAAAACACCCAATGGGACAAACCTAGGAATAATAGGAATAGAAGAAGGATAAGAATATCAGCTCAAAGGCACAGAAAATATATTCAACAAAATCATATAAGAAAATTTTCCAATCTAAAAAGGAAATGCCTATGAAGATACAAGAAGCTTACAGAATACCAAATAGACCAGCCCGCTTAAAAGAGTCTGCTCACAACATAATAATTAAAACAATAAACATACATAATAAAGAAATAATTTGGGAGCTGCAAAGGACAAAGGTCATTATAAAGGCGGACCCATCAGAAAAACACCTGACTTCTCAGTGGAGATTATGAAAACTCGAAGGTCCTCGGCAGATGTTATAAAGACACTTAAAGACCACAAATGCCAGTTCAGACTACTATAACCAGCAAAGCTATCAATCTTGTAAACATGATATTCCACGACAAAACCAGATATAAAAAATACCCACAATACAGCCCTACAGAAAACATTAGAAAGAAAACTTCAACCAAATAAATCTAGAGACACTCACAAAGCCACAAGCAACATGTAATCCCACAGAAGCAAACCCCAAAGAAGAGAAATACACACATACTACCACCAAAAGTAATAGGGATTAACAATCAATTGTCATTAATATCTCTTAATATCAATGGACTCAATTTACATGTAAAAATATACAGGCTAACACAATAATTATGAAAACAAGATTCATTATTCTGCCACATACAAGAAACACACCTCGACTTCAAAGACAGACACTGCCTCAGAGTAAAATTTTAGGAAAAGGCTTGCCAATTAAATAGGCTCAAGAAATAAGCTGATGCAGTTATCGTAATATCTAAGAAAATATACTATAAACTAAATTAAATCAAAAGAGATCAGGAAGGATATTACTTATTTATTTCAGGAAAAATCCATCAAGAAGAAATCTCAATCCTGAACATTCATGCTCCCAATACAAGGCTAACCACATATGTAAAATAAAACATTATTAAAGTTTAAACCTTACAGCAAAACCTATACACTAATAGTGGGAGACTTCAATACCCACTCTCGCCAATGGTTATGTCTTCCAGACAGAAACTGAACAGAGAAATAATGGAAGTAACAGATATTATTATTCAAATGGATTTAACAGATATATACAGAACTTTCTACCCAAACACCTAAAATTTACCTTTTTCTCAGCAGCACATGGAACTTTTTCTAAAACTGACCACATACTAGGTCATAAAACAAACATGAATAGATTCAAAAATATCCCTTTATATCTTATCAGATCATCATGATCTAAAGTTAGAGTTCAACAACAACACATATCACAAAAAGCCTACAAAATTATAGAAACTTAACATCTCTCAATTTAACCACCTCTGTGTCAAGGAAGTAATAGAGAAAGAAATTAAAAACTTCATTGAATTTAGTGAAAATGAATCTACAACATACCTAAACTAATGAAACACAATGAAAACAGTGGTAAGAGGAATGTTCATAGTACTAGGTGCCTACATAAAAATATTGGAGAAGTTTAACAGCACAGCTGAAAAATTCTAGAATAAAAAGCCAAATCACCCAAAATTAGTAGAGGTCAGGGAATAATCATATTCAGTGTTGAAATTAATAAAATTGAAACAAAGAAACAATAGAAAAAACAATGAAACAAAAACTTTGTTTTTTGAGAAAATCAAAAAGATAGACAAACCCTTATCCAAACTTAATAAAGGCAGAGAGAGAATAGCCAAATCAACAAAATCAAAAATTAAAATGCAGACATCACAATAGACAAGGAAGAAATCCAGAAAATCATTAGATCATACTTCAAGTATCTCTATTCTACAAGATTGGAAAACTAAAGAAATGGACATCTTTATGAACAAGTACCACTTACCAAAACTAAATCACAATAAAATAAATGACCTAAATACCCGGCAGGTCGACTAGATGTCCCTAGCTGGATTTTTTTTTTTTTTTTTTTTTTTAAAGGAACAAGATCGACCAGTTGGCCCATTGGACTTGGGGTTTAACTGTTATACTTATATTTGTATGTGGATCAAAGACCTATTACCCATAAGGAAATAGAAACAATTATTAAAAGTTCTCAAAGCAAAAAATTCCCAGTGCCAGATGGCTTCAGTGCAGAATTTTACCAGATTTTCAAAGATTAACTTGTACCAATACTCTTCAAATTGTTTCATACAATGGAAACAGAAGGAAGATTGCAAACTTTTTTATGAGGCTACAGTCACCCTGAAATCCAAGACATTCAAATATGTAACAAAGAAAAAGAATTACAGAACAATCTTCCTCATGAACATTGATGCAAAAGAACTCAATAAACTATTGCCAAATCGAATTCATGAACAAATCAAAAAGAAAGAAATTGATCCACCATGATCAATTAGGCTTCATCCCAGAGATATAGGAATGATTCAACATATGAAAAGCTGTCAATGTCATCATTCATGTAAACAAACTGAAAGAAAAAACAAAAACAAAAACAAAAAATAAAATAAGAAACATGATCATCTCCCTAGATGCTGAAAAAGCCTTTGACAAAATCTAACACTCCTTCATGATAAATGTCCTGGAAAGATCAGGGGTACATGGAAAATATCTAAGCATAATAAAGGCAATTTACAGCATGCCAATAACCAACGTCAAATAAATGTAGAGAAAATCAATGCAATCCCACTAAATTGGGAACTAACAAGCTGTCCATTCTCTCTATTTCTATTCACTACAGTTCATGAAGTTTTAGTTAGAGCAACAAGACAAATTAAAAGGAGACCAAAGGCATGCAAATTGGAAAGGAAGAAGTCAAAGTATCATTATTTTCAGATGATATGATAGCATACATATGTGACCCCCAAAATTCTCTGAAGGAATGCCTACAGCTAAGTGCTACAAGTGCTACCTTCAGCAAGGTATCAGGATACAAAATCAACTAAAAAAAATTAATAGCTCTCCTATACACAAATGATAAAAGAGATGAAAAAGAAATTAGCAAAACATCACCCTTTACAATAGCTGAAAATAAGATCAAATATCTCTGGGTAACTCGAAACAAGGAAGTGAAAAACCTATATGACAAGAACTTCAAATTACTGAAGAAAGTAATAAAGGAATATATCAGAAAATGGAAAGACCTCCGTGTTTTGGATAGATAGGATCAACATAGTAAAAATGACAATCTTACCAAAAGCAGTCTACAGACTCAATATAATCACAATCAAAATCCCAACACAATTCTTCACAGATCTTTAAAGTATAAAACTCAACTCCATATGGAAAAACAAGGAATATTCAAAGGGAATGCCATCTCTACTTGATGGTGCCTTATTACAGATTTATTATAATTTTTAACTAAAGGGAAAGCTGGGTTCAAGTAAGATACATTTTTGCTTTTTACATTATCCCTTTGTAGGGTTAAAGAAAACCAGAGCATATATTTAGCGTTAGTACTTTGGTTAGCTTCTTACCAATTTCAGAATCTTGGTAGGATCTAGAGGAGAGGCTCTCAACCTCTGGGTCACTAACCATTTGGGGAGTATTCATATGTCATTTTTATCAGATAGTTACATTGCAATTCATAACAATAGCAAAATTATAAAGCAGCAATGAATTAATGTTTATGGTTTGGGGACTGCATTAAAGGGTAAGAGTATTATGAAGATTAAGAACCACTGGTCTAGAGTAAGGTACGTCACTTTGGACTCTAAAGAATGATGACAAAAAAAACAATGAACAGTAGGCTCATGCAACAAAAAGAGGAAAGAAGATGCTACATTGAAAGAAGAAATTGCCAGTCTCCTAGTTAAATTTATAGATGTCCAAGAAAAAGCCGCACGCATAGAAAATATTTTCGATTAATTAATCAATTAATTTATTTTTCCAAACCAAATCACAATTTTCCTTTCCTCCCTCTTCTCCTCCCAGTCCCTTTCCCCAAACTCCCCCCATCCACTCTGAGTCCCTTCTCTTCAGAAAAATGCTGTCCTTAAATGTATATATATCATGAGACAAATCAGTAAAGACTAGCTAAAGGGTTTCTTTTTTCTGAGTCTCCAGAAAACTGGCTCAAATGAGAACTCTTATAAAAAGACTTCTGAATGTCTGGGAAGATATTAAATCATTAAAAATAAATTAAAAAGCCATCAGAATACTTATCGAGTTCAGAAAAATCATGCACAGAAAACATAAAAACAAAATGTAAAAAGTATCAAAATAAATTATATTCAAGAAACACAGCGTTTAGTAAAAAGATTTTTTAAAATAGTTTGGTAACAGGTATGAGGAGGAAATAAAAAAGAATCTATAAACTGAAACCCAGGTTATTTGAAATTATTCAGAGAAATAATAATTGAATAAAGCTTCATAAACTTATGACATATCACTGAGCTGACTGGCTGTCTCACTGGGTGAAACAAGAAAACAACAAAACCAAATTTTGGACATATGAATGAGCACATTCCAGGAAAAGTATATATGAAATGTGTGTACCAGATGAGGCAAAGTTAAGAATATATAAGTACTTTTGTAGGTTTCTGTGGTGGGACTCAGGTGTCAGCTGATAAGGTCCGAAGATGCTTATCCAGGGTCCTGGGCTCCTGAAGGGGACCAACCCCAGGTTTCCATACACTGTACAGTAGGCATAGATATGGGAGTTTGGTGAAGCATAGCATGCATTTTCATTGTTTTCAGATAAATTCAAATAACATATCATAATTGTAATCTACAATCCACATCTGCTTTAGAATGCTTTGTATAGTTCTTGAGAGAATAAACTATATTCCATAAATTTAAATGGATGAATATCAAATATACAATGTTGAGAGATTAAAGCATCTTATTCATTCAATTTTTTCAAAAATTTTTATTATATTTATTCTAAGTGTATGAGTGTTTTGCATGAATGTATGTAAATTCCTAGTGTTCACAAAGGTGAGGAGTGGGCATTGGATCCCTGGCAAATGGATTACTGATAGCTAGAAGCTGCCATGTGGATATGGGAGCTGAATTCAGGTCCTCTCCAGGAACAGCAAATGTTTTTAACAAATAAGTAATCATGCAACTTTGTAATAGAAATATTAAATATAAGTGTGACAGTTACTGATGATAAAACAACAGTTACTTTGAAAACAAAACTAATTTAACTTGAACTATATAAGTAACTTTTTAATTACTGAAAAAAATGTTTCAGGAGAAACAGAAAAATATATTTTAATATGATTTCAAAATGAGGAATTATTTATATGCTATATTAAACATTTAAGTTATTAATTTAGTTTAAATATTAGGTCTTTTGCAGTATGTGAAACTTGAAGTTAATTTATTAAAGTTTAAATTTCTATGTTTAGTAAAATTTGTGATACTCTGAATCATGGTAATATAAAACTACTGCAGTACTATCTACGTAAAGGGTAACAGAAAAAGTACAGGTTAAAAATGCCATCAGAGAACATTCAGGAATCAAAAGCACCTAGAAATTTACTAGGGAAATGTAAGTTAGCCAGTTGTTATGGGAGTGAGATCCAAAATTCTAAACACACACTATCTAAACCCTGTCTGAAGGCTAACATACACATGCATGAGGTGGGATTTTCCGAGTACAGGGAGACAGAGATGTGAGAATTCCACTCTCAGCAACAGTCTTGCACAATCAGTTTATGACTGCTCTTAAGTTTAGTTCATGTAATGAAGGCAGAGAGTTTAGATCAATGACTTGAGTACAGGTCAGTCAGAACAACCCAATACTCTTGCAAGAGAGAAGACTTAAAAAGAAATGCCCCCCTAAAACGTTGGATAACTTATTGACATACAATATTTATATGATTGGGAGTTAAAGAGGAAAATGAAAAATGAGCAGAATGTGTGCTTGATATAACAATGACCCACATGTGATTAAAAGCCTCAACTACATAGTCTTTTGTTCCATATGATTTTACTTAATATGTTTGGTATGACAATTGGTGAGGAAATAATTGCCAAGGGATACAAAAAAATTGAAGCAGTAATATTTTTGTTATAATAAGGTAGTTAGGAGGAGGGCAGAATCAGATGAGATTGAGCCAGCCACCAAAGGAAAAACATGTAAGGAACACAGGTGAGTCATGGGCAATGTGGCAGAGAGATTAATGAAAATGGGTTAAGATGAAATAGCTAGTTAGCAATGTGCTTGAGCCATAGGGCAAACAACATGAAATTAATATAAGTGTCTGAGTCATTTCTCGGGGCCTAACCAGCAGTGGACATCTAAGGGGTCTGGAATTGCTGGTCTGTGGGACTATACCTCTGACCACTCGGGCCAGAAAAACTTACTGTAACAGATAGAGTCCCAATGTGGGCTGAATACCCTCATAAAGCCAGAGAAAGATTAGAAAGAGCTCTAGAGCAAGAAACTGAGCCAAAGCAGCTTCCAAATTGTGTATCTGAAGTGAGTCATTCTACAGAGATAACTGGGCATTCAGGCCACATTCAAAATGGCACCAGTGGACTTGCAGCAGGGAGCGTTAGCTGCTACCATTCTGGTTCCCAAACTCTCACAGAAGACTCAGTAGCATGTGATTGATTTAAGGTTTCTATTTATTTTGAAGAAAAGGGAAATGGAGTCAAAAACAGCTTTTTGGTAGCACATTTCTTGGTTCTGTTCTGTTTGCTGGTGGCAACACGGTCCTTTAAGAGAACTTTCTGACTCAGCTTTTTCTGCAAAAACTATGTGGCTCTTTAAGAGAGTGCAAGTATTTTAAAAGCTCTTCTGGTTGAAAAATGATTAAGGATTCACAATAAAACAGATTTAGGTGGGGAAAAAATTGTAAATAGGTTACAATGTGTGTAAAATGTACATAGGCTTCAGAGAGAAAAGAAGGTAGAGAAAATATGTAAAAAAGAGAAATAGAGTAATAAAAATATAATAAGCCACATAAAGATGGAAAATAGACACAGAATCTGGATTGTGGTTATTATTGTGTTTTCTTTAAATTTTTTAACTGTTAATGAGCTAACTGCAGAAAGACAGTGGATTGTAAAAGCTGCTAAGTTAAACAAGAATGTATATTTTAAAGGTATTTTGATTTTGAAATTTGTGTCTAAGGATTTATTGCTTCGGAAGAGTACTGCTTTTGTTTCCACAGAAGATGAGAACCTGTGGATTGCTTCCAGACAAATATGGTTTCACTAACCAAGACCACCTGAAAATTCTCTGATGGGAAGAGATGGTCATATCAGTTCCAGGGCTTCAGACTAAGATGATCCAGTCTCAAGAATTTGTAAAACTGCCAGCACTCCTTAATCAGCAAGAAGTAGTAATGGAAAACTATGCCCAAATTCCCAAAATATTGTTTATAAATGTTTGTTTTCATTATAAATGGTTAATGGTCATAGTTAATCTCTTTCTAAGAAGAAAATGGGAATATGGTATATGAGCAATTTTTAAAAATTAGAGTATTATATTTATTTCTATCCAAAAATCAGCTGTTAATCTCAAAATGTTTTACATTGGTATGGATTTTGGTTTATGGATACAAATTTAAGGTCAATTTTGTTATGCTGTATGTATTTTTCTACTTTTGTTTAAGGTATGATGTTTATGTAACTGATTTAGAATTGTAATACATAATTAAGAAATGCTTACAAGGTACCAGTCCAAGATAAATATTTATTAGAATATAAATCAACACTCACGATATTAGTAACAGCTTATAGTAGCACCTGAACAGGGACTGGAGTATCCGAGCGATGGACGAGCGATGGACGGATGATGGATTCTGATCTGGTCTTTCCAACAGCCAGGAACCAGGAAGAGAGCTCCTCCTGTCCCAGAAGCCCCTTATCAATGGGGTTGGCCACACCCCCTCCACATTGGCCACACCCCCTCCAAAAGCTCCGGACCCTGGATAAGCGTCTTAGGACCTTATCAGCTGACACCTGAATCCCACTATACATGTTAGTTAGATTTTTGGGTATACATAGATATATTTCAATTAGGTAGGTAATCTTTAAGTACTTCTAAGCTCTACAGAATATGGCATTTAAAATAATTTATGAACTTAGGCTTTTATGTACAGTGAGACAGATCTGTTCCTGGCGGCACAAATCTACTTCAAGAGAAAAATGGGCATCGAAGAAACTTCATATGGAGTTTACATTCTTTGTGGCAAGAACCTGTTCTTATATTGACTGCTTGACAGTATGCTGTTTAAACTGGACATGCAGGTTCCATAGGAAAATGATCTCAGAACTTTGGCGGAACAAGCCGAGATGGTCCTTGAGGTACCTGCTTTTCATAGAAAACTGTCAGACATTCTCCAGGACTCGAGGAGAAGCGACTGATAAAATATACCAGAATGGGCAGAGCAGATTTCCTGCTCCACTGAAATGAAATGAGACTCTGGGCCTGTAGGCTGAAGATGGATGCCACAACTTTGTAAAGGAACTTTGGGTGACTGTCCAGGCAGACAGGTGTCATCTCTGTCATTTCTAGAATTTGGAAGTTGATTGCACTTCCTGTTTACTGGGGTAAATATATCCTTCTATGGTCTTTGATGTAGTTGTAGATTAGATATTAATAGGCATAGTTTTTCTTGATTATTTTAAAATTTATTAGATATGAAACTTTAGATATATGCTGATAAGGGAGATGATAGAGTATTTTCTTTAATTTTGTTAAATACAAATAGACTACATATTGTAACTGTAATTCTTGCCTAGTAGCTATTTTGTTACATGTAATTTTGTTATGTTAAAATTGAAACTTTCCTTTTTGATTAGACAGAAATGGGGAGGTGATGTGGGAATGTCTTTCTGTATGCTGTGCATATCAATCTTTAAATAAAAAACTGTTTTCACAATGTCAGGCACCATAGAAGAAGTAGGTGGGGAATCAGAATAGTTAGGAAAAAAAGGGCGGAGTCAGGTGAGATTGAGCCAGCCACCAAAGACGAAACATGTAAGGAACACAGGTGAGCCACGGGCCATGTGGCAGACAGATTAATGGAAATGGGGTAAGGTAAAATAGCAAGCTAGCAATTTGCCTGAGCCATAGGCCAAATAACATGAAATTAATATAAGTGTCTGAGTCATTTCTGGGAACCTAAGCAGCAGTGGGTGGCTAAGGGGTCTGGGACTGCAGGTCTGTGGGTCTGGACCTCTGGCTGCCCGGGACCAGGAAACCTGATTGTAACAGATTTTCTCTTTGTTGGGTTCACATGTATGATTTTTAGTCAAAAATCATAAAATTACGTATTGTAAATACTCATATCACTTGGAAGACAGGTTATATTTCAATAAATTGAGCTTTGCAAAAGAGGGGCTGGAAAGATTGTAAAAACCAAAGGATTAGGGAGTTTTCTGTGAGATTCTATCTCCTAATAATGTCAAAAGTTACACCCATAATTTCTAACCAAGGCTTCTTAAACATGAGCTGAACAAAGACAACAATAAGCATGCTGCAGTGAGCAGTGACCTTAACCCCACACAAAGACCTACAGGAACTCAGGAACACTGAAAGTGAGTAAAAGAATCTTCCCCAGAGAAGATCACAGTAATTCTTATCTAATACCAAACTGATATCTGTAAACATACATACAAGTACCAATATATAGACCAAGCATCTTTCACTTAGAAATATACATGTATGTACGTATATTCTTATATAAACAGTCAATAAAGAAGGAGGTTATAATGCAGGCAGAACTCTGGAGGAAGACTCAGGTATATTGAGTTCAACAACAGAGAGACAGGGCTAAGTAGAAAACCCTGCCTTAAAAAACTAAAAGCAAGATAAAAGGTTGTGTTACTGAAAGAGGACAAGGTTGTATGTCTCTCTGTCTCTGTCTCTCTCTGTCTCTGTCTCTCTCTCTCTCTGCATGTGTGTGTGTGTGTGTGTGTGTGTGTGTGTGTGTGTGTGTGTGTAGGTAGGTAGGTAGGTAGCTTGCCAAAAAGAGTATATATTATAATCTGAAAAATAAATTAAAAGTACTCAAAAATAATAAAATTGAGTAATTAGAAAATCTGAGCATACTGTCTATAAGTTAAATAGACAAATAAAATACTTTAAAATGTGAATGTCAGAAGTAAATTAATTCTATAATGTAAAATTATCTTATTTCTAAGGCGGTAAAAAATTAAAAGTGAGGACTGTCTAGATAGTTAACTAGGAAGAAACCCTCCCTAAGCTTGATGACCTGAGTTTGAGTCCCACAATTCTCATGATTAAAGAAAGAACCAATACATGCAAGTCATCCTCTGACCTCCATAACCTTGCCATGGCACCAATCATACATGTACTCACACAAATAAATTAAAATGTCATTTAAAAATTAAAGCTATTTCATCTTGGTGTTCTCTCATAAACAGCTACATTAGCATTACAAATTGTCACTATAGTCGTCATCTCTTAGATAAAAGTATCGCCTAAAGATATAAACATATTAGCTGTGGTTTGTGTTGTTGTTTCATATAAAACAGAGACAGTAAATGACTATCTCAGTGTTACAAAAGGGACACTGGCTATGTAAGTTAGCTTATGAAAGGTAGAACAGTGAGGACCCAGGCAGAAAGTACAGTTCCATTTGTTTATCTATGGGAATAGTTATAGCATTCATTAACTATGTAAACTTTCTTTTTTCTTCTGTTGAAAATGTAAATAACAGTGCAATTTTGAAATAATACCAGTTTAAAGTGGATGTAATCCATCATCATTTTGTGATTGTCTCTCCAGTTTGGCTGTTAAGGATGTGCAGACTGATTATAACAAGTGACAAATCCCTCAGAATGAAAAAAAAAAATGAAGCTCAACTCTTGGCAATCAATGCATATTTTAGAAAATGAACCATAGCTATTGGAGTTATCACATACTATACACCCATTTGAATGTGACTGACACCAGTGTGTCTGTACATCAGCATTGGCATATGCCAGTTCAATTTGTGCTTTCACAAAACTATTATTAGTCTAGAATTGATTAGAGGTCTCAATCTCAGGATTATGTATCTGTTATTGAGTAGAACTCTGAGACTCTTTGCCATTTGTATCAATTTCTTAGTTTCAACCCTTTGTTTGCCAGACATCAACAATTCAATAAAAAGATGCAGCTTCTGCTTACAATTTGTCATCTACTGAAAATATTTGGATTTTTAAAAGAAAGTGACATAAAATAAAACTAAAAAATTAAGCTGGAGAGATGGCTTAGATATTAAGGGCCTGGGATTCTTTTCCAAAGGGCCTGGGATTTTCTTCTCAGTGCCGACATGGTTGCTCATTACCATTTGTAACTTCAGTTCCAGAACATTATCCACCATCTCTTTTGACTCTTTTGGGCTTTGCACATATATGGTGCACATAGACAGATACATGTACCTAAAACACACACACACACACACACAGAGAGAGAGAGAGAGAGAGAGAGAGAGAGAGAGAGAGAGAGAGAGAGAGAGAGAGTGTCAGAAGTGAGATAATCAGAACTTCTCCATTAATAATAATAAAAATAGATGTTTTTAGGTCTAGAAAAGGATCACTTCTAAGTCAGCTCTCATGAATGATGACACTAAATATGAAATTTCCCAGTGTGAAAATGCAAAAATCTATACAGAGTGAAAGATGATGCTTTTTATGACCTGCAAAGAAATAATTTATGCAAATAATTTGGCAATGCATAAATCAGAATTCATAGGAGGTTGCTTGCTGAGAGATGTTTTATTCCGTGTTTGCATAAATAATGGTCTTGTAAACAATTGTTGTAAGTTTCCTTTTCCAGTGATAATTGAAGTCAATAGATAATGGAGAATTTTTAATGACCATTTGCAGCCTTGCAGATGGAAGAAATTAAACTCCAAATAAGAACATATTTAGCTTTTTGTCTAACTTAATCCCGACTTCCAGGTGTTATTATCACCTCGTTGTTTAACGAAGTGATAAATAGCATGAGCAATGGGCTAAACATTTAACTTGAATTTCCTCTGTGTGATTTCTACTTGATTTTCTAAGAAGTCCCATCTGTATTAAGCTTTATCTTAGTTACTTTTACTTTATATAGAGAGAAGTAAAATACAAAAGAATCATGCAATTCTCCAATTCAAATCCAATTTCCACTTCTGGATTTCAAGTAAAGAATATTGTTGACAACTTTATTGAGATTTTTTTGGTGCAAGGACATACTTTGATGAGAATAATAAAGTTAATTGTTTTAAATATACCAACAGAACAAAGCAAAGCTCAAGTCTTCCTTGAATGCAGAACTGTTTAACCAATAAAGAAACTCCATAGTAAATATCAGTTTCTATGTCTTTCCTTGATTCTTGATTGGCATTTTGACCTTATTTGGAGGAAGGAAAAGATAGATATGTTTAAGATGACTACATCATTAGAGAGGAAGGCACCATTTAGGTGAAATACCTTAGCTATAAAAACTCTAATCCACAGCAAGAAGATGGAGGTTTAAAGAGCCCTGGAGGCTTCCTAGTCAAATATCCTTACTTCACAGATGACAAATGTAAAGTTCAAAGCTTTAAGTGATTTCATCTGGGTAAATCACCTGCCCTACAGTCCAGTGCTGTTTCTAATGCATCTATCATCTTCTATCCTTCCTTATAAAATATCTTCCCTAATACTTTTCTTAACCTGAAATAACAGTTAATGAAAATGTGTTTTATAATTTGAAACAAGATGTAGGCACATAGAAATATTAGAGTAGTGCTTTTATAGCCTATAACATTAAATTGTATAACAAGGACAAGCCTCCATTTACAGGTGCCTTTATACATTAATGGCAGTTCTATTTTTAAATAGCGAAAAGTTCTTTTATTTTGAGGATGTGTGGTTTAAGGTAGAGTTTCTCTTTGTAGCTCTGGGTGTCTTAGAACTCTCTCTGTAGAGCAGACTGGCCTCAACTTCAGAGACCCACGTGCCTCTGCCTCTCAAGTGCTAGGATTAAAGATGTGCACCACCACTACCCAGCTAACAAAATGTTCTTAAGCTTAATATAGCTTATAAATTAGTGAAAATACTTATCTGATCTAAGAAGATAGTTTAAAAATGATTTCTAATTGCTTGTGTGTGATACAGATGATATTATAGTGTGTGATATGTGTGTCTGTGTATGTATGTACATGTGTTTGTGATTCTGTATGTATATATGTCCACTCAGAAGTTAGGGCCAAGTATTCTGTTTTCTTTATCTCCACGGTATTTTCTTGGTCTATGATGTCATGAGTATGTTATGCCAGAAACAAAGATGAACCACTTTCTGTCTTTGCACAAATTCAAGGGAGCAGAAGAGTAGGTGATAGCTGTTGATGGTTATGAATTCCATGGTGCATTAATTCTATCTCAGAACAGTTCCTTTAAGATGAAGAAAAGTGAAAGTTGTGACACTGAATTTCTATATCAGTATTTTGTGTTCCCCTTCTTTAAAATGACTTTGCACACATAAACAGATGCCATAACAACATTTGACTGTACTGAGTGAGCAGATTGGCATGAATACAATGTGAAGGAATCTAAAGCCTGCTGTTCAGTGAATGAAAGCCTGAGATGGCTTGTATGTTTGGGCACTTCTATGCAAACCTATTCATCTGGTACAGGCTTAATGAATCTCTTTGTTGGGCTTGGGGAAATAGATAAGTTTCATTTTGCCACATATTCCTTCAACCATTCTTTTATCAGTCAAACAATATCTGCTTTAGAGTAATTTGTTACACCTATTTTCCTCTTATGATTTATCCTATTTCTAGAAAATAACCCCAGTTTTTCATACTACTAGTATACTACTGCTATACATAAAGTTGAAATATCTATTATGTAGGTTATCATAAGATGTGCATTGTGGATGTGGGAATTTTCATGATATATATGGTATTTTGATGTCGGATAATGCTCTCTCTGTTAAAAAATACGAATATAGTTGAGTAAGTGTCATTGTGGTATGAGTCAATTAGGAGGTGGGAACAGAGAGGAAGTTTAGGGGGAAACTGGGGAAGAAGGAGATAAATTACAGCTGAATGTATAACTTATGATAAAAAAAATTATTGAATCATATAAAAACTTAAGAGAAGCAGCCACTTGTGAATCAAAGGAAAAGCACATTTATTGTTTAAAAAAAGCTTGTTGGACGTCAGTAACTGTGTCAAATGCTAATGTTCCATTAAAAGCTCCTTCACTTAAAGCTTTCAATTCAGTGGCATTTAGAACATTTCAGAACAATGAGACTTGGCATTCATGTGACCTTCAAATGGGGCTTGAGACTGGGCACCTGACCAAATCTTCTGTTGTGTAACTGAATTTAATGTCACTATTTTAATTCTAACCACTGTTTACAACCAGCTCTTCTGTAACAAGCATCAGAAATTGTTGTGACTTTCCTATTTTAAAAAGATTTTTGACTCACCAGCCCCCTGAAAGAGTCAAGTCAAGCTCATTTATAATTTGTGAGACACTCCCAACAATTCACTTCAAACAAATGCAGTGGGATTCCACTTACAAAATGAAAGAAGTACATGGTAGAGGTGGCATGCAACTAATTTAATTCCAGCCCTTGGGAGGAAAAGGCAGGCAGATCTCTGAGAATGAGGCCACACTGGACTACAGTGTGAGTAACAGGACAAGCGGAGGCTACACAGAGAAACCCTGCCTTAAATAAAATAAAATAAAAATGTTTCCCAAGAGCATATGACAGCTGACTTTTACAACGAAAATTTTCTTAAATAATAACTAAAATTTAAGCAATAATAAATTATTATATTTAAATAAATTATAAAAACTAGTTTAAGTTTACAGAATGAAATAAATTTTATACTAATATGAAACTTAGTGACAAGTGTGTTCTGATGCACTTATCAGTGTGATTTTTATTGCTTTGCATTGACTATTTTCATATACTTCTTTCTATCAAACTGAAAATAAAATTGTATTCATATTTAATTATTACATATTACTATAAATGTAATAATATGTAGCAATACATTACTGTGTAGAGTTTCTATACTATACTTTGAAATAGTTATAACCTTTCCTGAATATCTGATGTAATAAAAGTTAGGTGCAAATAAGTTTAAAATCAATACTTGAAATTTTCAGAACTAATTTTGCAAACAATACATCAAACTGATAATAATTTCAGATAATATTTAGCAAACAAAGTAGAAATTATGTTACATATTATAATATAGTCATTTTTAGGTTACTCAAATATAATGAATATCTAAAAGCCTTAACTGCCTTAACCGTCAATTGTCAATAATTCAAAAGTAGATAAAATTCATGTTTATATAGGTTTAAGGCAGTTTTATTAAACTAAATATTACTTCGTTTGAAATGTTGGTGAGCTGAGTTGATCCACACTCAATTGCTTACTCCAAATAACCATATCTTTTCCTCAAAAGTACACAGACATATGCCCCAGGGGTGCTGTCATACCTTTGGTACATGAAGCTGATAAAGAACCAACGGATGCTTTTCAGGTGAAGATGAAAGTCATCAAGAATGTGAATTTAAAAAAACAGGTTCATTTATCTTTGTCTTTTTACACCTGGACAGAAATGCTAAGAGCCATCTGTCAAAACCACATGCACCACAATAAAGGGCATTTTGTTTATCTGTGAATAAATTAAATGGATTTGGATGGGATTTTAATGGAAATGTGCACAGCTGAGGTTTCCAAACAATCAAGACCTACATTTCCCTAGATAGTCTCTTGATGGGCCTCATTAGAGGACAATTCTCAAGGAGAATTCCCAGATCCTTTTGTCTTCTTGAAATATGGCCATGAAGCCAACATTTTCTCCTTAATAGTTGAAGCATTCTGGATCATAAAGAATTAGAAAAGAGTTCCAGGCAGTCTCTATCTTGAAAGCTTGCCTGGAAAGTATGAATAAGGTAATACAAAATACAGGTTTCTCTTTTCAATGCTGAATGTGTTTTTTGGCAAAATTGATAAAAAAAAAAAATACTTATTTTTCTGGAAATGGACCTGTTAACAAAAAAATTATAAGCAATAAAATGCCATACCAATTTCTGATATTTTCTTTCATTATTTCCTTTGAAAATAAGGCAAAAGTTTGTTGCATAGAAAGTCATGTTCCTTCATAGGTTTAGGTGTAACTTTTTATAACTGTTTTTATTAAGAATGAAATCAAGGATTATAATGGCAGAAATACCAATGAGGTTAATATGTAAGTAATATTTTTTTTATTTTCAGCATACAAATAGAAAATATAGGAATATGGAAATATAGTATCTTAAAGGAGTTCATAAAAGTTATCTTAGCAACTTTGATTAAAAAGCAGAGCTAGGGAAGATGGTTTAGCAAGTATGAATGTTTGTTGTATAAGCATAAGGACTCGAGTTCTAATTCCCAGAATCTATGCAAAACACAGTGTGAGCATGTGATCTATAACTTGACATTGTGGTAAACACAACCAGCAGAACCACAGGGTGTTGCTGGCCACCAAACCAGTTCCGAGTTTAAGAAAGATACAGTTTATTGGAAATAAGATAGATATCAAGAGAAGGACACCAGACATCCTCTTCAGGCCTTGAATATGCAGTGTTGGATACTTTGACATGAAATGTGTACCTATCTTCCCTCCTCTCCATCCCACCACAAACAATAAATGGATAAGTAAAATGTCTAATTTTATGTAAATATCTGTTAGAATGTATTTTACTTGTCTATTGCAGTGAAAAGACACCATGACCAAGTCAGCTTATGGAAAAAAAGATTTAATGGGGCTTACAGTTTCGTAGAGCAAGTTCATGTCAATGCAAGAAGCATGGCAGCAGGTTTTACTATACACAACCCTGGAGCAATAGTTCACAAATTATATCTTGATTCACAGCAGGAGGAAAAAAGAAGCAGAGGGGGGGAGGGAGGGATGGAGGGAGGGAGAGAGAGAGAGAGAGAGAGAGAGAGAGAGAGAGAGAGAGAGAGATAGATAGGAGATCTAACTGGACATCTTCAAATTCTATCCTCTAGTGGTATGCATCCTACATCAAGGCCATACCTTCCATTTGAACCAATTCCACTAACCAAGGATTCAAATATATAAGCATAAGAGGAAGATTTTCATCCACACAACCACAGCATATTAACAAAACTAACACAATAAATATTTTAGTGAGCTATTTCCTTACATGCATTGATGTTTTAATAGAATATGTCTTGATTTCCTCAAAAATAGTAAGTGCTACAGAGAATACAGAAAGTAGAAAACTTTCCATTCATGTTGATGATGTACAGTGGAGATTTTAGAGTCAATATGGTAGAATCAAGATGTCTCATATTCTTGAAATATCCAAAAGAATTAAAAATACATTTAAAATTTCTCAGAAAATTTACTCCTTTTTAATATATTTAAAACACTGAACAGTTAACTGTTTCACGATACTGGAAAGTAGGCAAAGGTAATTAATTTTCTGGGGACTGTTCATTCAAGAAAACTGTGTGGATATTTCCAAGAATAATGAGTACTGTGGCATTTTTAATTTTTTAATTGGTTTGTAAAATTCAACCAATGATACTTGTTTCTTTAACATTTCATATTCTTAAGACATAAAGCCTGCTACAAATAAAAGTTTAGGTTAAACCTTCAAAAAAATGAGAATACTATCAGAAAGTCCTAAATGGGCTCATTTATATGAGGCTTAGAGATGCCCAACAGATATTTCAGAATATAGGAGTCCCTGTGCATGTGAAGTGAAGTGCTCCTGATCAGCCAGGAGGGATGCAAGTACCTCTTAAGAATCAAAGTTGCCCTATTTGAAGCCAACTGTGAAGAAGTGAAGTTAAAACCTGAGTTTGAAGGTGTATACTGTGAAGGCATGTCTAGCCATATAAAGAGCAGAGCTTTCCAAAATAGATATTTTTAGCTTTAAAGAAATATCTGCTGATGACTAAGCTAATCACAGACTTGAGTGGCAGCTCAAAAGAGGGATGAAGACCATGGAGTTATTCCAAAAGATATCAAAGTTAAACTACGAGAGAAAAAGGCCTCAGCAAACATTGAGGAAAAAAAATAAGGAATTGGCATAAATAGTTACTGTATTGAGTCATTGGAATGCTGTCTTTAATGAGAGAAAATAGAAAGTAAGATCTCTAGGAGGGAAAGACAAAGAGCCAAGTAGTAGCTCAGTTACAACAAGGATTTACAAGAAGTTGGGAGACCTGTAAAGAGGCTTTCTAGCCTAAGACTCAGGACCTGTTGTCTACTAGTGGTGGGATAGCTGTAGGGCAGATCATGGAAGAGGGGAGGAAATTAAAATATTGCCATTTAGCACTGGGGAAGGAAAGGGAGTGGTAGACTAAAGAACATCAGGATAGCTGGACATTTCTCATAGTCAGCTGTAAAAGGGGTCAGAGGCAAGATGGATTCAAATTACTTTATTTCTGAGAACTATTTGTGTTTAAATAAATAAATAAAAAGCTTTACAAATTTGTGTCAACATGGTTAATGTAAAAATTGTGCAAAGAAGCAAGGGCCATGGTACATGCTGGATGCTGACAAGTAGAAATGGAAACTGTTGCTTAGAAACTCTTAGCGTCATTTCAATTTAGAGAAGAAAGATTTTAATCTTACATTACAGTTCTAGGTTACAGCGCTTTATTTTGGAGAGGTTAGGGAACAGATTTGAAACGACTAGTAATGTTATATCCGCAGTCAAGAACAAAGGGAAATAGAAGTATACTTGCTTGTTTGCTCAGCTGAGTTTCTCCATTCAATTCAGGAAACTCTGGTTAGAGAATTACATTGCCTACAGCCGATGAAGTCATCCATATCAATTAACTTATTTAAGTCAGACCCATATAAACATGTCCATAGGCCTACCTAGTGTGGACAATCATTCACTGATATTTTATTTCCTTGTAACTCTAGCAATCTAGGCATTAAACTTACTAAATAAATATTTTAATCAGTTATTGTAAATATAGTAAAAGTACTAGATATCATTTTTACAATCGCAAATTAAAACTAATATTTTCTCTAAAGAAAGGGTATTAAAAAGAAAAAAATAAAAATTCAGAGGAAGAAAATATAAAAGTTAAAATGAAAACTTATTTTGAGTAGTGTAACAGGTATATATTAGCAGAAGACTTTTCAGTTTGAAGACAGTCAATGAGCTGTCTGTACTAAATGAATCTTGAAATTACTCATTGGATACGAGTCCAAGACACAGTGTTCTGACGTGTTTGAGTTCTTAATCCTGGTATTTACTACAATAATTATCTCTGCTCTCTTCAATGTATTGTTCTTATTTGGGATTGCCTATTAATAAAACTGTTTCATATAATTAGTATGCATGCAAAGATACCCATATCTAAAGATTTTATAGTCAAATTGTTGAAAGACAAGAAAAATCTTGAAAATCATAAGGCTAAAATCAATCATGAATTTCAGGAAACAAGTAACTTCTCATATGCAACTGTGATGGTCAGAAAGCACTGGGAAGATGAGATCCATAGTGTTTTCTTTGTGTGTAAATCAAGAATAGCCACTGGAGATCCATCGGGAAAAGGAGCTAGGCCCTCCAAGGGTAAGCAACTGTTGATTGGCGTGGGCAGTATGTGGAGCCACTGGGTGGGGGGGATCAGACTGTTCTTGTGCATGGGCTGGCACCTTGGAGCCCATTCCCTGCAGACGAACACCTAACCCAGCCTTGACCTTGGGGTGAAGAAACCCGACTTGCCTGGAGTGGTTGTGCCATGCTGAACTGACCCACCTTGGGACTTCTTGCCCTTTAGGGGTTGGGGATGGTTGGATGGAGGGGAGGGAGGGGAGGGAGGCTGAAGGCTGACTTGGAGGGATTGGGAGGAGGGAAGACGGGGGAGCAGGGGGATGCATGGATAAAACAGACCTTTTTAATAAAAAAAATAATAAAATGAAAAAATAAGGACACTAAATATCAGTATTCATAGCACCATTTTTCTCCCCACATCTGTTATATGGAAATATATATTCCTTTTCTCATGCAATACAGCCTAACCACAATTTTGCCCCTCTCTACTCTTCCCAACTTTCCTCACCTCTTCCCTCCCCAAATTCATCTCTTCCCTCAGTTTCTATTTCAGAAAACAGCAGGACATTAAGAGATGACAACCAAACCTGACAAAACATGATACTAAATAGAAGGCAAAATTCTCTCCTATATAGAACAGACAAGAAAACCCAACAGGAGGAAAAGAGTCCCAGGAGCAGGCCAGAGAGTCAGAGATACACCTTCTCCCACTGTTAAGAGTTCCACGAAAACACCAAATTAACAGCCTCCACATACACCCAAAAGACATGGTGCACATCCATGCAGACCCAGTGCTTTCTCTTTCTGTTACTATGAGCCCCTATGAGCCCTGCTTAGTTTATTTAGTGTGCCACATTCTCCCAGTGTTTTCTGCCTCCTCTGATTTTTAACTTAACTTCCCTTCTGCCACAGGGTCCTCTGATATTGGGGGGGGGGGGGGTGGACCAACACTGTAGATCTCCTATTTAGACTCTCTTTCTGCATATTATCTGGCTGTGTGTCTCTGTACCTGCTCCTATCTGCTGCCAAGAGATGCCTCTCTGATGACAACTGGATAAACCACTGATTTAAGAGTACAGTAAAATATCAGTAGATAATTTCACTAATTTTTATTTTATTTTCTTGTGAGGTATGTTTAATTTTATTGTAGGTCTCTAGGCTAGAGGAGGCTCTTCTGCCTGGTATGTTTTTTAATTCCTTCACAAAAATTAGAAGGCTATTTCTGTGTTAACTTATTTCTGGGTCTCCTTTTCTATTCTATGTCTATATGTCTATTTTTTTTTGTTCCATTACCACTGTGTTTTGTTATTTTTGTCTCCATAACACAGTTTGAGATCAGGAATAAGGTAATGGATGTGAGGTCTCACTATTCCTTCTATCTTATGCCTGAAATAGTTGCTAGAGAAATAATACAAGAAAAATAAAGAAGCAAAATAATTCACATATTTATTGTCACATCTGTAATAAACTTGAACAAAAGGAGTCTGCTACTTACAATATTGCTGCATTAATTTATGTGACTGACCCTAAGGTGAATTGCCTTCCAGTAATGTGGGATGTCTTTCTGTATGCTGTGAATATCATTGAAAAATAAAGGAATTGTTTTGACCTATGGCAAGACATCTTAAAAGTAGGCGGGAAATCTGAGCATAGATAAAGGGGAAGGAAAGTGGAGTCAGAGGGAAACATGATCTGGCTGCCCTAGAAGAAAGATATAAAGAAATAGGTAAGTCACGGCCACATGGCAAGACACATTAATAGAAATGGTTTAAGATGTAAAAGTGAGTGAGCAATAAGCCTGAGCCATAGGCTGAACAGCATGTAATTATTAGTAGCTTCTGAGTTATTTGGGGGCAAAGGAGTTGCCAGCAGACTTTGTGGCTAGGCCAGGCCAGAAGCTCATATTACATACTAAGGTTGCTACCATTAGTTTTCAGACACTTTAGGAACCAACTGCACTAAAATTAAGCACAAAGTAGGCTTTCTAGCAAATTCTCTTGCCTCAGTGCTGGAATTAATTACAAATATGTATAATTTCTCTGGAACTTCTAAGATTAATTTTTAAACAGTCATCCTATGAGACTCTGAGGAAAATGGATCATAAAAGGGAAATGATGCAAAAATCACATTTCAAATATATGCAGGAAAATTAGATCTTCAAAATGTAAAATAAATCATACTGAAAAATGTTTCAAAGACACCCACAGAAGCCAATCTGTAATGAAGTACATGAAATTCACAACCATTGTGTATAATCTGGGTTAGTTAAGGCATATGCTTCTGATATTTTATAGGATACCAGAAACAGTCCTTTGTGAAATGTGATGTTTGAATGAGAACGATGCCCAAATGCTCACATAGCTGAATATTTAATCTTCAGTTGGTGGAACTATATGTGAAGACTTAGGGATGTGGCCATATTAGAACAGGTATATCACTAAGTTAGGGCTTTGAGGTCTCCAAAGCCCATGCAATTCCAAGTTTTCTCTCTCTGCCTCATGCTTGTGGATCAAGATGTGAGCTCTATGCCTGACTGCCTGCTACCATACTTCCTACCATGATGGTCATGGATTCTGACCCTCTGGAATAAATAAACTCCAAATCTATCACTTTCTTCTATAAGTTTGCTTGATCATGGTGTCTTTTCACAGCAATAGAAAAGTAACAATATGATTGTCTATTTCATTCTAGACATTTTCTATCTCACTTCATCATTTCTCTTCTGTGGTCTCAGCATAATATATTTTAATTAATTGTTTAAAAAATTCCATAAGCAATATCAATGCCTCATCTTCAATTTGTATCTCTGAAAGCTATATGTTGTTGCCGTGATAGATTAGGGTGTCTCCCTAAGCACACAACATTTATATTACATGCTACAGACCTTCAAACAAAATATTATTTATATTCCATACTTGGTAATATAAGGACAACAGGTATACATAATCATCTATGCTTCTTAACAATAGATATATAGTTATCACAGTATTTTTTTTCTGTTCCCTAGCAAATCAGAAAGTAATAAAGGGAAAATTAAAAACAGGAACAACTCAAAATTACATTATTTTTTTCTATCAAATACACAATAGGTGATTATTGTGTCATATAATGTTTTTGTACAGTAACAAAGGATAAGATGCCTGTGAGCATTGGAATATGTGCATGGCATAGTCAATTTTAGATAACAACTGCTTTGTATTCCTCAAAGAATATCTCATCTCTTTAAAGACATTTTTGTTTTCATTCAATAGCAGCAAGCATGGAATAAGATGCAGCCAAAAAGAAAGGAGATTGTCAATTTCCAATAATTTCCTCTTAGCAAGAGGCTATGTATAGTAAACAAAAAAAATGAACAATTTAAAATAGATTAGGAGGCATAATGTTTAAACAAATCCATGCCATCCATATTTAACCTTGACAGAAATTCCTTCTTAAGCTTAGAATGTTTGAAAACATTTCCATCTTATTACTGTAGAATATATTGGTTCCATTTGGAAACCATGGAGACATCTAGAGAAGAAAAGGTGCAGGAGGCGAGAGGGACACCTGGAATGCTAATTTGTGTCAGTAACCAAGTATTCTGGAGAATATGCTTGGAGAGTCAGGGAGGACTTAGAATGAATAGGACAATTACACAATAAACTCATATCTTAAGAGTCAACCTCCATTGTACCATTTCCAGTGGTTTTCTACCCCATTTGGGATCTTGGCATTTATAGGCCTACTGGTGATTTCTCTCAACTTTTGTTTCTTTAAGCCCATTTTATATTTACCCCAGTGAAGGGCAAGGAGCAAGCTGACTTGTCTACCTTTTGTCACGGTAGTCAACAGCCCAGGGCTCCTCTCTCCTACTTGTTAACTAGGGAAGATCAGTCCACTGATCCATTTAGCTCCATGGCCATCTGTCACTGGAGACAATGCCCCATGGCAAAAAGTTACTGTGGTTCTGAAATTTACTTTATGATATTTTTCTTCTTTCAAAGATTACAACACTTGGCTGATTCTTGCTCACTGACTCTTAAGTTTTATTTGGCATTTTCAGCTGGAAGGAGATATTGTCATGCTTAAAACCCGAAGCCAGTTATTTCATGTTGAAAAGTATATGAGCACAAATCGGTTCCCAATAGTTGCATTTGGAAACATAGATTTTGGAACTGCTAAAATATTACACAGAATTATCTAGCCCTTTGTAAAAATCCACATTCCAACACCATAATTACATTCATGAATACAAAGGATTTTAAAATCTATTACCTATCTCTTTAGAAAACATAACTTTAAACCACAAATATCCTTAAGATCTCTCTGCTGTTGCTTAGGAATTTGTCTTGGACAATGAACAAGAAAGGGCCTTACTGTCACTGAAACAGAATATTATTTAGGAATACCTAGTAAAGTCCCAGCATTAGGAAGAAGGAGAAGTTAATACTTTACCAAATCTGTGGTTAATGTGGTTACAAAATTTTATCTGTCCTATTGTTTTGTTATGATTTGCTAAGAGTAAAGAAGTTGTGTTCTCAATTTCACTTTGCAAGACTATCTATAAAAATAAGCTAATTCTAACATTTTAACAATAGGGCACCACAAGCTCATCAAAAGGAAAGGTGATTCTTATGGCATTCTTAAGTTGATATAAAATTCTTGTTGGTACAAAATTAGAGAGCAGGGGAGGGTAACAATTTAAGGATGCTTACAAATAAGTACAGATTTTGAAAGAAAAACATATCAAGTGAGGATATAAAACTTCAGAATATAGGAGGTAAACTAGAAAAAATGTTTTAAATTTGATGAAGAGGACTATTACAAATGTTTTAAATGTGACAATTAATTCATTTCTATGTAGGAAAAAGAAGATACATCAAAAAAAGCGAATCACAAAAATCTTTAATTTGACAAATGATTTCTTCACATTCTGAGGCTAAATAAAAATGATTTAGCAAAACATCAAACTTGCTGTCTTTGAAACTTATTACCAAAATCTTTCCCTTCTGGATAAGTGGTTTGTTTGAGTATACTGGCAGTCAAAGTTAGAGGGTATAGCAGTGTGCACATAATGTCATATTAGAACAAAATAGATAATTTTACCTTAGCAGACCTATAAAAGAGTTAATGTTTGGGAAGCCATTTCCTTAACTTAAAATATGCTTGATGTAATTGTCAATCCCAGTCTTCAGATCTTTACATTTTAAGGTTTATTTGGTAAAACAAACCACTATGTGTTTTCATCTAGCCTCTGATATAATTATACACATTTTGTCTCTATAAATTGTTAAATAACAGAGGTTACAGGATATAAAACCAAATGCAAAGAAAGTGATAGTGTTCTCTTACCTCACAGTAACACGGTATGAGCCGGGTGTCCTCAGACTACATCTGACATACGTTGCAGGTCACTGTGTCAAAAGTCTTTCAGGTGTTCTCACCACTAGAACTTCAAAGTCTCTTCTAAAGCACTATTCTTGCACCACTAAGAGAGAACTTTTACTTTTTCTTTTATATTTCCAAAGATCAGTGCATGAGTACCCATGTCCAGAGTAGAGGCACTGTCATAGGCATTTAAAATGTATAGTTCCAGCAGCCTTCAGCTTACTATGAATAGAAGAGCTTTGGCTGTGAATAGAAGAGCCGAGCCACAGTTCTCCTCCTGTGTTCATTCTCTTTGAAGAATAGAAGTTTAGAGTTATGCTTTTGTCTGAAAAGGCATGGATTGATTGTCTCAAGCCAATGATTTTCTATCAGGCATGATCTTTCCCTTATGGCTTGCTTTATGTTTTCACGTCCTAGTTATATTATTTCTTCTCTATGCACACTTCAAAAATGTATATATAAGTTCATATTTCTCTCTGGCTGAATATAATCCCAGAGTTACCTCCATGCATGCTATAGGCATGTGGTCTATGATATGAACTATTATGGAACTCCAAGCCTTATTATGCTGTTGGGTGGAACTCAAATGAAGAAATGATGGTTTACATAAAGGTGAAGTAGAGTAGGCTTTCTGGTTAGAGATCACTTTAGGAGTCTCAGCTTAGGTAAAAGCTCATTACAATTTCACATTGAGAACTGAATTTAAATTCTCACTGACAAGGAACTATGGCTTTGCCAGTCTTTATCTTGTGAGTATATCTCTTCCAAGAGACTTGCCTGGAGGCTTAATAACACTTGTATCAGCTGATGATAGGCAACTCTTGAGCTAGAGGAAATACAACATTTAGTCATTTAGTCTTTCATTTAACAACTCAGTCTACTTTGAGAACACACAGTTATTTTAGGTAATGCTCAATCTAAAGAATTTTTAGAAGAAAATTTGTCATCTTCTTTCACTTAAATTTCCTATCTCTCTTCAGGAAGATGCCTCATAAACAAGATAAATGAACACTCATTTTCTCAAGATTTGTTCAGGATACTAACATAATTCACCTGATACCTTGTGAATGTGGCTAAGGTTATTCCATCCCAGAATCTCCTGATACTAAAATGTTTCTGACCTTTTGGTCGGACTTACTTTCAGTCCCTCTAGGCTAGACATAGCTTGAAAAATATGTTTCTGCTGACTTAGTTTCCTGATTCTATGCCTTAGACTTTATATTGAAGCTCACTTAGACCGGCTACATTCAAAGTTTACTGCAACGCCATCTCACTTCTACCTAGCCAGGTTTTATAGTAAACCTCTTAGCCCTAATGCAGCATTAATACTAAGAAGAGCCTGATGGAGCCCTTCCATCTGTTCTTTCTACTCCCTAATTGTGCCAAGGCACCATGTAAGTTTCTTTTCTTAAAACTTCCAAATTCTCCTTTAGAAATAAGAGACAATATCAGCAATGCTAAGTGATTATCTGGGAGAAATAAAATGTTCTTTTTAAATTCAATACTGGAATTAAGTTTTAAGCTTTACGCCTAGATATCACATTGAGATTCTGGCCCAAATTAAGTAAATGACCTGAAAAAAAATGATAAAAATACATCTGACTTTCACACACAATTGTTCACCTCACCTAAACTTCAAAATTATCCAGTTTATGTATTCCAGTGGAACGCTAGTTTGGGGTCTAATGTCAGACTCAGGAAGGAATTCTGAACATGAGCTTTAGTATGGATATGAGCACAAGATGGCTTACTGTTCTCTTCTGGCTAATCTTATTACTAGAATGATCAAAAGCCACTGTGAATGAAAGCTGCTAAATAACAAGAATTGGATAAAGGCACTGTACTTTTTATACTGAATGACAATTAGCATCACAATTGGCCTTCTGCTAGAGCTAACCAGCTTTTTATTCTCACCATTCAGATAAGAAAAAGAAATTTAATTTGTACATCTGTGGCACCACAGGTAAGATATAGTTCACATTTCTTCTCTACATCCATGTTAATAATTTAACAGGTCAAACTTCTATCTTTTTCAACATCATATTAATTGAACAAATCATTTTCTACTTTATGAATGTTATAGTGACATATGCATATTAACTTGCTTCAGATTTACACTCTCAGGAAAACAAGCCTGAGAATGACTTCACACAATGCAATGCATTGTTGAGATAGTCCTGTCCTTTAACAGATGACCAGAAATTAATAGGACATGGAAACCTGTCTCCATACAGAATATCTATGGAGTTCACAGAAATACCAACATTCAGTTGCTCAATAAAGGCTAATTGGCAAGAACAATAATGATGTTACTTGTTCACCAAAGGGCTTTCTTACTCTGTTGGGTTTCTCTCCATCTGCCTCCGAATATTGAAAAGAAAAAAACATCTCCATCCATAAGAAGTACATTTTACATAGTTCGTGATGTTCCTGAACTCTCCGTCTCTACATTTTAATTATGCGTACACAACACCCACCACGGCTAATTATCTGATAATTAACAACTTTTGGAAGTCTCTTCCTTCTGAATTGCTACAAACTCTGAGGTTAATTGAATGAAAAATACTAGAGAAAAAGGTTGAACTATGTGTATTATTATATTTCAACAGTTAATCCTTATTGCACAAAACAGCTATTGAGAAGTCTTTGTCTTGTCTATATCATGCCAATTTCTTGGACATAAGGAATAGCAATAGGGAGGTCACATGGACATCAATGACAGTTCTAGAGGATGGCAATTCATCATTTGTCTTCAGAGTTATTGCCTCAGAAAACATTGTTGATGGGATAATTGTCTTATCAAATATCAACAAACTTTTTACCCTTAATAGAAACTGCAGAATTATTAAGTATTCAGTAAATGCTACAGAGCAAAGACTCTGAGACCAGATCAGTTGCCTAGAAAAAGCAAAAACCAGCTGAGCTGCCTAGAAGAGGTTTGAGCCAACAGACTCTTTGGAAAGTACACTCTTCAACCTCTTGAGCAGTCTTCAGGCTGTGTAGTGTGCTTTGGGTTGTCAGCCTTTGTTGTGACCCACGCTGGAGTGAGCTTTGGTGATACAGTTCTCTCTGAGTCATTTCTGCTCATGCAAGTATCCTCTCACATTTAATCCCGAAAGTGACCTTAATAACATACATTAGATATGGGCATATCATAATAACACAGAAACTGGATATGAGTAGTATTCGCTTTGTTTAAAGCAGCGGCTTAATTCATCCACGCACTTAGTAACACAACTTTCCTCTTTATCCCTAAACTTTTTTGTGTGTGCTATATTGTAATTTCACACAGTACAGTATCTCCTTTGACTTTTCTTCTTTAGCCATGATTATTTAGCAGTGAGTTGTTGCGATGCAAAATTTGGAATTGTTGCCATTATTGTCTTTGAATTAACAGTTTGATTCGACTGTGCAGACTGAGTTTGAATGTGAATTCTAAGCATCTGTGAGTACTTACCTTAGATGATGCTCTTGTGAACTCTCCATGCTTATTGACTTTTAGTTTTGTTCTACTTGTAAATTGTTGAGAAATATACTGAAACTGAGAAATTAATCAGAGAATTGGTTCTTTTTCAGCTCTATAGATTCTGTGAATAGATTTGTTTAATATATCTCTGCCGTTTGGGGTAGAAGATGTTTATTATCACCAAATACTTTTGACCTCCAGAAAATTTTATTCTATTATCTATTTTTTCAGATATTTACATAATGCAGATCTGTCTGTCCCTTACATAAGCTATAATGATTGTGGTGGTTAATAGCAAAAGGACAGAGAAATATGTATTATGGAAATATTAGAAAAATATATTAATGAAAAAAATGACTTCTTTATACTCTATAGGTTGTTTCATTCTTTATTGAGTCTGCTCAATATTTGGTTTGTACACATATACTGAACATAAAATTTATTTGTCAAGGTATATAATCTCATGTTATTTTTTGTGTCTGCTTGTCTATGTTTATTTTTAATTCCTAGTCATATCTGGTAAACTAAAATAAAACTTGATCCAGTTTATCCAAGATACTTTTGATAGTTTTTATTTGCATAGCATTTTATTATTTATCTTAACAGCACATTCAGATAGTTGTAATTACATACTGGTATTTTCCCCAAGGAAATACGAAAACTTTAGAATGTTTATTTTCTTTTAACCTTGCCCTTTAAAGCATAATTATCCTCACTGATTCCTATGCATACATTCAAACTGCTCCCATTGCCAGTATTTGCTTCTTTATATATATATATATATGTATATATATACATATATATATATATATAATATATATTATGTATACAGTGTTCTTATTCTCTGTATTCCTGCACACCAGAAGAAGGCACCAGATCTCATTACAGATGGTTATGAGCAAGCCATATGAGTGCTAGAATTGAATTTGTGTCCTCTGAAAGAGCAGCTACTGCTCTTAATCCCTGAACCATCTCACCTTATTCAGCTATTCTGGTTTTGGTATAGAAAGCTTGCTTCTTTTTTGATGTTATTTTATAGTGACATTATCCTCCAAAAATCTCATGATATTTTGATTTATTCACCATTCCTGAAGGATATTTTGCTGGCTATATATGTGTGTATTGATACATCTTTTCCTTCTGTAATTGAAAAACAGGATGCCATGTTGTTTCTGCTGAGAAATTTGTGCTTATTTGAAGTTTTTCACACTGGAGGTAAACCATTTTTCTTACTGATTTCAGGCACTGTGTATATTTGTTTCACCTTTGGAAATCTCAGGTTTTTAGATCTTTACTTGGCTTTGCAATCAAAGGTTGAACACTGACTACACTCAGTTGTGGTCATAGTTTCCACTTGTCATAAGAATATTTGGAGAGCCATTGAAAAAACAATGGGGGTGCTCTAGCTCTCTGTGGGCAGTAGTAGGGTCACTAAAAACACTCTTTGCCGTTTGGTAAAAATTAGGTTTCTGCCATCTCTTTTGACAATACATGTTTGCAGTATAGACAATTATGAATACTTAAACATTCCATCTAGAAAATTGAAATCATGTCTAGTTAAACTTCTTGTATATATACACTCCAATGTTTCAGGATTCACTATCTAATAAAAATTACATTTAGTGCCATATGTTTCTAGAGTGAAAAGTACATGAATTTAAATATTAGCTGGATTTGGTGTTGTACATCAAAATTCCAACATTCAGGAGTTTGAAGCAAAAATCAAAAGTTTAATATTTTCCTGTCTTATAAAGTGAAACCTTGAAAAATAATATCTCACAGTAATACATATTTTTATAGACAAGTTTCTGACCCATCTGGGCCTGCAGACCAAAGGAACCTTCCCACCGATGGTCCTGCAGCTGTTTAAAAATAATTGCAGAAAGGCTTATAATAATTATAAATTTTTTGGCTCATGGCTTAGGCTCTTTATCAGCTAGCTCTCACAACTTACCTCAACCCATTTCTATTAACCTATGTCTTGTCATGTGGCTAATGACTTTGCTTGTGTTTCATTGCACCTTGCTCTCTTAGACAGCAGCTTATAGTGTTCTTCTTATGACTCTGTCATCCTTCCCCTTTTTCTATGATTGGTTTCTTGCCTGCCTATAAGCTACTTTGCCATAGGCCAAAATAATCGCTTTATTATCCAATTGTAGTTCACAGCATACAGAAGTACATCCAACATCATCTTTTTATGCAATGATGTTACACATTATGTTCCCCAATGCATTCTCTAAAAGTATAACTTTATTTTTCTCATGATCATGCACAATTATTTGAAAATAGAGGTATTGAAATGAATACGAATTATCCAAAATATTACTCAAATTTCCTTGCAAGCTAGTTTCTCTAAAAAGAGAGCAATATTACCTTCAGTAATTTTCTTTCTCTTTGTAACAACTTACATACAGCTGTGGCCTACAGGTCATCTACATTATTCATCATTTATTTTGCTTTTTTTCTCTGAAATAAAAGTATTCTGAATTTGATGGATTCTTAGATTATAAAAATTATCCTGAGGAGATATGTGCCAATAAGAAGCTTTTAGTGGAACATATGTTCATTCATGTATTTACTTCTAAGCAGCATAATTTGTTCCCTGACTGCTACTTTGCACTACAGTTAATTTTGCTACACATAGAGAAAGCATATGTAGTCCCTTAGGCAATTGCTTATTTTTATGCAATTGTCAAGGATAAGGAACATACTTGACATATTTTGCTTAGTTACATACTTTATTAATTTAATACTCTAGTAATTTAGTGATATTTTGCAAATGCTTATATAATTACCTCAGAATCATTACTTAAATTGATATTTTTAGTTATGTAATTGCTGAGATATTACTCTGAAGTTTTTCCAGCATAATATAATAAAAATAATTGCCAGAAGCCTTATAAGAAATAACTTTTATAAAGTGTTACAACTTATTTCAGAATTACTTGAATTCATTTTTACTTTACAGGTAGAGGGAAACATAGTATAGATGAAAGTGATGGATAAAGGCTAAATATCTTATTTCATGACTTAATTATTGTGTTACTTTTAACACATTGGAACACTTCATATATGAGTCCCATGGTTATGTCATTCCACATCATGCTTTCTCCATCTAATTTCTCCATATCCCTTCCACTTCTTAGCTTCTTAACCTCTTCTCCTTTGAGTACCATTGTGTGTTTGTGTATCTATAGAAAGGGCGTCAAGAGCCATAAAGTGGTTGTTGTTTCCTCCTAATACGTAAGTATCACTACTGAACCCTTGGGTATCTTTCCGTATGGGCAGTTTGCCTTGTACCTTCGATGCTATGAGAACTAGTTGCCCAGGAAGAAACTTCCTAAACAGCTGGATCTTCTTAATCCAAGTCCTGTCTCTGAAGTGCATGACAATTTCAGCAGCAGGATTTTACTATCAAGTTCTGAAAGCTAACAATAGCAATGGCAACAATGTGTTGATGGTGGAGGTTTTTGGACTCTTCTAGGCAATAACTTGAAGGGAGATTTTTTATACTTGGCTCTGAGTGGTTTTGGGTGGTGTTGTTATTCTGAGGCTTTCAGAAAGATCATTACTACCCTCAATATGATAGCATCAAGTACATTATTTATATGTGTGTATACACAATCACACCACAAGTGTGTATTATATAATTTTCAAGTAAGCATGAAATAATAACAATATGACTCATTTTTTTCATCAATCCAATCAGTCCTAAGGGGAGAATTTATAGTTCTAAGATCTTACATTAAAAAAAAAAACAGAAAAAACATAGATAAATGATTTCACGATGAAACTATATGATATGGAATAACAAGAACAATCAAACTGAAATCCAATACACATCAGGAAAGAACATAAAATAAAATGAAAATAAATGAAATAGACGTAAACAGCACTGAGCATCAATAGGTCTAATAACTTTTCTTTGAGAAAATACATAAGTTAAATAGGTTTTTGGCTCAAATAGTGAAGCAAATATAAAAGGAGGAAAAGAGAGAGAGGACCCACATGAACAGAACCGGAAGTGAAGGGGAAACATTGCAACAGGTATTGAAGACATTAACAATATCGTATCCCAAACTTAGAAATCTGTACTTTGTTAAATTTGAAAATCTAAAAGAAATAAATGAATTTCTGGATTCAACCAAAGCATCATAGTTAAATAAAAAAGAGTTCAACAATCTAGACCGATTCACAAAAAATAAGATTAAAACACTAAGAAAATAAACAGCCTTCCTACTAAAAAAAAAGGCTTGTCACTCAGACAGTTTCACACAGCATGATTATAAGTGACTTAAAAAATTATTGATGACCAATAATTATTTTCATTTTTAAAAATAGAAACAGGAATACTCCAACTCTTTCTTTATAAACCAGAATTTTTCTAACACCCCAACCAAATAAAGATATAGCAAAGAAATAAAACTCTAAGCTATTAATACTAGTATTACTGATTAATAATGATATTTAAAAAATTCTCAATTAAATATTTGCGAGCACAATACAGGTGTCCATACAAAAGTCTATTTTTAACTTTTGAGAAATTCTCTGCACTTTTATGCACTGCCAACAGTGAATGAGGGTTCCTTCTTCCCCACATCCTCTCAGCATTTTTGTCCATTGCTCTATTGATCTTTGCTATTCTAACTAGATTAAGAATATAGAGCCAGTAATAACTACAGAAAGCAAGAAAGTAAAACAGAACCTTTATCAGGATTTAGGGGGATAGGGAGAATCTTAGTTGGGATTACTATTGCTATGATCAAACACCATGACAAAAAAACCCCAGGGAGAACAGGGTTTATTCAGCTTATTCTTTTATAATACAGTAGTCAGGACAGGAGCTCAACAGAGCGGAAGCAGGAGCTATGTAAAAGCCATGAGTGATGCTGCTAGCTGGCTTGCTCCTTGTGGCTTGCTCAACTTAGTTTCTTAAAGAACTCATGGCCACTAGCTCAGAGTCAGCACCATCCACATGGACCTGGGCCTTCCTGTATCAAATCACTATTTGAGAACATGTCCTTTAAAGTGGCCTACATCTTTTGGAGGCATTTTCTGAACTGAGAGTCCCTCCTCTCCGATGCCTTCCCCTTGTGCCAAGTTGACATAAGACTACCCAGCAAAGGGGAAAATAGTAAGGAAATTTTCAGGGTACATGTAAACTTACGAGGAGGACAGAAAAACTGCATCCTCTTCACAGAGGGGAAGAAAGGGAAATGGAGAAGAATGGAGGAGTGGATACAGAGGATTGGGAGAAACAAGTGATTTGACAGGGAACATGGCAAGAGGGCACTTCCTGCACAGAAAGGAAGGTAAATACAGAAGAAGGTGGGAAAAAGAGGAAGCGAAGCATACAGATGATCTGGAAAATATTAAAAGGATGGCTCCTTAGGTAAGGAAAGGAAAGTAAATAAAAAGATGGGAGTTGGATAAATTAACATAAATATGTCTGACAAAGCCACAGAGAATCATGCTCCCGGGTTCGATTCCCAGTCAAAAAACGAGAGAGAGAGAGAGAGAGAGAGAGAGAGAGAGAGAGAGAGAGAGAGAGAGAGAGAGAGAGAGAGAGAGAATCGAACCCCAAGATCCCACCAGCCTTTTATGAATGGGGTTGGCCACTCTTCCTTCAGGAGCCCGGGACCCTGGATAAGCATTTTCGGACCTTATCATCTGACACCTGAATCCCACCACAATTAGCTATTATCAAAAACAAACAAGCAAACCAAGAGCAATGCATATAATTGAGAATATATAGAGTTTTAATAAACTTTTCTCATCTGGGCTGATAGTGGTCCCTCAAAGAGCCAAGATCCCAGCACCAGAGAAAAGAAACCACTTTTTGAATTGTTGGGGAGTCTCCAGGAGATTCCCAAAACATAGTCTATTAATCTTGCCCTTGGTTACCACTAGAGGTGTAAGGTTATTTTGCTCGAGATGCCGTGTACTTCAGAAACACGGCTCAGAAATCCCTAAACTGGAACTGAAGTGAATGTCTCCTAAGTTAGTACATTAGAGTAATCTAAGGAGGGAGGGAACCAATAGACCTCTCCAACTATGATGCCTGCAAGCCACATAAAGGATCATCAGCATGGCATGATAATGCTATAGGCACAGAAGGGGTACATACACATTGGAGGTAACCAAAGCTCTCAAATTGTACTTGAGAGTGAGTAACTCAACCAGAGAGATACCATACCTGGTACTAGAAACTAGGCTTACTAATCAGGTTGAGTGTAATTATTGGTATTAGAGAGGGAAGTAAATAACTACTAGGGTACCAACCCAGTATATGCCCTCACAACAATCTATAACTATTTGTCCTTATGCCCACAGATAAGTAAAACATTTTCTCTCCATTAAGGAAACACTTTTTTGGGTAACAGAAGAAGACCACTACAAAAACAAAAAACATCCAACTAAAATCCAGAGTTGTGGAGCCCAGTGCGACTGAATCCATCTACAAAACACTTCCACACCTGAAGCCTAGGAAATATTTCAGAAGAGGGCACAGAAAGAGTAGAGGATAAATGTTCTTGCTATGAGATTGTGTTTCATAGTAACAACAGAAGCCACATGCATAAAGTGTCAACATTACTACCCAAATATGAGATATACAGGGAGGACACTTAGTTTCCAAATCGGATGGGATAAAGCCCACAAGGGCTGCTTCCTCCACAAGGAACAGGAAACTGAGTAAACTTGGAAGAGGGAGATATGGGCTGACGCTGGGGGAAGTATGGCTCTGGAAAAAGCACATTCTAAACAGTGCGGTGTGTACTCGGTGGGTATGAAAAGAAAAACAAAGGAAGACATTAAGTTCAGAGGCTATAATTATGGGGAAGATGGAGGGGAAGTTAGTATAGAGAATGGGTCATGACTGTAGAAAAAGCACGATGTATGTACATACAATGATCCAAAACTAACACATTACTCAAGATTCTACTCAAATCTCGAAGACCATAAACTGCAATATTTACCATTATGACAAGTAAAAACTTGAAAATTGGAATGAGTATAATTATTTTAGAGGACTAAAGGAACTGATTGGAATCAACATATCAAACCCATAACAGACTGAGAGCAGAGTGCAAGAGAATAAATAGGTAATGTTCACTAAGGCTAAAGTGCAGGAATGTTTTTAATAAGCAGAAAAAGATAAGCTTGTGAATGACTATGAAAATTTTGATAAAAGCATAGAATGAACTATATCAAATCATAAAATATATGTAGAAAATATGACAATTAAGACTGAGATAACACTGAAATCAGAGAAATTAAGTGTCTCTTTAAAGGTTGCAAGTATCATGAGTAGAGTGATATTTAAAGACTGGTTGTTAATGAAAAGTTAAAAACAGCCTGAAATTGATATGAGCAAAACTATTTGAAAGTGCTGACTGTATTAGTACTAATAACTATTGTCTGGATAAATAAAAAAAAAAGCTAGTTAATTATGAAACAGTTAAAAATGGCAAAATAAAAATTTCATAATATTTTCTTTGAAATTGTACTATGGACCAAAAAATAAAAACAAAGTAAGAACATTTGTGTTTCACTAGACATTATAAAAGTGTTCCTAAAGTAAAATCTTAGTCAAAATTAGAATTTCTGTAAGTATAAATAACATATATTTCAACAAACCTCCCTCGTAATATTTTATAAAACTTGACAAACCCATTATTATTTCTATTTAAAAGATTTTTTAAGAATAACTGAACTTTTCTTACTCTTTTTAAGTGAGTTTTAAATTTGAGAAAGACCTGTAAAAATTATATATGTTTGCCTTTGGATAGAAAATTTATCACCTAGCTATCCATTCTATACCTAATCTGGATTAAAATATTTGTGAATAAGAACTATGTACTAATCATACTTCAGCAGCAACAGTAAGGGACCTTAATGAACAAGGAATTAGCTTACCATATCTTTGTTATATGATTTTAATGTGCATGTATACATACACTTAAATTAAGAATTCAGAGGTATGCTTTGCAATGCCATATGTACTTCTTACATATGGCTACTGAGGACTTAAAATATGGCTTATCAAAATTATTATAACATACAGTGAAATATCTCATAGATATTTTCTAAGCAATTCTACATTGAAATGAATTATAACAAGTAGCCAAACAACAAAAAATACTTTAAATTTTTATCTTTTAAAATATTTCAGAGAACCTTTTCATTCTCTACAAACTACTTTAAAAGGATATTAAATTCTTTCCCACAATGTGTGAATTAAATATGTGTGTTTTCTAATTAGAAAACCGTTCTCATTGAATGTTATGTCTCTGGAGTTTTGAGCAACGGATTTGTCATGAGGCATCTGTGAAACAATTAGAGTGGGAGCATCTAGATCTTTGCCTCCCCATTTACACTTTCTTTTCTCAAAAGTATAAGCAACAAAAAGAGATTCTATTAAGTTTCTAATTAATTCTTGTTTCCAACAAAGCAAACTACGCCAATAATTTTTACCTAATTGGTTTGTTTTGTTGTGGCTGCTGAATTGATTGTTTTAAAACTCAGAGAAAAGATGAAGCATTAAAGCAACATTCTCACTTTAAAATGTAAACATCACCCCATGCTCATTTCTGATTTATTCACAATAGACAGGGAATGAAACTGTCATAGTTGTCCATCTACTAATGAATGGCTAATAAGCTTGGAATATATTACATCAAAATTTTATTCCACTGTAAAAAAGTAAGTAGAACTTGAAAATTTACAACGAAATGGATAGAACCAAAAAGTATGCTGAGTTCAGTATCCAAGGTCCAGAAAGGTAAACATCACATGGTCTCCCTATTATATGGATCATAGCTTCAAATTTTTAGACTAGTATGTTTAACTCAGAATGAGTTTAGAAGCCAGGAAGGCAGAAATCTATTAGAAGAAGCCTTTTGAAGAGGATGGAAAAAGAGTCCTTGTTAAAGAATGGATAGTGACATCATGTAAAATGGTAGAGCAGGGAGGTGGATATTAGTGAATAAATTTTGAGTATGGACAGTGGTGGGCTTGTAGGGGAAAGAAAATGTGGGTAGGAAAGATTAACTAAAACTAAGAATTATGAAAATCTTACAGAAACCTACTATTACATGTCTATCAAAGTATGATTTTACTAATAGCTTTACTAGACATACTCTGAATGGGCAGATGATGCTCCTTACAGAAGGTATATGCTATAAATAAAAATCCCAGTACCAAATGTTGGCTTACTTCCTTTGAATTATTGGTCAGGGAGGCTTGGGTGACTCCAAAGCTGTGTAGGTTATATTGTCAATGCTCTTGGTTGCCCAACAGATCTACTTGCTGGTCAGAGTCAGAATAATAATACTGGAACTTATCTGCAACTTTCCTCTTTATTGGCTAACTTTCATAATGCCAGAATGTACTATATAGGGTGAAGAATAAAAAAAAAAATATCTCAGCAATAGTCCTAGTTAGTTATGAATCCCATAAACTATAATAACTTCCTGGCAAGAAATGCACACTGGTGTAATCAATGCATAGCTATTACTGGGTTAACCAACTACATTGTTATCAAATTTGAGGCCTGTTCTACAGAAAAATAATTTAATCCTTGTTCCATCAACCTGGCCAAGTGCCTGTGACCAATGAAGAACATATTTCAATTAAGAACTTACTAGTGCTACATTATTAAATGAACACGTTGCCAGAATGTCATTGAAATATTGATATTTATATCTGCAGGTCAGTGAATTCCTTAAATCTCATCATAGTTACTTCCCTTTTATAATGAGTGGTAACCTCGAGTGTATGAGCGCAATATCCATGAATCTGCTGGTTTTTTTTATCACTTGTATCCTAATTCTTACATTGTTGATTCTTACATTACTAATGTCCTCACTGTTTTTGGGAGAGGAGTTGTCTTGTACCAGATAGTATAAATGTCTTGTCTGAAGCTGTAGATATGATCACTTTCACATAACCTGCAGAAGATTAGGCCTGATAACAGTCCATCATGAGGGCTAATAAAGCCCTTCCCAACTCTGAATATCTGAGGAAACTTTTTTTTTTCTAGGTAAGGGATGTCATATTCTTCAGAAATGCAGGCACTTATAAGTTGTTCATGCTCCAGTAAATGATACAAATGTGCTCATGCAAGCAATCACAATCAAGTATAGTGTGTCACACACAAAGACATCAGATGAGGGTGGTGCTTTTTGGGAAGAAAGACTTTAGTCTAAATAGGAAGGGAATGAGACAGGGAAATGAACAATCAAAATGACCAAACTTCAATCTGTATGTGTGTGTGTGTGTGTGTGTGTGTGTGTGTGTGTGTGTGTGTGTGATTGTCTAAAACAAAAATCAAAAACTGCAAAGAGTTACCTTTCAATGAAAGAAAATAAATAAACACATATTTCATAAAGAAAATAAACAATAAACACATATTTCATACAGTAGAAAATTGTAAGAATCACAATCATCTTTTTATCAAAAACAATGAAGACCAAAGTAGAGTGAAATATTGTCATACAGTGCGGAAAGAATGAGAATGTCGTAATTACTTTGACAAAAAAGAAACTGTCCAAATGAATCACTTCTCCCAGGAGGAAACTTATATAATTAAATGCTTTAATAGGAAGGACGTAAATTTTTATCAACCTTAACTTTACGAAAACTAAATACGAAGAGGCAAATTAGAATTTAATATGTAGAAGGAAAGAGAGTTCAAAATTTCAGTGACTAATAGTGAGACTTAGAAAAATAGAAGGACTTAGATGTTAAAACAGCTGCTTACAAATCTAACTCAGAATGAAAATAAAAATAAAATAGAGACTGGGGATCAAAATGATTGTACCCTGTCAATAATATAATCATCATATTGGAGATGAGAAGACAGTATGACAATCTGTATGGTAGTAGAGTTGATGATTTTAAGAAAATTAAAAAATACACAGAGAAACATAACCATTAAGAAACACAGAAATAAATAATTTTACAACCCAACATTATTTTAAATATCATTATTAGAGAATCAACAGTAGACAATTTGTTCCTTCGTAAAAATTTCAGCCCATACACACCTCACTTGGAAGAGTCAGGTCAAACCCATGTGGTAACCAAAAGAATTTTTATGTAAATGCTTTATGAGACGCCAGTAAGGCTGATATTAAGTGACAAAACACTGTAGAAAAACTTACATGTTGGCATCTGCCATGTAAAATTAAGTCATATTGCACAGTGGAGTCAGCTAACATAACTCAGGAGATTGTGTGAGTAATGAAGAAACTGGTATGATTGTTTAAATAGTCAAAGAAGACTCAAAAGGAGCAGCAAGCAGGCTAGCCAAAAATCCTACAGAGAATTTCTGGACAAATCATGCAGTGATATCAGAGGTGATGATAAACCTTTACGTTTGGAAAATGTAAGATTGAAATCAGGGCACAGAAATTCCGTTTCCAACTGACAGCTACTTAATCTCTCAGTGATCAAAATTATTTGTATATAGATATTGAATTTTTCCTGTTTTAATGGATTCTCTGTTAAACATGATTTGTGCAAAAAAAAAAAATGATTTAGTCTTTATATAAAATGGGGTTTGTGGGATAGCTATTAAAGGCAGTAGGACCTGAAGAAGGGAGTTTGATTCTCCAGGCCCAGATGGTAATAGACCCGAAGACAAATTCAAGGTAGCATATCAAAGACCACCAGTCAATTTCAGAAATCTCAGCCTGGCAGCTTTACTGTTGAGCGGAATGTCACCTAGCTGTCTACAGCGGGAAGGCAAGACCAGAAAGTGCAATTGGATTTGATCTTCATGCTTTATGCCAGAGGAACTTGGCTGTTTCTCTTTAGCTGAGTTTCATACTTATCATCTACACTTAACTAACTAGCTTGCGAGGAGGTGAGGAAGAGGCTTGAGAAGGAATGCTTGAAATCTCAGCACGGCACAGCTCAGCCCAAACTCCAAGGATTCATGGAGGAGGAAGGAATTCTAACAGGAACCAGAAACAACTGGACATCAGCAGGACTCATTTGATATATGTGACATTCCCACAGAAGTAGAGAACCTAACCCATAACACACGCAAACACACACAGACAACACATAGACAGACACACACACACACACACACAGACACACACACGGTAGGGGAGGATGTAAAAAACCTGTGACTTCAATTTTCTTCCACAAATTTTTCTGATTAGTGACATATTTACTCTTCTCTTGAAGTAAGAGCAAAATATTTCTTATATCCCAAAATGAAGGGAAAAATACATTTTGTCACTGTAAAACAGACACCAAACGAAATGAAAAAAAAAATATCAGGGAGTAGAGACAAAAATTCTCAAATGTCTAATTATGTTAAATTTACAATCTTAAATTATCGCACGAGCACACCTAGAAGAAAGTTTATATATCAGATAACTATGAATAATGAATTACATGGTTTTTATGTCCTATGAAATGGTGTTACCCAAACATTTGCCTCTAGAATCATTCAGGATTATTAAGTGGTAGTCCCAGATTCCTAAAGCAGAACACTCTAAAAGGAGTGCTGCTTTTAACAGTCGCGAACTGTGAACCAGTAGAATGCTTCAGTGCATCATAATCTTTGAATCTTGATCAAAGGGTGATGCAGTAGTCTGTCCTAACAATGGTTTCAATTTTCATGGTTTTATATTTTAATGACACTCTGAATATAATAAATGAAAAATGGCAAAACATAATTGCATGTCTTTTTAAAAGTAGGATGATATAAGTTCATCATACCTGCTCTGTCTACTACACGACTTCCTCTCTTCTCCACCAGATGTTATGTTGTGTATTGTATGTATTATTACATAAAGCAGTTATGGCTTCTCAATCTAGTATTACAACAGTGCCTTCATAACTGCTGGTCCCATAGAAAGCAAAATATATCCATATCTGTACTATTTCCTCTTCTAGACATCCAAAAAAGCCTTGAAGTACATCCTCAAAAGATAGAGGTCACAGCTTGATCTAAAACCCATCATTGTTTTCCAGTGTACAATATCTTCCATCACATGGTATAGTTTTTATAATTACTGGAAGTTTTATTGGTATGTCATTTTTAGATCTAGATAATGGCTTTCTTTTAAAATAAGCTACATAGCTATCAGCTATAACATTTATTTTTATAATTATTTAATTCATATTTTCAGGGTACCTACTTTATAGATAACAAGTTGTTACTAATTAAAATAAGCATAATTCCTGCCCACAGAAGTTTGGGCATAGGAGACAGACATATTATCCATAAAAGTGTCATGCATAAGTAATCTAAAAATTAAAAGAAATCTGCTGAGTGTGAGTGACCAGGCAAAGATGGTAAGAACAAATATAGGTTTGGGTATAATCCTTGCTAACCTTTGCCAAGTTAAATTTAAAATATTTTTCATCCCATTGGCAAATCACAATTAATATATTTTTTAGGTTTGTTTTCCAGGATTTTGGGCAGAGTTTTGTGATTTCATTCAGGTTGCCTTAAAGTGGCAAGCTTTCTTCATCTGCCTCACAAATACTTAGGTAATAGATGTAGGTTATCCTCTTACAGGGGGTACATTTATTTATTATACATTTACTCATTTATTTTGTTTCTGTATGTGTGTATGTATGTGTGTCCTAGTGTGTGTGCAATTCAGAGAACAGCTTGTCACTGTCTGGGTTTTTTTATTTTCCTGTTGTTGTCATTAGGACTGGACAGGAAGTAAGGTTAATGGTGAAATCATGTATTCTGACTCACCGGTCAAGGGTACAATCAACCAAACGGGTAAGTTTTGGGAGCAGGAGCTTGAGGTAGCTCACAATGTATATGCAGTCATTCAGCAAAGTGATGAATGCTGGTATTTGGTGAGTTTCCTTAAAAAAAAAAAAAAAAAAAAAAAAAAAAGGAAAAGAAAAGAAGTTCTGTCTCTTCATTTGCTTTTTTATGTGTATGGGATTGTTTTACCAGCATGTATATCTGTGCACCACAATCGGTGAACACAAAGGGCAGAAGAAAATGTTGGATCCCCTGGCATTGTAGTTATCGATGATCCGGAGCTACTCTGCTCTTAACTGTTGAGTCTTATCTCCAACCTTTAGTGTCTTCCTTTTTGTATTCTCTGTTCACCAAACCCAGGAAATGGTGCCAACTTCTTTAAAGTAGGTTTTTCCAGCCTACATTAACCTACTCAGGGTAATTCCTCACAGGCATACTTGGAGAGCAACCTAATCTATTTAATTACACACTGGTGTGCCTAGAGGCTGGTCTCTCAACTGCGTTAAGTTGATAATCAACATTTAACCATCACCATGTGTGAATGTGACAGTGGAAGTGAGGAGGACTCAAAATGTTTGCTTGATATACATGTTCAGAAATGATAACAAAGTTCAACACGATATAAAATAGAGAAGCCATACATATAGAATTTTTTATAATTAGTATAAAATTTCAAGTAAAGATTATGAGAAATATTATTTGTGTCTAAGTTTTAATATACCAACACACTAAACAACGTTTGAGTTCTCTCAGACAAAGGCAATCAAAGACCAACAAAATGAAGGAGACCCAATTACCGTGGTTTAGGTCAGATCATATCAATTCTTAATAATTATTTAATATATTTAGTGCACTACAATAACAGGAACGCAGAATTTTAATATTTTTAATTTCTATAGGAAGTAAATAGTACTATATGAACTGAAAATATTAAGTATGTTTTCAAAACAATAACACCTCTGTCTTAATGTCTATGATTCATGTAAGTATATGTATGGCCCTTGGGTTTCAAGCATAAAATTCATCTAATAAAGTTTTTCTTACTAGATTGTTTTTGCTTTTGACTTTCCTATGACTCTGTATCTAGGGGTCAAAAAAGATCTTTCTTTGTAATAGTTATACATATTCAACATCCTCATGCATATGCAAGTGCTCCAGAACATTTTGCTTACACTGAGAAATCCAAATGATAAAGCTTGATCGTTCTTCTGTTACCTGCTTTGAAAATAGCGTATGTTTATACAAGCCATACTATAAAGTTATGACAGCCCTTTGTCTACCTTAATAATGCTGAAAAATGGGTATCACAGAAAAAAATTGTATGTTTAGTTTTTCATCATTCTTTGCATTTTTAGATATTTAATAATTTTATTATTTCACAATTCATTTGTTATGTTTTATGTTAAATTATCAACTTCTGACTGTATGGGCAAGTGTTTAATAAATGTTGAAATCCACTCTTACTCCACTAAGCATTAGAATTTTTGTATCCGACTTTTCCTAAAATTGTTTTGAATAACCTTTTTGCACTACATATATATGTGTAGTTATATATATATGTGTGTGTGTGTGTGTGAGATATATATGTGTGTGTGCCATTTTATATGAAATTAAGTCTGGTTTTACAAAGCTCAGGGCAGCAAGTAAACAGAGTGCTAGATGGAATAGGGCTATGGCTAAGAAATATCTCTTGAAGGGCTACTATCATGATTCATTTTATGTAAAAATGCCCATATCCTAACAACACATTTAACTATGGTTCATTTAATGGATTAACTCATTGGTAGTGTTAGCATCCAATGATACAACAGTTTCCATTCAATGGAAAGTAATATCTTTCTGTATGCTGTTCACATCAATCTTTAAATAAAAAGCAGTTTTGACCATGACAGACACCATAAAAAAATAAAAAATAAAAATAATTTTAAAAAGTCAAATCATATTAAGCCAGCCACCAAAAAAAAATTAAAAATAAAAAAAATCCACAGGCCACCTAACAAACTAATAAACATAAATTAAAAATAAAATAAAATAACTAAGAATATGCCTAAACCATAGACCAAACAATATAAAATTAATATAAACATCTAAATCATTTTCAAAGGCCCAATCAACAATAAACAACTACACAGTCTACAACCACAAGTCTGTAAGTCTAAACCTCCGCCGAACCAAGCCAAAAAAATCTCACTATAACATAATTCTGAGATTTGCTTATGGATACTGAACAAGGAAATATATAAAGACCACTTTCCTGGGTTCAAATACTCTAACTTTAAGCAACACAAGATCATTTTTTTCAATGTTTTTTGTGCCAAGTTACCTCAAATCTTTTAAATTTATTTAATAGAAAAACGTAAAGAAACAAATATACTATTATCAAAATCAATGTTATTTATGATTATTAGGTCTTTAATAATATTCATATGCTTATACTTTTGGCTTTATAACTCTGGTAGTTTTCACCTCTCTGGTAGCATCATCATGATTAGTAGTAAAGAATGGATAAATTTTACTAATTTTATACAAAGTAAAATTTGTTTCTTAGAGAGAAAGATTTTTAACTTTGTACATATGCGAAGATGTTAAGATTTTTTGCTTCTGAAATAAAGCTATATGATAATTTTTAAATAAATGCATCAAATGTATCCTTTTAAGGAAAAGAAAAAGGAAGTGACTTATAAGTAAGCCAGTGTAAGCAACACATCGAAGGACCATTGGAAATTACAGAAAGTAAAAGGTAGAACACTTGACAAAGACCAATGTTTATGCACCCTTTCTCAGACATATATATATATATATACCAATATCTCTTCATATCAGACAGGGTGCTGGTTACAGAACAAGAAATTTTCCTGTCCATCTCTAGCTAATGAACCACTTAGTTTACTTGAGGTTACTGGACTGTGGGTGACTCAAAGGCATCCTGTTAATTAAAAGCCAGGGTAAACACTGGTGATGACTGATGAAAACTGAAACTCTTTGCATATCTTACAACACCTGATGAGTGTCTTCTTCCCCAATCCTTCCCTGACTTTGTTGCTTCTTGTAAAACCTTGAGCGGAGACATAATGAATTTTGTACCTTTCAAGAGACTCTTGAGCTATGCAAGATTCATTTACTTCCCAAGTCTCAAGAGCCCTTTTTTTTCTTTTAAGGAGAGGATGTTTCAATATGCAGGAAATCACTGCAACAACAACACACTAGAACAGTATAAGACAAAATACTGTTAATCTGAATCCAATATATTGGGTAGGGAGTAATTCTACATCAGGTAAAATCTATCATTATGCTAAGGAAACCAGGTACATGCTAATGATGCTTGTCTGTATAGAATCCAAATCATACCAGCAAATCAGTATTCTTGTCCATTATGTCAGGCGGTTATGTATTTTGAGAAACATATTTTACTTTAGTTCTACATATCTAACATTTGCTTATTTATTAAATACTCTTTGATTCTGACACATTTTTAACTCTTGATTGGATTCTTGATATATAACCTCAAACAATAGGTAAGATCCATATGTAGATTTAAATAACTAGCATACAAATAGACATGATGAGTAATTTTAATACATCATGCTAGAAAAGCAAAGTATTTATAAAGGCATAAAGTAATAATTGAGGAAAATGTGATAAAACTGAATTGGAGATAGGCAGTTAAGTTTATATAATGAAAATAAAATACTCTTTGACAATTAAGAAACATAGGCCTTGAATAAACTACAGACGTTGCTGATTATTAGTCATTAATAAAAGGTGAATCCAGTGTGTAGTTTTATCCATAGACATGAGTCATGTCAAGGATTACAAAAATCATTTTGCATCAACATTGAAGTAATAAAAAAGCATTGGATGATTGTTAATACATATTAATGTTAAAATCTTTATCCCGAAAAGAAAAGGCAGTTAGCTATTATTATGCCAGGAAGAAACTAAGTACTCACTATAGCAGATTACTGATCAGGAAGGTATTAAAGTAATACATTTATGAACTTATAAAGAGAAACATACAATGTGTCATATAAAGACTGTCTAGAAGTCAGAAATGGATAAACAAAAGCTTTAGCAATTGAGATATAGCAGAAATATGTTTTCTGGTGCTCCTGTGCATTACTACTACTATTATATTCAGTCCATATGATTCTCAAAATTGTAAATAGGATGGAATATTACTCCTATGGCAGGTTATGTGGCTTGTAGAATATCAGATTCTGCATCCAGTGACCCAAACAAGGACAGTACCAACAGATATTCTAGCATGGATGCGAGAAAGCTCATGAGGACTCAGCTCTTAACCAGAAACTACAGGCAACTGGAGAATGCTAAAAGTAGGATGGATAGTCTTTCCTAGGAATAAGAAAATAAGTTCATTATCCAATATCAAGTGTTCAGCCCTGAAAACATCACACAAACAACACACATACACAGAGAAAGGGGTGGAGAGGATGGAGACAAAAAGAGAGGTTACTTATATAACTGGTAAGATTGTATTTATATATTTAGTCACACACACACATACACACACACACTAATCTAATTAAAAAGTTGACAATCATCCCCATAACATTCATGATTCATGTATTAATATGTCTTACAAACTGCTTGTGTGTTTTGTTTTTTGGTTTTTTTTCTGTTTATTTGAGAGGAGGGACCAATGGACCAATCAAGATGGGTGGGTTGGGAGGTTGGTAGGGTACAGGAATTGGAAGATATATATTGTCTAAAAAGCTAAGGAAGAAAAGTAAATCTTTGTATACACAGATGGCTGTAAAATAAGACAAAATAGACAGCAAGGAGCTACAGAAGGTGCCACATTTTACATTTAGTTGTCTTTTGAGCACAGATAGAGGATACTTGATGGACAGTGACAAAGAATTCTGGAATATACTATTGTTATGAACTTGACAGTATTCCACAACTAGAATTTATTACGGTCAGTTACTGTTGGGTTACAGAAACATGTTTCTCAAAAGAGACATGGAAAATGTGAAAACGCATATAGTTTATAATTATTTTTATGTAAAGAGTGAGCTTGAAGAACAAAGTTGTCTTCTTATGATTTTGAGTGCACAGATATAAGCTCATTATTTAAATAGCCCTACAGTACTCTAAACCTTCTGAATTTGTGCTATAATACTTTAATTTACATCTATATAAATCAAATACCTAACCTAAATGATATTTTTAAACTGAATTTATGTCATGATAAATGCTTAGAGGGAAAAGTAAATTGCTTTTTAAATACACTCTCTCAGTACAAATAAATATCAACTTCCACTATCTGAATAAAAATAATCTGCAGTAGACATGTGTATACAATATGTTAGACTCCACCATCTAGCTTATATGCTAAGAAATCTTTTGAAGTAATCAAGGAATTCTAAAATCCAGGATACAAGATGTCTGTGGCCCAGGCAGAAATTGATTATTCCATTTTTTGACCATCAACTAAGCTTCAACAATTTAAAATAATGGCCAAAAAAAAGTTCAAATTATGCCATTATTTTTAAGGAGTATTTTCTAAAAACTTTGTTTATCAGATAAAGATTTTCATGTCTTAGCATTATAGACATTGTGCTTTTTACAAATTTAAATGCAGACTTTTGGTTCCAATGGGAAGGAAGCTATTGATCCGTTTATAATGCTTTTTGAGAAGGATTTGATTAGCATTGATGGCAGGGAGTGACTAGTATACTTTATTCAAGGTGAGTCGGGGGTTATATTTCCTCATATATTATTAGGAAAACACAGCCCAATGATAAAAATTCATATCTACATTTTTTTATAGTTGAAAACTTACAGTCATGCAATCTTTTATTTAATGACAACAACAGTAGCCTTTTTTGTGTATAAGGTGAACACACATGTTTTGGCATGCCACAGAAACAAAATAACTAACACTGAACATTTTTTTAAAAACTTACCTCACATATACCACTAGTAGTCAGAAAATGAGTTACATTATTTTAAAATATTCTGAATAAAGTATAAATTTGAAGTCATGATGTAATTGCATCAATACAAAAAAGCAAATAATTATCTAAATGTGTTATATGCTAAAAATAATAGCAGAAATTATTGCCAATTTAGCTTGAGCCTACCCCTGGAACCCAGAGATGTACAGAGAGAACCAAATCCCAGAAAAGTGTCCTCTTATTGTCCATGCGTCAAAGTGTGAAGGCTTCTTCACATAAATAAGTGAATAAATACAATCAAAATTAAAAAGTATGTATGTATGTATATATATATATATAGATGTCTACATTTATACATCCTAATTAAAGTTAAAGTTAAAAAACAAAAATATTATTTTTAATTTACCTATAAGAGCAATGACCATCTTATTAGATGCTGTTACGAATAATATATATATTGTGAACGCAATTATAGTTTCAAAGCAAAAATAATATAAAGAATGGGATTATATCTTCAGTTTTGCAAATATCCTTGGGTTTGGGGGTTATACAGAACAATGACTTCCTGCATTTGTATGACACCTGAGTAAGCATTAATAGATGGTGTCACACCTCAGTCAACTCCTGGACAAACCATTGTATTCATGTGTGGAGGAAAGATGCAGAACACCAAACAAATACTTTATGATTATCTCCAAGTCCTCAGTGACCTCAAAGAATACCTTCACCATGGTTTTACATCAACATAACAAAAGCAATGTGACTTTATGTTCCAGAGGACTAAAGAATGCTACAGAAGTGACAATTGGAAAGTAAAATTTGTTTTTATTGATAGAAGATCCATGAGTCTTTAAAATATATCAAAATATTGGTGAAATGTACTCAATTTTGATAGATTTTTCTTCCTGTGTTTACTTGTGTCATCAATATTATGAAAGATTATCCCTTACTTCTGTGTAATCTGCTAGACAGCAGAAGTTGAGTCTCCCTGGAATAGCTTCCTATGCTTACATAAGCATCCTTGTATTTGTAAGTACTTAAAAGATAGGAAAAATTACACTTATGAAAGGATATATCTAATATTTATTGCAATCATATTGTTATCTTTTTTTAGTATGACTCTGTTCTCAATGCCCACAATTCTGTTTTAGCAAGTATTTACTGATATTTAAACTGTAATTTAGGAAAGGTAAAATATTTGAGAAGTGCTTACACCTAAAATTATAATGCACATTTAGGAAGACAATAATTAAGACATTTTTAATATATAAAAACACTAATATATTTTATTATTATATTTTATGTGAGTTTTTAGATTCTTATTCTGAGACAATACCTAAGTAAAATGTGTCTTTTTCTGCTTTTTTACACACACATGCACACGCACACACACACACACACACACACACACACACCCCTACTTGTTTTACACAATATATTTTTAGCTCATTTTCCCTGCCTCTAGCTTCTCCTAGAACCTACCCATTTCTTAATATTATGTCTCTACTCTCTTTCTTTCAAAAACAATTACAAATAATCACAAGAATCAGAAAAAATAAGCAATGGACCTTTAAAACAAAAAAAAAAAAAATGACAAAACAAAATACTTTCAAACAAACAAATATCAAAGTTTGTTTATCTTGTATTGCCCAACTATTCAACTACTACTGGGCATGGGGCCTGCCTAGAGTGTAGTTAATATACCCAGTGACACTTTATTGGAGAATTTATTGGTGACTCCTATTTTTCCTCTGGTACATTAAGTTACATATCAGCAGGAAATGCATAGATCACAGGTTATGCTCTATGAGTCTCACTAAAATTTGGAATAATACACCATTTTCTTAAAATACTATAGCACATTTATATTGTCTTTATTAATTATCTTCCTTTGGTGAAATCACATCTCTAAACTTACATTTTACTAGTCTTGTGAAAATTAACTCAATTATTCTATGTGGGGAAGAAAGAAATATAGAACAATGTTTCACTGAGTCAGGGCTAGCTTCAGCCACCACAACACTGAGCCCAGAATCACTAAATGAGCAGAACTAAGCTTATCCTAGTCAACCCTGTTCTAAAGTAACCCAGGGTTATGTTAGCTTAATACTATTGTTATACACGGCACATTGGTACTTGTGTTAAACTGTAATGTATAGTTGTCTTTGTTTTTCCTGTGGGTTAGGTGATGTCATGAATGTTCAAACCAAGATAAAAAGCTAACCTCCACTTATGGGAAAAAATCATAAGAAGTTTATATCAACTCACTGGTTCATGTGATTTATCCAAATGAATACAAGAATGCACAAGGAAGTTGGGCATTCTATATCAATATTTATGTTTTTTAACTCACTGATATATTTGTCTTATTTCTTTTAAGCATATGCTAATATTTCTATAAAAGTTCATCGATGCAATACAAAGTGTTATTCAGAGCTAAGTTATTCTCCAGTTAACTAACACAAATACAGCTACTGAAATCTTATTAGCAACGCAAAAATAAGCAAGATTCTCTCAGACACATTTTTGGTAGGTGTGTCTGCCAAAGCAGGGCACTATTATGGTAAGTCCTAAGAATATATGGGCTGGGATGCAGTTAGGTGGTAGCATTCCTGTTTTCTGCCTAGAGATTCTGAACTGGAGCCTTTGTAATACACACATATGAACACACAATGCAAACAAAACAAAGTGAACTAAATATTTGCCAAAGCTGGCAAGACAGTTTCAAATGGTTTTCAGAGCAGGTCACCTTCTTCACAATAGGCAGAAAGTATATTAAATTATTGAATGATTGTTTAAAAACTTGTTTTCTACATTTGAGATAATGGCATTCATTTATCTATTATTGTGTGGTGGGATTGCTCACCTATGCTGAGGTGATAATGTGGAGATCAGAAGACAACTTTCAGGCAGGTTCTGGAGGTTTTCTAGCAGTAATTCTAGCTGAGTTTAGTGAGAGAACTTGTCTCATAAAACAATGTTTGATAGGCAAACTGATTTCCGTGGTAAAACACTTGCCATGCAGCCTGATGCATTGATCCCAGGAACCCACAAAATATATGTGGTGATATTATATTTGTGTGTATATGTTTGTGAGTAGGAAAGAACAGACTCTGCAAAATTTCCCTCTCACTCTCTAAGTGCACTATGGCATGATATACCTGTATTCAATACTTAATAGCTACCAACATACACACACACACACACACACACACACACACATACTCACACACAAACACACACCACAAACACACAAACACACACTACAAACACACATACAAACACACACACTAACACACTCAAACACACACACACAACCACACACACACTAACACACACATACACACAGTAAAACCAAGCTGTATAACACCCACACAAGAACATCAAAGTTGCCTGTGACTTTAACACACATGTGAATATTCATCACACCTATATATGTAATAAATGTATACTTCAGAACATTAATGATATCAAAGTGAAGCATGATCTGTTCCTCTCACCACCTGATCTCCTAAATTTTATTGTTTTTCTCATGTAGCAATTCAATTTTATTATTTTCTTTATAGCTCTTTGAATGCAAATGATACATAAATATTTAGTCTTATTTTCCATCTCTGTATGAAATATCATGTACTACACATACTTGTATAGAGTGTTGGTTGACATTTTTTAAAAATATTAGGTTAGAAATATCTCTTATATTAGTTCACTAATTTTTGAATGATAATTCAAGTCCTTCAGGAAAGGATGAAACTTTGTCATAGAAAAAGCAAAGACCACCCAGGAACACTCTAAGGATATGTGTTATGTGGAAAGATGTTGTACATGTAGAGGCTATTTTATTTCCTCTCCTCAAACATGATATTCTACATGATAGTAAAGTTTAATTTCATATTTCAATCTAGTATCTTAGAATATTGTGTTTCTTAAAATCATTAGTACATTCTTCTCAATTTGCCACGGTAGCCTGTCACCAATTAAAATTCCTACCACACCTTACTTTCCAAAATGAGAAAAATTTAAACTATATAGCCTTACAATGGTGTTTGGTTTTGTATTTGTACTTAGTTTCTTATACAGAAATGACAAAATACCAATATGCAGATTAAAATGAGAAATTGCAAATTTTTGAGCCTTAATACACCGAATAGAGTTTAAAATTGGCTGCTTACTAGACTTACTAAGTGAAATGCCACTCCACCACCTTCCATAAAACACTGTCAAGGATATAATGTTTTTAAAATGATGCTCTCTGAAACTTAAAATTATTTAGACTATATATTTTCTTAGATTGTAGCATGTTATCAGTTTGTCATCTTTCCCTATTTCCATGATATTTATGTTAATAAAATAAGAAATGCAAATATAATTATATATTTTATATGTATTTATAATTAGAACACTAATTACTGTACTAATAATAAAGAGGTAAAACAGTTGTAAACGTCTGTGTTCTCCAGATTATATTTCTTTAAAGCTACCTTTAATTCCATTTAAGACACAAACCATTCTTTTGCTCAACAATATTACTTGAAACCTGTTGTACTCCAGGAAACTTCCACAAACAGGATTTATATCACTGAAGAAAAAATGTCGAATAGCCTCAGCGGAAGAGGTGAGTTACCTTGCTCCCAGCCAGCTAGCAGGCCAGCTAAAACAGACCCCGGGTCTGGGCAATATGGCAGGAAATATGGCCCCCTAACCCATCTCAGCTCCAATCACAGGCAAGGAAGAAGGACCCCTGCCTGCTGGCCTGACTATTTACACCTCGCATACCCGCATTGGGTCTTTTACCCAATAAACCTTAATAAGTTTCCCCCAAAACCCATCCCCCCACCTCAGATGCTTCCTGAGATATAGCTCCTGGGGAGCTCCGTCACAAGAGCTGCTCTCTGAGACACAGCCCTGAGAGCCACATTATAAGAGTAGCTTCCTGCAATAGAGACTCTGGAAAACTCCCTCACAAGAATTCCAGCTGCAGATCGTAATTTTTCCCTGAGACACAGAATCCACTGCCTCCCAAGTTCCTCCGCAAGAGCTCCAGTTTCACCAAGAGTACCTAGTAGACCAAGAACAGCTATATAAAACACAGACAACACCTGCCCCAATCAGGAGGAAAGATGGGTAGACCCCAGCACAAAAACTCATTCAACAATATGAAGAATAATATAGCATAGGTAGAACCTAGTGGCTCTGTAACAGCAAGACCTGTACATTTCAATATAAAAGAAGCAGAGGAAAACACCCTTGAAATATCTTTCCAAAGATGATAGGAGCCTTTAAAGAGGAAATTAAAGAAAAATGAAAAAACTCCCTTAAGGAAATAGAGAAAAAGACAAGGAAATAATAGAAAGAAAACAATAAACTTCTTAAAGAAAGATCAGAAAACCAAGAAAAAGCAAACGAACAGGTGATAGACACAGTGCAAGACTTAAAAACTGAAATAGCAGCAATAAAGAGACACAGACAAAGAGAATGCTGGAAATGGAAAATCTGAAGAAGCAAAGCAGAACTGCAGATGCAGGCATAATCAACAGAATGCAAGAGATAGAAGAAAGACTCTCCGTGATGGAAGATATCAATAGTGGAACAGTTATGTCTATAGATATAAATAACAATAAAACCAAAACAGTTTATAACACAAAATGTCCAGAAAAGAAGAGACACCATGTAAAAACCACACCAAGAATAATAGGACTAGAAGGAGAAGAATACCAGGTCAAAAGTCAAGAAAATATATTCAGCAAAATCATAGGAGAAAAATTTTTAACCTAAAAAAGAAAATGCTTAAAAAGATATTAGAAGCTTACAGAACACCAAATAGACTAGACTCTGCAAAAAAGTCTGCCCATCACATAATAATCAAAACACTAAATTCACAGAATAAAGAAAGAATTTTAAGAGCTGCAAAGGCAAAAGGCTAAGTAACTTATAAAGGCTGACCATCAGAATAACACCTAACTTCTCTATGGAGATTATGAAAGCTAGAAGGTTCTGGGCAGATATTATAAGGGCACTAACAGACCACAGATACAAGCCTAGAATACTATACCAAGAAAAACTTTCAATCAACATAGATGAAACAAACAAGTTATTCTATGACAAAAAAAACAGATTTAAATAATACCTATCTACATATTCAACCCTACAGAAAGCGCTAGAATGAAAAATTTAACCTAACAAAGATAAAAATACCGAAAAGCAGTAGAAAATCCCACAGAAGCAAACCCCAAAAAAGGGAAACACAGAAACACTACCACCAAGAATAAAGCTCTTAACAATCACTGGTCATTAATATTCCTTAATATCTATGAACTCAATTCACTTACAAAAAGACACAGGCTAACACAATGGATACAAAAACAGAATCCATCCTTCTGCTACAAACAAGAAACACACCTGAACTTCAAAGACAGATACTGCCTCAGAGTTAAGGGTTGGAAAAAGACTTTCCAATCAAATGGACTCAAGGAAAAAATAAAATAAAAAGCTGGTTTCACTATCCTAATATCTAACAAAGTATACTTCAAACAAAATTTAATCAAAAGAGATAAGGAAGGACATTACTTATTTATCTCAGTAAAAAAACCCATCAAGAAGAAATCTCAATTCTGAATATTTATGCCCCCAATACAAGGGTACCCACATATGCAAAAGAAACATTACTAAAGCTTACAGCTTACATGAAACCCCATACACCAATAGTGGGAGATTTCACAATCCTATTCTCTCCACTGAACAGAGAAACAAGGAAACTAACAAATGCTGTAACTCAAATGAACTTAACAGACATATAGAGAACATTATACCCAAATACAAAAGAATATACCTTCTTCTCACCACCCCAGGGAACTTTCTCTAAAACTGAGACATACATGGTACTAAAACAAATATCAAAGGATAAAAAATGAGAATAACCACTTGTATCCTATCAGACCACCATGGACTAAAGTTAGAGTTCAACAACACAAACCACAGAAAGCCTACAAACTCAGGGAAACTGAACATCTCTCAGTTGAACCATCTCTGGGTCATGGAAAAAGTAAATAAAGTAATTAAAGACTTCCTATAATTTAATAAAAATGTATCCACAACATACCCAAACTTAAGAGACACAATGAAAGCCATGATAAGAGGAAAGTGAACAGTAATAGGTGCCTACATTAAAAAAAAAAAAAAGGAGAAATCTCACATAAGAGACTTAACAGCACAGCTGAAACCTATAGAACAAATAGAAGCAACTCACCCAGAAGAAGTAGAGGGCATGAAATAATCAAACTCAGGGCTGAAATATATAAAATTAAAATGAAACAAAGGGAGAAATACAAAGAATAAATGAAAGAGTGGGTTTTTTTTTTTTGAGAGAATCAATAGATAGACAAACTCCTATTCAATCTAAATAAAAAGAATATCCAAATCAACAAAATCAGAAATGAAAATGTGGTCCCCACAACAAACATAGAAGAAATCCAGAGAATCACTAGGTAATACTTCAAAAACCTTAATTCCATAAAATTGGAAAGCCTGAAAAATGGATGGCTTCCTGGACAAGTACCTCTTACCAAATCTAAGTCAAGAGCAGATAAATGACCTAAATAGACCTATAATCCCTAAGGTAATAAAAAGCAGTTATTAAAAGTCTCCCAAGCCAAAAGGCCCAGGGCCAGATGCTTTTAACACAGAATTCTACCAGATTTTTAAAGAAGAACTAATACGAATACTCCTCAAATTGTTTCACACAAGAGAAACCAAAGGAAATTGCCAAACTGTTTCTATGGAGCTACTGCCACGCTACAAAGACGCAACTAGAAAGAGAATTACAAACCTGTCTTCCTCATGAACATTGATGTATAAATAATAAAATACTGGCAAACCAACATTAAGAACATATCAAAAAAAAAATTCATCCAACACCATCAAGTAAGCTTTGTCTCTGATATGCAGGGATGGTTCAACATATGAAAAACTATTAATATCAACTATCATGTAAACAACCTGAAAGGAAAAACGAAACCACTTGGTAATCTCACTCGGTGCTGAGGAATACTTAGACAAAATCCAACACTCCTTCATGATAAAAGACCTGAAGAGATCAGGAATATAGGAAAATATCTAAACATAGTAAAGACAATTTACAGCAAGCCAACAGTCAACATCAAAATAAATGGAGAGAAACTGAAAACATCACTAAAATAAAAAAAAAACAAGAAAGACAAGGCTGCCTGCAATGGGATTATGTTATTACATTGTTAATAATTGTCCCACCTATTAGTTAATAAAAACATTGGTTGGCTGAAGGTGGACAGGAACTGTGGGTGGAGCTACCAGACTGTAAAATCTCTGGAAACAGGAAGAGAAGAGCAGAGAGGCCAGAGAGATACCACGGAGACAGCACAATGAGACACCAGCAGACACAGAGAAAAGAAGTTAAAACGTTGCTCTGAGAAAAGGTACCAAGCTGCACGACTGAACAAAATAAGAACCAGAGGTTATTTTAGAGTAAAGAGTTATCAAGTTATATTCTTGGGTCCTAGGCCAATCTGCAATTTTATTAAACTAGTAGTCAGGACAATTATTCACAATGTAATAAAACAATCCCACTACAGCTGTCCAGTATCTCAATATCTCTTCAACATAGTTTTTGAAGTTTTAGCTAGAGCATAAAGACAAAAAAATAATATTAAGGGCATACAAATTGGAAAGGAAGATTTCAAACTACCATTATCTGAAGATATGATAGTATACATAAGTGACCATCAAAATTCTACCTGGGAACGCCTACAGCAGATAAACACCTTCCACAAGGTAGCAAAATACAAGATCAACTCAAAAAAATAAACGGCTGATAAAATGATAAAAGAACTGAAAAAGATATTAGGGGATTACCACTCTTTACAATAGCTTCAAATAACATCAAATATCTTGGGGTAACTCTAACCACAGAAGTGAAAGACCCATATGGCAAGAAATTTAAGTCATTCAAGAAAGAAGAAACCTTCCATGTTCTTGGATAGGTAAGATCAACATAGTAAAAATAGAAATCTTACCAATCAACCAATCTTTAGATTCAATGCAATCCCCATCAATCCCAACACAATTCTTCACAGACATCAAAAGAACAATGTTCAACTTTATATGGAAAAACCAGAAACAGGATTGCCAAAAAAAAGCCTCTTCAATAATAGAGCTCCTGCAAGTATCACCATCTCTGACTACAAGCTAAACTATAAAGTTATAGTAATAAAAAAAAAAAAAACAGCTTGGTAGTGGCATAAAAACAGACTTGTGGATCAATGGAATTGAATCAAAGACCTCAACATTAATCCTCTCATCTATACAAACCCTTGATTTTTGGCAAAGAGGCCAAAAATATACAGTAAAAAAAAAATAGCATTTTCAACAAATGATGATCATGTAACTGGATGTTGGCATGTAGAAGAATGCAAGTATATCCATATCATTAACCTGCAAAGAAAAAAACCAACTCAAGCCCAAATGTATCAAAGACCTTACCATAAACCCAGTTAGATACACTGAAATTAATAGAAAAGAAAGTGGGATATATCCTTGGACACATTGGCACAGACAACCACTTTCTAAATATAACACTAACAGCACAGACACTAAGAACTTCAATCAATAAACAGGAACTCCTGAAACTGAAAAGCTTCTGTTAGGCAGAGGATACAGTCAATAAGACAGAAAGACATTCTATAGAATGGGAAAAGGTCTTCACCAATCCTACATTTGACAGGACTAGTCTCTAAAATATTTAGAGAACTTAAGAAATGAGAGGTCAAAAAACCAAAGAACCCAATTGGAAAATGGAGTACCTTGTTAAATAGGGAAAAATAATTTCAAATAGCTGAAAGACACTTAAAGGATTGCTCAACATCCTTAGCCATCAGAGAAATACAAATCAAAACAACCGTGAGATACCATCCTAAAACCGTCAGAATGGCTAAGATCAAAAACACAGATGACAGCCTATGCTGGAGAAGATGTGGAATAAGGCGAATAATCCTCCATTGCAGGTAGGAGTGTAAACTTGTATCGCCACATTGGAAATCAATATGGAAGTTCCTCGGAAAACTTGGAATCAATCTACACAATAATCTAGCAATAACACTATTGGGAATATTCCCAAAGGATGCAAATTCTTACCCCAAGGGCCTTAGCTCAATTATGTAAATAGCACCATTATTCATAATAGCCAGAACCTGGAAGCAACCTAGATGCTCCTCAATTTAAAAATGGATTAAAAAATTGTGGTACATTTACACAGTGGAGTACTACTCAGCAGAAAAAAAGGACATCCTGAATTTGCAGGCAAATGGATGCATTCAGAGACTATCATCCTGAGTGAGGTAACACAGACCCACAAAGATAGACATGGTATGTACTCACTCATAATTTTATTTTAGACATAAAGCTAAGAATATCCAGGCTACAATCCTCAAACTCTGAGAAGCTAAGTAATAGGAGGAACATAAGAGAAACATCCATGGGTTCCCCCTGGAAAAGAGAAATAAAGAAGATCTCCTGAGAAAACTGGGATCATATGGGTGAACAAGCAACAGTAGTTAGAAAGAGATTGCGAGAGAGTGAGATGGTTGAGTGAGAGGAGCAAGGGAGAAGGAGTACAAAGAAATAGATATCTTGATAGCAGGAGCCATTGAGGGGTTAGAGAGAAATCTGGAAACATCTAAGAACCCACAATGTGTCCCTGGCTAGGACCCCAAGCAAAAATGGACAGGGTGCCTAAACAGGACTTCCCTTGAAGTGAAATGAATGACCACACTGTCATTATAGAACCTTCATCTAGCACCTGATGAAGGTAGAAGCAGAGATACACAGCTAAGCACCCTGTAGAGTTCCTGATCTTTGGAAGAGAGAGAGGAGAGATTATGTGAGCAAAGTGATAATGATTATGAGGAGACAAAGGAGATGAAATAAGATGCAGTTAAGGCCTAAACTATTACAAGTTCACTGACTCTGAAATAACCCGCTGAGGAACCTTCATGGAAAGGAACTAAACCCTCTGAATTTAGATGGCAGTCTAATGGTGTGGGCAGTTTGTGGAGCCTCTTGCAATAAGACCAGAGTTTATCACTGGTCCATGAGCTGGTTTTTTGGGGGGCCATTCCTTACAGAGAAACACCTTACTCAGCCTTGATACTGGTGGGAGGGTCTGGGACCTGTGTCACCTTGTTATACCAGACTGAACTGACTCACTTTGGATTTTTTTTGCACTCCCTGAGGAACTGCAGGCAGGGGTAGGTGAGGGGGGACAGGAAAGAGGGGATGGAGGGGAAACACTGGAGGATATAAGAAAAAATTATTAAATAAAAATAATTTACAATAATGAAATAGCAATAAATAAATAAATGTAGGATAAATCACTCACAAAATTTCCATATGAGGCAAAAATGTAGACAGAATGGGGAGCAAAACACAATGGATGTGGTAGAGAACTGAGAGGTGAGTAGAGATTTTTAGGTAGGGAAGGAAGGGAGAGATACAGAAATCTTTAGTTGCTACTGACCCAGACAAAATGTGTTGAAGAGCCTGTGAACAGATCATGTTTGAATGAGTTGCAAGCATGGGAAGGCTGGGGTGGTGGGAAAGGAGTTGCCTAAGCAAGCCTGTCATCTCAACAATACAAAAATGTTCATGTAGGATGGCATTAATGACCAGATAGTCTATCTGTAACCAAATAATGAACCACTACTATATGTGCTGGGGATAGATGCTGAAGAGGAATTAAGCCATCTTCCTTTACAATGGATCACTTTAGCTGCTCTATGAAGATAGGAGAGGATTTAGGGGCTACATTTGGACATGGTTAAAAAAGAGTGGGGATGTGAGTTACCTGTGCTGCAGCAGAGATAATTGAGTGGTGCATATATTGTTTGATTATTGTTTTTTAAATCAGGAGTGAAGAGAGAGCTCAGTGGATAAGAGCACATACTCTTTTATGGCAGCACTGGGTGTTTTCCAAATGCACATGGTGGTTCGCAGCCATTAATCATGAATTTAGCATTAGTGTAGTCACATGAAGCAGAAGAGGTAGAATTTCTAATTGGAGGGTGTGTTTGATGAGAAGAGAAATTTAAAGGTTTTCATTTTAATGTCAGATTTGTGCCAAAGAAAAATAATTCAGAAAAAAATGTCTTATTAGATTGTGTCTTATTGGTTGGATTGTGACTGAACATATTTTAGTAACAATAGATGAATAGATGATTTTCTTTTTTATTTCTTTTTTGTTGTATTTTTTATTTAAAAAATGTCATTTCTATCAATGTATCCCCGTTCCCCCCCCTTCCTCCTCCCAATTCCTCTCAGTCAGCCTTCAGCCTGGGCCCTTGCCATCCACCCATTCCATACATCAAAAGGGCAAAAAGTGTTAAGGTGGGTCAGCTCAGCATGGCCTATCCATTTCAGTTCAGTCCGTTTTCCTCATCCCAAAGTCAATGTTGAGTTAGGTGTTCTTCTGCAGGTAATGGGCTCCAAGGTGCCAGCCCATGCACAGGAACACAGTCTGATCCCACCCCTTGAGGCTCCACATACTGTCCATGGTTATTGACAGTCGTCTACCCTTGGAGGGCCTAGCTCTTTTTCTGGATGGTCCCCCAGTGGCAATTATTAATTCAGTGAGATCCCCAGAGCTCCAGCCAACCATCACTGTGGGAATTTTCCTCATAATCCCTATTCCCTTGCCCATACATACTCTTCTCCCCCGCTCTCAAGTGGACCAGGAGCTCTGTACAGTGCTCAGTCATGGATCTGCCTCCACCTCTGTTCTTTGTTGGATGAGGGTTCTGTGATGACAGGGTGTTTCCTCATTTGATTATAGGGGAAATCCTGTTTAGAGCCACTGAACCTACTAGTTACCAACCAAGAATTACTCAAAAAATAAATCTGAAGCGTTAACATTATTTAAAAATTTACTTTATGAGTGTACTTCAGTTATTTAAAATTCTTTTCATGAGGATTTATTTTTGTTCTATAGTAATCATGTTAAATATTTAATGCGTAGTTAAGTATGTACATTCTGTATTTCATTTGATTAAGTTCTATAGTATGATTTCATTACCCAGTTGTTGATTCTTTGTAAGTTCGCTAAATAAAATACTTAAAGAAAAATTAGTTTAAGAATTTTCAACAATAGGTGAATAATCAAATCTGACAACATACAGTAATAAAATTTCATACCTCAAGTGGGACATATGTTTTATAAATATGTTATTTATTTATGAATTTTTATTTATCAATAAAATAATAGTTTTTAACTCTACAGATATAATGATATGTTTTGATTCAGTATCCCTTCATTTATTTCTTTATTACTGGCATGAATTTTTTCTTTGATCCGTTGGCAAATCATTACAAAAGTTCATGGAGGCTCACAGAAAACGTTAAGCTGCTCTTTTTGGGGCTTTGGCATTCCTACCTTGTGCTAACTGCCTGCCTGCTTGCCTGAATTCAAATAAATCAGGAGGGAAAGAAAAGCATCAGCTTTGCACATGCAAATCACCTAGAATATGCAAATTACAAGTTTGTTTTAAAATGTGGGTGTTTGGTTAAAGACACTAAATCATTTCTCCATCCACAGTTATTTTGCTTAATTAAAAACTTGGAATGCACATAAGAAACAAACTTACTCCCAAATCACTCAGGTCCAACATAGATTCCTCTGACATCCCCTTAATTAAACTTGGCTTCTGAACATTAATTAAGAGCTCTATAGAGGCAGAAATGATAGTTAAAATACATGCATACATGCTGACCACTTAAGTAAAAGTAGTGTCTGCAGAAAAGAAATCTCAATGTCTAAGTAACTGCAGCAAGAGAACAGAGAGAAAATGCTATTATGTGAGCCATGTATTTAAAGTGAGAAATGAGCTGACAGGACTATGCAATCATTTCCCGTAGACAAGTAGCTTCAGTTGAATTCATTAAAGAATGTCAATTTTAAGAAACCTCTAAATGTAATATATTATTAACTTAATAAAATGCTTTTATTAATAGCCATATATTTAAGTTTATGTACTTTGGAGATACTAATGCATCCTGCTAATAAAATGTACTAGACAATAATATCATTCCAAATGTGACCTTCTGTAAGAAATCTCTAGCACACCTCTCAAGTCATTGGAAAAAAAATAAAGTATAATGGAATATGCTTAGCAGCAGGACCACTGCAATCTGCTATGGTAATTTTACATAAATTAAAATCAAATAGTTATTAAATATTTTTATTTCCATTTTAAGAATTTGTCACTGTATGCTAATACTCAATGAAGAACTTATTTTATTTCTCTGTTAAAAAATGATCAATGTGATAGGAAATTGTCTTTGAATATGATATAAATAAAAATGCATTTTTGCTTTTATTTTCTGAGATATGATTATTAATTTTTATTATACATATATGTGTGTGTGTTTGTGTTGGTGCTATGAATATTGTGTGTAAGTATGAGTGCCTTCCAAGTCCACAAAGGGTCATAGATCCCTTGGAGTGGAGTTTCAAACAGCTGAGCTACTCAAAGTGAGTGTTGGGAAAGCTCAGGTCTTCTGCAAGTACATTTTCTATTCTTAATCTCCGAGCCATCTTTCCAGCCCTTTTTGATTTTACACTTTCAGGAACATTACCTGAATTAGTATATGTAAAGTTAATTTCTATGTATTAAGTAGATTATAGGGGTTATCATATGGATTTCCATTCCTGGGAAATAGTTAATGAACCTATGTGAAATTTCAGTGTGTCATCTAAAGATGATATGTAAGAAACAGCATTATTATTATTATTATTATTATTATTATTATTATTATTATTATCATCATCATCTTCCTGGATATTCTGCTTCAACATGTAATGGCATATCTGCAGAAAACTACAGCCAAGAGTAATTACCATGTAAAAAAGTTAATACTGAGTAAGCATAGGTATCTGTTAGAAAGATTATACATTATTCATATTTTTATTCCTATCTTAATGCAGTGGTTCTTTTATTTAAAAATATTCAATGAATATTTTCTATGAACAATTAATAAATATCAGTACAACTTGGCAGCCCAAATTATATTCACTGACATGACACTAACCATAGCTGAATGCTCATGATAAGGATAACACAAATAAGCCTAATATAATATAGCTTCTGAGAAGATAAGCAAAAATCAATTTTCACACATCTCCATAGAAGTTCAAAATTCTAAATTATGGATGGCATTAAGAACTTCAGAGGTTTTAAGTGATGTTCAATCAGTATCTGAGGGGAATCTTTTAAAGTGAAAATTATTAAATCATGCATTATCCAAAATAAAATTAAACAAACAATTCAGGATTTGAAAATGACACAGTTCACAGAAAAAAAAGTAAGAATTAATTTGTAATGTTTTTATTCTAAGTATAGCTTTAGAAAATTCACATTAATGAAATTACAAAAGAAATTCTGTAGATGTGATGATGAATTTAACAGAAAAAGCTGCGTAAATGGCAACCAATGAAAACTCCATAAAAACTAAAATATTAAAACCAATAAATTCAAAGACAACTGAGATACCATTTCAGTTAAAAAGTTATATTTTCATTTTCTTTTTTCAGTTATTCCTCTGAGATGTTTATACAAGGCATTTTAATCATTTTTTCCACTAAACACACCTTTTCCTGATTCATGCCCTTTGTCACACACCCGACTGTACACCTTATTATTGTTCTTTTAATCCTTCAAGACTAATGCAAATCTATCTCAGACATTTTATTTCATGTATATTGAATTCTCTGCATAGTTTTATGCCCTTTTTAGTTATGCTGGTTATTTGATTACTTATTTTGGTTCCTTATACAATCTAGATATCAGAACACTCTTAGTTACATAATTTGTAAATGTGTTTTCCTCTACTCTGTAGGCTGCTTCTTCATTCCAGTAATTGTGTGCTATGCTGTACATTAAGGGCTAGTTTTCAGAGATTCTTTGTCAGTTGCTGGCCTTAAGCTCTGTACTATCAGATCTTGATCAATAAGTTAAAGTAAATTCGCTACTTTCTTCTTTACTACAGTCCAGTATCAAGTTTAAAGTTAAGACTCTTGATCTGTTTGGAGTTGAGTTTTATGTAGAATGAGAGAGAAGAGATTTATTTTTCTACATGTTGCAATTCAGCTTAACTAGAACCATTCAGTAACAGCGTTGTTTTCTAATTGTTTTTTCCTCTCAAAAATCAGGTAGTTGTGGGAGTGTGGATTTACACTTGGCTCTTGATTATGTCCCATTAATTGTTAAGTCTGCTTTAAGACATTGCCATGTAATTTTCCTCTACAAGTTTTATTTTGATATTTATGATTGTTTTTCATGACTATTTTGACCATCCTGGATCTTATGTGTTTCCATATAAAACTTTAAATTGTTTTTTTGAATTTCTGTGAGGAGTAGCATTGAAATTTTGATGTGGATTACAGTGCATCAATAGATTGCTTTTGATAGAATTGCCATTTTCACTATATTAATCCTTCCAATCTCTGAGCATGGGAGATCTTTTCATTTTCTAGGTTTTTTTTTTTTTTCCCCACTGTCTTTTGTGTTTTCATTATGTGAATCTTTCAATTTTTGTTGAATTGATTTCAAAAATATTTTGGGTGATTGTATAGGCTCTATTCGGGCTATCTGTAGTATGAGGTTTCTGGCCCGGATTTTCGGGCCTAACCTCAAGGTCTAGACCCACAGACCCGCAGTCCCGCAGTCCCACAGAGACACACAGAAGCTTCCAATAGTTTTTGGCTGATCAGCCTCAGGCCCAGGCATATCACTTGCTAGCTCTCTACCCTTATTCTAACCCATGTCTCTTGTTCAGCCATGGGGCTCGGTACCTTTTCTTAAGGCAGCATAGTTGTCCTCTGCTTCTTCCGGGCCTCTCTCTGGAATTCTCTCTGGTGTTCTGTCTGGCACTCTGCTCTCAGAGATTTTTCTTAGTCTGTTAGTCCCGCCTACACTTCCTGCCTGCCTTTGGCCAATCAGCTCTTTTTATTAAACCAGTGGTTGGGACAATTATTTAAAATGAAACTACACAACCTCCCACAGGCTATCCTTATCTGAATATGTGTTATTTAAATGTTAAGTTTTCACCCTGATTCATTGATGAATGTATTTATCAGCTGTAAGATTTCTCAGACTTCTTCCTGCCCTTTTGGTATTCACTTTATTTCCTTAACTTACCTTATGGGTTCAACTAAGTCTTAAAGAATTATGTTGAACAACAGTGGGAAGAGTGGACATCACTATTATTCTTGATTTCAGTGGAAATTCGTTGAGTTCTTTGCACATACAGGCAATAACAATTAGTGAAGAAGGAGGCCATGAAATTGAAGAATAATGGAGAGGCGTAAATGGGAGGAATTGGAGAGAAAAGAGAGTGAAAAATGCTATAACATCTCAAAAAAGAAAGCAATTAAAAATAAAGGTTGTTTCCAAGATTGTCTTAGATCTACTGGAGAGCTGACAACATAGCACAGCGCAGTAAATTAGAAGTGAAAGAGAAAAGGAGTCTCAAAGACAGAAGTAAAAAAGGATGGGTACAGCATAATGATGATTCTGCACTTAGACCTATGATAGTTACTATTTCTGGTACTTTGGGGGACTCACTTTAATCCATAAAGCCTTAAAGTATTACTAATAAAATGACAATAGATGACATTATCTTGCCAATGGGTATTTAGGAACTGAATGAGTTGATGTCAGAATGTCTGAAGATAAACAATATCCCTTATTTGTCCACATAATAAAGGAAAGGCTTATTCCCGTGGAAAACTATTAGATGGCAGTGGTGCCTTACAAGGGCCCACTGGAAGATCCTAAGTTACTGTGTATAAGCTAAAAAGGAAAGTGTGGTAACATAGCTTGTTTCTCTACTTGCTCATTCATATGATGCCTCTGTGGAAGGCTCAGGGAAAGAAGCTTCCCAATTGTGCATGGGAACATTCAGAATTATGTGTCAAATATCCTTTTGGGTTTTATAAGTTAATTATATGTTATGAGACACTTCCTAAGAAATGCATTAAGACTGGGTAAGTTGTTATAATTCAAAAAAGTCTGAGAGAAGGCCCTTTAAAACTCATTATAGTAAACAACTCAAAAGCTTCAGGCACTCTAAACCAAACCAGATACAACAACACAAAGACCAGACTGTTGCCGGGAAGAGATTTAGACCAACTTAACTACCTGGAAGAGACACTCACCGATCTTTCAAGCTGCCTGAAAGTTGTGAAATGGTGTCCTGCTTTCATGATCCATCATAGATGTTAAGTTGGAGTCAACTCTTGTTGTTACAGTTGCCATTAAGTAATTTCTAGTTCTGTAAGTAACTTATCACCCATATTTCTACCAGAAACTTAAATAAAATTGGACTAGTTCACCCACATACATAAGAAAATGCTTGAGCTGGAACAATAGCTCCATGCTTAAAAGAGCATACTGTTCTTCCAAATGGCTCAGGTTGGTGTACTAAAACCCACATAAGGCTCACAGCTACCTATAAGCCCAGGTCTAGAGGCTCTGACATTCTATGTCCTCCTGAACATCTGCACACATGTGGCACAGACATATACACATGTAAAATGCTGTTTTAGACATTATAAAAACTTAGCAGATGTAAATTAAAGTGCATAATTCAAGCAAAATTATACTAATTTGATAAAATTCAAAGTTTGGTTAAATGAAGACCCCAAGTCTCCTAATAACATCAATCTGCTTTGGTAGTAGCCTCAGAGAAACAAAAACAATGCACATAAAATTATAATATAAATGACAAGTATTTATGAGTGATTAACAGCTGTTCAATGGACTTTTCAGTAAGAAACATATTTCAGCCTGACAACCACTTCTGCTCCTGAGTTACATACTGCCATTTTATCACAAAAACTGCATAGCTAATGTTCCCAAATTCGGATTAATCTATCAATGAAACTGTTCTTTTATAACCCAATCAGCTTTTTAGAAAATTTATTATCGCCTTACACATGCACTAGCTGTGGATATATTCATGGTTAGCATGTTCAGCCCAGTACAATTTTGTTCAGATTTTATGAGTGCATTTGGATTGACAAGGTACATAGCTAATTAAATTCAATAACCTAATTTGGGGAAATATAAAATGTTATATCAAGTATGTGAAGCAATATCAATAAAACATATTTCTTCTATTAAATTAGTAAAATCTCTTTTAAATTTAGGTGAAATATAGTGACTACTTATTTGCTCACAGTTTTTTTGAATAAATTATTATACAGACATAAAAGATTTTAAGTTACTGGTGCTAAAGCATTTTAATTACTAATGCCTTTCATTTTATCCATTTTTAATGAAAGCTCTTTTTTTTTTCATTTGGTTTTAGAGCCCTTTCTACATAATACTTTCTCCTCAAACAAGCTACTAAATATATCTTAGATGTTTACTGTGAATCAACTTGATTATCATTTACTTTATATATCTTTAACACAAGTGTGATTTGGTTGAGTTCAAACTTATCATGTCAAAAATGAACCAAGGCTCAAAATAAAGTCACCATACTGAAATACTAGGTAATGAGGACTCATGAAATCCTGCCCTTTGCCAATGCCAAGCCCTTCATGCCATTCAGTTGATGAAGCTGACAGTTAAATATATGAATGGACTCATTTATTGATGTATAGAGATTATATTTTTGAGTTTTTAAGTATTTTTCAAGTTATGTCAAGTCATGGTGCAATTTTCTACATTTATCTGTCTTTAAACACATAGTTTTGAATGGGATATAGATATCCAAACAGGGTGTGTACTAAACAAACAAAAGTCATCAGTTCCTTAAGGCTAGAAATATAACAAATAAAATAATGAACAATGCAAACAAACATGAAACGATATTCTAGGCATTCCTTTTGCTGACAATATTAGGCTAGGAAAAACAAACAAGATAAATATTATAGAGTTAAGCATGTCCCAACTGTAAGAAATGTAGACGTGAATGTGTCCTGTAAACTACAATATATGCCTGTTCACTTTGAAGTACATTAGTATATATGAATTGCATAGCAAAAGATTGTACTTAATTTCTAAATCCTAATAGTCATGTTAGTGACTTGCTCTCAAGTTTTTTCATGAATTATAAGTCGATAGTTAGAATAAATCTTCTGAGGCCTTCCATTAATTTAATTCCAATACTTTCTAAAAATGATTACCACCCAAAACAGATACAGATATTCAAAGTGATATTATGAAGGTATAAGGAAAAATAGTTCAATGTATTTACTGATGTTTATAATGTATGTATATATAATTTATATTTTAAATGTATATATTTATAAGTAATCTATATATAGTAGTCAGATTTCTGACAAAATACAGGAAAAACAACAGGAAGAGAGGTGGTTTATTTTGTTGATTACTGTCAGAATTCAGATAGGACTTGCTTCTGAGAATTGCTCCAGGCTTCGTGTAATACAGATCTTATGCTTGTAGCAGCCAATACTAGAAGACTCTATTTATTATTTTGTGCATTTCTACTATTTATCTTCCTGTATTTTTTTCAATGCCCTTTGAAAGATCCCTGCGTAAAAGGAACCTAACACTAACACACACTGTTAGATTCCTTGGCTTTGTGAACCCTTGATTTAAGCACCAACAATCCTTTAAATTTTGCATTTGGTAGACCTAAAAAAAATTACTGTCATTTAAATAACACTGATAAATTATTTTGCCAGGTAAAGATTTAGTCTGCTCCCTTGAACTACAACTTCATCAGTCTTTGTGTTTCTTCAAATGTGACCCTGGAAACACTTGGTGACCGTTTGGGATATGTTATGACTTTCAAGTTAGGGATTTTTTTTTTTTTAATGGGTATAAGTTTTCTTAAGTTGGAATCTTTAAAGGGTGGAGTATTGCCCAATGGGCACTTCTTCTATTGGCCCAGTGTATGGTAAAGGCTTCTCTAAATGTTACAGATTCCCTAACAGTTTATAACCACTTTCTTTTTAACTGTCTTCTCTGAAGTTATAAACTCACTCATTCTCCTTTACTTTACAAATTCCACATTTTTCATATCTTTCCCTTTATTGTCACTATATGGCTAACTAAAAGCAGTGAGCTCCAATTATACCACAATCTGAATACTATTCTGCCTTTAAATCTCACTTGTTTAAATTGGGTTAGTTTTGAATTTAGCCTTAGTCAAGGAATCAGGGCAGAGGCAGAAGGTAGTCATATTATTTTTCTAAGACGGACCATTAATGGTCTCTAATCTTATTCCCAATGGGCTTCTTGTTTCTCCTGGAACTTCATGAGAAAAATCTCTACTCTCATATTTCTGTTGTCATTCTGGTAGCACCAATTTCTTCATGAGTGCCTATTAAGCTCTGCTTATTGTGCTGTAGGGTCTTTTGTAGCCGGGAAGCACTAAATTCTTTTACATTGGGAAGAAAATCAGTTCCAAGAACCTATGAACAGCATGGTCATTTTTCTAAGACCCTCTTTTATTAGTAGCAATTTTCTGTATTAATTTATTTACTAATTGCATTGGAAAAATACCTGACAAAAAGCAATTTAAGGCTTATTTTGGATCATGGTTCATCATATCTTGAGTTAGTAGTAGAAGTCAGCATTGCTGTCCACATAGTACTGATGATAAATATGAAAGATTCAAGAAAGAGGAGAAAATGAAGATTTTTAGGTTTCAAAATACTGCTGAGTCCAAACAGTATGTGGTAGATCTACACCAGGAGCGATGAGAAGGCTTTGAACATGGAAAATCAGGAACCTACGTTGCAATCAATGGAAATGCCAGCATTTTGAACATGCCAAGACCTCAGACATCTGCCAATGAAAGCTGCAGTTATGGGATTGAGTTCAGTAAAGGGAAAGGTCAAATGTGCTGTGGGAGGCAGAGTCGGATGGTCAGAGCTGTTTTCAGAAGCTATTAGAGCACAAATGACTCCATTTGGAACCCCAGATGTTGGATATATAGCTACAGAACTCAGTGTCTACCCTGGTGGGTTTTGTTGAATCTCTATCTTCATGGTGAAATGAGCTGACAATAGAAACATGAGAACAGTTAGGATCTAGAAAGAAATAAAATGGGCTTTCTATTTAGTTTTTTTTAGTCAGTAAAAGAACTCAGTCCATGGGAACATGATATTAACATTCAATGTTGGTATCCCCATAGCAGTTAAACCTCTCTAGAAATTGCCTCAAAAACATATCATGGAGTTTGTCTCTTAGGAGATTCTACATATACTTTTAAAACCACCGTAATCACCACAAGCACCACCATGAATATTTGTAATACAAAGTACACTAACAACCACTACCAAGCAACCATTTACTAACAACTCCTATACAATTATCACCATTAACACTTCACATACTTACCACCAAGTCGACTATACAAACAATGCCAATGACAAACCTACCACCACTGACACCACTATCTCCATGACCATCTCTACAAACACCATACTGACTATTCATACAACAAAAACCTTTTATAGCCACTAACTAAAACAGCATTTCCAGTTACAATCACCACATCACAACTAACACATTTCCACCACTGTGACTACCACACTGAATACTTATACTACAAAAAATGTTAGCAAACTACCCTTTACCACAACAACCACCATAACTATAAATAACATCATTATAATTGTCATATCCACCATATTGAATATTTATTCTACAAAATACAGTAAAAACAACTAGCAGACAACAACTTACCAACAACAAAGATATACAATCACCACCACTAACACTTTGACCACTTACATACCACGCCACTGACACCCCTACCACAGCTACCATTATGAACATCACGTTGAATATTCAAACTACAAAAATTATTTGCAAGCAGCTAAAACCACTATCTACTTCCTCAATATTATTCATCTCAATGCAGAGAAGTAGGAAGATAAGAAAGATGAAGAAGAAAGTCTAGAATCAAGTACTTTCTTCATGGCCATATATCCAATAATACACTATACTTCTACCAAGGCTCAACTCTTACAGGCTTTACCACTTCCTAAGAGTATTCTAGGCTGTGATCAAAGTTTTAACTTCTGTATCTTTGGAGAACATTTCAAATTAAAACTACATCAATATATAACATGTTATATTGAAGAATAGAATCCTAAGAAAGTATATCCTCCATTAAATACTTTAAACTTTTAGTTAATCTTTAAAGTAAAATGGAAGAAACACAAAACATTAATTACTATTTCTTCATTATGTTCTGAATAATTCAGTACTTGCACTGATTTTATCGAATTAGCCAAAAGGTTAAGGGTATATTTTCATTCACTGAGCAGTTAATGAGGCCAGTGTCTGTTTTTATGATCTTGACATAACCTGTGCCTTTCATATCCATACCATCTCCCAAAGGCTATGGGACTAATTGTTATCTCTTAACTATGCATAGGAAAAGCAGCCCTTGTTTTACCTCTCATGCATCACAAAATGCTCTCATTGACCAGTGAGACAGTTGTCCATGTTTTCAACAGACTTTCCCCCCCCCCGGGGGGACCCTGATAGAAACATATCTGTAAGGTTTCCTTTTGGGGAAGCAAATGTCATAGGGTTGCTTTGTTTCAGGGTTATTTGAAAGTTGAATACCTTCCTGAGGAATTGTTTCTGCAGTGATTGCCAATTTTCTGCTTGAGAGGTTTATGATCAAATCGTGTCTAGAGGTTTTAGTTGGGATTCTTTCCACTCCTGATGTCTAAGGACATTTTCTGGCGTATGTTAAATTTGTTTCTACTGTAGTTTTCGTTTACAATTTTCAGCATTCACCCAAAAGAATTATCCAGAGCATATGGCTTAAAACCCAATAGATTTAATTTCATGGAGGAATAAATGTGCATAAGATATTAAAATGGAAACTGAAAAGCCTATGATAAAATATCAAAGAAAATGTAGGAAAACAGAAAGAGTAATCTTTAAAGCTAGCGTAAGCTATGTAAATATTCTGGTAAAGAATAAATTATGTCTTCTGTCATTCAGCAGATACATAGGGAAAGATTTAATGTAAGTTGAAGTAAAACCTATAATTAAATACTTTGATAAGCAAAATAAAAGATAAATGGCTTATTCTCTTCTAGATTTTGCTTTTAGGCTCTTCTGTTAAAGAAAACCAATCTTAAGATATGCTCATTACCTATCCATCGGTAACCAGCTTGATTATAGTTCCACAACAATTTTCAACATTTCTTGGGAATACAGATGGAGGGACATAATGAATAGCATTCGTTCTGAAGAATGTAATGATAGTAATAATAGTCTTTATGGAATTATCAAGTCTAATGTGGCACAATTGTCCAATAAAAAGTCTACAAATTAAAACTGGACCATGTACCAGAATTCTGTAGGATAACCACACCCAAAAGTCATTTGTATCATTTTTCATATTATCATCATTAATTTTTCCCATCGCATCTGGTATCCTAATTTCCTAACATAAAGTAAATTGAATATAGAAGTGGCTTCATTTGATCACATCAGAATCATGTAAACTTTTGTCTCTACATATTCTGTGCCAGAAGATGCATGTTCTCATTTTACATGAGTATCCACTTTGGGAACATGCATAATACATTCATAAGTAAAATGTTAATCCATTTCCAAGTCAAATTCAGTCTGGTGAATCTAAACTCAAATATATATATGTATATATATATTATATAAAAAATATACATACATATGTTTAATTCAAGAGGTTTTGTACACATTAAGAGATGACTTACAACAAGGGGGATTTCAATACATATATTAATATGTCAAACATAAAACCGTTAGTATGATTCTGAATTTTCAATACGAAGTGTCTTGAAACGTTATGTTATATGACTAGGTAACAATGTTGAGATTTTTTAAAAGAAATTAATATCACATTTAACAAGTCACAACTACCAAATGCTATAGATTACTTTTCTACAAATTTTTTAAATGATTTCTTACTGGACCACTCCCCTTCTTAAAAATTTAAGAGAACCACAAATTACAAATATGCAATAAAGTCTACTTATCTACTCATGTATCGAGGGATATTTTGGTTGTTTCCACATCTGGGCTTTCACTGATAATGTGATAGTGAACATTAGAGTATAAAATATCATCATGATTCTGGTTGTACTTTGAATATAACTACCAGAAGTTGATAACTGCACTACATCACAGTTCTTTTGCAAATATTAGCCTAATTCTTTTCCATAGTATCATATCCCCCAACTCCTGATATACTTTTATTCCACTTTCTCACTAACACTTATCTATTTTTTCTTAATATGTATTGCAGCATCCTTTCCAATGTGGGTGATATACAGTTTAATGTAGTTTAGTTAGTTTTCCTTTGTTTAGTAACTTTGAGCATGCACATTTGTAAGGCTACAGTGCACAACTGTTTAAGTCTTCATTGCATTATAAAACCTTACCAGCTCTATTGTGGTTGAGTCATAACCACTCCTTATATAATTTGGGTGTTAACTCTTTATCAAACATTCTGTTTAAGGATGTGGTTGTTCATCAATGTTGACTCTTTGTTATAAAGACAGTACTAATTGTATGTGGTTTCAGCTCTTTAGTTTTGATTTGTTGCCAATATTTTTGGTGTCCTCTCTATGAAGTTAATGGTAATACCAACGCATTGAACCTTTCTCATATAATTTCTTATAGGACTTTAAGCTTTATCTGATATTGGTTTTAAATCACTAAGCTTTGTCTGAGTTAAGTTTAGGATTTGACACCTATGTTGGTCCTCTTTTACCCATTCCCAATGAATGTGCCTTTTTCTGTTAAAGAGGTTATTATTTTTCCATTAGTTTTGACTTCTTAGTCAAAAAGCAGTTCTATTTTGGACTTATTTATTCTGTTTCAACGTCTATGTAGCTACGTATCTACCTGTAAGCTGGTTTCCTGTTCCAGGTATTGTAGTTTGTTGATATATAATTGAAGTGTGAGGTATCAGATATTATTAGTTATTCTATTGTTATAGCAGCTTACATCCACTCGATATTGTTTTATTAAACCTTTTGATTGACAACTTTCTGATGATTTGATATTAAATTTACTCATTCTTTCTTCTTCCTGATTTCATCTACTTTGCAGCCCACACTAGAAAATTTCAGTTCAATTAATGTTTTCTTTGACTTTATTATTTATTTTGAGCAGATTTAATATTTTCAAACTTGGATGACATTCTCAGTGTGTTTAAACATGATTGTAACAATGTGTACATATAAATCGCAGATCTCAAATTTCCTAGGATTCAGTTTAAGAGGTTTATTCTATGTTTTATGTCTGCAAGCACTTGAAAGAAGGCTTCTGAAAGAATGATCAGTAATGGAGAATAGTTAAGTTTTAAACACCAGCACTCCCTAAAAATTATATGCTATGTCTCTATGGTAGTGTTGTTAATAATGTAAACTCCTTAAGCAAAGAGACTGAGACTAATTTTATTTTGCATTATGTATATATGTATATATATATAATTAATATCTATTATCTGAGCTAATTGGTTGTTCAGTATAATATCTTTTCATATTACTTACTGCAAGCGAAGCCAAATACCAGAAAACTTCCAAGTATTGTTCAGTTTTAGATATAACTAAAATAAAAAAAAATTTGAAGTAAAATTTTAACATATTCAGGTACTTTCAAAATATTATCAAATACAATTAAAAGATAGCTAGTTCAGTAAAGGATTTTGGAATGAAATTTTACTTTTGAGACTATTTTACTCAGCAAAGCTTAAAACAGTTAATGACATATTAACTCCATCTGAGCCAACCTTTGGGAGAAAATCAGGGTAATGTAGAGAATGTGGCTGAATTGATGTTTCACATCTCACACTGACAAGCTAAGTGCATTCTGTTACAATCCTACAAAGCTAGCTTATGAGCTGGTGCAAATTCTTTACTCATTTTAAGACAAGGAGAAAATATGTGAGTCTTACTTTATGGGACTCTGGCATCAGCTATGCTTTCCCACTAAGTGAAGATACAGTTTAATGATATCTGACTCCAAGTCTAAGGATTTAAAGAATATTGTACAGTTAGTGATCTACAGTAGGAAGCAGATTTTCAGAAAGAGGTGAGACGTTATTTAAAAATTCAAGAGATAGATTCCTTAACCATTTTAATAGCATATAATACAAAAATAAAAAAGAAAGAAACTCATCTGTAAACATGTGGACAATTCAATACTGTAAAAATTTTTGTTAGGATTTGAGTTTGGGGAAAGAGAAATGAAAATAAGATATTACATGAGGCATGCGTCCTTTCTTAAGTAAACACAAATTTTATAATTAAACCACTGAGTAAATTGAGTCAAGTGTAAAAAAAAAATTCCAGAAAATGAAAGTAGAAATCATTAGAGTAAAAAACATATGAATTAACTAAAGTTTACATTGACATAGAGTTTATACTTAAGTCAAACTTCTATTTTTCTTTGAAGCAATATGACAGCCGAAATCATCTATATTCTTACTGTGTGTTAAAAGATAAAGGTCCAACTTTTGATCAGAAAATATTGATATAATAAGTTTCTGTTAAGGTAGGAAAAGCCTAATAAAACAAAGTTTCTAAGAGAACAAGTGGACATAGGAGGAATTGGAAACACAGCTAAGCTTCTAAAAACTGTTTGATCATTGACTATTAAGATCCTGGATCCTGCTTCTCTTTGTCTTCTTGGCTTTGGAGCAATGAAATATATTTCTGATCCACAAATTGTAGCTCAGTTGATGTTAATTCATATTTTATTCCAAGAACTACACTAAGCTTTTTTCCAATTACTATTTCTCCTCCAGAAGATTTTTTTTCCTTGAGAGAACATCATCTCTGTCGGTGACTGGTGACATTAGGGTCTACTTAGTGAACCCTGGACCTCCTAGATACATGGGAGAATCCAATGAACTGACCAAACATGCTTGTGAACAGCTCCTAATCAGCCAAAACCCTAATAGTATAAAAAAAAAAAAAAAAACAGAAGAGAAGCTCCCAAAAGACTTTAAAAATACTATGCCAAGACCCATCCACCTGACCTCCAGCAATATGGCCCCTCCTCTGAGCATTTGGATGCTGGCCAGTAAACTTTAACTCCACTGTATTTTGAGCACTTCTTGTCTTACAGTTCTGTAGTTGACTGATAGAAAGAACCCACCAGAATATCTGGTATTATGAAAACTTTGATCTTTTCTAGCATTGGAGTGAAGAAAATGAAAGAGTCCAGAGGAAATTACAGATGGAAACCCTTTAGATCCGACATAGGCGAGGACTTTGTGAAAATGACTGCGGTGGAACAGAAAAGGATCACAGGATCAGAAAAATGCAATCCCATTAAATTAAAGACAGTTCTGCAAAGGAAACAGTTACCAGAGTGAATAATTTGAAAAAAAAAATGGGAGAATCATTCCCAGTTATACATCTGCCAGGGATACGACCAATACAAAACTCCAAAAAATAAGACCCTCAAACAAATCTTCTAATCAGTAATGAGCTAATGAATTGAATAGACTGTTCTCAAAGAAAAAAAAATACAAATTACCAATAATCATTTGAAAACTGTCCTGCATCCTTAACTATTAGAGATAAAATATTAATGATTTAGGGATTCAGTATAAGCCATTATCAGTGGCTATCATCAAGAAAAAAATACCATCAGCTTTTAGTGAAACATTGGAGGAGAGAGGATCCCTTAAATATCAGTAATTGGAATAGATGTTGGTACTATCACTACAGAAATTGGTGTTTTCCCAACACCTTAAAGTGGTTAGCTTATAGTTGGCCCAGCTTCCATTCCTGGGATACTTCAAAAAATTCTTAAGTTAGTATATCACAAAGATACATACATATGTATTGCTGCACAATTTACAATAACCATGAAATAAAATTAGGTAGCAATCAATAAATAAAAGGATCAAGAAAATGTGGTCAATATACACAATGGAATTTTGCTCTGCTTTAAAATAAGCAAAATCATGAATCTTTTAGGAAAGAGATCAAAATGGAGATCATTTTGTTAAAGAAAATAGGGCAAACTTATAAAGACAAATTTTTTATTTCCTTTTGTATGAAGAATTTATATTTAAATATATAATATAAAATATAAGCATTATATAACTATATAAAATCATGTAATAGGGCATATTATATAAATATTATAGAATGTTATATTATCTATGAATATTATAGGTCAGTATATATAATGGAGGGGAGTGAGAACATGGGGGGGCAGTAATGGTCTAAAGGAAGCATCAGGAAGTTAGAAAGAGAATAATGGCATGTATGTAACAGAGGAACAGAAACATGGATATTTGACAGAAATGGAAGACCAATAACCCAAGAGAGATGCCAGAGAATGGCAATGGATGAATGGGTGGGAAGAGAACAAAGTTTGACACTGTGCATGTATGAAAAGATCCTAATAAAACCCAGTACTTGCTATCTTAACATTACAAAAATGAATTAAAAATTTTGGGAAAGCCAGTAAAAGTGCTATTATAATATAGAGTTATAAGCAAATAAAATGTTAACTCTTTTGTCTCTCTTAAAGAATGTTACTTGATAAATGTTTCCTCATAATAAAAATTCAGTTAAAAGAAAGATTAGGGAAACATTCTACTTATGTTGTTGTATGAAGCTTGTTTGTGTGTGGGGTGTGTATATGTGTGTTTCTGTGCACTTTATCATTTTAGACCATCAAAAAAGTTGAAAACAGTTGATAACCCAAAACAGAGCCTAAAGTGTATAGCTTCCACTTATCACATTGTAAACCTTGTCAGTGGCAGAAATCCAGTTGGCAGTTGATAGAAAGTGTTCATATTCTTCATGCCAGTCAGGTTACCCAGTAAGCTGTGTATTTACATGGATGTATCATACACACATGAAAAACATGCAGAGGAATTTAGTAGTAAATTAAGTCTGCATTTGTCTCATTTCCTCCAGCATACTCTTTTCTTGAATCATAAGCTTCAATACTCAAACTATGTTGTATAAAGATTAAATATTAACAATACTTTTATAGTTTAAGATCTTAATATAAATAAAACTGCTTTCTAAACTTTTCCTCTTATACCTCAAGAACTGACATGAAAATAAAATATAGAAGTAAACCCTTGAGCACAGCTGTAGCCACTTGCTCTTAGCATTCTCTCATCTGTACAGACTCTCAGTCCTGTATATCACATGGAAATTTTAGTCACATAAGACTGACGACATCTTTTTTTTTTTTTTTTTCAGTTTCTGTTCTTGCATGTGTGGAGCAGAGCCCAACTACATGTCTGATTAGTTTTCAAGTGGCATTGATGTATCTAGGATCACTTTGGAGACTGGTATACCCTCCATGGTGGAATATGAGGCTGAATGGGAATATACAGTTACAAGCTCTAGAAATAATATTTGCTCCAAAGCTTATTAAATTTGGATAATGCAATGGAAAAGTACAGCAAATAAAGTGATGCAGATAATAGAAATGTATTTCATTCCCATAAAGAACTTATATGGCAACACATTTATTCTCTTGAGATGATGAAAGGCATGATGGACTCTCTAGAGTTTGTTTCAGTACCGAGGCAGTTGATAACTTTCATACACTCAGACACATATACAAATACTATGAGTGCACACACGTGAACACACACAAACACACACACACTTAATGTCTTCTTAGTTGTATTAGTTACATAGTAGCACCTTTAAGGAAGAGCAAGGATGACATTCAATGAATGATCCCAAAATAGTTTGGGAAAAAAACTAGTACTTTATGACACTAGATAAGTAAAGTGGGGTAAATGTTTCCACATGGTTCCTGTAGGTCATGCGACTTTACATCTCAGATGGCACCCAAACTGGGGAAGTTGAAGCTTGCTTTGGTTATCCAGATATAGCACAGACATGAAAGGTCTTTAAATCTTTCAAATACTAAAAAGTTTAGAAATGAGTTGATGTGGAAATGTCTTTCTGTATGCAGTGAATACCAATCTTTAAATAAAGGAACTGTTTTGGCCCATGGCAGGCACCATAGAAAAAGTAGGTGGGAGAATCAGAATACGTAAGAAAGGAAGGGCAGAGTCAGGGACAGACTGAGCCAGCCACCCAAGAAGAAACATGCGAGAAACACAGATGAGCCATGGGCCACATGGCAGACAGATTAATAGAAATGAGTTAAGATGTAAGAGCTAGCTAGCGATGTGCCTGAGCCATAGGCCAAACAGCATGAACTTAATATAAAGCATCTGAGTCATTTAGGGGGGGCCTGAGCAGTGGTGAGTGGCTAAGGGTCTGGGGCTGCAAGTCTGTAGGTCTGGACCTCTGGCCACCTGGGACCAGAAAACCCTAATGCAACAATGAGTAAAAATGCTTTAAAATATATCCACCAATATTTACTACTGATAAAATATTGCATCTGATTTTTACAATTTTGTTTAGGATATATGTTTAGTTATAACATTCTTTAAAAAAATGACCCTGAGACTGGCACAGTCCTTTAAAGGATCCCATGTACCTTTAAGAGGTCATAAAAGTGGAAGCTACTAAAAATAGTAAAGGTTTTTAATAATAAATTAAGGCTTATGGTATCTTTAATATATGCAGATAATATTTATGACTTTGGTATATATTTGGGGATAAGAAAGAGATCTAAAATTTAAACTTCTTATTTTCTATTAGTTTAGACAATACTCATATTGCCATTGATTAAACCATTGGCAAAAGATTAAAAATCTGTAGTGTATGCAGGTGGAATGTATTGCCTTTCATTGGTTATTACAATGACTATCTCATGGTTGTCCACTATGCTCACTCTTTGGCATTGACCTTTATTAGATATATTCAATTTTGCAAAGTAAAAAAACAAAAACAAAAACAAACAAAAACTTCTCAAGTGAGTTTCATGTGCATGTAATGCAGCCATTCTCAAGGTGTGTGAGCTTCCTTAGCTTTACACACACTTGAGCCAAAGAACTCCACAATTATGAGAAGATTCTTGGATAGGTAAATGTCTTCAGTCATCACAGAAGCTGGTAAGAAACAGGGATTGAAAAACTAACCACTCTAGTAGAAGGTTTATTTGAAAAGCCTGATGAGTTCCATACATAAAATGTTGTAAGGAAGATCTGCTTTCTGTGTTACGCATGCCATGTTGATGTTTTCATTCTGAAGCACTCTTAACAAGCAATTGTATACATCGTGCTTGGCATTTCTGGGAGCCTCTCTGTCCAGAAAAGCCTAGTATATGGACATCAATTGTTGTTATAGTGACATATCATACAGGTATGAGGAGAAAGTTTCTTGTACAAGCTTACTAATAATTCACAGTAATTGTAGGTGATCTCAAGTTAGAAAGGTCGGTCTAAGCCTTTATAAATAAAAGGTTCTGGAGAAACTTGTATGGGAAAGTAGACATTTTTTCTTTAGAAAGTTGCATAGATCCCAAGGCTAAGGAGTAGTTCTGTGGATAAAAGTACTTTCTCACAAGTCTGTTGGCATGATTTCACACCTAAACAAAAGCTGGTATAGCTAGTCATGACTATAATCCCAACATTTGGTGGGGAAAGAAATAAACAGATACTAGAAAATCACTGGTCAGCGACCTGGAAAGTTTCAGGTTCAGTGAGAGACTCTACCTAACTCTAGGGCACAAGAGAGAGAGAGAACAGTTGAATAGGACAACAGATGTCCCCCTTTGAGTTTGAAACATAAACATAGGCATATGCATCTGGAAATTTTAGGGGCATAATATAATTATATTTATTATATAAATATAAGTATATATAAATATAATATATTTATTCAAAATAAAACAATACACTGATGTAGTTATAATTTAGATCCCCGTATTAGCTAAAGTCATGATGGGTTGAAAATTAGCACATCCCAGAGGGCAGCACAAGTAATTCAGAATCTATTGTAAAGGTTAAAAAAAATCTATTATGAACCACTCATATTCTTACTACATAAATTATTTTACAAAAGTATAATCACAAATTGGATTCAATTATGCCACTAACTTTATTTCTATTTCCTACCCAGTTTCCATAACATGATGACTGAATTTTTTCCTCTCTTTCTTCTTCCCTTTTTCCTCTACTTTCCTCAATATTTTCTTTTTGTTTTCTTTTGTTGCTTTGGTAGTTATTACGTACTCTTTATGACAAGTTCTCTCTGTCCCGCATGCATTTAAGACTGTCTTTATCTATAGTAGTTACAAGTCCGCATCAGTATGTTTGAAATTTTTTTTTCATAAAGCAGTAATTGTTTTACTGATGTTAAATAACCTTGCATGCAAATGAAGTTTCAAATAATACTTTTAGCTTTCTATGGCAGAAAAAGGTTTTGGTTTTCTCTAATATCCCAAAGGATCTGGACGTTTTCATCAACAAAGGTAAGGGCAGCAACAATTAAAGGACATTTTTAGTGTCCTAGTGAATTGTCCTTTCTTTATACATAAAACTGCGGGATGCAACATATGCATTCCTGGGGGAAGCACATAGGGGAGGAGCAAGGTATACAATGATTTGCAAGGGAAAATGAGAAACAGGTTTAATAGAGAGGAGAGGGAGCTTAAAATAAAATTGAATGTTTCTAAAAAGTCATAAGGAATCATATTACTATTTATATACCTAAAATTAAATATAATGCATATATGTGTAGGCATATGCAGTTTAAGTGACATTGTTCCATATGAGCTTGCAGTACTTACTATAAAGAGCCATAGACTATATAACAACAACTCAAAACAAGGCACAAGAAGCCCCCTTTTGTCTATTGTCAAATTGTTGGGAAAGAGAAGAAATGGTATTGAGAGAGGGTTCATGTCTATCAAACAATACGTGACTATTTTTTCAGGGCAAGTGATTACCTGCCCTAACATGATTTGAATAATTGCTGTGCATTACTAAAAATTATCTTTTAATTTCGGCCTTTATTTTACTTACATGTTGGTCTGTAGTTTAAAAGAATCAAGTAAACAGAAAGAATGAATAAAAATGGTATTGTGCATTATAGGTATGTGTGCATGTGCTAAGAATATGAATATTCAGTGTTTTTGAAGCATTGAACTATTTGTGCATTTTCTTTGCTGGTTATGGAATGAAGAACTGGAATCCCGTTTATAAACTTCTGTCATTAGTTAATTATATGTATAGTCTTATTAGGTTTTTTTTTTTTTTTAATCTCAGAGATTCAATAACTTATTTTGCAAGATTGTGTAGTTCTTCTGGTTTAATCACACCCAAATGGATTTTCTGTCACAGTGGAAGAGGAATTTGGAAGTAAAAGCTAATATTAGTTACTCTATTTTTCCAATTTTTTTAACGAATCTGAACATTGAGAATTTAAAGATACAGTGTTTTTAATTATTTTTTGCATTCAAGCTGAGTTTATAAAAATTAATATACAAGTTAGCAAAATTGTACTTACATTAAAATCACAATAGCTTCCAGTCTAAATGTATTCAATATGGCACTGTCTCTGTGTACTCATATAAATATTCTAAAGGCTCAAATTGACTATGCAACTAAACAAATGTATGTAAGACTTAATAGATGGCTCAGTAAAAGTGAACAGAGCTTCATGTGAAAAAATAAAAGAAGAAAACAAATTCGATGTATTTTTCTCTAGAGGAATCAGTGGAAATATTTAGGACAATGTCACCCTGGAATGACAAAGATTAGAATTATACATATGTTATTACTCTTCATAATACTCATATTTAGTCAAAAATGAGAGAAGACACAGTTAGGAACAGATGTTTGACTATTCAAAAGTCTCACAGATGCTCTAGAAGATTTTTTTTTTTTGGTCAAGCTTTAGCATGATCTAATGGAATTTGATGTATTATTATATGACCGTTCTTTGTGTTACGTCATTTTCTCCAACATTTTTAGCTGAGAAATGCTAATTTAACTATAGGTAATCTTTTGGGTTGATTTGTGCAGTTCTGTCCAGTAATTTAATATTCTCTCATTCAAGATTTGTTCAGTAGCATTAGAATGACCAAAAGCATATTAGCCTTTCTAGAAGCTATGAAGAGAGAAAGGCAAAGAGAAACATTAGCTATGCACCGTTCAGAGCCTCCATGGAATCTGTAGCCAATAGGCGGTAACTAAATACGAAGTTAGGCATAGAAGTTGCATGGATAAAGATATTGTTCTCTAATATAGAGACATGAACTCAAAACAGTGTTCTGTTATAGAGAAACATGGATTCAGGACTGTAGAAACAAAAGTGCTAATGACTGAAGAAGTTAGAGAATTCTTGGAATTTTCTAACACCTTCATTTTTGTTCTTACAGGGTCTTCTCATATATTCAAAGCATTTTATGAAAGTTTCTTATCTTATTTTTCTCTGTAGTTCATAGATCTTTATGTGTATGCACTTGTGCATACCTGTGTCCAGGGAAGACCATTATTTATTGCTTAACATGATGAGCTATAGTAAATAAAGTGGGTAGCAGAATTTTACTCAGTTACATTAGCTGTAAGCTTGTTGTTTCTGTTTTCAACTCACCTCAACCAAAATTATTCACAACAGGAAGAAAATAAAATACTGCATGCACGGGCTAAAGGATCATCTCATGACTTGATATATTTAAGTCATATCCTCACCAAATAATGCTTCTGAATACTTTTATCTCCAGATATTTGATATAGTCCTGACATTAGAAGTTCATTATCTAACAGTCTAGTCTCCAGTTCAGCCAAATTTCTACATGCAGCATCATAAGATTCATCAAACCAGATGCAGTTTTCCCTACAGAAAGTAAACTTAAAAAGCACTATTAAAGATATAAATTGATATTTAAAATTACTCATTCTTATATAATTATTTTGTATAAAATAAATTTGTTTTAAAATTAATTCAAAAATAGAAGTCTGAGGTCTATAAAACATAGTAGCAATAAGAATGTTATAAAAAAGTTATGCAAAACTATAAATAAATTAAATTTACTTCACTTTTTCAAAACATTACATTATTGTTATTAGATTATAACCAAAAATATTAGAAACATGTTATTATGAATCTTGATACTAATTACATGAAAATTCTGCAAGTCTAAAACTCAGGTATCAATGTGTTTCTCTGAAAACTATTAAAAGAATCATCTCATTTACTCTTACAGATTTTTTTCCTGTATCTTTCTCACTTTTTGCATTTAGATACTGCATTTCAGTCTTTGCCTCCACTTCCAGGAACCACTTCTCCTGTGCCCACACATTTTCCTCCGTGTTGCTTCTCATGTGTTTCCTTCAGTAGACTCAGAAGCTCACCTATAATACTATTTCATAGTCTTCAATGCAACGATTTGATTGTAATGATGCTATTTCAGAATCTGTTCATGTTTTGATACGCTAAATGAACTATAGATCAATGTATCTCTTGGTGAAAGCAATTCAACCTCAAACCATTTCTTTATAGATATAATTTTGATTATCTTTATTTGTTTGTTTTTTTAATAAATGGTTATTTGTATAGCTTTGGCTGTTCTTTAACTCACTTTGTAGAGGAGGCCAGCTCCAAACTCAAAGATCTCCCTACCTCTGTTTCTCAAGTGCTAACATTAAAGGCATCCATCATCAATTTTAACACTCATAAATTTACGATATAAAGAAAATTATATTCATATAACATCTATCTACATTAAAGGTTTTATTTGAAATGAATAATGTATTATTGGTTGAATGAGTGTTCATGAAAAATTAGAATATTCTAATAGACAGTCACAGTTCTCACATTTAGTGTCTTTTAGTACAGTGGCTAAGGTGGACAATACTCTGTGTGTCATGCTTCTTTGTATGCATTTCGTATTTTGTGAAAGGCTGTATCATCATTGGAACAGTGGGCTACCACTGAGATGGAGAATTTTCAATGAAATCTCTGTGTGTCATGCTTCTTTGTATGCATTTCGTATTTTGTGAAAGGCTGTATCATCTTTGTAAGAGTGGGCTACCACTGAGATGGAGAATTTTCAATGAAATATAAAAAGTCTGTGAATGAACAAGACAAAAACTGGTGCTTAAGTAAAGAAAGCCAAGGACTACATACTTTAAAATCATGAAGGGATAAACAATATGTTCAGTATTCAATGACAATCAGGTAGCTTCTGGGAGCAGAGCAGAAGCCTCAGGTCCCAACAAGAACATAAAGGGAATGAATGGAAAGATGCATCGGAAAATTATAAGAATCCATGAATATAAACCTAAGGAAATTTAAATGTCCAATAGATATAGTGAACATAATGACTAACATTTAATCAAGAGAGTATGTTCATTTGCTATAGACTTTTCACCTTTAATCTTGAAGCATGCTAGAATATAAAAGGTATGTTGGGTCTTCGGTGAAACAGAGAGTAAATTAAAAAAGCAAATGTCTTTCAGATGTAAAATCTGGAGAGACTGGAATACAGCGCTGATGGATGGAGTGTGGAAAGGAATAAAAGGACAATTGTAATTTTTGCCAATAAATTCATCAGAAGAAAGATGGAATAAAAAGTAAATCTAGAATTTGTTAGGTTTTCTGCTAACTCTGTAGTGCTGTATTGCACTGAAGCATGGATACTGAAAAAAATAAAATAAAATAGAAGAAAAAGGTAAGGTTTGTAAGTACAGCTTTATAAATGGCAAGCTTGGAATGGCTCAGGGAGTCCACACAGACATGGCTTCATGTAGATGAAGATACAGGATGTGTGACTGATCTGATATTCTGGTGAAAGTGACCCAGTTGTCCTGATTATCTGGAGAATTTGTGGGCAGAGTATCTGATAATTTTTTCTAAGCATGGCTTATAAAGAGATTAATGTTCCTGTTAGTGAAGAGGGAACCAAAGATTCCCTGTCTCTGTTGGTAAATGAGAATGATGAATTAAGGCTAAGTTGAACAGTGAGATCCTGGCCAGTAATGTAATAATATGGGGTGTCATATAGTGCTTTTAGTATGATGTGTAGAAATGAAGAGGAATGTAAGACTGTATGATATCATTGGTATAACATTGGAGGTTTTTATAGAGAATATTAGTCTATACATGGAGTAAGTAAATTTATAGGTAGATAAAATCATAGGAAAATTTCATCAAACACAATAATAAATTTAGATTTCAATAATTTTAAAATTATAAGTGAGAAAAATATGAAATCTAGTTAATAGCAATATACAATAACAAATTGTATTGTGGAATAAATTCTTTGTCTCTTTTGTGGTAGAACTCTGCTAGTATTTCATTGACAATTTATGGATTTGTTGCCCAAGAACTTCCCCTATTTTAGCATTGTTTAATCTCTGGATTTGTGTAATCATATTGTGACAGGCATTGGACAGTTTTGTTACAATGTTGTTTTGTTTTTTTGTTTTTTTTTTTTTGTTTTTTTTTGGTTTTTTTTTTTTGGTCCTGGGCAGCCAGAGGCCCAGACCCACAGACCTTTAGCCCCAGACCCCTTAGCTGCTCACTGCTGCTTAGGCCTCCCAAAAATGACTCAAACACTTATATTAACTTCATGCTGTTTGGCCTACGGCTCAGGCACCTTGCTAGCTAGCTTTTTCATCTTAAATCAACACATTTCTATTGATCTTTTTTGCCATGTGGCCCGTGGCTTACCTGTGTTCCTTACATGTTGTTCCTTTTGGCTTCTGGCTTCTTCTCTCTCTGACTCCGCCCTGCTCCTCCTACCTACTCTGATGCCTCCTCCTACTTTTCCTATGGTGCCTGTCATGGGCCAAAACAGCTCCTTTACTTAAAGATTGAAATTCACAGAATACAGAAAGGCATTCCAACATCACAGTTTTTTATATATCTCCTTAATATGCTTGTTGAACTTCTAACATCTATTGTTGAGTTGCTATATCTATTTCTTAAATAAAGTCCATTAGATTTACTTTTGGTAAATATTTTCTTAGAGTATGTGTATAATTCATCTGTGTGAGGCTAAACTTGAGTTTATGTATATGTGAATATGTGGGTTTGTGTGGATGTGAGGTCATAAGCAACCTTGTGACTCACATTTTAATTTTTTTCTATTCTCTTTCACAGGACTAAAGCATTTAAAATTTTAATGAAATGCAATTTTTTTCTTTTATGTATTATTCATTTCATAGTAAACCTAAAGTTAGCTTGATATCTTTTCTCGGAATTGTTGTTCTTAAACTTTGTACTTAAGTTTATGACTCAGCTGTTTTGTGTTAATTTTTATTGAGTTTATTGATATCTATTTCTTACATGTAGATTTCTGACATATATTATAAGTTATATTTCAATGTTTGTCTCCCATATGTCTTCTAGCTTGTTTAACCAATAAAACGTTATAAAACAACATATAAGTACTTGGCTTATTTTCTAACATATTTGTCAGGTATGTGATATGATTTACTGGTTTTAATTCTCATTATGTTATGAATTACTTTATTTTGTTCACATCTAAAAAGTCTTAGTGGATAATAGGTGAATTTCACTTTGGGGTTGCTGAATATTATCAATTTATATAAATGTTATATTTCTGATATGCTATTGAGCTTTTTTATGAGTGCAGTAACTCAGATCACACTTGTATTATCTTCAAATTAGGATATATTAATTTATATCATGAATGAAGACTCATATCTAAAATCAGTTTCCTCTCAGCTATATTTTCTCTCCAAAACTATAATTGTGCTACATCTAAAGCCTGTGTATTATGACTCTTCCAGTATGTCTGGTAAGTATACTAGATAATTTAGTGGAGAGATTGTAACCACTCAATCCTGATGAAGTCCTGTGTCCATAGAAAGGTTAAAAACAAAAGCAGACTTCACAAATTGTCCTCTGACTTTTAAACATGAGTCATGACACGAGAATTCTCTCTCTGTCTCTCTGTCTCTGTCTCTCTCTGTCTCTCTGTCTCTCTCTCTGTCTCTCTGTCTCTCTCTCTCTGTCTCTCTCTCTCTCTCTCTCTCTCTCTCTCTCTCTCTCTCTCACACACACACACACACACACACACACACATACACACACACATTTTTAAGTTTAAAAGAATAGAAAGTGAATGCAGCAGATTCTTCACATGCTCAACCTGATCAACTCTGCAAATGACTGCAATCAATGCATGGGAACCAGTGTAATTTGTTTTGGATCCCGGCTTCTAGATCGTCCACAGCCTGTAAGACACTCTAATACACACACACACACACACACACACACACACACACACACACACACACACACACACACACACACACTTATTTCTCTCAGTTTTGTTCTATTTTTAACAATAGTATCTCTCTAAGATATTTATTCCTCTCTCTCTCTCTCTCTCTCTCTCTCTCTCTCTCTCTCTCTCTCTCACTCTCTCTCTCTCCCTCTCTCTCACTCTCTCTCTCTCCTCTAATGTGAAAGAACTTGTATTTTTCTTTCTTTCAGAGTTTTACACACTGGATTAGCATCACCAGTTATATTTATATGTGTGTGTGTGTATTTGTGTGTGTTGATAACATTATTTCATTTTTCTTTCTGCCTGTTTAAAACTCCATTGTGTACATAAAGTATGTCTTTTTTATTAATCTGATGGACATTTAGGCTTCTTGTGTTTTGTGAATGGCGGAACACTTTTATTTTCTGTGCTAGAAACTGGATCTAGGGCCCTATGCATGTTAGGCAAGAACTTTATCACTGAAGTGAGTCCTATTTTTTTTGTTTTTTTGCTGTTGTTTTTTTTTTTTTTTTTTTTCCTTTTTTTTTTGAGACAGTTTTTTTTTTTTTTTTTTTTTTTCTGAAGTGGCCCAGGCTTGCATATAAGACACCCTGTGTTTCAGGAAGGCATTGAACTTTTTGTTCCTATTTAGCTGACAAACAGTTAAAATTTGGGGCATGTTATTCTTTGTATTATGGCACATTGATTTTTAAATCATCATGTATTAAATTTTGCTGTTTTCTTTAATGTAACATTTGAAACTTCGAAAAAAACTTGTTAAGAAGTGTTTGGCAAATGTATTCTTGTATTTGTTTTAAATGCATCTTTTCACACTGGATGATAGAACTTGGGGATTAATGATTTAATTGTCTTTAAAGAGCATTTTTAAATAATTAAATAAAAAAGATATTCAAAATCACTAATAAAAGCCTCTCTTTCAACGGATGTCAAATTGTTTAATGCCAAATTTAATAGTAAAATATGATTCAGTGTGTGAAAGAATCACAATATATGTACTTGTTAATGTGGAAGTGCTGCGTGTATGGTATACATATTCATAGGTATGGGTGTGTACATGTTTAATTTCACCTATGGACACCAGAAGTTTGTATCGTGTCTTTCCTTGATTGCTCCCCAACTTTATTTGTGAGACATGAGCTCTAATAGAATGTGAAGTTCATTGATTCAATTAGACTGACTGGCTAACCAGTCTCACAGATCTCAGATTCCCTGTCATTGTTTTCTCCACTGTTGTGCTTTAGGGTTGTGAGCATCTTTTTAAAAAATGTAAGTTTTTTATGTGTGGTCTGGAAATCTATAGTCATCACTTCTTGTTTGTGAAACTGTCAGTTTGCCAGCTGAGCCATCCCTTTAGCCCTGAAAAATAAGAATCTAAACTACAATCTTATTTTTGATATAAGTAATGTTAATTTAGTAATTTAAAAAATGGTAGGGTATCAAGCTTTAAGATTCACATTCAGAAAAAAGTCTTTATGAAAGGCTGCTCTGCTTTTAAAATCCAAGGTTGTGCTTCAATTTAGAACAAATAGATTAGGAAGAAGAAGTAAGCCAAAAAAGTATATACATCATCTTTCAATGCTGAATCAACCCTGAAAACATACATCCTGTCTGTTGTATTGATTTGCTCAGATCAGCTTACTTTGCCTCTTGAGTGTACAACTACATGTAAGTTGGCTGTGGGCATGAAGATAGTGTAGTCCATGGGGCTTGCTAGAACTGAAACAATATGTTAAGCCTTAGAAATTTATATTTCATTTCAGTAGTCTGAAAATTCTAAGATCAAAGAAACAACAGGCTGAGCATCTAGTAAAGACTAATTTCTTCATTCATAAAAAATCTGTATTCTTGCTGTCTGAACCACATGCATTGCTAAGAACCAGGAAATCCTCTTTCATAGAGATAGAAATCCTACTAATCTTATCTCCATTTCTGTTTTAATGCCTTAAAGTTAAATAATTAAGGTATAAAAGCATCATTATTTTCTTTACTTCCTATTACTTGTGGAAGACATTTTATAAGATAATTTCCAAGAGATATAAAATATCTCTAACTGCAGCAAATTGATTATTATTTTCTTAAAATGATTTCCAGAATGTAATAAGTAAATTTAGCAGAAAGAAAAATTATTTTTTCTTATGCTTCAGCTGCTTCCAAAGATTTTTGAATATATAAAATTATTGGGTATTTATTGACCTAATCTAAGTACCTAGGTTCCTGGCATATAGAAATGTAATATGTCACTGATATTATCACTGGTCTTGGAGACTTCATGAGTTGGCACAATGACTCATATTTTTCTATGTTCAGAGCCAAACTTTGATTTTGTGTCAGTGCCAAACAAGGACAGCTCCATGTCATTGCTTATATCTGTGAGGATCACAGATATAATACATGTAGATATATGACTTGCCCACATCTCTATTAATGATATGCTTTTACTCCTTGAATGTCTGATATGTTTATATAATGTATATTGATCATATCTGTCCAGTACTCAGCCACAATTTTCTGAGTCTCCCACATCATCTTCCTCCCAGCTTCACATCTTCTTTTTAATTTTGAAAATGGTTTCTGTAATTAATGACATGGGGTCAACTAGTTTTTCCCATATGTACATGGAGTCTGTTTCCACCCACTGAGACATGAGAAATTCACCTGAAGCATCAACTCTCCAAAGATAGTACCTATCTCTCCCTCAGCAGATATCAACAAGCACAATGAAAGTAGAGAATGAAGATAGTAGAGTGTGTCAAGCAAGGAGGAATCTGGGAACAGGAAACTGAGGTGTTAGTGTGAGGCTTAAACAAAGTGAATGTGTATGTAAAAGCTATAAGGAAACCTACAATCTTCTGACCCAAAGCAAAAATTCACTTACAAAGGGTAGTAAAGCACCTGTGACATGAAAACTGAGTGTTAGACTCTGGCATTAAAGTTTAAGTGGAGATGAAAGGATTGGAAAGAGGAGAATATAAAGATGGATTAACAGGAACTAAAGATCATAAAGAAGCCAGATAGAAATGTAATAATCTGTAAAATAATGAAAAATATAACACAAGCTATAATTATGGAAAGTTTGAATGAGCATGCCTGCATAGATGGACAGTGGTGTTCTCTGGAGACATATGTCATTAAATAAAACCTACATGTTTTTAGTTTGAAAGGTCCTAGAGACCCTCGAAAAAATATGGGCTATTGCCTCTGCTGTTGATTGCCCATGGTCACTAGATAGTAAGACTTTATTGGCAAAGGCACTATTCCCTTTGAATGCAGGGCATAAAGAAATCAATATTGAATGAATCACAAAAGGTTCTCCTTGCTGACTAGCTTTCGTAGCATCATGGACTGCTACACAGACTGCAGGGAAGAAGGCCTTGCCTCTTACATACAAATATTACGATGCTCTTACTTTAAATGTAAGCTTCGAAAGAATAGGAATTCAACTCAGCTTACATGCGGGACTGCTTGCCCAGATTGCACAGAGCTCTTCGTTCCAGCTCCCAGATTGTGGAAAAACAATGAGCCATGCATCCTTGTCATCCCATCACTCCGTATTTGAAAGCATAAGGATTTAAAGTCCCCTGTTCTCAAGATCTTTCCTTCAGTATATACATAGTGAGGTGAGCCTGACCTACAAGAGACCCTTTTTCTAAGAAAATACTCTTTTAACAAAATTAAGCTGAGTTTGTCTATCTCAATTTTATATCAAGAAAATTTTAAAAAATTGTGGTGCTCCACTAGAGATGGAAAAAAAAGATCAATACGTAACAAGGAACTTAAAATAGCAGTAAGGGTGTTGGAAAAGTCATGAGGAATTTCACTGTCTACCAAAAATACTCATAACGCATGTAAGTTGTTGTATCAATATACATATATAGTTAAACAAAGGTTGCTAACTGTACTGACAATGAACCTTCCAAGAACCATTGACCATTGCACAAAACCCCGACATCAGACATGAGAATCTCATATTTGAGTAGTTTGTCAGGGTTGTATAAGAGGCTCCCAAAACATTACAAGCTACTGCTAGTGTACTTGGTTGTTACCCAAAAATGGAAGGTAAGTCTCTATTGTTGAAGATACCTTGCATTATACATGTAGGACCAAGAGATCTCTGAATTGGAGCTTACCAATATTCTTTCTCCCTGAGAACTAGCTTTTGTGTTACCAGAATATCCCATTCATGCTTTCATAAAAGGCAAGAAACCAAACAGTCCTACCGCGATACTATGTCTATGAACCACAACAATAATAAGCATGGCATAATAACTCTAAGGTTATAATAGTGACATTTATTTTAATGGTAAAACACTTATCTAATTGGAATTAAGATATGCTCAAGAAGAGAGAAATAAATTTGCTACTGGGACTCAAGCCAGCTATAAAGAATGCTGAAATCAAAGGGTCTTGCAGGAGAACGTAAAACTCTCACATCTCTACACCCACATAATAGTCCCTAACTACATTCTAAACACTTGTCCTTGTAAACAGATAATTATATTTCTGACCCATCATAAACCTTCACTTTGAAGCACACCGAAACAGTTTTACAGAAAGCTACAACTAACCAAAGCATAGAGTTCTGGAGCCCAGTCCCTGTGGATACATCTACACAGCAGCACATTCACACAAGGCTCAGGAATATTGCCAAAGGTGGTGAAAGACTTTGAAATCCAGGGGACCAGGGAACTTGCTGTGAGATTTGTTTTCTCGTAACATTTGAAACTCTATCCATAAAGTATCACCAACACGTTTACCTAAACATAAGCGGAACATGGACAACAATGGGCACATAAGCATGAAGAGAAGATGGAAGAGCCCAGGGGGACTGAACCCTGAACAAGGAACTACAGGCAAGCAAAGAATTTGAAAATGACAAGAACATATTTCCACATTAGAAAAAACACAATAGTTATTTATCTAATACCAATAGCTCAACATTGAAAATGCACATAAAGGAATATTATGTATATATATATATGTACATATGAATTATATACTTGTATTTATACATATATATTTAAAAATAACTAATTCAGAAGAGGCCATAAATTTGAAAAAGAGCCAGTGAGGTATGTAGGAAGGTTTGAAGAAAAAAAAGGAAAGGAAGAAATGCTATAATTTTAATCTTAAAATAAGAAAATAAATAAAAAATAAAGTTGTGAGTGTAAGGCGCAAACCACCATTAAAATGGAAACTTACTGTTTATATCTTTCAAAGACTCTTCTCTGAATAATCATTCTTCACTTTATGTTCCCACTCTATGCTTCTCTAAAAAATGAGGCTCAACTAATGGACGACTATATATTCTGTTTCAAATTCCCTATCATTTAAAATGAACACTATGAACTCATGTCTAAATGAACTCTTAAGTCATTAAAAATTCAAAGAAACTTTCTTCAAATAGAAAAGTTTTAGACTTGAAGATTTTGAAAAGAAAAGGCACACTGTATCTGTATTTGGTAGAAGTATGTGCTTTCTAAAGATAAAAGCAAATTGGACAGATAGAAACAAAATCTAAGGCAAATTTTTTAACAGATAAAATTTTATTTATTCTTTGTAAAAAAAAAAAATAGCCAATTGGGCCCAGTTATAACTCTATGTCATTCTGAATATGAATTAAAATTTTAAAATACTAACATTATGCAAAATAGAATACACATATATTTATTTATTTTATTTTTTAATTTTTATTTTGTTTTCATTTAAAAATGTAATCTCCATCAATATATGTTCCTGCTTGCCCTCCCCTGCCCATCCCAATCCCTCCTAGCCAGCCCTCATCCTCACCCCTTCCCATCCACCTATCCCCTCCCCACAAAAGGCAAAAAATCACAAAGTGGGCCAGCCTAGCTGGGCACATCCAGTCCAGGCAAGGACTCATCACAAAGTCAATGCTTGGCTTGGTGTTCCTCTACATGGAATGGAGTCCAAGGCGCCAGCCCCTGAGCAGGAACACAGTCTGATCCTACCTCTCAGGACTCCACATACTGCTCATTCCAGTCAAAAAATCACCCACCCATGAAGGCGGAGGGCCCAGCTCCCACTCCCCATGAACCTCCAGTGGCAATTTATGATTCAGTGAGCTCCCCAGAGCTTCATCTAGCCATCACCTTGGGAACCTTTCTCATAATCCCTATCCTCCTCCTCATACAGACTCTCCTCCCCTGCTCTCAGCTAGACCAGGAGCTCTGCCCAATGCTCAGCCATGAATATCCACCTCCACCTCCATTCCCTGTTGGATGTAGGTTCTGTGATGTTTATAGGGGAAGTCCCATTTAGGCACCCCCTCCACTATTGTTTGGAGACTTGGCCAGGGACATCCTGTGAGTTTCTGGACATTTCCCTAGCATTCAGTCTCTTTCCAATCCCACATTGGCTTCCTATATCAAGATATCTATTTCTTTCTATCTCCCTCTTTGTTCCTCTCACTCAACCATCTCTTTTTTTCAAGATTTGTTCCCCCAAATCTTCTTGATTGCAACCCGTTATGACTGCAATTTGCTAAGGTGGTCTTCGATATTATCTCTTTTTAGGGGAATCTCTGAATGTCTCTCTTAAATTCCTTCTAATCAGAAGCTGTTCAGTGGTTGGAGTTTTCAGCTTGCGTTTTCTTTGGGTTTTTTTTTGGGGGGGGGGTATCTAAAATCCACTTATGAGTACATCCCATGCCTATCTTTCTGGGCTTGTGATACCTTGCTCAAGAGAATAGTCTCCAAGTTCATCCATTTGACTGAAAATTTTAGGATGTCATTTTTTTCTGCTGAGTAGTACTCCAATGTGTACCACAATTTGTTAATCCATTCTTCAGTTAAGTGGCATCTAGGTTGTTTCCAAGTTCTTGCTATTATGAATAGTGCTGCCATGAACATAGCTGAGCTAATTAATGCCTTTGGGGTATGAATGTGCATCCTTTGGGTATATGCCCAATAGTGGTATTTCTGGATCCTTGGGGAGATTGATTCCCAGTTTTCTGAGGAAATACCATACGGCATTTCAGAGTGTCTGTACAATTTTATACTCCCACCAACAATGGAGGAGTGTTCCCCTTGTTCTGCATCCTCTTCGGCATAAGCTGTCACCTATATTTTGAATTTAGCCATTCTCACAGGTGTAAGGTGGTATCTTGATGTGGGAATATCTTTTTGTATGTTGTAAATATCAATCTTTAAATAAAGGAGCTGTTTTGGGCCATGACAGGCACCATAGAAGAAGGAGGAGGAGGAATAAGAATAGGTAGGAAAGGAAGGGTGGCAGATCAAGCAAGACGCCAAAGGAGCAACATGTAAGGAGCACAGGTGAGCCATGGGCCACGTGGCAGACAGAAATGGGTTGATTTAAGATGTAAGAGCAAGCTAGCAATGTGCCTAAGACATAGACCAAACAGCATGAACTTAATATAAACATCTGAGTCATTTCTGGAGGCCTGAGCTGCGGCAGGTTCCTAAGCAGTCTTGGGTGGCAGGTCTGTGGGTCTCGGACCTCTGGCTGCCCAGGACCTAGAAACCCCTACTACTACAGATGGCACATCCAACATGGGTCAATTATTCACTTAATACCTGAGAAAGTTTAAAAAGGGTTTTAGCAGAAACTGAGCAAAGGCAGCTTCCAAATTGTGTATACAAAGCAGTTCTTTGTACAAAGAAAGCGTGGCGTCCAGGTCACATTTAAAATGGCGCCGGCGGACTGGCAGCAGGCAGTGTAAGCTGCAATCAGGTGGGTTCCTGAAGTCTCATAGAAGACTCAGTAGCATGTGATTGATTTAAAGTTTCTGTTTATTTTGAACAAAAAGGAAACAAAGACAGTTTCTTAGTAGCAGCATTTTCTTTAGCCTGCTCTGTACGCTGGCCACAAATAGAGACGTGGTCCCTTTAAGAGAACTTAGTGATTCAGCCTAATCTGCAAAAACTATGCTGCTCTTTTAGAGAGTGTATTTTAAAAGCTCTTATGGTTAGAAGATGATTAAGGATTCACAATAAAACAGATTCAGATGAAAAGAAAAACCTGTAAATGGGTTACAACGTGTGTAAAAGGTACATAGGCTTCAGAGAGAAAAAAAGAGGTTAGAAAAAGTCTTTAAAAAGAGAAATAGAGTAATAAAAATATAATAAGCTATGTAAAGATGGAAAATAGACACAAAATCTGGATTTTGGTTGTCATTGTATTTTCTTTTAATTTTTAACTGTTAATGAGCTATATACAGAAAGACAATGGATTGCAAATGCAAAGGCTACTAAGTTAAACAAGAATATATATTTTAAAGGTATTTTGATTTCAAAATTTGTGTCTAAGGATTTATTGCTTCGGAAGAGTTTTGCCTTTGTTTCCACAGAAGATGAGAACCTGTGGATTGCTTCCAGGCAAATATGGTTTCATCAACCAAGACCCCCTGAAAAAAAACCTGATGGGAAGAGATAGCCGTATCAGCTTCAGAGCTGCAGACTGATCCAGCCTCAACAATCCCTGAGATTTTCAACGCTCCTTAATCAGCAGGAAGTAGTAACAGAAAACTGTGCCCAAATTCCCCAAATATTGTTTCTAAATGTTTGTTTTCATTATAAATGGTTGATGGTCTAAGAAGAGAAAGGGGATATGGTATATGAATGATTTTTTTAAAAAATTAGATTATTGAATTTACTTAGATCAGGAAATCAACTGTTAATCTCAAAATGTTTTACATTGGTATAGATTTTGGTTTATGGATACAAATTTGAGGTCAATTTTGTTATGCTGTATGTATTTTTCTATTATAGTTTAAGGTATGATTTTCATGTAACTGATTTAAAATTGTAATGTATAATTAAGAAATGAAGGTTAATGGTCACCTTTGATAATCAAGTTAGGTTAGTTAGGAATTTTAGGTATACAAAAATATATTTCAATTAGGTAGGTAATCTTTAAATACTTCTAAAACCTACAGAATATGGCATTTAAAATGTTTTAAGAACTTAGACTTTTCTGGACAGTGAGACAGGTCTGCTCTTAGCAGCACCAACCTTCTTCAAGAGAAAAATGGGCATTGAAGAAACTCCACATAGAGTCTACTCTCTTTGTGGCAATGGTTAGCCACTGCAGAAGAACCTGTTCTTATATTGACTGCTTGGAAGTATGCTGTTTAAACTGGACATGCAGGTTCCATAGGAAGGTGACCTCTGAACTTTGGCAGAACAAGCCGAGATGGTCCTTCAGGTTCCTGCTTTGCAGAAAAACTGTCAGACATTCTTCAGGACTCGAGGAGAAGCAACTGATGAACTGTGCCAGAAAGGGCAGAGCAGATTTCCTGCTTCACTGAAATGAAAAGAGACTCTGGGCCTGTAGGCTGAAGATGGATGCCCCAACTTTATAAAGGAACTTTGGGTGACTGTCCAGGCAGATAGGTGTCATCTCTGTCCTTTCTAGATATTAGAAGTTGCTTGCACTTCTGGGTTACTTGGGTAAATATATCCTTCTGTGGTCTTTGATGTAGTTGAAGATTAGATAGTTATAGGTACAGTTTTTCTTAGTCATTTGAAAGATATATTGGATATAAGACTTTAGATTCATAAAGATAAGGTAGATGGTAAGAGTATTTTCTTTAACTTTGCTAAGTACAAATAGACTAGATATTATAACTGTAATTCTTGCTTGATGGCTATTTTGTTATATGTAATTTTGCTAGTTAAAATTGGAACCTTCGTTTTTGATTAGACAGAAAGGGGGAAATGATGTGGAACTGCCTTTCTGTATGCTGTAAATCTCAATCTTTAAATAAAGGAGCTGTTTGGGGCCATGACAGGCACCATAGAAGAAGTAGGAGGAAGAATCAGAATAGATAGGAAAGGAAGGGCGAAGTCAGAGGCAGATCAAGCAAGCCTGAAGCCCAAAGAGCAACATGCAAGGAACACAGGTAAGCCACGGGCCACGTGGCAGACAGATTAATAGAAATGGGTTGATTTAAGATGTAAGAGCAAGCTAGCAATGTGCCTGAGACATAGGCCAAATAGCACAAACTTAATATAAATGTCTGAGTCATTTCTGGAGGCCTGAGAGGCGGTGGCGGCTTCCTAAGCAGTCTTGGGTGGCAGGTCTGTGGGTCTCAGACCTCTGACTGCCCAAGACCTAGAAACCCCTACTACTACAGTATCTCAAAGTTGTTTTAATTTGCATTTCTCTGATGGCTAAAGATGTTGAGCAAATTTTATGTGCCTTTCAGCCATATGTAATTCTTCTGTTGAGAATTCCCTTTTTAGCTCTGAACCTTATTTTCAATTGGGTTATTTAGGTTTTGGGGCTCTAGTTTCTTGAGTTCTCTCCATATTTTTGAGTCCAGTCCTCTGTCAGGTGTAGGGTTGGTAAGATCTTCTCCCATTCTGTAGGCTGTCCATTTTGTCATATTATGTGTCCTTTGCGTTACAGAAGCTTCCCAGTTTCAGGAGGTCCTACTTATTTTTATTGATTGTTGTTCTTAGTGTCTTTGCTACTGGTGTTATATTTAGGCAGTGGTCACTTGTGCCAATGTGTTGGAGGGTATTTCCTACTTTTTTCCTATCAAGTTCAGTATAGTTGGGGAATACACATGTATTTATATAGGAGTCCATGCAAAATGTTTGAATATATAAAATATATACACGTGTATATCTCTATATATTATATAGATATCATATTTATACTAACAGGTTCTATATCAGTAAAATTAATCCACAATTATAGAAGATACATCTTAAGACACCTGGTATAGAAGATGTGACAACTGGCTTCAAAAAATAATTTAGATGTTTTGAATAGAATATAAAAGACTTGTATTTTGAATAGAGTATATTTTATGGACATATTATTTCAAAATTAATTGAATTATCAACTTCTAATTCATATACTTTGTTAGATGCATCTCTAAATTTTGTTTTTGAAATGTTTGTAATTGCAATAAAAATTAAAATTTTACTTTACAGCTAATATCCACTTATAAGTGAGTATATACCATGTTTGACTTTCTGGGCTGAGCTTTAGGAATCTTGCTGAAGTGAAGAAGGAAGTATTGTAGGAGCCAGAGAGGTCAACATGTAACAAGAAAATCCACAAAAACAATTAAACTGACTAATAGAAACTCATGGAGTCTCAACCAAGAACCAGGAAGTCTACATGGGACAGACCTAGGTCCTCTACGTATATGTCACAGTTGTAGCTTGGTCTTCTTGTGGGACTCCTAGCAATGGAAGTAGAAGCTGTCCCTAATACTTTGGCTGGCTTTGGGGAATCTATCTCTTATACTGGATTGTATTGCCCAGGTTAAGTAAAAGAGAAGGTATTAGTCTTACATCAACTTGATATGTACTTCTTTATTAATAGCCATGGGAGGCTTGCCTCTTTCTGGACAGAAACAGAGTAGTGGGTTGGGGAACAGAGGGGAGGTGGGGGACAGTTAACATAATAAGAGAAGAGAAAGTATGGGAAATTATAGCCTGGATGTTGAATAAATTAATAAAACAAATAAAAGATAAAAATAAAATACATACTTGGCAAAACAGTGGCTATGTGGCTATGATTACTGAAAGTAAGAAGGTTGTGTTGCTTACATATACCATACTTAGTGTTGTTTTTGATGTTTAAAAATCAACTTAAGTCTAAATGTTTTCTTAAACTTACAGAAATGTTAAAAGAATGCAACTGGAGTGTTAACATCCTCATCTTACAACCTCTTACAGTGCCCCGCGCCTATTTCTCGCCAGCAAGGAAAGACACGGCACATACACAGGATCCTTCTGCAGTACAGCTTTAATGTATCTTGGGGGAGAGCATTTAGCTTATGGAAAATGGAGAGGGAGGAGAGAGGAGAGAGAGAGAGAGAGAGCAAGGGGGATGGGGGCCGAGCGGACAGGGCCCGGCGGGGAAAGGGAAAGCCAAAAGGACCACGAGGTAGGAAGCACCCGGTTTTATGTCGACCACGTGGCCCCCGCTTTAGACGTAACATCTTCCTATAGGTTGCAGTCCAGTACCCCACGTGACGCCACGGAAGAGGCTGAGAAACCAGTCTCGCGACTATAGACTCAGGCGGGTTGGCCAGCACCAGATAATAGCGCCACCTTGAGGAACTGGAGCCAGCGGCCTCCAACATTACAGGACTTTGTAAAGGAAGACAGTGGGACTGTTATTGCACAAGGTGATGTCATTCTGAAAAGTTAGGTGAAGACAGCAGAACAAATGGAGAGAGAAAAAGACACATGGGACACTACTGTCAAAATATTTCAATGACAGAGGTTTCAGTTAGATATGGCTCATTGGGCAAAAGTGTTTGTGAAAGAAAGAAGGAATTATATTCAAATCCATAACATCCAACATGGTTACAGCAATAGGTGATCATTAATCTAGTGGTGTAGCTGGAAACAAGTAGATTACAGGAGCTTGTTGGACAGGTAGGCTACTAAAATCAGTGAGCTGAAAGATTAGTGAGAAAATAAGAGCAGAAAAATAAATTTAAAAACCATGGAGGAAAACACCAAATGTCCTTTTCTGACCTCTTTTTGTGTGTAACAGGACCCAAGCACCATATATATATATACATATGTTAGCACACACCACACATGCATGAATACACACAATATGCTCATTCACACAGAGAGACAAATATATTCCTCAAATGCATGTAAGAAACTGCATAAATATAACAAATAATAAATAAACTTAATCCACGCCTCTAAACATGTATATCTCAGTAAAGATGAGTAGTATAGCTTTATGTATGGTAAATTTATTTTAAAAATCTACAAAACATCAACATCTCTTTCATTTTTAAAATTAGGCAATTCTATATGATAAATTATAAAAAATCATTTATAAAATAAGAATAGAAATTGAATTCCTTAAAAGTTTTAAATGCTGCTCAGCAAAACTCATCACTGACAACATAAAATAACACATTAATCATTGAAAGTAATATTTGTAATTTATATGTAGTGTGTTGATTCTGGTGTCAGAGATTGAAAGTGGGCCTTTTTTTATAGTAGCTGTGTACCAACATACACAAAGGCCCTAGATTTATTAAAAAATTTTTATCAATGGGCAATAAAACCACAATGGCCATAGATCAGAGATGAATTTTTAATATGTAAATTACTAGTAAGCATTTCAAAAGACTGTAATCTGGAAAGAGGAAATTAAAACGTCTGTGGAGTTCACATAAATAAATCAAAATGACTGATAATATCAAGTAAAATTGTTGAAAAGTGCAGAGAACCAAAGAGATACCATATGTACCTGTCCGGTAAAAGCATAAAGTGGCATGGTCTCTTTGGATAACATTTGCTATTTTGTGGGAGGAATGAGCTAATCCAAATATATTAGCAGATTTGAGCACCTAGATATTTGGTTTAAAGAAATGAAAAATGATAAAATGTCATGTAAAATGTGTAAGCGCTGTGTAAGATAGCTCAAGCATTGGAAAAGTCCCCACATATCTATCATTCTAAACTAAATAGTTTTGGGTATATTTATTATATGCATATACTAAATTAATGCTCATTAACTAAAGTGCTTTATAAGATGGATCTATACATCTCTATATGACTTTATATATGTATTATATATATGTATACAGACAAAAAACTTAATATCAACCAAGCATTTAAAGAAATTAAATGTTTTAATTAAAAATTAAGTAAAGCATGTAAAAAAGATATTATTGTTATTATTGAAATTATAATACATTAACAAGACTGTGCAATAATAAAAATGTATTGAATTCATGACAACATGTCATATCTGAAGATGAAAGAGAAATCTCATGTCATTTATATAATAAAATTGATAGTTATTTCTATATATAGTATCATATCACTATAAAGAGTGTAATGAATGACTTTTTTCAAAAGATTTAACCTTCTATGAATACTCAGAAAACATGTATAAGCTGCTGAACTTTTGAAAAACATGAACCCTAAAATAATGATGCTAATATCTGTAAACATCTGGGAAGGTGGTTCAGACTCAGCATTCAGGTCAATGACAGCCTGCAATACAAATGGAGCTCTTGTGTCAGAAAGCAAAAAGAAAAACAGATTGTAATAGAGAGAACAAGGCGGTCACATAGGCAGGTGGACAGAAAGAGAGTCAGAAAAGAAAAGGGGGAGAAGAAGAGAAGAAGAGAGAGGAGGGGTGGAAACAATTTGTTAAAACGTATTAAGTGATGGGTATAACTTTAGTAACTAATAGAGATACAATAAAATGATTAGATGCTTATATTATTTGACAATTGTTTGCATTTAAAGGGCATAAAAATCCAAGACAAATTAAATACATATATTCAAAAAAGCAATAAATTAAAAACAAAACCTTAAGAGTTAGGCAGCACAGAAGATATAGAACAAAAATATAATGAAGCAACACTGCTTTAAAAAAGGAATGCAAATATAAATCTCTAAAGTCTTAAATTCTTAATGGGTTTCATGTTGATTGATTGATTAATTGATTGATTGATTGATTGACTGTTGTGGAAGAGAGAACATAGGCACACTACTGTATACCTAGGAGGGCCTTTGACAATTTGCAGAAGCCTATTCTTTCTACTGTGTGGTTTTCAGGAACCTAAGGCCATATCATCAGGATTGCCAAAAAGTGCCTTTACCCACTGAGACAAATTACCAGTCCCAGCCAGATTCCTAAAATTAAGTGAAAATAATCTACTATGTTACATAACGGATGAATATGTGTGTTCCTTCAATGCTTTACTTTCAGCTTTTAAAACAATTTTTATTTGTGTGTGTGTGTTAATTTTACAGCCAAATGTTTCAAAGGGGCAATTAACTATTGACAGACCCCAAAGCAAGTGGAAATTCCACAAGGAGATATTCCTGAGTGTCTCACTGAGCTCTGTGTCAGTCATTTTGTGGTCATGGCACAAGGGCAAGACAAGCCCACAACACAATTCTCACAAATTGTCCTCATCGATACATTCTGTGTGCTGTGTGACTAAACTATCAATTATGTAACGCAAACACTAATCCCATAATATTTGTGGTCATTTGAAAGAAAATGGCTCCCAAAGGAGTGTAACAGTTCACAGGTGTTGTTGTGAAATATTTGTTCAACTAGACAAAGATATGTTACATTTGTTTATACTGAGCTTCTTTCACTATGTTAAAAGTGCTCTGTATTTGCTTTGATTAAATAAAATTAATCAGGGCTCAGAGAGGTGGGGTTGGACGGAAAGTAACAAGGAAGAGAATAGTTTGTAGCTTTTTTTTTTTTTTTTAAGTTGGGACAGTGTGGAAAGTGAGAAGCTTCCAAGAGGCCAGCAATAAGAGAGAGCTATCCAGCTGCTACTCTAATTCTGAGATCATGAGTATTTTTCTTTTGCCTTTGAATCTCAAGATTTATTAGAAGGACAGAGATTTAGTCAAAGCCACCTTTAGGGACAACAAAAGAGCCATTGCGTGGGGCAATAGAATTTCCAGAATTTCCCCAGTTTATGGCCCTAACAGCCAGGTACTAGTGGTTTAAAGCACAGCCACTATGAAGGAGGTAAAGCAGCAAGTTGTGGCTTGTTAAAGAGGTGATGGCCTTGTTGGAGGAAGCATGTCACTGTGGAAGTGGATTTTGAGTCCTCTTTTGCTCCACCTTTGTTCAGTGTGACAGTCAGGCCATTTTCTATTGCTTGCAAGATGTAAGACTCTCACTTACTACTCCATCATTACATCTGCTACCATGACACCCTCTTCCTGGCCATGACGATAATGGACTGAACTTCTGAAACTGTAAGCAAGCCACCCCAATTAAAAATTCCTTGTAAGAATTTCTGTGGTCATGGTATCTGTTCATAACTATAGAAATCCTCAAACAGTATTTAAATGAAGATTGCCACAACTATTACCATAACTCTATTAACATACTGCTTTTAGAGGTATATTAATTATCTAGTTACCTACATTACAAATAGGTTAGTATATTTTAAACTTCATTTTATACAACTCTCCCCAGTACCGCTTCTTAATAAAAGCCATTATATTGACTTCTAAAATTACATAATAATTTGCTTAGTTTTTATTTTTATAAAAATATATAATCTGTGTATATGGTTTTTATCTAATACAATTTTAATAACTGATCCATTTCATAATAAGCATTAATTGTTACAATAAGATTTCTTGGTCCTGGGTGCCAGAAGTCCAGACCCATAGACCTGCAGCCCTAGACTCCTTAGCAACCTTTGCTGCTCAGGCCCACAAAATGATTCAGATGCTTATAGTAAGTTCACGTTGTTTGGTCTATGGCATAGGCACATTGCTAGCTTTCTCTTACATCTTAACTCAACCCATTCTCATTAATCTGCCACGTGGCCCATGGCCCACCTGTGTTCCTTACATGTTTTTTCTTCAGCATGGGCTCCAGTACAAATGTTAGAATTATGGAGAGTAAAAGAAGCAATTGCAACATATGGGATGCATTCACCATTTGTAAAGCAAATGTTGAACTCCTGGTCATATTGTAACCGGGTCACCCCTAAAGATTGATTAGATATGGTTACAGCTATGCTAGAGGCAGAAACACTTTTACAATGGAAATCATGGTGAAGGGAGGAGGCTAAAATAATAGAACAAAGAAGCAGGGCCAGGGGCATAGAAAGACAGAAAGGCAGAAGAAGCCATAGCTCACACTGTTAGTCCCAGTACTTGGGAAGAAGAGGCCAAGAGAAGCCAGGAGAAGCCAGTCTGTGAAAACTGGAAGATAGCTAGGTAAGATCTGACTGTGATGCTTACTCTCTCTAATATCTCTGACTTTCACAGAGATCTATCCCTGAGTTTAATTTATTCATGCAACAATTAATAGTTCAAATCATTTTTTTAATTAAATGGCAATGTGCATGTCTTCTATTTCCTATGGTATAATGGCTTTTCTCTTAATTTAAGGTTATTTTATATGCCATAGCAGTAAATAATTTCTGAACATAGGTATAGTAGTCTAGTCAGATATTTTAAACCATCCAAAAATATTACTGAACTGGGACTCAAAAACAGGCTCATGGTCTATGCATGTTTAACTGAGGACTACATTGGAAATAAACATTCCTTAATGCACATGTACTACATTGTAAACTTCAGCACTGCCAGATTCATTAAAATTACTGATGACTGATGAACCCAGGTTATAAGTCTTCTTCAGTTTAAATTTTGATAATTCCTTAAAATGGAACCATACTAAATTTGAAGTAGGAGGAATTTTAAAATGGTAAAAAAAAAAAAAAGAAGTGTTAACTGTCAAATTTTATTAAAAAGAAATAAAACACAAAAAGTTGGTCTAACTAAAGAGAATTATATACTTAGCCAGTAATTACAGAACAACTCTAAAGACTCAAATAAAAAAATTAAGAACTTCACTTGCTCTGTCCCAGCCTGAACACTACACTGACAATTTGTGGTAGTTCTCATTTTTATCTGTTTGCTTGCTGGATTTTCTGATTTTTTTCTTTTGGTTTGATTTTTTATGGTTTCCCTATGTTTTGATGTAAGTCTCCTTTGTAGGATAGATTGGCCTCACACTCGCTGTGTACATTAGGTAGACCTTGAACTTAATAACATTTCCTCTGTCTCAGTCTCCCAAAAGATGATATCACACACATTATTTCCACATCTGTGTAAGAGTTCTCTTTAGAAAACTTTCTTAAGCTCCAAAAGATAGGGAACTCACTCACAGAGTGGCTTGGAGCTGCTAGATTGATTGGAGATGACATTCACATCAAAGAACACCATAGACAATCCCACTACCACAGAATATACCAACCTCATGCACAACTTCATCTTGAAAGTATAGAACATTGTTCATGAAACACCCCCAGAGTAGCTTAACCCTCCTTTGAATTTACTCTTGAAAAAATAAATATGGTTGTACTAGATAAAGAGCATTTACAGATGGTGAGTCAGAATACAATGGAATAAACCAGTCTTGGCTTCCTGTGTTATTATTAAATTTAATTTCCCCAAGAATAATAGTGTTAATCTTGTCAGTGGGTATGTGATGGTTGCCTGAGAGTCCGTGTGTAGGACATGTCATTGATCAGAGGTAGCTCTGCCCACCCAAATAATTTTTGTCTCTGGTGATCCCATCAGTACCTCAGAAAGCTGAGTCCTCTTGTCAGGCTTTGGAGTAAGAGCTTATAATAAGGCCACACTCAATTTCCTTCTGACCCTCAGTTTACTTTGTCACCCCTGGAAAGCCTGTTTTTCTTTAAATAAAAATTTCTAAACCTGGAAAAATTATTATCTTTCTTTCTACTGAATAAAATGTTGTTTCCATTTTGTCAGTCTAACTTTCCAAGTTAATTTTTCTGTGGAATTCCTTGGTATTGGAAGGACTGAGCAATTACAATAAAAACTTCACAAAATGTCCATCTTTGAAAATGCAAATAGTCCCATTAAGGGTAACTGGTGAATGAGAGAAACTTATTTGGGGATTTAACCTTCATGGTTAATGTTTAAAAAATTAAAACAAAAGTGTTTGACAAGCAATTTAGAAGATGCTGGAGGTATATATCAAGCTCTCCAGATTCATATGATTGCTCTGAGTGAAGGCATGAAACAATTCATATTTCTGTATAGCATGTTTCCATTTCTTGTTTAAATATTTTAGGAGAATGTTATAAATTCATTTTTAGTAATGAAAGATAAATGGGGCATATAACATCTGAGTAGAAGCCATTTTCCAAAAATATCTATCATATATTGCTTATGTAAGAAGGTATGATAAATAATTGTTATTTATATCTGAGATACTGAAGTCTTGGATCACATTTTCTCCTGTAAGAAAACATATAGTACTGTGAATGTCAGTTGTCTCAGAAGCTTTGCTTCAGTGATAACACTTTGGTTGCATGGATTTTGAAGAGCTTAGTGTATCTGTATTCTTTAATAGCCTCACTCTATAAGAAAATGCTATTCTTATTAGATATAGTCTTTGCCCATAATAGTATTGCTGCTTGGAGATTCTACTATCACTACACACTTAAGATGTTACCAAATGCTTTAATATGTTTACTTATGTCATAAAAATCATAATAAAAACACATGTTGCCATAATAGTAGTATGATAAAACCTCCATTTAGCCAGGCAGTATGAATGATTTCTAAATGCCATTATGTGATTAAGCAGTGAGGCAAACAGTTTCTATTGCCTTGTGATGTTCTATAATAGGTGTTGAAATTGCCTCTCAACATCACACCCAGGAGTATCTCTTTGAGATTTTTTACATAATAATTTCAAAGGGTTGTAAAAAAGAATAAATAGTCATTAAAAAACACGTTTCTTAGGTAAATGTGATACATTGTATCACCCAGTGTGCAGTCATACAAGTCTAATGCATGTCAAGGAAAATATTTCTTAGAGAATAGTTTAGCTTTTTTCAAAAAAAAAAAAAAAAAAAAAAGAACTGGCAAGTCAAAATTGGTTAAATTTGACTTATTTAAATGTAGTTTTCTATCTTGAAAAATAATGATAGCAAATTACCTTCTCCTCAATTTTCAAGGTGACAGTTTATCAGTCATGGCATTGAGTTGATGCTGACTTTTCCATTTCCCCCATCTTTAAATTGCCTCCTGTACTGTGAGGAATCTGGCATGTTCACTTAGGTGAAAGTGAGACTTCCCTTACCCTGGTGAATGATAGTGAAAATTTGCCGAACAGAGCAACTACTACAGAGCAAGAGGGGCTAAGGGTATATGAATGAAAGCTATAGCAGAAAAGTACAAGAACCCAGGATTTAAATTTCTGTTTAGTAACATAATGGGACTAATGATATCATCATTGTATTACAATGACGTGGCAGAGACCTATGTCAACTCTCATAGATGTTTTTTGAATCACCCTGAGTTCAGAGCAAAATAAGCTCTCAGCAAGATTTCAGTGCCAATATTGTAGTCTATTCCCAGAGAATCTGACCTTGGAATAAGTGTAGTCAAAAGCATATAGCTTGCTTGTAATGTTGAAAGTATATCAGAAACATAAAGAGCCATTTAACATAGAAGGCAACCCACTCAATAAGTCATGCGTGCTCTTCTATCTCATCTGCCATGGTGGCTGATGGAAGTTTTGCATTTTAATAAAAAGCTGAGGAGCAATTTACACTACTCTCAGAATTATCCCTAACTAAGGGAAAAAGACTGGAGGATAACACGCTAATGCAGAGTCATTAAGTAGTGCTGCTGATACAGGATAGTAGATGCCAATATGCCTTGGGTCTGGAAAGCACAGACACAGGGTGCTCTATATTTTCAGAACAAAGCTCTGAAATATAGGCACAAAGAGCAGCAAATATAAGTACAAGACTGAATGTAAAAAGGCTCTACCAGTATTTTCTGTGTACAGTAAATTTGTAGTATGTCCCTTATATTATTTTCTATTCTCATTTTAAATATTTTGATAATTTTGTCACTATAGGTTCAACTGAAATACTGAAAGATTGTCAATCATAGTGATTGTCAGAACTCAAGAGCATGAATATACTATCAATGATCTACTTCTTTCTAGGTTGGGTTGTCAACTTTGTATTGTTCAATTGGTCCTTCTATGAACTTAAACTATATATATTATATGACCATAATCCATAAATTTAACCACATGTAGCTTTCTCTATTGAACTTCAAGCCAACAACCAATATTTTTGTAGCTCTAATGCTAAATGATAATATTTTAATAAAAAAAATCTCAACCTACTTAAGGCTAAGTAGTTCATTTTATTTTGGATATGAATTATCTCAATTTTCACAGCATCCAAAGAAGTCAGATACTCTTTTATTAGAATTTAACAAGTGAGAAAAGAAGATTGGGTACCTTAATTAGCTTGCTTAAAATCAGCTAATGTGTGGTGGGGAGTGGACTTGAAACAGGGATTCAGTTTTCAATTCCCCAGTACCCTTCAGTTAGTTAATTTGAAAATATAAAGACACTAAGTTACATTTAATGCACATATATCATGGATCTCATTCATGTAACTGTGGAGCTATTTTTCAAAGATGGATTTAAAGTTGGACATCAAATAGTGGGGGTAACTCGAGTGTGGATCAAAGCTAGTGCCCTGAAGAATCTTCCATTCAGACATACTTCTACTAGAGTCATGAAGAGTCTCAAGTGGTTTATTCAGGCCCACATAGATTGTGCTCTACAGTCTATCCTATTTAAAGACAACTGTAGACATTAATGCCTTCTACAAAGTACTTCACAGTAGCAACTTAGTTAGTAGGGATTGCATAATTATAGAGAGTGAAGCTTACCCGATCAGACTTGGTTTTTTGTTGTTGTTGTTGTTTGTTTGTTTGGGGTTTTTTTTGTTGTTTTTTTTTTTGTTTTTTTTTTTTGTTTGTTTGTTTTTGTTTTTTTTTTTGTAAAAACGTGGTGAGCATGATCCTGGGAATTAAAATGAGTGACTTCCTCTAAATTATCCACATCTAAAACACATGATTCAATTGGGTTACAAATATACATGCCCTAGATCCTACATTCTCTATCATCTCTGTCCTAATTAGAGTCTCTTACTAGGAAAAAATTCTGAACATTTTATTGATTTCTTTTACACAACTCCATATAGCTTAAAATAACTTTTATATTTAACATCTCACTTACAGAATAACACACATATATAATGTTTGAACAATGATTAAATACACACTTCTTTACTCATCTCATATTTATAATGAAATGACTATGTTTTGTAATGTATTTTTAGAATATCTGGGCTGGCAAAATGTTTCAGGGGGTAAAAGCTCTTGCCACCAAGCATTGTGATCTGAGTTCCATCTCACTTGGTAGAACGAGAGCACACTCAGACTGTCCTGTGACCTCCACATGTGTGCTATGGTGGCCTTTTCTCTGTCATGCTTCTTTCATATACACACACAAATAAATATAAAAATTGTTTAAAAGAATAAAATATCTGTCTTTGATATATATATATATATATATCATATATATTTTACATGTGTATTCATGCATTGTTCTGATGACTAATTAGGACAAGAAGGCCTTTAAATGAAAAATAGAAGGCAGAAAATGTAATTACTTTTCTGACACAATTCATGGACATTTTCAATAGAATATATAAAAACAAATTAACATGTCTGTATACAGTGTGAGACTTTCTCAGTTATCTCTTGAGCTCTGTATTTATGAGATTTTATAAACAGAGATGAAAGACAATAGATCACATATTGAATGAATATTAATTCAGTATTTTAAAGTCTTCCGTTAAATTACTGACATCTACCCATATTTTTTGTAAATTTCCTTTTATTCATTATATCCCAATCATAGTTTCCCCTCCCTTCCTTCCTCACATTCCTTCACCATTTCTCCTCCTCACCAGATACACTTTCTCTTTGATTTTCTTCAGAAAAGAACAGACCTCCCAGGGATAGCAACTGAATGTGGGGTAGAAAGTTATAAACACTAGACACACCTCCTTGTATCATGGCTACATGAGGCAATGGAGTAGGAGGAAAATGGTTCCAAGAGTAAGAGAAAGAGTCAGAAATACCCCTACTCTTACTGGAAGGTACCCCACAAGAGCAAAAACACAACCATGTATATACACAGATGTAGGTGAGTTTCACTTACAAGGCACCAATCTAAGATTAATATTTATGGAAATATAAATCAACACTCACGATACAGGTAACAGCTTATAGCAGCGCCTGAACAGGGACTGTAGTATCCAAGTGATGGGCGATGGATTCCAAACCAGTCTCTCCAACAACCAGGAACCAGGCAAACCGGCCTCTTAGGGTCCCAGCAGCTCCTTATCAATGAGTTGGCCACTCCCCCTTCAGGGGCCCGGGAACCTGGGTAAGCATCCTCGGATCTTATCAGCTGACACCTGAATCCCACCACATCTCCCCCTTTTGTCTAACTAAGAAGGTTACATTGGTACAGATTTTGGTTGATTGATACAAATTGAAGGTCAATTTTGTTATGCTGTATGTATTTTTCTACTTTTGTTGAAGGTATGATCTTTATGTAACTGATTTAGAATTGTAATATATAATTAAGAAATGCATATAAGTTACATTTTTGGGTATGCATAGATATATTTCAATTATGTAGGTAATCTTCAGACATTCTTCAGGACTCGAGGAGGAGAGGTGACTGATGAATAGCAGAGCAGATTTCCTGCTTCACTGAAATGAAAAGAGACTCTGGGCCTATAGGCTGAAGATGGATGTCCCAACATTATAAAAGAACTTTGAGTGACTGTTCAGGCAGATAGGTGTCATCTCTATCAAATCTAGATTTTGGAAGTTGCTTGCACTTCTAGTTTACTTGGGTAAATATATCCTTCTGTGGTCTTTGATGTAGTTGAAGATTAGATAGTTATAGGTACAGTTTTTCTTAGTCATTTTAAAGTTATATTGGATACGAAACATTAGATTCATAAGGATAAGGTAGATGATAAGAATATTTTCTTTAATTTTGCTAAATACAAATAGACTAGATATTGTAACTGTAATTCTTGCTTGATAACTATTTTGTTATATGTAGCTTTGCTATGTTAAAATTAAAACCTTTTTTCCTAATTAGACAGAAAGGGGGAGGTGATGTGTAAATGCCTTTCTGTATGCTGTGAATATTAATCTTTAAATAAAGGAGATGTTTTAGCTCTTGACAGGCACTGTAGAAAAAGTAGGCAGAGAAATCAGAATAGGTAGGAAAGGAAGGGCGGAGTCAGAGGCAGATAGAGCAAGCTGCCCAAGGAGCAACATGTAAGGAGCACAGGTGAGCCACGGGCCATGTGGCAGACAGATTAATAGAAGTAGGTTGATTTAAGATGTAAGAGCTAGCTAGCAATGTGCCTGAGCCATAGGCCAAACAGCATAAAGTTAATATAAACATCTGAGTCATTTCTGGGGCCCTGAACAGCAGAGGTGGGTGGTTAAGGGGTCTGGCATGGCAGGGTCTGAGCCTCTGGCCACCTGGGACCAAGAAACCCCCACTACTACACACAGAAGAACTATCTCAGATGGGTGAAGGCTCCAAGATTATTGCTTCAGTCTCTCTGAGCTCCTAGGTGCTCTGCTTAGTTGCCTTTGTGAGCGATTTTTCTCTTGGTGTCCTTGAGCCCTCTGCTCTTACCATCCTCCTCCTGTGTGTTTTCCAGAGCTCTGCCTATGTTTGGCTGGGGGTGGGGGGTGTCTCTGCATCTGCTATCAGTTTCTGGATGACAATTTACCTAGGCATCACAATCTATGAGTATAGCAGACTATCATTAGGAATCATTTAATTGACAGTTTTACTTTAGTTTCATTTTGCTTTGTTTTCCAGTCCTGTTGGATAGTTAGGTTTCTGAACTATCCAGCCTCCTACCCCTGGACATCCAGGCAGTACCAGGCGTAGGCTCCCCCTGGCGGCCTGGGTCTCAAATTGGTCCAATCATTCGTTGGCCACTCCCTCAAGTTCTGATCCACTGTTACTACCCTAGTACATCTCATAGGCAGGAATATTGCAGTTTAAAGCTTATGTGGCTGGGTTGGTGTCCCAGTCTCACCACTGAAAGCCTTGCTTGTAGTTAAAGGTGTCTGTCCTGGACTTTCAGGCCTAGCCTCAAGGTTTAGGCCCACAGACCCGCAGAGACACACAGATGCTTACAATAGTTTTAGGCTGATCAGCCTAAGGTCCAGGCATATAACTTGCTAACTCTTTATGCTTACCCTAACCCATGTCTCTTATCCTGTTCAGCCATGCAGCTAGGTACATTTTCTCAGAGCAGCATGGTTGTCCTCTGTTTCTTCTGGCTTCTCTCTGGCATTCTGCTCTGTTACACCTGTTCCTAGAATCTTCTTAGTCAGGTAGCCCCACCTACACTTCCTGTCTGCCTTTGGCCAATCAGTGCTTTTTATTAAACTCATAGACAGGCACAGTTATTTACAATGGAGCAACATAATCCTCCTACACTTGCCTGATTATAAAAGATGGTCAATTAAAGCTCCTTGTCCTCCATTACTAGAAATCTTTGCCCCCTGCTTGATCCCTCCAGTTCCCACTCCTACTGACCACCCAGTTCACCTGATGTGGGCATGCCTTTCTGTATGCTGTGAATCTCAATCTTTAAATAAAGGAGCTGTTTTGGGCCATGACAGGCACCATAGAAGAAGTAGGAGGAGAAATCAGAGCATAGGTAGGATGCAAAACCTTCCTTTTTGATTAAGCAGAAAGGGGGAAGTAATGTGGGAATGGCTTTCTGTATGCTGTGAATCTTAATCTTTATCCTGTTTACCCTTCCCAGGAAGATCCATACTTCCCTTTGGAGTCCTCCTTGTTACTTAGAATCTCTGGGTCTGTAGATTGAAACAAGATTTCCTTTATCTAACAGCTAATATCCACTTCTACGTTAGTGCATATCATATTCATCTTTGGGGTTTGAGCTGCCTCACTTGGCATGAATTTTGTAAAAGCTCATTATTTGAGAACTGGTGTTCAGTCATTACATGTATAAAATCTTATATGTTTTTTACAGATACATCAAGTTCATTTTTATATTCTCCAAGGTATCTTTTAACTTTTTCAAAAAATGAAAGTGCTGGAAATGAATGTACCTTTGGCCAAAATAAAAATGTTTTTTTAAAAATAATAAAAAGTAGAAAGTGTATATGGTAGAATATAGATCTACTCTAGCTTCACGCACACACACACACATACACACCCCCCCCCACACACACACACACACACTCCAGCATAGACAGAAACACACACAATTTCAGAACATTTTAACAGCAAGGCAGTTAGGGCTTATTTATAGCAAAAGACCAATCAATGTAAGAATAAGGTCAGGCAAACCATTGTTTCACATGGAACAAATGGCCAGGGGATTTCAATTAAGAGAAGTAATACCATCAATGGTTCCTACCTATAAGCCATGACATTTTAACATGATTTATCTTACTCTGCTTCTTGGAGCTACAAATAGAAAAACAGGTGAGCGTGTGACAACATGAACCAGGCTGGTTCTGTGTCGCAGCTTGTTTCCAAACTGACATCCTGAATGAAGAAAAACAAAAGTCCCCGAAGAGAAAACAGACATTTGATCTCTTTTACCATAAAACTGCCATTTACTATTTGAAGCTGAGAAATAAAAACGGTGGTAACCGAACTGAAACTCAACTCCAAAGCAAATGTCCCTCTCTTATATTTCTAGAAAGAGAATCAAAATAAATTGTTAAGAAAAGAAGTTACTTAAAAAATAATTGGCTACAAAACAAACTTATAATCTAACTTTTGAAAAAAATCTTAGTAATATTTAAAAAACCATAGAACATATCATCAAATCCAAGTCAAATTTATTTATTAATTAAGGAAATATTACTTGGAGATCAGAGGTCACCTGGGGATATATATAGGTATAATGGTCATTATTCTATAAAGGAAACGATCTGATAAAAATTAGTCTATGTTAAATGGGAATTTGTTAGATTTGCTTGCAGTTCATTGTATGAGTAGTTCAACAATGACTATCAGACACTGCAGAGGATGGGATCCCATGACTACAGATTTATTCTGGAAGCCTCCAAGCCTTCTGGAGAGGTACAGTTCTTCATCTCTTTAGGAAGCCTGAAGAAGCTGGTTCTAAGCTCAGTGCAGAAATGGATGATAACACAGATACACATGCTGGAAAGAGTGAAGACAAGCCAGAAAAAAGGACAGTTTCTCTTCTTCCATAGCTTTCAAAATTATTCGAATTTTAATTTTTAAAATGTAATTACACCATTTATTCCTTTCTTTTCCCTCCCTGAAGCCTCTTCAAGGTATCACTCCAGTCACTTTCTTTCTAAAATTTATGGCTTCTACTTCTTTAACATATTCTGATCTGCATCTATCTGCTCCATATAATGTGCTAAGAAATAAGAAATCTCTCACTATAATGCTCAGAGATTTGTTCTTTAGTTGATTCTAGATCCAGTAGATCCAGTCAAGTTGACAACCGAGACTAGCTATCAGAGGGCACAGTCACTTCTTAACAGTTACTTCTCTTTAGAATCTTTCCAAGAGGATATCCTTAGGTTTAATTTTCCCATCATCCTAAAATCCCCCACAACAATATCACCATTGTATTATCCTTGGGACACAGAATTATGACTGTCTATGATATTCTTAACTACCTGTAGTTTATCACTCTATGGCACAGCATTTAATTATATTCTGAGGTAAGGTGGTGTTATGGGTAGATTTGTTGCCTGCAAGGCTAATATTTTTCTTTTCCATTTTTTATTTATTTAAAAAGATTTTTTTCCATATCTACCCCTGCTCACCCTTGCTTCCCTCCTCCCAGTCCCTCCCAGTCCTCCCTCAGCCTTCCTCCATTCTCACCACCCCCCATTCATTCTCCAAGGAGGGCAAGGAGTTCCAAGGTGAGTCAGTTCAGCCTGGTGTATCCATTTGAGGCAGATCTGATTCCCTTATCCCAGTATTAAGGTTGGGTTTGATGTTCATCTGTAGGGAATGGGCTCCAAGATGTCAGTTCATACACAGGAACATAGTCTGATCCTACACCAAGAGGCTCCACAAACTGCCCAGGCCATTTGACAGCCATCTACCTTTGGAGGGTTTAGTTACTTTCCCCGGAGGTTCCTCAGTGGTTGTTTCTGGAGCTATTGGGAGTTCACTGAATCAGAAACAACTGCTGAGGAACCTTCAGGGAAAGAGTAATATTGTTAAGACATTATTTTTTCAAGTTTAAAATTGTTGAGAATTGCCCTTGTTCTGCCATTCTGATACTATTTTTCAATTGGATATTTGAGCAAGTTTGCAATTGTGCAACTGATACTATTCCATTTTACTTACTTAAAATGGGGAAATTCTAAGTGTCCCTATAACTGTTTAAATTATAAGTTCTAGAATGCAGGTCAAGGTTCATCCATGTGATCAGCAGCAACTGGAGCACGGAATGCAAATTACTCTAATATCCAAAAGATAAATGTTCCATGCTCCTGTGAATATGTGCTGTTCTTGTGTGTCTATCATTTGTTAGCCCTGAATTTCATTGTATTGTTTCACCCAGTCTTTGGCAAACGATGTACTTTTGGGGGAATACATAACAAGTTTACTGAGTCCTGTCTTAACAGCCATTGATTTCTTTCCCTTACCTCAGACATTTGATCAGTTAACAACTCCTCTTCTGGCTTGACGGCCTGTGCTGTTAATTATAATGCTTGAGAAGCTGAGTTAGAGATGGATAGAGACATTGAGGCCAACCTTAGTTATACTGAAAGTGCTGGGTCAGCCTAAGTCACATCTTGAGACCATGTAATAAAACACAGAAACAACAAAAATTCCTGTTGAATCCACCAATGTAACTTGCACATTGTATAAAACCTGTTTTTCCTCCATCCCCATAGCCATTAATATTCAATTTTCTAGAGCTTCTGTACTTGATTTCTGTAATTCCATTTTTTTTTCTACCTCTTCCTAATAGTAGCTTCTGAGTTGGTAATTCTGGACATCAAAACAATCATTGCTACTTAAAACCTTTCTTTGTATTTACATTGTGAAATTGTTTATTTTTGCACTGTTAAATTAATTGGCTCTCAGAATGACTTTTAAAGTCCTTCTCAATCTGGTTCTGACACTACCCAGGTTCTTGGTTCATAAACCTCCACCATCCCCAGGCATATCCATCCTTAGTCATATCACATTCGTGTTCTCAGTTCATCGGTCTCCATCATCAGTCGCATCCCACCCACACAAAATATGGGGTGCAAGTGTCATGTCTTCATACATTCCACTTTCTTTGCCTGTAAGACAATGAAATCATACAAGAAATGGAAAATATGTTAAATAAAAGGAAGTGAGTGATAAAAAATGGAGGTAAGTGATGTCCATAATTATTTTGGATATTACAGTGGGAGAGTAATATAACTTTTCCAGTCTCCAAGATGGAGAGTATAGGACAATATGGCACCAGAAAAAGTGTAAAGACTGAAGGGTTTAGGAAAAAAAAAAAAAGATGATTCATATCTTTGTAGGAGGATATTAGGCAAATACTACCTTTATTGTACAAAATTTAAAAATGAAGAACATAGATTAAAACTGAGAAAATTAAAAGATGAAAAATACCTTTGCATATGAAAGTAGATTCAGACCTAGAGAGAAAGTGAAATATGACTTTCATAATTTCATTTTATCTTAATTTTCAATGATTTCATAGTACCACTTAACATTTTATAAGGCGCATATGTGTCTAAATTTCATTTTAAAGAGAAGGCTAAAAGCTGAAGAAAAGATTCTTCTATCTCTGAGGACATGAAGGTGATGTGGGAATGCCTTTCTGTGTGCTGTGACTATCAGTCTTTAAATAAAGGAGCTGTTTTGGCCCATGACAGGCACTATAGAAAAAGTAGGAGGGGAAATCACAGCATAGGTAGGAGAAGCAGGGCGGAGTCAGGGAGACCAAGCCCAAAGCCCAAAGGAGCAACATGTAAGGAACACAGGTGAGTCATGGGCCACATGGCAGGAAAGATTAATGAAAATGGGTTGAGTTAAGATATAAGAGCTAGCTAGCAGTGTGCCTGAGCCATAGGCCAAACAGCATGAAGTTAATATAAGAGTCTGAGTCATTTCTGGGGGCCGGAGCAGCAGCAGCAGTTGGCTAAGGGGTCTGGCATGGCAGGCCTGTGGGTCTGGGCCTGTGGCTGCCCGGGGACCAAGAAACCGCACTACAGCATGAAGGCAAGCACACAAGTGGCCAGGTTCTTATCTGGAGGATTCCCAATTACTTGGCTTCATGGAGCACTTTAACAGCCATAACCCTCCTGAGGAAGCCCCTTCAGATATAAGAAGGGCAGCTCCACCCTAGACAGTAAAATACCCAAGAGCAGGACTTGAAAATTTACTAATCCTCATCCTGGAAAACTCACTCTCGAAACCCAATATAAAACCCTGTGTTCAGCCCAGTTCTCTGCTGCTTCTAGCCTAATCAGAGGCAGCCACCCTCCTGGATCTTTACCCTCCCAATAAACAGTGCAAAAATAAATAACTTCACAATGTGGTTTGTTGTGTGGTGTAACTTTGGGGTATTCCTTGGCTCTTAACTGCCAGGATACCTTTTCTGTCATCCGAGCTATAACACTTGCATTAGAGAAAACTTCCCCTGAGGAAGAACTGGAGCTCACACATTGGAGAAGCCTATCCCCTCAGTGCTATACCACACTCTTTCTTGTATGCTGTAAGAATAAGGTACCAAAAGGAGCTTATTGAACCATCACCCTCTGAAGTGAAGCTAAGTTCTAGATATTTAAGCATGCACCACAGCAACTATGAGATCAGACATTTATAACAGGCAACGGTAGCACTGGTATGAGGATGTTACTAAGTTATTTCAGAAAATGGCATAAATATTGGAAATCATTAAAACTTATAAAACATTAAAAGCTTACTTATAAAATCCAAGAGAAATCAGGAAAAAAAATATCAGTGTAATGAGACTATTACATACAAAATAATAAAGAGCACATTGGGCTTTCACAATGGCAACAATGTATAAAACTGTGTATCTATGGGGTCATATAGAACAACCTTGACCTTAACAGAAGCCACGTGCAAAGATCTATACATCTCCCTTGTATATAAAGATATGTAATGTTTAAAGAGGCAGAGGATACTGAGTTTATGGTTAAACAATGAAGAGAACATGAGATTCAAGCATCAGATAATAATGGAATGAGGGTTGTCGTCATAGAGTCAAAGGATGCAGTAGCATGAGGGGATTCTGAGTGAATGTGAGGAAACACCAAGGGAACAAACAAGAGGCTTGTGACCCCAGTTTCCTCAGAAACACAGAATTGCTCTTGGAAGGTGCATTTGTGCCCCTCTCAGATATAGCTTATAGGAGTAAGTTTACTTCAGAGTATTCAGTACAAATGGCTGCCCTTATTTATTTATTTACTTTCTTGGGAAAAAAAACATGTTTTGCTCACGTGTGGCTTGTACTTGTGGCTGTACACTTTACTCACTTCGCTCTTCTTAAAACTGAGAGTATAAATTCTCTGATGCTTTGAATAAGGTTGGCTACTGCATTAGAGACTAAATCTGCCTCATTTAACAGCTCCACCAGGTTCTACCACCTCAAGAGATATAAATAGTGGGTGTGATGACTGGACAAGAGATATATTTCTTTAAAAGGAACAAAATATGATTTATTCTACTAGATGGTGCACCAAAACATTTTTTAGAATCAGAATTATGAATGAAAATTATTTGTATATGTTATATGTATTATTTGTATAAAAAATAAATAATATACATATAATGTATAATATGTCTTACAATATTAACATACTATATATCATAATATGATATTAATGTAATGTGGTATATAATATATTTACAATATTCTATATTATATGGTGCATGTTAAAAAATGAATTATATATATAACATATTCACTTACAGATAAATTTTAGAGACAAGTGTTGCTTCTGCTAGTCTTCCTTAAGTTGGTTTATTCAAGGAACATTAGACTCATCTAACTTACTCAACACTGGTGGAAAAATAAAAACAACAGAGATTGAAGATGTGGCTCAGAAGAAAGAATCTTGCTGCTTTCTCAGAGGGCCAGAGTTCTGTTTGCATGCAGCAGCCACATTGGGCTGGTTATAACTACCTGTAACTCTAGTTTTAGGAGCTTGTATGTCCTATGAGGCATTTCTAATCACACACGCACACACACACACACACACACACACACACACACACACACACACACACACACACACACACACACGAAAAAAAAAACCTCTTAAAAGTGAAATTAGTTTTCAGTTGTGAATGTCATCATTTCTGGTGCTAGATTCTTAGGATCTTTGCCAAACAAACTTTAAACTCATTAGGTAAATTAAGTATTAATTACACCTGAAATTACTGCTTTTTTCAGAAGAGATAGTATCTGGTATATAGACCCTTTGGCATTTGCATCTTTCTGTAGAGAGCAAATGTCTTTATATAGGTTTACATTCTGAGTCCTGAAAACGGTTATTATGAGAAATGGTCCATCGTTTTTTGGCAACTTTCATCGCTCCTTCTTAGTCACATGCAGACTTTTATTAAATTATTTTCCTTTCAGAATAACTCAAATACCGATGGCAGTTAGATTAGAAATTCACAGAGATTTATTACTTTCAATGGATCCTTTATTCCTTGTTAAGTCTAGAAAGGCTGCCTTCATGTCACCATTTTGTAATTTGTTTTCTGGGTAAATAACCATGGCAGAGACAAAGGCTTCTGAAGTCTCTGCCATTTTCATCTTTTACAGAAAGACAATCAGAAGAGAGGCTTTTGGAATTAATGCACCACTAAGTACTGTTATAATAAAGTGTGAATGCATTTGTGTTGATTTATGAGCCTGCTTATGATTCCATAGACAATACAGCATTCTCTGGAAACTGGCTGTAAAAACAAGAATGGATGCATCACAGTATTGATGTGTAGAATACATGCCACTAACAATAAATGCTGTGGTAGGAAAAATTATTTCATTGCATTCATAGATGCTTATAAATTACCCTTTAGTGTTAGAGTTAAGATTAAGAAATTTTTTAGCTTCTATTATAGACTTATGTAAACAAAAGTCACAATTCTTAGACTTAAGGTCTGGGTGTCATGATAAATTCTATCAAATAATATCTCCATATGTTTACTTTGAAAGGGTTACAGGAGAAGGGAATACCATGTTTTACTATTAATACTGAGATCATTAAGTGCTTAAAAAAAAAACAAACACTTGCTTGAAAAAAAAAGTAAAAGGGCTTCAGAAAGAAGCATATTTTCAGCACACTGCAAGTCAGAAAGCAAAATATAAAGTGCAAAATGTACATTATGCAAATAAAGAGGCAATTAGCAAACTAATAAAGAAAAAGCAGAATTTCAAGCCATCGTGGTACAGAGCTTTGAAGCTGTTCATGAAACCATAGAGAAAATGAATGGCATAGTCACACACATTTTAGGAACATTTTAGTGTCATTGTAGGGACATTTATTGCTTTTACTGAAAGCTTTATTATCCAAATATACAATTTTCAAATTTTTGAGAAAAAGAGATAATTAAATCAATATTTTAATAATTTATGTTTCCTGTTGGAGAGTAATGAAACAGATATTTTGACAGAGGGAACCATTTTGGGATTAAGAAGAAACTTAATGTTAGGGAAAAGCCCAGGAATCCACAAGGGTGACCCCAGTTAAAATTCCAAGCATTAGTGAAGGGGGTGCCTGGACTGGCCTTCCCCTGTAATAAAATTGATGAAAACCCTAATTTTTATCATAGAAACTCCATCCAGCATCTGATGGAAGCAATGCAAAGATCCGCAGCTAAGAACTGGGCGGAGCTCCCAGAACATCAAAGAAGAGAAGGAGAGATTTTACAAGCAAAGAGATCAGGATCATGATGAGGAGACCCACAGAGACAGCTGACCTGAGCTATTGGGAGTTCACTGACTCTGGACTGACAGCTGGGGGACCTGTATGGGATTGAACTAGGCTCTTCGAATGTGGATGACGGTTGTATCGTTTGAACAGTTTGTGGGGTCTCTGGCAGTGGGACCATGATTTATTCCTAATGCATGAACTGGCATTTTAGAGCCTATTTCCTATAGAGAGATACTTTGCTAGGCCTTAATGGGGCGGGGGGGGGGGGGGTGTATGTGGTTGGATCTGCTACAGCTTGATCTGCCAGACTTTGTTGACTTCCCATTGGAGATCTTATCCTCTTTGAGAAGTAAATGTCGTGGGTGTGGGGGGTTGGGTAAGTGGATGGAGGGGAGGAAAAGGAAACTGGCTGGTATATAAAAAAATTTAAATGTAAAAATGATTTTAAAATGGTACTGTTCCAATGTGATTCTGAAATATACGTGTTGTATGATTCTTTCTGTGGAGATATGAAGTGACGTTTATTTACTCATGCCAAATTAGAAAATATTAATCGACCAAAGTTACTATCACTGGGTGAATTTGAAGTTTACTAGGATGACTTACAGAAATATTGGTAAGGAGTTACTTATAAGAACATGAGTGACTCAAACCCAGCTACATCACTAAGAGCCCACACCAGTGTGAATGATGACTTCCACTTGTCTTTTCTCCTTGGCATTCTTTACTGTTCATTTCGTGGTGAGAAAGTGGGAACCTTGTGCGTGCCGTGTTTCAGGAACTTCCTACAATTTTGAATTGTTTGTTTCCTGAGCCTTTGGGGGATGGTGAGACAGGCTTTCTCTGTTTTGTCCTGGATGCCCTGGAACTAGCTCTGAGGACCAGAGTAGCCTCAAACTCAGAGATCTGCCTGTCTAATTGGGAATTAATGGCATGAACTTCCATGCCCAACTTTATTTCCTGAGTCTTTATGAGGCTCCTTTATGAACTTCCTGAGTCTAAAGAAGTATCTCTCCAAGAATGAATGTTTCAATTCAGAAGAAATTGATATGCAATATTTAATAAGACTTTCTAGCAATAAAGGTTGTAATGATTAACTGAATAAGGTATATTTCACCCTTGATACAAAGTGTAAACTCAACATAAGGAACTTTAGATTGTGAAATTGTAAAACATTGAAAAATAAAGCTTCCTACTTCATTTAGCTGATTTCATCAATGAACACTAAGATGAAGATATTAATATTTTCAGTAATTTATTGTCTTTTCCCAAGACCAAGATTTTCCAGCTTTATTGAAAGGTAGCTTTGACATTGACCTAATATGTGCTATTTAAAATATGTTCATGCAAATGGAGTGATTATATTTGAATATTAGTAGCATTAAGAGATAATTGTTTTCAGAATATATGTATAGTCTCAGCCAAAGTCATGAAAATATTGTGACCAATTTTATACTATTGCAATGTAAAAACTCATTTCCAGAACTAGGTTTCTTGAACTCTTAGATATATTCTTTCTACTAAAATTCCCTGAGCTCTCCCAGTGCTCAGTCTGACACAGTGACATGGGGTCTGTCACATGATAAGAGGTCTGCTTCAAGGCAATATAATGCATTAACCTGGTACCCAGTTCACCATGTGTTACAGAGCCATGCCACAGATATAAATGCCAACCTGACTACTCCCTTTGCTTCTGACGAGTACCTTTGCTTGTCATTTTTGTTTTCCATCCCCTTAACCTTCAGCTTAATTCTAAAGCCCATGTATCGTTTTCTCTGTCCAATGAAAAGCTTAGAAGGACACATTTGTCCTTGGAGTCATGTCATAAGAACCAGCCTGTCTACTCTGTTACATTTCCTTTATTTCAGGAATGTCAGTGTTCAGTTACAGGTCTCTTTCCTGCCAGTTTAGTCAGAGAACAAAGACAACATTGCATGGATCAAAGCATAAGCCAGTCTATTATAGATATTCAGAAATAAGCTTTTGTTGTTGAAAGCACTGAGGTTTGAAGTTGATACCTTTAGCATATTTTTGCCAATCTACTCTGAACTGTGGTTATTACAACCCCATTCATCTACGTCACAGTTTAATCTCTTTCGCAGCAGTAAAATAAGAGGTAGGAAATTCCATTATTTCTTGAATATAAAATTTCTTGAAATAAAAAAATTCTATTTACTACAGAATGCAAAATCTCTCTTTTTTATATGCATGAATGATGTGTATTCTGCAAATTTAATGGAGAAAAATTAATCCTGTACAACTGAGAAAATCCACAGATATATTAACTGAATAAAATGGAGTATAATGAGGAAAGCTAAGATTTAAAGACATGGCACTGGTGAGTTTCTCATTTTAATAACAGTATAGAAAAGGAAATATTAAAAACTGACTATTTTAGTAAAGAGAATGATGATGAAATACCAAATTTGAGAAGAAAGGTAAAGCTGAGAATAATCACATGAAGTACATCCTTAGAACAAATATTAAGACTAGTGCTGAAGAATTGACTGGACAATGTTTGCATGGCTTCGGTTGAAACTATTAGTATAATTTAAGGAAAAACTATGTCATAGAAGGAGAACAATGGACACTGGATATTTAGATCTGAAAAAAAAATGGGAACAGTATGAGAAGAGGGTAGGCATATCATACAAAAGCAGTTAAAGGACCACTGCATGTTCTTGACAGTAGGAATTCCACGACAGAGATAGCTGAGAAAGGAAGGCAATCTACCACAGTAGATTGGGGTAAAGAATGAAAGAAGTGGACAAACAGGACTCTTGGACAAATGTGTGAGGGAGAATGAAATGTTGGATGATGGAGAATCGGAGAGTAGAGAGCAGCTGTCAAAATTGAAATAAAATGTATTTCATAGAAAACGTCATGTTCTCCTTTAATTCTCCCAAATAAAAATTGTATTTCATGTAGTGCCTAATATTGGTCTTCAGCATAACTGGATCTGGAACCAGCTAAGAAGTATGCCTTTAAGAAGGTCTTCAGGACTATGTCCTGGTAAGTTTGGCTGAGGGGTGGTGATCAGAGTGGGAGAAGTTTCCCCTGGTGGCCGATATGGAAGGTCTAAAAAAAAAAACATTAGCCAGTGACAAACAATTTTTGCAGGCAAATTACTGTTGCTTTTACTGGCATCTTTGCTGGCATCAGAACCAAGCCATATCAGCATTGCAACAAGGGCTGGAGACCAGAAACCCTTTTCCTGAGATGAGTCAGGTAGCCTGCAGGATGGAGTAGCTGTCATGGTCTCAGTCTCAGCTTCTCTAGTGTGAAGATACCCCTGACTGTGCCCTGTAAGCCAACTGAAAATTCCCTTTTGATATAAGCTTGTCTCCTTGGTTCTAATCCCCAGGGAGCTCTCCTTAGCACTGTGTGTTCTGTTTCCCTTTTGTGAACGATATAAATACTCATTTTATACTTGACTGTAAGAACTGGCTAATTTTACACGTTTTGTTTCATTTGGATAATTTGTGGTTATTTGCAGCATGCAAAGAAAAACACAAGCATAAAATATCGATGCATAAAATAAAAAAGTAGTTAAAATCTTGCATGTAACCACATTATTGGTCAAAAATCTACTCTTGGAAGCTACCAGCTAACACTGTGTGTCCCTTCGTATCTATATCTTCTTCTTAACAGACATCATCACCACGTTCTGTGTGATAACTTGATATGTATTGTTAAGTAATTTTTTGGTGATAAGAAGATTCCTAAATAATGTGTTCTTCTTCATTTGAGTCATATATAAAATGAGTCATTCAGCCTGCATTTTTATTACTTGTGATATTTCATTTCCACTGCAATGCACTCATGAAATAACACTAATGACTGTAGGTCATTTCCTTATGATTGAAGATGATATTATTTGATTAGCCTACAATGTTTTCAAGCAGTGGGAATGGAAGTTTATGTTATGTCTCATTTAAAGTTTTTACAAGTTATGCATCTTGATGAACATCTGTCTCAAATATCCTAAGAGCCTGTGAATTGTTGGTTCATTGTATGTCTACCTTCTTCACTTAGGAATGCCAAATACCTATCTAATTCATATATTTTATAATAACATAAAAACATACTATTATTTCATATTCTTGCAAATAACTAGCTTTGTCAGAATTTGTGTTTCTATCATTATTTATTTCCTTTGAGCACGTAAGACTACAATTCACCTTGTAAACCATTTTAAAGTGTGTTTCAGTAATTGTCAATCATATTGAGTATTTTTCACAATGCTTACTGGGCTCTTCTCATGAAACTCATATCTGAAATTTCTTAGACTTGCTGCTACTTTCCTTGTGTGTGTGTCTCTTTTCTTTGTAGTTGTTTTTATGTTTGAAGCAATTATTTTACCATCATAAACTGAAAACAGTACCCTTTGTCTGTGGCCCTACAGCACAACTTCTGTCACATAGAAAGTATCTCATGTCTGTAGATCTTTTTCTGAGGTTTCTTTTCTGTTTCAGCAACCCGCATGTCTATCACTAGCAAAAACCTTTATATCTTCTATGCTATAGAAGATAGACATGCCAATTTTCTTTAGAAAAATTCTTCACATATTTTTACCTTCTGTAGAAATGGCATAGATATTATTTGTTAATTGGTTCTTTTATATGTTTTTGTAACATGTGGCAGGGGTGTGCATGTGGATGTCTGATGAGAACTTCCCAAGTAGGGTAGTCTGTCTTTGTCATCTAATTATGGGGCTTGAATTCATGAATGCTGACCTTGACAGTCTTAAAATTGCCATGTAGAAAGTATCAAAATAGTCACTTATGAATTTATGTTTTAGTAAATTACCAAAAATTTTAATTTTGCTCTTTGTTGAACTTGAGAATCTTGTATGAGTTCCATTGTACACAGATGATTATTTCAGTACAGTAAAATTAAACTGTTGATGATGTTATTACTAAAATGTATAAAATTATATATACATACTGTCTTATTTTTTTAAACTTTCCATACTTTTAAAGGCAGTCATGAAAACTGTAAAAAATGATTATTTTATAATCCTTTATTTTTAATTTATGAATATTATACAAATCCTATGACCTTAATAAAATAACAAGAATAATCAAGGAAAATCTTGTTACACATACCAAAAAGATTATTTTTGACAAGATTTAATGTTCTAAAAAGATGTTTGCTGTGGTTTTTATTGTATGCAATACTTAAAATTAAGGCCATCTTCTTATAGTCTTTGTTGCTATGGGTTATTTTAACATTTTAAATGAATGTTGAATTGTAGTCAGAGCCTTCTTAGTGCCTATTTAAAATAAGTATTGTTTAATTCCTTGTATTAACCATATTTCTCCTACTAGATAACTCATTTGACAACAATATTTCATTTCTGAAATATTCATTTCAGGTATGTACATATGTTTAAAGATGATATCAGAATTTATTTGATTCCTCTGTGTTTATCTCTGTTCATTTAGAATTGGGTGACATCATAAAACTTCAATTTTGAATCTTAATAGACACTGTTTAACCTTGGAACCATTGTAGGTTTCATGTTTATTTGTGTGGATATCAGGAGTGACTCATGCAGAAAATCATCTGGGCCTCAATTTATTTTCTACTAGAATGTTTCTTACTATTGCTATCATTTTATATACAAATATAGGACTACGGATGTTTTCCAATTTGTCTAAATCCATTTTGGTCACTATTTTCATAACTACATTCATTGATACTTAAATCCCAATTATTTCATGTAAGATACCTACAAGATGGAAGAGTTAGAACCATTAAGAATCCATTTTTCTTAAGACAATAATAAAGGAAAAAATTAAAAATTGTAACTTAGAAAATTGTAGAGCCATATATCAAAGGATGAAATAAGCCCAGAAGCATTAATTCTAGATGCTGACTTTTGAATCTAAAAAATAATATTGTACTTTGGGCATTTAGATTGTTGTTCTATCTAACTCCTTGGAGTCTTGAAGTCGTATACCTTTTTAAAATCATTATAGGTTTCTAAACTAGCAACATCAAAGCACTAGAAAAGATAAACGAGATTTAGAGATCCTCAACACACACACACACACACACACACACACACACACACACACACACACACACACGCTATTTTGCCAAATGTGTAGGACTTCTATATTGAAATATTTAAGAAAAGAGTGTTCACTTAGCTGACCATTAAGCAGAGCAGACAGAAAGAATTCAAAGCTTCATATACCAGAGAATACAGACATTTGGTAACTAGTCTAATTACAGACAAGTCCAAGTCATCTAACTTCAGAGAAAATACCAAACTCACAGGAAAACAGAGAATTTTACATCCAAAGTCTGCCTGCCTCTGCCTCCTGTGTGCTGGCATGAGAAGTCTGCACCCCCACTCCCAGCAGTATTGCTTGCTAATTTTGACTATAGTGTTTTCTTTCCCGGTATCCTTAGTCTCTCGTTAACATATTAATTGCATCCAGGCCAGGGGTTTAATTCAGATCCTAGGGATTCAAACTTGGGTTCTCATCCTTCCACAACAGTCCCTTTTATTCATTTAATCCCCCCTCATTCCCAACGAGTGTACTTTTATTTATTTTCTTCCATTCTCTACCTATAAGTAACAAAATGCTATTCTAACATGATGATAAAAATGCAACTGTAATTTGACTGATAATCATGACACAAAAGAGTATAGAAAGAACAAAGCCACATTGTTGCAAAGTTTCTTAATACCACTGAGAGATACTTGATGTTATTGTTGGCAATATTATTTTGACTTGGAATTCTAATACAAAGACAGTCATGAAGAAAAACCTAAACATGACTATGGTAAAATAAGTAATAAAAGAAAGCAAAATAATTTATCTTTTAAGTGCTGTGCTGAATACTTGAGAGACCAGGATTCAGATGAGGATATTTGGGCTGAGTCTAGGTTTATATAGTGAGGTTTGTTTCAAAGAGAAAAATCACAACCTTAATGTAAAAATGCAGGGAACAAAGATATACTAACATGTGATATAGACAAGAATTAATACATGGAATCCACAGACAAAGGAATGCAAAGGAAAAATAAAACTCTACCTTATAATTGACAACATGATGAACATCATGATAGAAATCAGAGAACTGCATTAGCAACACACATGTTCTGGTCCTTTACTATAGGAGGTAAAGTCTTTAGAGTCAAATACATACACAGATTAAAGCATAAATGCAAAATGGTAAGAGAAGTATTACAAAGTCATTGTAATTAAAGTTGCTACATAAAAATATTCCGAGGTAAATCTTTAGTTAGAAACAAAGAATATTTGAAGTCTTTAGTTGGCTTTAGGTACCAAAGTTTGTCATCATATTTGTCACTAACTGTACAGCCACAAAACATACAAAGCAAAATCAAACAGATTTGAAAAGAAACATAGATTACTTTATGATAATAAGTGGAGAATTCATTGCTTAACTTCTAGTAATGAAATTAAAAATTAGGTATATGATCTAAAATAGAGAAAATATTGATTTATGCTATAAAGCAAATGACCCACACTGAATACATATCTCAACATGTTGGTCTTCTTTCTTAAATAAAAAAAAAATACTGTAGTCAACACAAACACAATTAAAATTATTTTACTAGAGAACAATGGCAGAAAAAATAAAATTCATATTAATGCAGATTTCTACTTCAGGCTGTGGTGAAATAAGTGATGCCAAATGCACATCACATCCTTTTGTGTGTAACAGTTTGGCATAGGCTATGGAAAGTTGTAGAAGTGAGACAGTGACAATGACAGCTCCACACTCACCTTGGGTCTTTGCCTGGAAACTGTTTTGACCACATCCAAAAGCTGTTCTCCAGCCAGACTATGAAGGCCAACATGATCTGAGAATACATGCATCAGTCTATGGTTCACTGGAGTAGCTGGGACTGACCCAAAGAGAAACTCTATGCAAACAGTATGTCAAAGATGCTTAATATATGATGTTCTCTGAGCTCTTATGTGATAAATATCATTATAAACACGCAGATAAAAGCAAGGTAAGGCTTAGTATGATCACAACTAAGACGTGCGTACTAAACTAAAAGTGTTAGGAAAGAAATTCAACACTTTGAATGCTGCCTGGACTATCAGTGATTTTGAACATAAGAACATATTATGAACATAACCTTTAGCATAATCTACTTTAGTTAGTTACCTTTTGCTAATGCACAACAAAGCTCAGGAACAAGCTTAGACAATATTTATAAAGTGGATAAATCTTGGAAACTGAGAGACAAGATATTAGAGGAAAAAATGCTTTTGTATAGATCAGTTGAAAAACACATAAAAAATAAATACAGCAATCCTCTATCTGAAGTAAATGACCACTCCTGTACATGAACACAATGACTTGAAAATATCTTCAGATAAAGACAAATAGTGTTCATCATGTCTAGCATGTGATACTACAAAATCTAATTAAATAGAAATTAAACAAGTTTTTCATTTTTGCTTGAAATACAAAGATCCAGAAAGACAACTGATTTCTCCTCATAACAAAACTGATATAAATATCTAGTTACAGAATTTTCTTAAACCAATCTAAGGATTATTATTTCTAGGCTGTCAAATGACTAGCAATTACTCCCAGTCCACAGCTGACTAAGTCGTGAGTGGCATCCCAACCCTCAGGCCAAATGGAGACCACTGACTCTAAATTCTGGGCCAGGGACATAGCTCCCAGCATTCCAACCACACCCAGCTCTGCATTAAATCAAAGAGATCTGGGAGAGCTACCCCCTCCCCCAGCCCAATCCCAGCAAAATACATCTGGAGGGACATCCCAAAGGCCAAACCACACCCAAACTGCAATGCCTGTCTTCACATACCGACAACTGAAGACCCAAAGCCTCCTGGTCCACAGCTGACTAAGAGCTGACTAAGAGCCAACTAAGACCCAACTAGAATCCCCTGAAACAACTGGAGACTTTCGGCTCCTTCCCTTAAAGCCAACTAAGAGTAGCCCCTGCAATTACTGAAGATACTCAACCCCCCAGGCTCACAACTGACTAAGAGCTGACCAAGGGTTGACTAACAGTTAACCAAGGAAGCAATGGGCAGATGCCAGTGCAAGAATACATATAAAAATATCAAGAACAACAAGACACCACCAGAAGAAGAGGGTGGTTCTACAACATCAAGACCTGGACATAACAATGAAGAGGAAAAAGAAGGAAACAACTTGACAAACAATTTTATGAAGATAATAGAAGCTTTAAAAGAGGATATAAAAACTTCCCTTAAGGAAATAGAAGTAAATACAAGCAAAAAAAATGCATGAGATGAATAAATCCGTGAAAGAAAATAAAGAGAATCAAGAAAAACAGGCGAAAGAAACATCCTAGGAATTAAAAATTAAATAGAAGCAACAAAGAAGGCGAAAATCCAAGACAAAGCTGGAAATAGAAAACCTGAAGAAATGAACTGAAACTACAGAAGAAAGCATCACTAACAGAATGCAAGAGATGGAAGAGAGAATCTCTGGAGTGGAATATCAGTAGTCATGTCACTTAAAGGAAATATTAAAACCACAACAGTCATAACATAAAATAAATGTTCAGGACATCTGGGACACCATAAAAAGACCAAACCAGAGAATAATTGGAATTGAAGAACACCAGCTCATGGGCACAGAAAATATACTCAACAAAATCATAGAAGAAAACTTTCCCAACCTAAAGAAGGAAATGACTATAAAGATACAGGAAGCTTACAAAACACCAAATAGACTAGACCCTAAAAAATGATTGCCACATAATAATCAAGCCACTAAACCTACAGAACAACAACAACAAAATGCTAAGAGCTGCAGAGGAAAAAGCCCAAAATATCTATAAATGCAGATCCACCAGAATAACACCCAAATATTCCATGGAAATAATGAAAGCAAGCAAGGTCCTGGTCAGATGTTATACAGATACTAAAAGAGCATGGCTGCCAACCCAGACTACTATACCAGCAAAACTACCAGTCACCATAGATGGGGTAAACAAAATATTTCATGACAAAACAGATTTAAACAGTACCTATCCACAAATCTGGCCTTACAGACAGCACCAGAGGGAAAACTACATCATAAGGAAATCAGATACACTCATGAAACTACAAACAAACAATAATTCCACAGAGGAAAAAAGCAAAGAAGGGAAACACACACAAGCTACCACCAAAGTAACAGAAAATAACAATCATTGGTCACTAATATCCCTTAATATCAATGGACTCAATTCACCTATTAAACATGCACACACTAACATGATAAATACAAAAACAGAAGCCATCTTCTGCTGTATACAAGAACCACATCTCAACTTCAAAGACAGACACAGGCTCAGAGTAAAGGGTTGGGAAAAGACTTTCCAATCAAGTGGTCCTAAGACAAAAGCTAGTATAGCCATCCTGATATCCAACAAAATAGACTTCAAACTAAAATCAATCTAAAGAGTCCAGGACGGACAGTTCTTATTCATCTCAGGAAAAACTTACCATGATGATTTACGGTAGATTTTTAGCTACCATATTTATGCACCCAACACAAGGGCATATACACATGTAAAAGAAACACTACCAAAGCTTAAACCTCACATCAAACCCTACACACTAGGAGACTTTAATACCCTACTTTCACCCTTGGACAGGTTAACCAGACAGAAACTCAACAGAGAAATAAGTCTCTAACAAATATTATGTCCCAAGTGGACTTAATAGATATATACAGAACTTTCCAACAAAACACAAAGAGACATATTTCTCAGAACTGTAGGGGTATTGTGTTGTTTCATGGTAAATAATTGTCCCACCCACTGGTTTAATAAAAACTGCTGGTTGGCCAAAGGCAGGCAGGAAGTGTGGGCAGGGCTACCAGACTAAGAAAACTCTTGAGAACAGGAAGCACAGAGCAGAATGCCAGAGAGAGCGCCAGAGAGAAGCCAGAAGAAGCAGAGGACATCTATGCTGCTCTAAAGAAAGGTGCCGAGCCACATGGCTGAACAGGAAGAATCATGGGTTAGATGAAGTGTAGAGAGCTAGCAAGTGATATGCCTGAGCCTTTGGCGGATTCAGCCTAAAACTTGAAAGCATCTGTGTGTCTCTGTGGGACTGCAGGTCTGCAGGTCTGTGGGTCTGAGGGTCTATGGGTGTGGGCCTAGACTTTGAGGTTAGGCCTGAAAGTACGGAACAGAAACCTCATACTACACAGCACCCCATGGATCTTTCTCTAAAACTGACCACATACTGAGTCATAAAGCAAATACCAATAGGTTAAAAAAATGGGAATAACTCCTTGTATCACATCAGATCATCAGGGTCTAAATTTGAATTCCATAACAATAAAAATTACAGAAAGCCAACAAATTCATGGAAACTTAACATTTCTCAATTGAACCACCTCTAAGTCAAGGAAGAAGTTAAGAAATGAGTCAAAGACTCCTAGAATTTAATGAAAATGAACCCACAACATACCCAAACTTATGGGACACAATAAAAGCAGTGTTAAGAGGGAAATACATAGCACTAGATGCCTATATGAAAAACCTAGATAACTCTCACACATGATATCTAACAGCACAGAAGGCTTTAGAACAATTAAAAGTAAACTTACCTAGAAAGAGTAGACAGCAGGAAATAATCAAACTTAGGGCTGAAATTGATACAATAGAAACAAAAAGAATACAAAGAATCAATGAATCAAAGAGTTGGTTATTTCAGAAAGTCAACAAGATAGACAACTGTTATCCAAACTAACAAAAAAGCAGAGTATCCGAATTAATAGAATCAGAAATGAATAGTGGGATATAACAACAGACACCCTAGAAATCCAGAGAATTGTCAGGAAATACTTTGAAAATATAAAATATACAGCAAACTAATAGTCAACATCAATCTAAATGGAGAAACACTCAAAGCAATCTCACTAAAATTAGCAACATGTCAAGGCTGTCCTCTCTCTTTTTATTTATTCAATATACTTCTCGAAGTTTTAGCTAAATCAATGAAACAACAAAAGGAGATTAAGGGGATAGTAATAGGAAAGGAATAAGTCAAACTATCTTTATTTGCAGATGATATGATTATATACATATGTCTCCTCCAAAATTCTACCAGGAAACTCTTACATCTGATAAACACCTTCAGAAATGTATCAGGGCATAAGATTATCTCAAAAAAAAAAAAAAATCAATAGCCCTTCTATACACTAAGGATACAAGGGATGGAAAAGAAATAAGGAAAGCACCTTACTTTATAATAGCTGCAAACAGCATTAAATATCTTGGTGTAACTCTAACCAAAGGAATAGCAGACCTGTCTGGCAAAAGAAATTTAAGTCACTGAAGAAAGAAACTGAAGAAGATACCAGAAAATGAAAAGATCTCCCATGCTCTTGTATAGGTAGTATCAACATATTAAAAATGGCAATTTTACCGAAAGCAATCTACAGATTCAATGCAATTCCCATCAAAATCCCAATACTTTTTTCTTTGTTTTACAGATCTTTAAAAACCTCAACTTCATATGGAATAAAACAAATCCAGTAATGCCAAAAAATCCTACTCAATAAAAGAACTTAGGGAGGAATTACCATCCTTGACTAGAAGCTATACTATATAGCTACAATAATAAAACTATCCTGGTACTGGCATAGAAACGAACTTATGGATCAATGGAACCAAGTCAAAAACCCTGAAATTAACACACATACATATGAACACCAGATTTTTGACAAAGAGGCCAAAAATATTCAATGGAAAAAAAGATAGTGTCTACAACAAATGATGTTGGCATAATTGGATGGTAGTATGTAGAAGAATGCAAATAGATCCAAACCTATCACCCTGCACAAAAATCAAATCCAAGTGGATCAAAGACCTCAACCTAAACCCAGCTACCCTAAACTTGATAGAAAAGAAAGTAAGAAACGACCTTCAATGCATTGGCACATGTGACCACTTCCTAAATGTAACACCAGTAGCACAAACACCAAGAACAGCAATAAATAAATGGGACTTCCTGAAACTGAGAAGCTTATGCAAAGCAAAGGGCACAGTCAATAAGACAAAATAACAACCTACAGAATGGGAAAATATCTTCACCAACCCTGTATCTGATAGAGGACTGATTTCTAAAATATATAGAGAACTCAAGAAACTAGAGACCAAAAACCTAAATAACTCAATTAAAAAATAGGTTCAGATCTAAAAGGGGAATTCTCAACAGAAGAATTACAAATTATTTAATGGCACTTAAAAAATTGCTCAAGATCTTTAACCATCAGAGAAATGCAAATTAAAACTTGAGGTGCCACCTTACAGCTGTAATAATGGCTAAGATCAAAAACACAGATGACAGCCTAAGCTGGAAAGGATGCACACCAAGGGGAACACTCCTCCATTGTTGGTGGGAGTGTCAACTTGTAAAGCCACTCTGGAATGCAGTGTGGTGGTTCCTCAGAAAACTGGGAATCAATCTCCCCAGGGATCCAGCAATACCACTATTGGGCATATATCCAAAGGATGCACATTCATACTCCAAAAGTGTTAGCTCAGCCATGTTCCTAGAAACATTATTCCTTATAGCAAGAACCTGGAAACAACCTAGATGCTACTTAACTGAAGAATGGATTAACAAACTGTGACACATTTACACAATGGAGTACTACTCAGCAGAAAAAAAAATGACATCCTAAAATTTTCAGGCAAATGGATTGATTTGGAGAATATCTTCCTGAGCGAGGTATCACAAGCCCAGAAAGAGAGGCATGGGATTGGATGTACTCAATAATAAGTGGATTTTAGACAAAAAGCAAATAATACTGATGCAAACCATAACCCCTGTACAGTTTAGGATCATAAGGAACTTAAGAGAGACATCCAGAGATTGCCCTAGTAAGAGAAAATAGTGACGATCACCTTAGTAAACTGGGATAATAACAGGTTTCAACCAAGAAGAGATGGGAACAAATCATGAGAGGAAATTGTTAAGTGAGAGGAGCAACAAAGAGCAATGAACAAAAAGATGGGTATCTTGATTGAGGAAGCTCATGTGGGGTTGGAAAGAGACAGGGTGCTAGGTAAACCTCCAAGAACTCACAGGATGTCCCTGGCTAGGTCTCCAACCAATAATGGAAGGGGTGCCTAAACAGGACTTTCCCTATAATCGAATCCAACAACAAATAGAGGTGGAGGCAGAGATCCATTGCTGGGCCAAGTGCCTGGTCCAGCTGAGAGCAGGGGAGAAAGTCTTTATTAGTAACGGGATAGGGATTGTGAGGAAAATTCTCACAACAATGGCTTACTGTAGCTCTGGAGAGCTCACTGAATCAAGAGTAGCCACTGGAGATCCATTGGGAAAAGAAGCTTGGCCCTCCAAAGGTAGGCAACTGTCAATTGCCATGGGCAGTGTGTGAAGCCTTTAAGGGTGGCATCAAACTGTGTTCCCCTGCATGGGCTGGCACCTTAGAGCCCATTCCCTGCAGAGGAACACCTAGCCCAACCCAGTCTTGATTTTGGGATGAGGAAATATGACTTGCCATGCTTGAGCTAACCCACCTTGAGACTTCTTGCCCTTTGCAGGGAAAGAACTGGGGGATGAGGAGAGGGAAGACTGAACTGACTGTGAGGAATTGGAAGGAGGGAAGGGATGCAGAGCAGGGTGATCCATGGATAAAAGAACATACAAAACAATGCCTAGCAATTCATAGATATGCCTGCAGCATGAATTGACATTGACAATATTTAAAATATCTAGAATTCTCAAATAATTAGTAGATTCTAAGTATGTATTAGCAAGTTATGTGAAAATTAATGTCCATTGATTTAGAGTATCTGTACTGGTAGACACTATTGAGCTTCAATAGGCACTCACAATGACAGTGGGAAAGAATCTCTTTCAGCTACAGAACTATGAGGGTAAAGTAGCAGCCTCTAAATGACAATTCCATCATGCCAATTTCTTTTTCTGGACAATTGTTCTCTAGGATTCCTTTTTAATCAGTGATAGCTATGAAATATTGCAATTGTCCATGAGATAGATAGAAGACAATAATCCTTTGAAAGCAGACTAGGATATTTTTATTTTCCAATAAGAGAAGACAGACATTTAAATCAGTGCTAATTCTTCTGCTGCTAGGATTATTGTACTAAGATAAATAAATATCTTTATCACTGAGGCTATCATGATTACATAAATTGGAAAGCATTTGTAAATGCCACAGCGATCCATTTTTCTAATCATCATTAAAGTATTATGTTAAAGACCCATAAAAACAATAATTAAATCTTTGAAAATATTAATTGAACAATTTCTTGGAGGGATTATTTGTTGCTACAATGGAGAATATTCTCTACTCTCTGTCCTTATTTAATTTCTGTTGCTATCATAAAATATCTTGATATAAAGTAATTTATGGAAGAAACATGATTATTTAACTTACAGTTTAAGGTCATGGTCCATTCTTGGAAGGAGGGCAGTTCAGGAACTCAAGCAGCTGTCACATCAAATCTGCAGTTAAGAGTAAAAAGATATGAAGTGATGTTTGCTTGCTCTTATATGGCTTTCTCCTATCTTATCAGGTCTTCCTATAAGGACATGATGCCACCCATATAGGCTGGCTTCTGCCTAGGGACTGATGCCACCCATCACAGGTTGGCTTCTGTCTAGGGAATGAAGCCACCCACCATAGGCTGGTTTCTGTCTAGGGAATGATGTCACCCACCATAGGCTGGCTTCTTTCTAGGGAATGATGACACTCACTGTAGGCTGGCTTCTGTCTGGGTAATGATGCCACCCACCATAGGCTGGCTTCTGTATTCATAATGATCACACCCACCATAGGCTGGCTTCTGTATATGTAATGATGACACCCATGATAAGCTGGCTTTCCTACATCATTTATCAATCAAGACATTTCTCTAAATATATACTCTGCATAACAAGATCTAGACAATTTCATAATTAACACTCTCTTCTCAAATGATTATATATTATGGAAATTTGACACAAAACTAACCAAGAACTTAACTGCCAGTTACAAAGCATTCATGGTAGTGAAGAAACATGAAAACATAATGAAAGGAAAACTTCACCTTTATTAATGGTAAGATAGTTTTTACAAGGCCATTCTTATTTGTTAAGGGTTGCTATGTGCATATTCTGCTACCTTTTAAACTCTACTTTTGAAACAAACTAACAAACAAAAACTTCTCAAAAACCTTTACACATTGGGCAGATGCCTATTTGTTCTGATCTGTTTTAAAATATCAGACAGTCTCTCTTTTATGGTGAGAGAATGGTGTTATTGGAGAAAATCCTCACATAGAATTAAATTGAATTTTTCTTGAATTACCCATATTTTTAAGATTATAAGATAATTACATTTTTCCTTTTCCTCCCTCCAAACCCTTTCATTTACTGCTCTTCATTCTCCTTCAAATTCACACTTTTTTAACTGTTACTGTATGAATATATGCATATGTGTATATATTTTTAATAAAACTTGTACAGTCCTGACTGTTTGGAACCAAGTAACCAATTTCTGTGTTCTTCTCTGAGGAAGACCACCCCTTCTTCCCCCAGCATTCCTCACTTGCTTTGCTTATGGTTGAGGCATCATGGCTTTTCTCCATCCACTTGGTCATGTTCTTTGACTTCATCCTCCTTTAGCTCATACTTGGGCAGTCATGGTGAAACTTTATGGATGTAGCTCCTGATACAACTAGGAGATACAATCACACAGTAGACCCCATTTTTATCCAAAAGCAGAATTAAGACCAAATACCTCATTATTCAATCCAAACACATCATTTTAGGGATGTAACTAGCTGTATTGCACAAAAAAATTGAAATAGAATTTGAATGGATACAATGATTACATATATGTGCTTCTCAAAATGATATGAAACAAATACGAAGGACCATGTACTACATGCTATATCTACGTCCAATTTCCAAAATCACTGCCATGAATATTTTTCTTTAATTTTCGAAAAGTTTCACAGCTTCCAGATGAAAATGTATATTTATAATTCAGAGTCAGCAGTTATTGGAAAGATACACTGTGATGAGATAGCAATCCATTTTTTTTGCAGAATGGCTGGAATTTAAAACAAAACAATCTACAGTATCAAAATTTGCTGAGGGTGTTGAGCAAATAGAATTTCTAAACACCATTGTAGCCAAAGTCCAATAACCATTACAGAAAATTGGTATTTAGTTTAAGCTATAAAATAAAGCAGATATCCGTATTACATATGAGCATATACATTCCTGGTGCCTAAAAACTTAAAATCACACTCTCGGATATGGACTGTCTGTGGCACTATTGATGTTTTCTAAAAAAAAATAAAATAAAATAAAAATAACTACAGTGGAATGGTAGAACCTTTAGGCAAACAATTACTCCCTAGTGTGCAAGTGAACAAGTTCCCATGAAACCACAGTTTTAAGTTAAGTCAATTTTTAGGTTTTGCCTTTCTGCACATGCCTTCTTCCATTTCTGATCTTGTATTTGTGTTGCTGTGGTTTTAGGACACTGTATTTTGAATACCCTATCCTATAGCATTATTACAAACTACTCAATCTGTAACTCCAAGTTATGGTAACTGAAAATGAACTAAGGTTGATATCTAATTTAACTGCAAAGAAATGTTTATTTATCTTTTATATGTGTGCATATGTATCAAATGTCTATATCAAATCTATATAAGATTTCCTCAACTTTTTGCACCTTAATTTTCGAGGTGGGGTATGTTGCTGAATATGAAATGCATGGATTAAATAGACTACATAGCCCATAGTTCCTAGGGATATTCCAGTATCAGTCATTACAGGATTGAGATTACAGAAATAATGATTCCTAGCATTTAAACCTGTATTGTGGATTTGAATTTAGGTAATTAGACCTATGCAGCAATATTTTATGAGCTGAACCATCCCTAAACTCCTGTGAAATCTTCCTTTATAACCATAAAAGAGGATAAAACAAATGTCTATCATTAGGAAGGATGAATAAAATAATGTATGACAATAATATTGTAAGTCACAAGTCAATAATATAGCATAATGTGATTGCATGAATAAATTTCACAAAACAAAAAGAATCCCTAAAGAATTATTTAGTAATTACATACTTCACAAACAAATGAAACAGACTTAATTTAGTAAAATAAGAATTTGTGTTGTCAAGGTGTGTGCAAATTTTCTGGAAACTAGCAAAGAAAACATCTGTTAATATAAAGGTTTTGTTCTTGTTAAGAAGTTTAACTTGCTTATGTATTTATAGGCTTTATTAAAATAATTATTTGAGAATTGCCACTGGAGATCCATTGGGAGGGGGAGCTGGGTCCTCACAGAGTGGGCGGCTTCCACTGGCTTGAACAATGTGTGGAGCTTTGATGGGCGGGATCAGACTGTGTTCCCCTTCATGGACTGACAATTGGAGCCCATTCCCTATAGAGGAACACCCAGCCCAGCATTGACTTTGGGATGAGTGAATCGGATGTGCCTGGAGCGGATGTGCCCCACTGACCTGGCCCACCTTGGGACTACTCACCCTTTTGGGGGAGGGGATGGGTGGATGGGGAGGGGCGAGGGTGAGGGCTGACTGGGAGGGATTTGGAGGGGGTAGGGAATGGGGAGCAGGAGGATATATTGATGGAGATGACAATTTTTAATGAAAAATATTTTTTAAAAGACAAAGAAATAATTCTTGAAATAATAAATTTCAACTCAAGGCATATTTTGGATTTTAAATTATTTTAACCAAATAACTCCTTAAATCTATTTATTTATTTTACATCCTGGCTGCAGATTTTCCTCCCTCTTTCCTTCTCAGTTCCTCCCTTGCACATCCCCTCTATTCCCAACCCTCAATTCAATCCTTTTTCATTTCTGTTTCGGAAAGGGCAGGTCTCCCGCGACTCTCAGCAAAATAGGGCCTATCAATTTGCAAAAAGAGAAAGAACTTTCCTATTACTAAGGCTAAGCAAGGAGACTCAGTATGAGGAACAGAGTCCCAAATGCTACTAACAGAGTCTGCAACAGATCTTTCTCTCACTGTTAAGAATCTTACAAGAGGACTTAAGCTATACAACTGTAACATTTATGTAAAGAGCCTAGGTCAGTCCTATGCAGGATCCCTGGTTGTTGGTTTCGTCTCTGTGAGCTCCTGTGGGCTCTATAGATTTTCTTGTATTGTCCTTGACCCAGCTGCCTTCTACAGTCTTTTCTGACCTAGGCCTAATGTTTGGCTATGGGTGTGTTTCCTAGTTGCTAGATGAAGCTTCTCCAATGACAATTGGGCTAGGCACCAAATCTTGTCACAGGGGATGGCCAATTCACATTTGTTATTTCTAGGAGTCTAAACTGGGATCCTTCTTGTAGATTCCTGGAGCTAGGTTTACACCTGACCCAGAAATGCACCTACTTTCCAGCAGTCTCTTTCAGTTCTCTCCCCTGCTGCCCACCTCCAACCTCATGGTTCATGTTCCCATTCCTATCAGTCCTCAGTCTACTCACAAAATCTCATCTATTTCCCTGTCTCAGGGAGATCTACATGTTCCCCCATTTACCCTCCTTGCTACCTAGTCTCTTTGGGTCTGAATATTATAGCAGAGTTTTTCTTTATTTTACAGCTAATATCCATTTTTGAGTGAGTATATACCATTTTTGTCTTTCTCTGTCTTGGTTGCCTCACTCAGGACAAATTTTCTCTGGTTCCATCCATTTGCTTTTAAATTTCCTGACGTCTTTTTTTTTTTTTTTTTTTTTTTTTTGTAGCTAAGTAATACTTCATTGTGTGTAAATGTATCACATTTTCATTATCCGTTCCTCACTTCAGGGACACTGAGGTTGTTCACAGGTTCTGGCTATTTTAAATTAAGCTGCCATGAGTGCAGTTGAGCAAATGTTCTTGTGGTGTGATTGAACATCCTTTACGGCTAGTCCCATGAGCAGTATAGCTGTGTCATGTGGTAGACTGATTCCTGGTTTTCTTAGAAACCACCACTATACTGACTTCCAAAGTGGCTGTACGAGTTTGCACTCTCACCAACAATGGATGAGTGTTCCCCTTGCTCCACATCCTCTCCATAAACTGTTGCTTATGTCTTTCATCTTAGCCATTCTGACATGTACAAGATGCATCCTCAGGGCCATTTTGATTTATATTTCCCCTATGGCTAAGAATGGTTTTTTGTTTTGTTTTGGTTTTTGGTTTTTGGTTTGTTTGTTTGTTTTTTAATTCTTATGATGGGAATTCTCTGTTTAAATCTGTGTCCCTTTTTTTTAAGTTAGATTATTTCATTTCTTGATATCTAATTTCTTGATATAATTTCAAAATATGCCTTCTTTTGAATGAGATGTTGATAAAGATCTTTTCCCATTCTATAGGCTGCTCTTTTGTTCTATAGCTGGTGTCCTTTGCCTTCCAGAAAAGTTTCCATTTTATGAGGTCCCATTTTTAAATTACCGATCTTAGTGCCTGTATTATTGATGTTCTGTTCAGAAAACTGTCTCCTGTGCCGAATGTTCAAGATTATCTTCTTCTCTTCTATCACTTTCAGTGTGTCTGGATTAATGTTTAGGCCATTGATCTACTTGGACTTGAGTTTGGGAAAGGGTAATAGATACGAAGTAATTTGCATTCTCCTACATCCTGACATCCAGTTATACTGGCACCTTTTGTTAAAGATGCTTTGTTTTCCCTTGTGTAATTTTGCCTTCTTTGTTGAAAATCAAATGTCCAGAGGTGTGTGGATTTATTTCTAGGTTTTTTATTTGATTCTATTTACCTACCTCTCTGTTTCCATGCCAAAACCATGTGGTTTTTATTACTACAGCTCCGTAAGAGAATTTCAAATAAGAATGGTGATACCTCTGGAAGATCTTTTATTGCACAGAATTGTTTTAGCCATCCTTTTTGTTTTCATTTGCTTTTTCATAGTAAGTTGAGTATTGTTCTTTCAAAGTCCATAAAGAATTGTATTGAAATTAAGTCTGTAGATTTATTTTGATAGGATGGCTATTTTTAGTATGTTAATTTTACCTATACACGAGCATAAGAGATCTTTTCATCTTTTGATATCTTCAATTTTTTTTTCTTCCAATACTTCAAGTTCTTGTCATATATGTATTTCTCTTTCTTGGTTAGAGTTACACCAAGATATTTTATATTATTTACAGATATTGTAAAGGGTGATGATTGATTTCTTTTCAGTGAATTTATTGTTTTTATATAGGAGGGCTAGTGATTTTTTTTGAGTTAATCTTATATCCAGCCACTTGACTAAAGGTGTTTATAAGTTGTAGGATTTCCTTGAGAGAGTTTTTAGCGTACTTATGTATATCGTATCACATTCAAATAATAGTAGTTCAACTTCATCCTTTCAAATTTGTATCCCTTGATTTCCTTTAGCTGTCTTATTGCTCTATCTAGAACTTTAACTAATAGGTACAAGTAATAAGTATGCAGAGAGTAGATAATAATGATAATTTCACTAAATGATTTTTTTCAATACTCAATTTCTAATTTTATTATGATTATTTTTATTTTATTGTACTTTATTTTATGGCACTCTATTCATTATATGTCCTTCCGATGCTTGTGGAAAACAAAAGATGGCATTGGATCACTCAAAGTTACTTCTAGTCACATAGCTGCTATGTACATGCTTGGGATCAATCCCTGGTCCTCTGAAAGGGCATCCAGTGCTCCTCTTCTGAGTTGTCTTTCCATCACTGGCCTTACAATACTTATATAACTTTCAGTGTCACAGATGTTAAAGCTCTCTAATAAAACTTCCATCTATAAAAGTCATACCTTTCTTTTCTAATATTTATTGTTTGATTGTTTGAACAGAATATTAAGTCTCTTTATTTGTGTTTTTCTAATATGCGTACTTTTTGGATAATGGCTGTGGAATATAATTTCCAAATTATGTCACTGAACAGAGAACTGTAAGGCTCCCTTAATTAGTTCTATGGATAATTGTGCTTTATACTTTCAGTTCCACTTTAAAATACATCTGGTTTGTTTTTATTCCATTGTATTTTTATTTTCAAATCCATAAATTACTTCTTCATAAACTTTTGAAATTGTTTTATTCTCTGTATTATACCACCCATGGTTGATTTTAATTCTATTACTAAATTTTAAGGGACAAAGAATATGGATGGTGAAACGGCTACATTATTTTTTAGTTGACTTTTTGTTTTCTTGTATTTTAGTAGCCAATTTTATTTTCCAAACATTTCCATTAATATTTTTAGTTTATGTTAATTTCTTGTAGCCTAGTAATAACCTACCTAACAAATATTTAAAAAAAAAAAAACAAGTAGCAAGAACAATAATGAACATTCTTATTGAGATGTTTATTTATTATACATCTTTTAAGGATGCTTCCATAGGTCATAGTGGGAATTAATTCTCAAATTATGGAGAGCATGAGATAAAACCTGGTTTGTGCTTCTAGATGAATAGCTGTTCTAAGATGAGCTTACCAGTCTCATATCATTCAAGAGGCATGTCCAAGTTGATCTTTTATAGTAGCAAATCTGTGGTTGTTTCACTCATGTTCTATCTAGGCTACTGAAATGTTTGTTTCTGAGACATTCCTGACTCAGGTGCAAGCTCAGTCTATTCATGTTCTACCCATGCCATAGCTTGAGTCCATTATTCTTTACAATACATATTCTATACGTATAGTTATATCTCAACTATAGAAGTGGAAAGTTGTTTCTAATATATGTAGTTCAATAAATAGCTTTGGTTATGGTCATCTATATTTTCATTCCTTGATTTTTAGAACCACCATCAATTTATTTTTATTCCTCCTATATATTCATTTTCACCAAGAGAATTATAACACATGTGATAGAATTACTCTTTCAATATGAGTTTTGCTATAAAATACCATAAACCAAAAGAATACACAAGATTTAGGAGCCAAAACACCCTAGCTTGAATCTGAATTTATCTTTTTTTCCTGAAAAAATATGAAAAAATGTCCCTGTAAGTTTAGTTGAAGAAATTGGGTTTTCCATTCAGAATGTTTGATGTCTAATACTGATCATATAAACTCATAAAATGTACTTTCAAATGTGTAAATTCATAGAGTTTTACCTGAAACCCCCAAACTCTCCCGGTATTGATAAGAGTAGAGCCAAAAGTCAGGTGTCCCACTTGAATGTTTGTCAAGGACTCTTGTTAGCCAGTTTTCTAAATACAGGAAGGTTGTTTCTTCCCTAGGTAAGAACACACAAAAAAAAGACCTCATTAAGTTTTCCCATGACAGGTCAGAGAAAAAACTGTGGCTGGTGCTTTTGTGGTGGTATTCTATTTTAAAGCAATTTGATTCTACCTAGAAACTTTTAGTGAAGAAATAAATAAGTTTCTAAACTCCTTTCACAAGTAATATGACATTTGCATAGCAAAGAAAACCACTAGTTAATTACCACAATTTAGCCTTTCATGAATTAAGTATTTAACAGAAAGAGTTCTTGTTTATAAAGGAAGTCCTTGCCAATATGCAAATGTATGTTATGAATTTATCAAAAATGTTGACTACTTATCCTTTAATGTTTAACTATTCATTACCTATCACTGTTATCCTTACTCTTATGCTATAAATGGCGCTCTTTTATTTTAGTTGAAGTAATCTGAAGTTAAATAACTTTTTAAAAATGAAATATTAACTTTGGAAAGATCAGAAATTAGATTCTGGGTACTCATTTGCAAAGGTATATGTAGTTACAAAGGTTTTGATTAATTTACTTCAATACTAATTATATCACAAAATCTTATGATCCAGACAATGGAGAAAAGAACTGTGAAGCTCTGTCTTGTGAATATGACATGCGGATAGCAATCATACACACATTACAGCTATGGCCATATATAAAGACCCTGGGAATAAGAAATGTTTAGAAGAATGGGGCTAGTGAAGGTGGTAGGTATGGGAGGAGAGTGGGGGGTAAAATTGTTCACAAATATAAAATTGTCAGAATAATTAATGTCCCATTGCTACCGAGTCCAAAGTTCAATAGATTCAATAGGTGATTTTCTTACAAAAGGAAACAAGCCACTACAATTAACACAATAGTGCTTAAGTAGTGGGTCAGTTTGAAATAATTACTCAAATGTCTTGCTAAGTAGTTGAAGGAAGGCTTAAGAGGGAGGACCCAGTCCTAACTGTGAAATATGTATCACACATCACTGCTCAAGACTCATGCATATATGTAGGAGAGGAGGCAGATAGATTGAAGTGGACTAGAGCAGCATTTTCTAGCTACAGCAAGACTGATGCACACATGAACTCAGAAAAACTATGAGAGCTTACCCCGTGAGCTGCCAAACAAAACCTGAGTAGGGAGAAGGGGGACTACAAACTCCCATCCCTAACCAAGAAGCTCTCTGGAATTCAAACCTGCTGGATGAGGGAAAAATCCATTTTTGTTTTCCCAAGGAGTGATACAGGATGTTTTTAGGATTCTGTAAGCCAAGCTTCATCTTGATCAGGAATGTTGGCCAACATAATATGGATTCCCAGTGTTTGTTTCTGTTTGGAGGGTTTTTGTTGTGGTCTGTATCTTTGTTTTGCATGTGTTTTGTGTACTTTTTGGTTCTGTTTTTATGTGGTTTTTGATGGCTTTGTTTTGTTTAAAGAGAGAGAAAGAACATGAAATCAGGAGCATAGGAAGAGTGAGGGAGAATACCCTGAGTGGATTTAAGGGGAAAGGAAGAATAGGATTAAAATGTACCATATAAATAAATCAATTAAATAAAAATATTTAAATAATAATGAAGTTATTTTTAGATAATATTTAACTAATAAAACTTTATTTTTTCTTATCCTAATTCTGACCAATCACTTACAGTCCTGCTAGCTTATTATATTTTATTTACCTCACAATATCAAGCCTAACCAGAAGCTTTTTCAGAATCCCACACAGGATTATTATTCTTACCTATAATATATTTTCCAAGTGAAATTTAGAAATATTTTTTAAAAGTCTAAATAGATAAAACTGCATGATAACTCTTGTTTTGTCTATATTCTATCTAAACCAAGCCATGGAAATATGAGTTTTAGCATAAGAATTAAAGAAAACATTCCTTACTAGAAACTGAGAAGTGAAATATTTATTTAATAATAAATTTGTAAAATTGAAATTTCTAAACCAACGAATATATTTTGAACAAAACAGATTAACTTTGGGAGTGGCCCTGCTTGAATCAATTGGAGATCTGAGAGAGAGAAACATTGGTGTCATATCAATGACATGACAACAATCCTGCCTTCAGACTGCATTTGTTTACAACAGACTTGAATATGCAAAATTTGAAAGTATAGAGTTGTTTAAATATATATATATATATATATTCTCTCTCTCTCTCTCTCTCTCTCTCTCTCTCTCTCTCTCTCTCTCTCTCTCTCCTCTCTCTCTCTCTCTCTCTCTCTCTCCTTACAGTCCTCTTCTCTCTTTCTTTTACCCTGGGTATATCTCTCCATAACTGAAATTATATTACACAGTGAGTAGAAAAACACAAGAGGTACCCCAGTTTTTGTCATGACTAAAAGCAAGTTGGGAGTAAAAGATTTGTTTGGCTTACACTTAGGCATCGTAGTCCATCACTGAAGGAACTCAGGGTCGGAACTCAAACGGAGTAGGAACCAGGTGGATGGATAGATATAGAGAAAATAGGGGAATGCTGCTTATTGATTTGGTCTCCATGGTTTTCTTAGTTTGCTTTTTGGTCTCCATAGTTTTCTAGTTTGCTTTCTTGGAGAATACAGAACAATTATCCCAGGGATGGTCCCTCCCACATCAATCACTTACTAAAAAAATGCCCTATATGCTTGCATATAACCTGACCTTATGGAGTCACTTTCTCAATTGACATTCTCATCTCTCAAATGACTCCAGCCAGTGCCAAATTGACCTAAAACTATCCAGTACAGTGTTGAAATGGCTTTTTTGAATACTGATTTTCATACCCACATGGTGGCACACATCTGTCATCTGAGCACAGCAGAAGCTCCAACAGGGCATCCCTGTTCTACCGATTAAGATAGGCCCTGTTTAAACAAAAGACAGAAAGGGAAAAAATATGAAGGTTGTTTTTCACCTCACTTTATCTCCTCAAGAAAACAAGAATTCTATCAATAATAATTAAACTACAAATCTACAATTTCTGGAAGCTCAATTTAATCTGTTAAGTGATCTGCCAATAACTAGTCCAAATGTTTGCTGTTTGTGGTTTATCTCATTTCTTACTACCAGCTACCCAAGCCTATTTGTGTTATAGTTTACATATGATTTGTTTTCTCCAAAACTCATGTTTAAATTTAAATTATACCTAAGGTGTCAAAAATGAAAAAAAAATAGCATGATATGTAAGTGTTAGTCTTTGTTGGGTGAGGAACATTAGATTAAGTCATCAGAATGGAGGACCTATCTAAATGCTAGAAGAGATTTTGTCGATCTAATGCCATGTGCTGTTGTAAAATTCATCCAATGTCATCATAAAGGAAAATTTTCTGAGAAACATCTGAAGTTGCTCTCTGCCCTCTAAACATTTATAAGTATATGTGTACCGAGTACACACACATGCACATATTCACACCTGAAGGTCATCACTGATATGGTGTTATGACCTCAGAACAGTATCTCTTTCTCTCCCTCTCTCTCAGCTAACCCAGTCTGTGATACTGTGTTGTGAGAAATATAAAGCAGTCTGTGATAGTAAAACGTGACTGCACTTGGCCTTGATTAAGACATACCATAAGAGGAAACAAGAACATCCATGGTGGCTGTCTTTATATAATAACAGTGAAACATTTTATTTTGTTTAAATTTATAACATCTATATTGTCAAAGATTTTGGTATAATCAGAAAAATCTATTATACACTACTGAGAAATGTATCAGCTATGATATTTGTCTGTTTTCATTTGGATCTCATCCGTGCCTTCTGTTTTTCTTAATATTGAAGATAAAAATGTAGAACCATAAGTTTTCAAGACCATGATTCACTTCAAATTTAATCAAGAATGTTGGTCAAAGTAATTAGTGTCTTATCTAATCATATTTTCATGACTTGGAGGCTTCTATTAAAATAATTTCCCAGAGACTAAGTTTTTCAAGTATATTGATTAATTTTAATATCTAAGTTTCTTTATTTTCTATCCCTGAAGAGCTTTGTGAGAAAAGCAAGATTTTCCTTAGTAGGCAAGAACTGTGTTTTCCTTCAGGAAAGAGATACTGCAATCAAAAATACCCTAGAGGAAAACAGAGATTCTTTTTTTAAAAAAAAAGTTCTAATATGAATGATAAGGATAGACTGTAGCTGTTTCCATGCCACAACTTCAGGCACTGAGACTTCACAGTTTCAAATTTTGCTTCATTTTAAAACAACAAATTTTTCTAAACAAAATTAATCACAAACATTCACAAAATGTCTAAAGGATTGATGGACTAATGGTCGCTGTATCTTATTTCAAATACTCACTATTTCATTTTGGATACATCTACCATGCACCAAGAGAGTGAAGTGGATACAAGCCCCATCACTAAACCAAAAACTATCTCCAAATTTTGTTTCCAAAAACTTGAAAATCTTGCTATACAGGTACTTTGCTTGATGAGTTAGAATAATCCCATGATAGTTTATATATATATCACTTCTGTGAAGAGTATTGGCTTCCTAATTTCTTTCTCAGTTAATTTACTGTTTGTATATAGGAGAGCTACTGACTTTTTTGATTTAATCTTGTATCTAGACATTTACCTCAGGCCTCTATCAACTACAAAAGTTCCCTAGTAGGATTTTCAGGATCCCTTATGCATACTATCATATGATCTCCAAGTAATGATACTCCTGCCTTGGGGGAAAATTGTTTTGTTTTGTTTCATTTCTTAACAATAAAAAAGAAATGGGGGCAGACAGTGTAGCAATGGGGGTTTCTTAGTCCCGGCTGCCAGAGGCCCAGACCCTGCCACGCCAGACTCCTTAGCTGCCAGCCGCCTGCCGGTCAGGCTCCCTGAAATGACTCAGATGCTTATATTAACTTTATGCTGTTGGGCCTACGGCTCAGGCACATTGCTAGCTAGCTCTCCATCTTCTATCAACCCATTTCTATTAATCTGTCTGCCACGTGGCCCGTGGCTCACCTGTGTTCCTTATATGTTGCTCCTTGGACAGCTTTCTCGATCTGCCTGACTCCGCCCTGTTTCTCCTATCTATGCTCTGATTTCTCCTCCTACTTCTTCATGGCCCAAAACAGCTCCTTTATTTAAAGATTGAGATTCACAGCATACAGAAAGGCATTTCCACATCACGTCCCCCTTTCTGTCTAATCAAAAAGGAAGGTTTCAATTTTAACATAGCAAAATTACATATAACAAAATAGCTATCAGGCAAGAATTACAGTTATAATATCTAGTCTATTTGTATTTAGCAAAATTAAAGAAAATACTCTTATCATCTACCTTATCTTTATGGATCTAAAGTTTCATATGCAATATACCTTTCAAATGACTAAGAAAACTATACCTATAACTATCTAATCTTCAACTACATCAAAGACCACAGAAGGATATATTTACCTAAGTAAACCAGAAGTGCAAGTGACTTCTAAAATCTAGAAAGGACAGAGATGACACCTATCTGCCTGGACAGTCACCCAAAGTTCCTTTATAAAGTTGGGGCATCCATCTTCAACCTACAGGCCCAGAGTCTCTTTTCATTTCAGTGAAGAATAAAAAATCTGCTCTGCCCATTCTGGCACAATTCATCAGTTGCTTCTCCTGGAGTCCTGAAGAATATCTGACAGTTTTCTCTGTAAAGCAGGAACCTAAATGACCATCTTGGCTTGTTATGCTAAAGTTCAGAGGTCATCTTCCTTTGGAACCTCTATGTCCAGTTTAAACAGCATTCTGTCAAGCAGGAATGCCTTTCTGTATGCTGTGAATATCAATCTTTAAATAAAGGAGCTGTTTTGGGCCATGACAGGAAACATAGAAGAAGTAGGAGGAGAAATCAGAGCATAGATAGGAGAAGCAGGGCGGAGTCAGGGAGACCGAGCTGAAGCCGCCAAAGGAGCAACATGTAAGGAACACAGGTGAGCCACGGGCCATGTGGCAAACAGATTAATAAAAATGGGCTGAGTTAAGATGTAAGAGCTAGTTAGCAATGTGCCTGAGCCATAGGCCAAACAGCATAAAGTTAATATAAGCGTCTGAGTCATTTCTGGGGGCCTGAACAGCAGCAGCGGGCTGCTAAGGGGTCTGGGGCTGCAGGTCTGTACGTCTGGGCCTCTGGCCGCCCGAGACCAAGAAACCCCATTGCAACAAGACAGAGTGTGAAGAGCTGAATGGCAGGAAGCAATGCTGTGAAATGTCTTCTGGACATGAGAGGGCTCTTGAATGCATGAATGTATAGAAGCTGTTATTTACTTAAGGCCTGTACAAGATATACTGGGTATGGTAGCCCATGCCTTTAATTCCAGCACCCTGAAGGAAGAGGCAGGTGAAACTGTGATTTTTGAGGCCAGCCTGGTCAATAGAGAGAATTTCAGATAGCCAGGACTGTTACACAGATAAACTTTGTCAAAGGGGAACTTAGACCTTTATAAGATTAATGCACTCATCCTTCTCATGTAGATTCAGGAGGAACTCATGAGATACCCCTTGCTGAGTAGCTATTGTCAGTTGATGACAACTGGAAAAAAATCATTTGTGGGTGTGTGTGTTTGTGTGTGTGTGGGGGGCTGTTACTACTAGTCAGTAATCCATGCTCCAGTAGATGACCCACAGCTAGAAACAGTGATAATTGAATGTGTTGAGTTACTAAAAGAGGTGAGGCACAGGGAATCCTGAGGATGCAATGGATGTGCTTTGCATGTATCTGGCAAAGTGAGGAGATTTGGAGAAAATATGATCAAGATGCACTGTGTACATCTTAAAAATTTTCAATGAATAAACTAAAAATATTTAAAATGGTTTTAGCCTTTGCATAAAAATTAATATTATTTAAACATTATAGACAATAGAGAAAAGGAAATGTAAATATGTGGGTTTGGGAATGTAGATCAGTTGCAGAATGTCTACCTATCATTGTAGGACCTTATGATCTATGTCTCACACACACAAAAAAAGTTTCAGGGTTTATAAGATAGAATTATTGTGTCCTGAGTATAGTGACAGCTAAGAACTAGAAATATAAGTTATCCAGGTTTCATTATCTTAGGAAGAAATGTATTTTTCCTAAATGTTAAAGGAATTTATGGCATTGATTTCTCTGTAAAGGATGCCTGCAATATCCTTAGAAGCAATTACACAAAGAATAAAAATTGGTTTTATGTGGTCATTTCTTGTAGCAATTGCCAATAACATCTGTGTGTATACAACGGCTATGTTTCCATGGAAGCCTGCCCCTTGATATTAAAGGGGTAGACATGGTCACTTTACTTAGGTTTCATGATACACAATGAAAAGGTGGGGATTAGAGGCTTACAGAGATGAATTATTACAGTATCCTTTGGAAACCTGTCCAACATAAGTGTCTCAATGTCTCTTTTATTAGAGATGTAACAAGCACTCCACTACTTGTGTCCTTGCCCAACAATGCATATGTGTATGAGTGTTCTAGAACTCTCTCTCTCTCTCTCTCTCTCTCTCTCTCTCTCTCTCTCTCTCTCTCTCTCTCTCTCTTTTCTCTCAGCTATAAGAAAAATATCCATTCCATAGTATAGTTTGTGGTCATAAAAAATGCGAAATTGAAATAGCCTTCTAAATGGAAACTTCCCTAGTCTTATTAGAAAGGAAGTTGAAGAGAGGCCTGAGATGTCAAATTCTTGTAGGGTGTAACTATAGTTAGCTTTCTGCTTCCTAAGCTCATAGAGAACCTCAGTAAGCATCTTATAAAATAATATCTTTTCAGGGAAAAGATGAATTTTAAGTGGCATCCCCAAAACACCAACTAAGAGAATTCTAATAGCTTTATATTAGCATTCTGAAGAATACCTTATTAAAATGGCATAACTTGTATATCTAGTCATTAATTCATAGCAACTACAAGAGAGGAACAGTATTTAAAAGTACACTGAATTTTCACTAGAAAAAGGGGATCTGGATTTAGTTTTAAAAAATTCCAATTACAGTTGAAGATCTATCACAAACCCATTGTTGACATTAATTTTATCTTATCTTCTTAGAGATGTATTTATACAAGATGGGGATATAGATATTTCTGTATCTATTTATATACATAATTACCATTTGTTATAATAAATGGAATTGGCTTGATAAGCTAAGGATTATCAAATAATGCAAATTAATTAATAAGGAGAAAATTAATACCAAACTATAAAATAAAATAAATCAACTAAAAATATATAGCATTGGGCCATGAACCAGAAGATGCTGACATTGAGAGTAGCAGAGTAGCATGAGTTGGTTTAAGAGTCCAGTTGAATGAAAGAGTGTACCCATTAGAGAAAGCAGTAGAAAGCCAATGAGCAATTGTTGCTGAAAGTACAGTGTCCTCTGTTGTTAGTAGTGCTTAAAACACCCTGGCATGTGCAAATGTACAAAAGAAAAAAGAAGGATTTTTTTTTTCTTGTTCACATACAGACTACAGCAGATGTATAGATTGGAAGGTGGCTCCCAGCCATGTGCTGATTCAGATATGTAATTCCTTTCCTCCACCATCTCTCAGAATCTGGTTCCTGCCCACACCTAAGACAAAGAAGGAACAATATTTCTTTAAGGTCTTGGTGCAAGTGACACAGTCAAATCGTTTCCAATACACATAAGTATTTGAAGCAAGATGGGTATTCAGACACCCATACATTCAGAAAAGGGTTGGAGTGCTGAGTACTGTGCAGGAAATTTAAATATAGCCTTACAAGTCATAAAAAGACTCGCAGAAAACTGGCAAAGAAGAAAAACTCAAAATACAATGTATCTGGACTCATTCATTTTAGGAATAAGTGCTTTTTTTAAGTTCTATTTTTTGAGCATTGGCTCCTTGGGAAAGGATGTTTGCTTTCTATTGTAATGACCATTAAGCAGTCTTTACCATGGTAAAACATAAATGTAAAGAATCTCAAAAGCAGAATAAAATGTGGCTTGTCCATCTCATGTCCATCTGACAGATTAGGAAATTTGGGACCTATAGCACCTAAAGTTTTTCCACTTCCCCCTCACACAGCTCCATCTTAGTTTCTAGGCAAATTCAGTTTGATATCTACAGGGAATTATCCTATCCATTAGCATAAAACCACCTTATTTGGTAATTAGTCCAGCCATGGGCTCTAGGTCATGTGTTTGCTTTATTTCCCTAGTAGTGATTATCTGTCTTGACAATGTATCATGGATAAAAACCACAAAGCTCCTGACTCTGGGTTCTGTTTGGCTTGTAGATGAAATGTGTTTCCAGAATCTCACTGAGATAGCCCTACCCTGGAAGAGCCTATCTCTACAATGCCATGTCTGCTTCTGTGATCTGTAACTGTACCTCTCTACTCTTCTTCCTCAGCTTCCAACAACTGACCACCACTGGCTTATGTCTACCACACAGCATACAGCTATGCTTCTCTTGAAGCCTGGGTTTCCATTCTCAGAGAGAGCCTGGTCTTTGAGGCTTCATGGAACGGGTCTATTTCAGCTTAAATCCAGCAAAAGTGACCAAGATTCCTCTGGGGATGTAGTTTCTTGGTGTCCTAGTCTCCTCTAAAATACACTGGTCTTCCATTGATGCTTATGTGAGCCATGCCATTTCATAGTTAGTTTCCCGACCAGATCCATGAAGCTTCTTAGACCTCTATCTTATTTTCTTATTGGTTACTTTCTGCTTTCAGCTTAATAAACCATGTTCAGTTCTAGAAATAAGATCATAAGACATGGCAGCATAGTAATAAGAGCTAATATCTGGAGCACATTTTTTTCAGAAAGATTGGACAATCAAAATAATTTATGAAATGAAAAAAATGATAATCCTTTTTAAGGTGGTAAAGAAATTTAAAAAGTATAAAACAAGCTATAATATGTCTCACTGTAATATGATGAATTGTTATGTAAAATTAAGATAACAGGTAGTTATACAGAAATCATATGCATAAAGAAAAGTCTTTTAATTTTATGTTTATATTTAATGATGTATCACCAACTTTATCTTATAGTAAGAATAGAAACAAGTAGATCAAATAGTTAAATGGTTAAAATGTAAATCATGTTCAGCTTCTCTAAAAACACACTAAGTAAATAAATATGTATCATTTTATTTCTGTTGGCTCTGATAACAGGCGTTTAGTCTTGCTCATATCATTTAATTAAGCTTTCACAAATAATTATTCTTTATGTTCCAGTTCCTCTGTTCATCTGCACTTATGCAGCTATTAGTGTCCCTATAAGAGGTCCCCTGACTGAGGGTGGCCACGGGATGAATGAGATCCTACTAGTGACAGGACTGTGATAAAGATTGCTTATGAGACTGTACAATTGGATGTGTGTGTGTGTGTGTGTGTGTGTGTGTGTGTGTTGCTTCATGCAAATGTGTCAGTAAACTTTTTAAAGTATTGTGTGTGTGTGTGTGTGTGTGTGAGGAAAAAAAATGGCTACAATGTTTTCAAAACTAGGTTGAGCTACACTTACAGTACCAAAAAAGTTTAAACTTTAATACAGTCCATAGACCAACTAATAAAGATAAGTGTCAAGAGTAAGTAAACTTAAAAAGAAAACTACATGAAATGATTATTAGACTTCTATATCTATTTTATTAAAAAATTAATATCAATAAAAATAAATTGAGTAACCTGTCAACTTTTGAGAAGTATTAGAAATTCTCAGTTTTATCTTATTTGAGGGCAACAATCTCTTTTAAAAATATATTTAACTTAATTACTAAAACATTACATGCTTTATAAGGCTGCATAATAGACAGACATGTTTCACTATAATGGTGTTACAGTAAATATCAATGTATAAATAAGGAACAACTTGGGAAACAGCAAAGTGCATATGCTCTCAGACACTGTCACCTAGATGATCCATTACTGATTCCCTGACATCATCTTAATGCTGAATGTGCACTTAACGTGGTGATGACATTGCCACACAGTCTTGGCATCTTTGATCACTTCTCCATGTCAGACATATACTTGTTTTTGTATTGATTAATTCATTAATCATGGCCACTTTTATTTCAGAATTAGCATACCCAAACTGCTCCGAGTTATGATACAAATATGTCCCATCAAAGACTAAATTAACATTTTACTGCTGTTAACTAGAGGCATTGCCTCATGTAAAGATTAAATGCCTGTGCCAACACTTCACATTGCAAGCTGTTTAAGTTTCAAGATGTCTAATTTATAGATGAAAACGAAGTTCATCGTCTTTCCATACTGACAGAACAAAAATCTGTAATGAAAGTTGTGATTCTATGCTACTCTTTTTTTTAACATCAAATACTACCAAGACCATTGAAGTCATTGATGAAAATGTATATAATCGAAATCATACATTTGCACAAGTGATTGCAGATATAAAAGACAGATTCCTGATAATATACTACTAAATATCCTTCATTTTTCCTGATTAGGACACATGGCATTTAAAGTTCATTTCAAATAGCAATTAAATTTCATCATTGAGACCTGATAAATAGCTGGAAAACAAAACAAAACTCCATTCAACCCTGTAAATATGATTTGGTAGATTCTTTGCACATCTACTTTCTGTAGGCGATAGCTGTGCATTAGTGTTCATCCAGAGACATTCTAGTTCACAACCCTTGGGGGTTTATACAGCAAATGTCACATTTTCCATGTGCAGATATATTCATAAATCAATGTGTACAGCTCATATTGCCTGAATCTTTATAGCAAAATTTAATCAGCTAAACACATACAAATTTTGCCACACTTCACCCACTGCTATGATGAGATCAGAAGGCAGCAGATGTATCTGGATGACAAAGAAGCATTGCAATTAATGTCAGGCAGATTCTCAGTAAAATATATTATGAAAATATGACTAACTCCTGTGGTGAATCAGTCTTGTTCCCACAATGTAAAATAGAAGGAGAAAAAGGTTCTGCTATTTAAAAGAGAATATAGAAGGGTAAAAATAAGATAAGTAGCTGTTTTGTTGCATTTAACAAAAAGCCACGTTGCTTGGAATATTTCAGGAAAGATAGATGTTTAGGCCTGCAGAATTGAGAGAGAGAAGAGAAGGCAGGATAAGGTACCATTTGTGCTGTATCATTTTCTAAAAAGATATTTGGTTATATCTTTTGAAAAAAATACAGTTAAGCAAAACTATATTCATTGTGAAGGCAAGGTTAAAACAAGATAAGGTTCCTGCAAGACAATTTAAGAAGAGGGTAAGTGCGTGAAAATGTGTAGCTGACAAGGGATAGAGATCAGTGAGGTCTAGACAAGGTTTTGCAGGAATCTTTCTGGAATAAGCACTCTGACCAATGAGAGTGATCGAGAGGAGATGTCAGTTGACTGAAGCCAGGACAGCTCACGAAAAGCCTTCATATCAGGGCCAGTTTGCAGTCTCACTTTATATTCTAACTCCACAAAGTGGTGAGAAGAGACAGGCTAGATATGAGAAAAGTTTACACATATGTAGAGGTCATCAAGTTGTTAAGAATAACATTCCATTATTTTAACTAATCCTTCAGATCAATCTGATCTGAAGAGCCAGTGAAGTCATGCTTGGCAAGGAGATGGTACTAGTGGTGCTATAAATCCATCACTAAATAAATCAGTATCTAGTAATTGCCCTTTTCTACCTTATTCTATTTCAAAAGGACCAACACTAAGAGCTAAATTTTAAATTCTGTGCCCAGAATGTTAGTATCCTATCGTTATGGAATGACAAGATGTAATGGTAGACATAATTGCAATACTGGGTAAAATATCTTGTAAGACTACAATATTATACTGCTGGGTACTATATACCTGCTGCCAATATCTGATGCTATTTTCCTTATAGTTAGCTTAAACAGGTGCAAAAATAAAGTGGATAAAATTCAGTCTTATTCCTTCACAGTTAGAATTGAACATAGCAATACACTTAAAGGAGGTTTTCTCCATCATGGGATCAATTTATTTGAAGTTTAGATAATTAAAAATCAATGATTATATATGGTAGACAGTAGTTTTCATCTGGAAGTTGTCATAGCTTCACACTAGTAAGCCTAAGTAAATGATACTATCTGTTATTTAGGATTAAAATAGGCTATGCCAGAACCGTGCTGGAATCAGAATATGCATTTCTTCTCCAGTCCATGCTTAATCCTTTTTGTATTTAGTTTGCTTCCTGTTGAAGTGGTAAGCAACATGAACAAAAGTAACTTGGGGAAGAAAAGGGCTGATTCATATTACACATCCTGGCCATAGTCTATCACTGAGAGAAGTCAGCACAGGAATGCAGGCAAAAGGAAAACAGCCTACTGGCTTGTTCTTTATAGATTGCTAGGTCTGCTTTCTTACACAATTCAGGTCTATAAAAACAGATAACTGGTTTCTCCATCAAAAACATCAATCAAGAAAATGTCCCACAGACATACCATAGACTAATCTAATGGAATCAATTTCTCATTTGAGATTCCCTCTGCCCAGGTACATCTCTGTTTGTGTCTGGTTAACAAAAACTCATTGGTACTCTATTAACAATGAAAGCCACAAAGATACAATTGCTGATGATTTGTGCTTATCTGTGTTAAGCAATCAGATGATTTTCAAAAAAGAAAGGAATATGTAGTTGATAAGAGGCAAACTTGTCTGTCCCAGCTCATTCTGTCTTTACCTAATCTCCACAATTTTCTGCCCCTTCTCTATGCACAAGAGGACCCAATCACCAAAGCCTTCAGCACAGATCAATTAGTTGGAGATTTGGGGATGAGAGGAAATAGACTACACGTTGATTTTCCCCTGCTTCCTGCCCTCAGGCCATAGGCAGGTCATTCTACATTTCCCCACCAAGCACAACTTCTGAGATTTACCTTCAAGAAAACAATTCTCATCAGTTTCAGGAGCCGTGCACTGATCCTTTGTCCTTTCCGGGCTAGAGGTTATTATGGCCATTTCCCTTTTACACATGTCTCAGAAGCATCGCCATTTTTTGCCTTCTGTCACATACTGAGATTATGTTTGCTAAATTATCAACCTTTGAGGTCCTCATTTGAGTCTCTCCTCTAGCCTATGACTAACATATCATTCCTAAATGGCCAAAGGATGCTTGACATTTCTTTTAGCAGTCAGAGAATGAGGCAGAAGGAATAGGAGCTCAAAGAGAACCTAGTCTATAGAGAAAGGATATGTCTCTAAAACAAAGCAAAAATTATCCCAGGAAAACAGTGCATGCTAGGTGGCCACCATTATTTGCTAGAAAAAGAAAATTATAGAAGAAAAGCAAAATAGTGTACAAATATAAAGAGTAAGAATGATCTAATGAACTAAAAAGACCCTTGGAGCAATAACTATGTTTCATTTTATGCTTTCTTTTATTTATTTATTTTTTAATTTGATAGGACTCTTATACAGAATGGCCTTGCATTCACGGTATTGCCAAAGCTAACTTCAAACTCATAATCTCTTTATCTAAGCTTACCATTGATGAGATTTCAGATGTGAACTAGCATACCTGGCAAACTGCTGTATTTAAAAACGCAGTTTTCTTCCAACATAAACTCTACCAGCGAATGCACAACATTAACTCCCAGATATTTGTTAAAAGGCATTTTAGAAGAATCAGTGTAGTTTTAAAATAATGGATGAGTAGAAAGTATGGGTTACTATATTTCATCCTGTCTATCCTGTAATTCATTTCCTCTATTTAACTCTCCAAATGAGAGAAATTGAATCAATAAACGCACGGGCAGCAAATATATTCAGTCCTTAACTATGGGAGATTAGTATCTTAGAGTAGCTTTTTCCTTAGAGAGACCTCCAAGGATGTCATATCTAATAAGGATGTCATATCTAAGTTGCATAAAAAATTTAAAATGATGTCACAGAATAAACAAACTCATGGCAAGACATTTTACATTAGGATAATCAGGTCTTTTATAGACTGCATTTCTTAAATTTTTCTCTCATCAAAGTCCTTGGAAACTGGATATTTTATAAAAAACAAATGTGAGCAGAAAAGCTGGGATTGGGGATTAGTAGGATAAAACAAAAACAAGGGATCCTGATTAGTAAAGAAATCTAGTATTAGCAAAAGACCAGTAGCATAAAAACAGAACTTATTTAGCATAATAAACATGGACTTTTCAATTGCTTTCAAGTTCCAGTCATGATTGAGGCATTCATTGTTAATCATAAGAATTTTTGTTTATAATTTTCAAATTAAAATGCAAGTTAATAATTTAGCTGAATATAACTAGACAGCTAGTTCAATAGTTCATTTTCATGGCTTTATTCTTAATTGAGTCACAACTGATACTCAGTGAATCATATATTTTAGTGCTACCATTTCACAATTTTGAAAAATAAAAACAATTACTACAACCACAGCCTGGTAATAGACTAATTCTGTCATGTTGTAAATTTTTCATTTATCTTAATTTATTGTAATTCATTGTTCTTGCTGGAAATAAGAGCATCATGGGGCTAACAAACTTATTTCCAATGGGATTTGAATCCCACTTTACAAGATTAAACCATATATGGCATCACTGTCATATGAAGAACCTGGGAGTAGACAGGCTACACCCTCTAGGGGAGAACCTACTATCACTATTATGCTAAATAAACATAGTAGTAAGCCAAATCCTAGTGAATTGATATATCTCTCAGCCCTCATCAGAGCACTTTCAATTTTCAATAGATGGTGATTAACAGAGACTGACAAGTCCCCAAAGTGCAAGGAGTAAAAGACTGTAATGCTCAGCCCTAAATGGTACAACTATACCACATCCCTTCCTCTAAAGGCGCAGGGATCATTATGGAGTAGAGGATAGAAAGTGTTGCAAAAGTCAAAGATAGTCAATTTTCTCTTAAGAGTGTAATCCCCATTAAGACAACAGTCTTGGAATCCAAAGATTGATGGATAGCACAAATCTGACATAATTAATGGGTGAAGGGAGGGATGGAGCGAGAGAAAGAGATAAAGAGAGATTTAGAGAGAGATCACAAATATGAGTTTGTAGGAAAGGCCAATGGGAGAAGTTGAAGAGGGGGGTACATATGATTGCAATCAATTGTATACAATTCTCAAGATAATAAAAGCAATTAAGAAATGAAAATTCACTTTTGGTCTCCAGAGAATAAGCTCTTTTCCATCTAACTTGTCACATAACGTTAGTCCATTCTAATTGTCACTGATTAATCAATCAGCCATATGGCACATCTGTAGTGATCATTCTGATAAAAATTGAATAGCTCTGAAAAATTAAGCAAAATGCTGCTGTACTTTAGTTTCTTTTTCTGGGTCAAAAATATGCTTCCCCAAGTGAAAAATACTTGAGGTTTTATGGAGCTTATTTATGAGTACTAGACAACCATTCTTACACTGACGCTCAACAAATTGAAGTTGACAAGTTCGAGATGTGGAAAATGAAAACATGAATAATATTGAATCAATGAAGTAGACAAACTGGAAGTAGGCTATCTGTAGAACTGAATTTAAAAGGTTCAGAAAAATTAAGATCCTAATAAGTTATGTTGAACTTGCTGATGAGTATAAAGATGATCAAAAAAATGATTTAATTCTCTAAATTCTTAGGCCACTGAGCCCAAGCTTTAGGCATTTTATAATATGGAAATAAAAATATCTGAATAAAAATTAATATTCAACTAAGAAAGAAAAATGCATCCCTTGTCTCTTTCTAATTCATCATGATTAATTCTGGATTTGGATTAAACGGGAGACAAGTTTATAACTCTTGGAAGAACATATTTTAACTCTTAATATTTTTAAATCTAAGACCATAGCATAAAGTTGACTTGGAGATTTAATAATGAACTATCTTAATTTTCTTATAAGTTTTATTGGAAGATAAAGACAATCATCTTTAGAAAAACTTTTTCTAAACATCTCTATAAAAATAGAAAACAGGAAGGAATTAAAATCTATAACCTGAGCGCCTTTCTTATTTTGAGGGTCACTCTAAGAGTACATTTCAGCAGATTTTATGATTTAACGTTTAGGAGCTAATGAAAAGGCCTTCTAAATGTGCTTGTTTAGAATGGGCAGCTGTGAGGGTGTTTATAGCAACTGGAAATAAAATCCATCCCCTTTTTGTCTATGTTTTGACTTAGAAATGAAGCAAAGCCTCAAATTTTATCAAGACATCTCTTTTACAGTTATTAATTTTTCTAATTATCTCTCTCTCTCTCTCTCTCTCTCACTCTGTGTGTGTGTGTGTGTGTGTGTGTGTGTGTGTGTGTGTGTGTGTGCTTGTAGGCACACCTGTCATGTATAACAAGAGTGTAGGAATGGCTTCTCTGTTTCTTTCATGTTTATACCAGTAATGTAACCCAGACTTGGCAACACGTGTTCTTATCTGCTTAGCCACCTTTCTGGGGGGTGGGGGAGAAGCATTGTTAAAAACGCAAAATAAATGCTTCAGTGACCTGAAATGCAAAGCTAAGACAGGTATATGAATCTGATACAAAAACTATCATTTTGTGTAAATGTCACATAGTTTAATAGTTACTTAAAACTGTCCTTATGATACTTGTCCCCGGATGGTTGTTGTGGCTGTAAATGTCAATAGCATTTAGATCAAGAAAGACACTGGTGCTTTATTCATTATGTGCAGATTGATCTAGGTGACATTTTAAAAATGCTTTATGAATAGGCATTTAATAATTTCTTACAGCTCAATAACTGCCTGTTTCCTTATTGTTAATGGAATTTACATATGAAAATGAAACATTGATTAGGAAGCATTTTATAAAAAATATTCACATCATTTTTTGTTTTTTTTATGAATTTTTTCATTTATTTTACATACCAACCACAGTTCCCCCCCCTCCTCATGTCCCCTTCCCCACAGTTCCTTTCTATCTCTCTCCCCAGCCACTCTTCCATCACTTCCATTCAGAAAGGGACAAATCTCCTGTGAGAGTCAACAAAGCATGACACATTATATTAAGGCAGGACTAAGCTCCTCCCCCTGTATCAAGATCTGGCAAGGTGACCCGGCTTAGAGATTCAGTTTTCAAAAACCAGCTCAAGTTCCAGGTCTAGAGTAATGAGCACCCACAAGCTCAGATCAGCTTTCTCTGTGGGTCCCCCTCTCAGGACCTTGATTCCCTTGGCTTATACAATCCTTTCTCTCTCTCTTCAAAAGGTCTCCTAGATCTCAGAGCTTGCCATGTGCTTGGCTGTGGATCTCTGCATGTGTTTCCATCAGTTACCAGATGAAGGCTCTCTGATGACAATTAGAAAAGTCAATCTGATTACAGGAGAAGGCCAGTTTTGGCACTCTCTCCATTATTCAAAGGAGTTTTTGCTGGGATCATCCTTCTGAATTCCTGGGAGTTTCCCTAGCACCAGGTTCTTCACTAAACCCAAATGACCCTCCCAATTATATATCTCTTTCAATAATCTTCCTGTCTGTTCTGCCCCCAATCCTCTCATCCTGATCCCCCATGTTCCCATACCTCCACCTGCAACATAATATTTCTGGCCCAACTAGCCCCATGGTGTGGATCTGCCCATGGCCAACTTTCCCCCCAACATGATTCAGATGCTTATATTAATTTCATGCTGTTCGGCCTATTGTTAGCTAGCTTATTCATATTAAGTCAACCCATTTCCTTTAATCTGTCCTCTCTTGTGACTGGGTGGCTCACCTGTGTTACCTTACATGCTGAATCTTGGGCTGTTGGCTCGTCTCTCTGTCTGACTCCACCCTCCTTCTCCTATATATGTCCCAATTGCCTGCCTACTGCTATGGTGTCTGTTGTGGGTCAAAATAGTCCTTTATTCACAGCTTATAGACATCCCAAATCACTTCCCCTTTTCTGTCTAATCAGAAAGGAGGCTTTCAGTTTCAACATAGAAAAATTACAATAACAAAAGAGCTATCAAGCAATAATTATAGTTAAATATCTTGTCTGTTTGTATTTAACAAAACTAAAGAAAATATTCTATCATCTACCTTATCCTTGTGAGTCTAAAGTTTCATAACTAACATACCTTTTTAAATAACTAAAAAAATTAATAACTATAATTATCTGATCTTCAATTGCATCAAAGACGACAGAGGAAGTATGAACAACTTCCAAAATCTAGAAATGACAGAGATGACACCTGTCTTCCTAGATAGTCACCCTATATTCCTTTGTAACATTGGGCATCCATCTTCAGCCTACAGGCCCAGAGTGGCATACCTTTCAGTGAAGCAGGAAATTTGAAGGACTGCTCTGCCCATCTGGCACAGTTTGTCAGTCAGTCACTTCTCTTTGTGTCCTGAAGGATGTATGACGGTTTTCTCTGCAAAAAGTTCAGAGGTCACTTTCCTAGGAATCCTTCATGTCCAGTTTATACAGCATACTTCCAAGCAGCCAATACAAGAGCAGTTTCTTGTCCAGTGGCTAACCTTTGCCACAAAGAAAGTGAACTCCACATAAAATTTCTTCAATGCCCATTATTCTCTTGAAGTAGATTGGTGCTGCCAGGAGCAGACGTATCATTGTTTAGAAAAGTTTTAAATATTTTAAATGACATATTCTGTAGGTCTTTTAAATGTTTGAAAATTACCTATCTAATTGAAATATATCTTTGCATACCTAAAAAGTCTAACTAAAATGACTATAAGTTTTGTTATCATAGACGACTATTAATATACATTTCTTAATTGTACATTACAATTTTAAATTAGTTACAGAAACATCATACTTAAACAAGAGTAAAAAAATACATACAGCATAACAAAATTGACATTCAATTTGTATCAAGAAACCAAAATTCCAACTGATTAGAAATATTTTGAGATTAACAGCTGATTTTTGGATTAAAGTCAATTCAATAATCTATCCTTTAAATTAAATTCTATAACTTATCACTCTTTTTTTCCTTAGAAAGAGATTAACTATGTCCATTAAACATTTATAACGGAAACAAACTTTTATAAACATTATTTGGGAAACTTAGGTGTAGAATTATGGAGCACTGGCAATCTTACAAGTGTCCTGAGGCTGGATAATCTTAGTCTGTAGCCTTGAAACTGATGTGACTATCTCTTCACATCAGATAATATACCATTAGACCCAAATTTCAAAGCCAAGATGCCTTTAAAATATATGTTTGTTTAACTTAGCAGACTTTGCAGTCACTTGTCTTTCTGCAATTAGCTCATTAAAAGTTAAAAATTAACAAAACACAATAATAAACATAATCCAGACTGTCTGCTTTCCATCTTTACATGGCTTTTTCTCTTTTTTAGAGGAATTTCTCTACTCTTTTTCTTTTCTCTCCCTGCCTACATATCCTTTTTCACAAACATTGTAACCTATTTAGATGTGTTTTGCATATGGATCTGTTTTATTGCATATCCTTAAATCATTTTCCAACCAGAAAAGCTTTCATGATGCGAACCCTGCTTTGACTGCTGACTTTATCATCTCAGTGACTTTTCAACATGGCGGAGGCACCAGAGAGCCACGCTATTTTCCCAGTTCTTAGAATAGTATTGAACATTGTGGAACTTTTACCACCCCAACTCTGGGGAATCTTAGGGTTCACACTATCAAGTAAAGCGCCACCACTGCCCACTGCTCACTCCACTTAAGTATTTGCCAAGAGGGTCTCTTAAAGAACTACACAGTTTTTGCTGCTGCTGATGAGCCAGGAAGCTGCTTTTAAAGTAGCCACTTTTGCTCACCACTACCAAACAGAGCAGACCCAAGAAAATGTTCCTACTAAGAAGCCAGTTATGAGTCTGTTCCCTTTTGTTCAATACAAACAGAAACCTTAATTTGATCATATGCAGCTTGTTGCTTATATGAGTCTACTGTGAGTCTTCAGGAACCTGCCTTGGTTTAAGCTGCCTGCAGCAGACCCACCATCTTAAAATTCAAGCCCGAACACCATCTTTGCACCATGACCCACTTCAAAGACATAACTCAGAAGCCACTTTTGGCTCCGTTTATGTGCTCTTGAATGCTTCTTAGCCTTCCTCAAGGTTTATGTGGGTATTTGGCCATCTGTATCATTAGGTTTCTGGCCCCTTCAGGACAGAGGCTCAGACCCACAGAACTGTAGTCCCAGACCACTTAACTACCCACTGCTGCTTAAGTCCCCCAAAATAACTCAGAAGCTTATGTTAATTTCATGCTGATCAGACTATATGGCTCAGGCAAATTGTTAGCTAGCTCTTTTATCTTAATTCAATCCATTTCCATTATTCTGTTTTGCCATGGGGCCCATGGCTCACAAATGTTTCCTTATATGCTGAATCTTGAGTGGCTAGCTAGTCTCTCTGTCTGACTCTGCCCTCCTCCTACTTATGCTCTGTTTTCCTGCCTACTGCTGTGGTGCCTGTCATGGGCCAAAACAGTCCTTTATTTAAAAGAATGATATTCACAGCATACAGAAAGACATTCCCACATCATCCATCCACATCCCAGGTGCCCTCAGTTTACCTAGGAAATCTTTTCTATTTTTTTTTCCTAGAAAAATCCGTGCCTCTCTGGGCTCTCCTTGTTACCTAGCTTTTCTGGGTCTATATTTTGTAGCCAGGTTGTGCTTTACTTTATAGCTAATATCCACTTATGAGTGAGTACATACCATGTCTGTCTCTCTGGGTCTGAGCTACCTCACCCAGGATGATTTTTTTTTGTTTTAGTTTCATTCATTTGCCTACAAATGTCATGATATCATTGTTTTTGTACTACATAGTATTATTCCATTGTGTAAAAGTACCACGTTTTCTTTATTTGTTGTTCAGTTCAGGCACATTTCCAGGTTCTATTACAAATAAAGCAGCTATGAACATAGTTGAGGTATCCTTGTAGTAGGGTTGAACATACATTGGGTATATACCCAAGATTGGTATAGCTAAGTCTTGAGGCAAATTAATTTCAAATTTTCTAAGAAACTACCATACTGATTTCCAAAGAGGCTGTACAAGTTTTCATTCCCACCAATAGCAGATAAGTGCTCCCCTTGCTTCACATCCTCCCCAATGTAGGCTCTTATTAGTGTTTTTGATCTTAGCCATTCTGAAAGGTATAAGATTATATCTCCAAGTCATTTTGATTGCATTCCCCTGATGGCTAACATTTCTTTAAGTGTTTCTGGGTCATTTGAGTATTTCTGTTGAGAATTCTCTGTTTAAATCTATACTCCATTTTTTTTAAAAAATGAATTATTCGGTATTTTGATGTCTAGGTTCTTAAGTTCTTTATATAATTTGGAGATCAGTCCTCTGTCAGATATGGGGTTGGTGAAGATCTTTTCTAATTCTGTAGGTCGCCATTTTGTCTTACTGACAGTATCTGTTGCCTTAGAGAAGATTTTCAGTTTCAGGAGGTCCCATTCATTAATTGCTGCTCTCAGTGTCTGTGCTACTGGTGTTATATTCAGGAAATTGTATCCAGTGCCAATGCATTCAGGGATACTCCTGCAGTCTTTTCTATTAGCTTCAGTGTAATTGGATTTATATTTGTATTTGCTCTACTTGGACTTCGGTTTTTCCCAGAGCAACGGATATGCTGAAGTTACTTTCTCTTCTTGTTATGTAATTTTGGCTTAAAGAAAAAATTCATATAATCATCTTGTTAGATGCTGAAAAATCCTCTGACAAAAATCTAACAACCCTTCATGATAAAGGTCTTGGACAGATCAGGGATACAGAAAACATACCTAAACCTAATAAGAGCAATATACCCAAACTGACAACCAACATCAAACGAAACAGAGAGAATCCTAAGATGATTTCACTAAAATCAGAAATAAAACAAGGCTGTCCACTGTCTCCATATCTAGTCAGTATAGTGTTTGAGGTTCTAGCTAGAATAAGACAATGACTAGAGATAAAAAGAAGACAAATTAGATAAGAAGTCAAGCTTTCTGCATTTGCAAATGATATGACAGTATACATAAGTGGCTCAAAAAATTACTATTAGGGAACTCCTACAGATGACAAATCTCTTCATTAATGTGATTTGATATAAGAGTAAGAAAAAAAATAGGCCTCCTATATACCAATGATAATCTCACTGAGAAAGAAATCAGAGAAACAACACTATTTACGGTAGCCACAAATTACTGTGTAATTCCAACCAAATAAGGGAAAAATCTGTATGATAAGAACTTGTAGTTTTTGAAGAAAGAAATTAATGAAGATATCAGAATCTGCTCATGGGATTGATCGGGATCAACATAGTTAAAAATGGCAATCTTATCAAAAGCAATCTACAGATTCCATACAATCCTCATCAAAATCCCTGCATAATTCTTCACAAACAAGCCAGAATAGCTAAAACAGTCCTGTATAATAAAAGAAGTCCAGGTGTATTGTCATCCCTAACTTCAAGCTCTAATATAGAACTATATATTAAAATCAGCATGGTAATGACATAAAAACAGATAGGTTATCCTATGGAATCAAATCAATCACCTGATAAATTCATCTTGAAAACAACAATGAATACCTGAATTTTTTCACATTTTTCTTAAGCATTGGTCTCTAAAAAAAATAACCTGCTTTACAACTAATTATTATTTACCTAACTACAAAGTCTAAAATACATTTGGTGATGGTTAAGTTAGCTCATATTTCTGATAACTTCGCTTCTCAAAACCTTAATTTTCATTCAGAATTTTCATGCATATTTTATTTCAGTCAACATTTTGTTCCTTCCCTGACCTACTTCATCTCCCCACACTATGTACACACCCCTTGGCCTTCAGTGTTCTGTCTTTCACTTCACTTATTACCATCTCCATCCAGCCTTTAAAGCCTTTTTTCAGTTTTTGGGTTCCTTTCTGGTTTACTGGCCTCCCACTTGGGTACACTTTAGCAGTCAGAAAATGCATATGAAAGAAGACAAGATATGCTTATCTTTTAAAACTGGTTTACCTTCCATTTCCATGGAAATTTTATTTCTCATTATGACTTGTTGTGGTTCGAAAGAAAATGGCCCCAATGCTTCCAGCCGATATGCTCGACATGCTCTTCACCATAATAATGAATTGAACCTCTGAAAATACAAGTGACTTTCTCATCAAATGTTTTTTCTTTTGAAGAGTTGCCATAGCCATGGCTTCTCTTCGCAGCAATAAAAATACTAAGACATGGTTAAATAACATTCTACCACATTTTGATTATCCATTTATTATTTTTCGCAAACATTCTTTTTTGACTGCTTTTTTAATTAAAATTTTTTTGTTGTTTTTTTCCCCTTTTTAAAACATGTCCATTTCTCCTCTTCCCACCCCCATTCTCCCATACATTCCTGAGAGAGGTAAGGACTTCCAGGGTGAGTTAATGAAGTCTGGTATATCCAACTAAGATAGGACCAAACCCTTTTCCCCAGTATCAAGGCATCAAGGCGGGATAAGCTGTTCCTCTGTAGGGAAAGGACTCCAAGAAGCCAGTTCTTGCATTATAAATAAGTTATAGTTCTTCTGCCAGAGCTCCCATAAACTGCTCACATAATTCAGCTGTCATCCACATTCAGTGGACATAGTTCAGTTCCATGGAGGTTCCCCAGCTGTCAATTCAGAGTCAATGAGCTCCCAATAGCTAAATTCAGCTATTCAGCTGTCTCTATGAGTTTCCTCATTGTGATCTTGACCCCTTTGCTCAATACAGTCTCTCCCCCCTCTCTGTGCCTGGACTGCAAGTTCAACCCAGTACTTAGTTGTAGATATCTGTACCTGCTTCCACAAGTTGCTGGATGAAGGTTCTATAATGATAATTAGGGTGGTCATTAATTTGATTATAGGAGGGGGCCAGTTTAGACACCCTTTCTACTATTGCTTAGGGTCTTAGTTAGGGTCATCTTTGTTGATTCTTGGGTATTTCACGATGTTTCTCGTGAACCCCACAATGGCTCTCTTTCTCAAGGTAACTCTTTTGTTATTTTTCCTCTCTGCCCCTCCCCTAACTCAACCATCACATTTCTTCATGTTCTGTCCCCACTTCCTCTTACCTCCTCCCTCATATGATCCAAATTTACTCAGGCTATGTTCTCTTTCCCCTTCCAAGAAGGAGGTCCATAGATGTCTCTCTTAGGTTCCTTCTTGTTACCTAGCTGCACAGGGGTTATGAATTATAGCAAAGTAATCCTTTACTTTATCTCTAAAATCCACTTATGAGTGAGTACATATACCATGTTTATCTTTCTGGTTCTGTGTCACATCATTTGGGATGATTTTTTTTTTTTATAGTTCTACCTATTTGCCTGAAAATTTGAGGTTCTTTCTCTCTTTTTTTTTAAACTGCTGAGTTATATTTCATTGTATAAATGTACCACACTTATTTAATCCATCTTTTAGTTGAGGGGCATCTAAGTTGTTTCCAAGTTCTGGTGCTATGAACATAGTTGAGTAAATGTCCTTGGGAAAAGAATGTCCATCTTTTGGGTATCTGCCCAAGAGTGGTATTGCTGGATAATTGGGTAGATTGATTTCTAGTTTTCTGAAAAATTGCCATACTGATTTCCACCATGATTGTACAAGTTTACATTCGCACCAGCAATGAAGGATTATTCCTCTCACTCCAAATATCCTCCAGGAGTAAGTGGTATCAAGTGGTAATAACAGGCACCTTTCAAAGGCCCATGACCTCACTAGCACTGGGAAGTTGGCTAAATTTCCAGTACCAGGCATGATTTATTGCCCAATAAATGGCCCTTATGTCCAATAGATAACAGCTGGTTGCCACCAGCATTTACATACCAGTTAGTGTGCCTTTATGACAGTCTTGCCATGCTGGTACCTGTCAGACAAATAGAAATCTATAATTATGTTCTCTCCCTTCATAACTTGCAACATATTCTTTGGAACCATACTTTTTTAAAAAGTTGTATTTTTGTCTAATTTACTTTTCTTCCTGAAGAACAAGCCCAAGGTCCTATACATTCTAGCAAGCACTCTACCACTCAGCTATGCCCATAGACATAAAGGTATAATGTACCTTTTTATGCCTCTCTTTCCTTTTTTACTATCTTTTGTTGGAGGGTAACCAGTCAGGGTCTCACTATAAATTTCAAGCTGGAATTGAAATCTCTGTGTAGTTCATTTGGCTCTTGGACTTGACATCCCCTTCCTCTCTTGCCTCAGGAGTGCTAGGATATAGATGGAACCCTTATGTGCTTCTTGTTATCATATGTAAGTCATTCACTGTAGATTTCATGACACATAGACATCAGTCTATATCGGTTTTATGATTGATATTTAGCATGTCTGCTCTTTGATCCACTCTACTACGAGTTATATTTGTCTTCATTCCTCTCTTCTCCCATTATCTTAAGAAATATAGGTTTACCATTTTTGTCACCTTTGAGAGTAGCTTAAAACATATTTTGATATATTAGAGACAATATAGTGACCACAGAATTTCAGTTGCTTTTGCAGCATTGTGTTTTGGATTTTGGTTGCATTTGAAATATATTTCACTGGTAGACATATGTATGCACGGCACTTCTTGTTGTTTACTTGGGTTTATTTTCCAGTTCAATACCCTTATAATTACCACCTTCACTGCTTTCCAAATAATTATTCCTTTATTTGCTTTTTAATTTTTTTTTCCTGGGTTAATTCTCTCTCTCTCTCTCTCTCTCTCTCTCTCTCTCTCTCTCTCTCTCTCTCTCTCTCTCTCTCATTCTCTCTAGGGAAAAACCAGACCAACCAAATACTGACAGAAGCGTCAAAAACAAAATACTTTTCATGATTTGCTTTAGTAATAATTGGCAAGCAATGAAATGTCTCCATTTTTATTTGAAGTAACCTGATTTGCTTTTACTTCAGAAAGATGATATCACTTGCTTTATAATTCTAAGTTGGAATATATTTTCTTTCAGGACTTTGAAGATTCTATGCAAACTAGTGTTTGCTTTTATCTTTTATTCTAAGACCAGATGACACTCTTATTGTTCTCTCTTAAACAGCAATGTGGCATTGTTCTCTAGACAAATTTGTCTTTTGCTTTTAGGAGATTTACTTTTATGTTCAGTGTCAAATTTCTTTAGCTATCCTAAGCAAAAACTTTAAAAACTTCTGAATTGGGTGTCTTTCATTAGCCAAAAAGTTCTGACATTAATTTTTTAAAAGTCACTTTTGGTTATGAATACCATACACATTTATATGTTATTTCTTAATTTCATTGCTCTTTCCTGCTATGATACTTTTATTTTTCTGTTCCAGTTTGAATATTCTTTTTCAAATTTAACTTTTGTACACTTTATTACTCATACATGATATATTTATTATCATATTCCCACCCCCCATTGCCATTGACTATACAACTATTTACACCGTTTTCTTCCTTTTTTAAATCACATTACCACCGTCATGTCTTTTTCTTCATTTTGCTCAAAGCTTGTTCTGATGGTCACAGATACTGTGTGTTCTTGAGTGCAACAGCCGTGTCATATTCTTAGGACAGCATTTTATGGTAATCCTCTCTGTCTTCCAGCTGATACAGTCTTTCCATTCCTTCTTCTAAGATTTCCTCATTTTAATTTTGTTAAATTTTATAATTGTAATCATCCTTGTAGTGGTGAATAAAAACTCTGCGCGTATTTCACTGATGATTTTGTACTTATTGTTACTTATTGTCTCCTTGTCTGATACTTTTCTATTCCTGATATAATTTTTATATGTCAACTATTATGTGTAAAAGTACACGTACACACAAAAAATAGGGAGATCCTAAAATATTATTAGAATTTATTACTCCTTTGACTGATAGGATGTATTAACAAAGATTAAGTAGATTCCCTGAGTATCTGAACTGACTTGAAACTGTTCTTAAGCATGACAGACATTAGTCTATCTCCAGTTGCAGCTACAGCTCTCCTCGAGCACAGGACACAGCTCCATTACACTTCCTGGCGTTCCTTTCCTCCTCAAACTGTACATTTTGAAATTTTGCTTGCTCAGTTTGCTTCTTTTCATTATAGATATGCATAAGAGTATCTGTTAATAACCACTTGATACAATCTGTAATTGGTTTGGAACCCAGAGAAGCTTGCCAGACAGATAGCAGGCCCTTGCTGGCACCTGGTGCTTCTAAGAAGGGCCCATGAGCAGACACCATCTAAGGAGGAAATACCTGACATTCCAGACATATCCTTTTTGGGAAAGCAATATTTACAATAGAACAGATAGTCTCCAGGTAGAGGTAAACCTTAAGGACTGCTAAGTGCTGTGGGAATGCCTTTCTGTATGCTGTGAATATCAATCTTTAAATAAAGGAGCTGTTTTTTCCCTTGACAGGCACCATAGAAAAAGTAGGCAGAGGAATCAGAATAGGTAGGAAAGGAAGGGTGGAGTCAGAGACAGATGGAGCCAGAAGCCCAAAGGAGCGACATGTAAGGAGCACAGGTGAGCCACGGGCCATGTGGCAGACAGATTACTGAAAATGGGTTGAGTTAAAATGAAAAAGCTAGCTAGCAATGTGCCTCAGTCACAGGCCAAACAGCATGAAGTTAATATAAGAGTCTGAGTCATTTCTGCAGACCTGAGCAGCAGCGGCAGGCGGCTAAGGGGTCTGGCTCAGCAGGCCTATGGGTCTGGGCCTCTGGCCACCCGGGACCAAGAAACCACATTGTAACAGCTAAGTATTGAAACATCCCTAGAATTCATAGCAGCCAATAAATTCATAACAGGTATCTACATCTAGCCAGAGCTTGGACCAATTTCAAGACTGTAAAAGTACCTCCAACAGTAAAAACCCTTGCCTCCTGCAGCTCAGAGTTGCTTCTATTTCACTGCCATGTAGGATGATGAAGTGACCCAAGCTAGCTTGTCAACACAGAAACTCTTTGCTATTGCACTGGACTGGTCTCTTGGTGTTTTTATTTTTGGGGGTGAGGGGCAGGAGAGGAATCTAGACTCTGAGCACAACAGTAGGTTATCTTGAAATCTCCTCTGCCAACCTCATTAATACAAAACTCTTTAATTTAGCTTCAGACAGATATTTTGAATAAGGCAAGAAAGCATTCGTATTCTTTGACAAAATGTTACCAAAATGGTGTCTAGGCCACTTACTCATACTCTTCTCTGAAACCTCTTAAAGTAGGACATCAAAATCTGCTATCAGAACCCCTGTATCCATGCTCCTATCATCTATTAAGCCCAACTGAAGTGGTGAACTGCTGTCATAACCAATACTCCCAATGTTCATGTTTCCCCAACTAGTGACATGGTAAGGGCTGTTATAGCAATATCTCACTTCCTGCTACTAATTGCTTTGTGTTCTATTGTTGTGAAGAAACATCATGACCATGACAAATCATTTAACTTGGGCTTGCATTCAGTTTTAGAAGTTTAGTCCACTGTCATTGTGGCCTCAGAGCCTACCTCCAGTGACATACTTTCTCTAAAAAGGTCATATCTACTCCATCAAGGCCACCCCTCTTAATTCTTTCTAATAGTATCATTCCTAGGTAATGAACCATTCAAATATATAGTCCTATGTGGGTAATTCTTATTCAAACCACCACAGTAGTGCTGTTTGTGGAACATTATAAAACATTTAAGTGCTATAGACTTAATAGAGGAAGAATGTCATTATAAGCATTCTTTAAGGGTTTATAGTCTTTTTCTGCATCTTGCTCTCTTGTCTATCTCTTTCTCTTCTACTTGTGTATGTATACAGTTTGATCAGCCTGATTCCTGATACCATGACACATTTTTTTTTTCAACATTGTGTACTTTCTATCTGGAACTATCTTCTAAAATAAATTCTTTCCAAAGTTAATTTTTATCATAGTCACAAAAGAATAGCAGGTACAATGGGTAAAGAGCTTTTTATTTATATGTGGGCACCAGAGTTCAGATTAGCAGAAATCACGTAAAGCCAGACACAGCAGTACATACCTATGATCCCAAATTTTCTAGGTAACACAAAACACTGAAGCTGTATATCTGGCATCTGTAACTCTCATTGGAATCTTCTTGGCTTTAAAGTGTTTAATCAGTTCTGTTTATCCAGCCTAGGAGCTTGTCTGCTAGATGATTTCTAGATTCTATCAAGTTTATAATCACCATTAATCATCTAAACCCAGTTTCATATTCTACCAAAACAAGAGTCTTGCCCTGATAATGGACACAGAAGACCTCTCTGTTGTGAGATAAAACAAATCATTCATGGTTTCATCTTCTTTTAACATTCACTGGCATTTCACACCATGAATTTTCCTTCCCTTTTCTCTAAGTTTCATTTCCATAGTCTGTCTAGCAGCTCATTGTTACTTCTATTTGTCATATTGCTGGAGAGGATTTTCATATCAGCTTATTATTCATATGAGGATTGTTTTTATTTCTTTCTCAAATAATATACTATGGAAATAGTAATCATTGCCATGTTTGATTGTTATCAGTATGATGGGTTGTTACCAACTTATTATTGAACTTGGGAATACTGTTATTAGTATGATGAGTTATTCCTTAGAGTCTCAATAGAAAGCACACACACATGCACATTCAGAGAGAGAGAGAGAAGGAGTGTCACTTTCCTATACTATTAATTAGATTCCCCAAATTTATGCATCCAAAATGTATCCTTTCAACACTACTTTATTTAACACCATCTTCTCTCTTTAAGACAAGCAGTTTCTTGATTCATTTCTTTAAATTATTTTCATTTTTCTTTAAGTTTAAAACCAAAATAGCATTTCCACCGTAATTTGTCTTTACATGTGGCAAACCCTCAAAAAATATTTAATCACGAAAAGTCACCCATGTAGGTTAATTAATAATGCTGTAATTGGAGTTCAAACACAGAGATTTATGTAATGATCATTTTAGAGCACGAATAAATCCACAATTTTGTCTGTTACAAACTTTGAACATTAATTATTATTTAATTCAAAAATTATCATCAATTGTTGAAGGATGCACTGCTTCAAAGAAATACATTTTCCTTCTGTGAGATATTCAAGTCAATTTTTCCTTAATAGAAACTTAATAAAAACTCATCATTTTTAGAGGAGTTCTAGAATCAGTCAATTTCTGTAGAGGGAGGAAATAAGTCCAGTACTTTCCTAACTAGCCGATCAAATTTTACAAAATAACTAAGTACTGTATCAAACTGTGAATTATGTGTAAATCAAGAGATTATTCCCACTTACTATATCTAAAAACAACCTATGTGATCCTTGGTGACTCGAATATTGAAAACAAGACAATGATTAAACATTTGTGATTTACCAGTAAAATTCTAGGAATTTTGTTCTTTTACTACAAGAAATTTATTTTCTTTAAATTCTTAGCTTATATCTGCAAAGGACAATGCAAAGGAGAATACTCTTAATAAATTAAAATATCTCAGTGTCTTTCATGTGCAGTGTGGATAAAAAACAGTTTCAATATAATATAAATGTGGTGTTGACACTATCTCAGTGTAAACATTTTTTTACCATCAATAAAATATACCAAGTAAATTCACTATAAAACTTTCACCTCTCCACTTTTTTAACCTGTACCTAATTAGTTGTCACAGATTTCATCATCTTTCTTCCTTCATTTTTTAATTAACTTCTTTCTCCTGCTGCTTGTCTACCAATCTGGACGATTTTATCCATTAAAAATAATGTCTTCTTACATTATCACCATTTCATTCTATTCAACAAAAAATCCTAAAATAATTTTTACATAAACCATTTTTCTTGAAAAAAAACAAGAATTTTGAGCATGAAAATTATGATTTATAGAGAAGGACCAAAAGATATCCTGGATACTGCTAATCAAATATCTTTACTTATCCGAGGAAATAAGAATATACCGACGTATATATCAGATGAAGGCCAAAAAATAATAATTCAGATTATAATCAAGTACCTGGTTGATTCATCTGATTTTATTCTAACTCCAAACTAAAGATACATTGCCTTGACAGTGAGCTTACTGTACTATAATTAAATCTAGGCATACTTATATGCCTTTATAGCCCATTACTAATTCTACAAGAAACTATGCTGCTTGTTTGGAAAAGATCAATTTATAAATGAAATAGCTTTTCATGGAATGTCTAATTAGAATATTTGGCTATACATTATTTAATCTCCTCTTTTTTATCAAGGCTGTACTGAGAATATAAAATTGTTTCCTATTAAAAACTTATGAAGAAGGTGTGATAAGTGATTCTGTATAATAGGCAAGAGATTATCTTGTGAGAGTTATTAGGCCATAACTGTCTGTTTGTTTGTATTGTGAGATAGTACCTTGCCTCATGGTTCATAATTCCTTGAATTTGCTAGATAGACCAGAATGGCCTCAAACTTATTGCAATTTTCCTATCACAGCCCTGTGAGAGCTAATTTAATAAACGTTCACTGCTGTGCATAGGTAATAGGGGACTGATTTCAAAAGAGCCAATTTAATACTTTTAAAAATAAGCATATCTGATCCCTTCCCCTTTTCTTTCAAAATAAGACATTAGACATTGTTTTAAGTACATATCCCATTGATATTTCTCTGTTTCCTATTTAAAGATGAAATGATAATAACTTAGTAACCTAGCTGATGACAATGAGGTCATCAAGCAGTCATAAGGTTATGAACACATTTGTTGGGAGCAGCAATGTATTTGTTAGTAGTAGCAATATCCTGATCACCATGATTAATAGACTAGACTAGATATTTCAGGATGAATGATCCTGGCTGTGAGAATACTATTTGGTAAAGGCTGAAATACATGTTGATGAGAAGCTGGAATGACAGTCGCCATTATTTGCTATGCACAAAATGAGTTTAGATTTAGAAGATGTGAAAATATTCATTTTTTTACTCCAATGTAAAAGTCTCTGAGCTATCTATGAAGCTACTTTAAATAAAAATACATACATATTAGTTTGAATTTCATGGGCTGGGTCTTATTTAAACATTTAGGAATTTAGAAAGTATTAAGTGCTGTGAGTGGTGATAACAGCATGTCGTAAACAAGGTACCCACACTGACAGAAGACAAGCAGAGACTTCAAAAAAGATACCAGAGACAAGACTTTTATTTATTAAGTAAAATGAAGGTTTTCACTGGTGAAGCCAATAATAAAAATGTGATTGTAGAAAGCATATTGGTTGTATTTAGCATGTATCATGTGCGCATACGATTTTTAGGGCAGACTGGTTTTATGTTGAATAATCACATAAGGACCTCATCCATAGGACAGGTTACTTTTCACCCACTCAGCAATTTTTAGTGACTTTTAGTTCTTTTTCTAGTGATCAGATCCCAAGATTTTCCCCTTCAACATTAGCAAGACTAAGGACAGTATTTCGCTTGGTTCTTGTTTAGGCTGCCATCGTGTGGGGTACAATACAACTGGAAAAAAAAAAAAAAGAAGAAGAAGAAGAACAAAACAAAACCCCGACAAGCTTGATAGTTTTCCTTTAATTTGACTTGAGTATTGTTGACACATTTTTTCCCATCTGACAACAAGAGCCAATCTCAATGTGAAAAGCAATATGACCTTTGTAAGGTGGCTCTGATGCAATATAATATTTCCTGTCATAAGTAATTAGTGTTTGTATTCTCCATTTCACTGATCTTCATCTCTCTTCCACTTACCTAAAATAACTTGTGTCAATATGATCACACATCTTAGGATGCATTACAGAGTAAGTAAATGTACTTGTCTATCATCATCAAGTGACGAGTTCAATTCAAAATGTTTAGTCTTATATGCCTTATATTTAGTTAGTTTGTCTGCTTTTAAGTTAGGCTTCCTTATAAAATCTCATTAGTCAAAGAAAATTTATGCAGACAGTGCATAAAGCCAGCATAAAATGATCATATTATTGTATGTTTTATTGTACTAAACACATGGCAGAAAATATTTGATAAATTTATGATGATTATATATTTATATGTTGGCAAAGAATCATAGTATATGAACTGATGAAATTTCTCCTGGCAATACTTGATATATTTCAGATAAAAATATTGATACAACGTTGCATCTTAAAAGTAATTCGTGGCAAAAATATCATTTCATAGATATTATCTTACATAAGAAAAGAGTGATGAGTACAATTTTATTTAGTTTTGTTTCCAAAGTAATATTATGTTTCATTTACTGAAGAAATTGCACGTGAAAATGGTTTCTAATTTCTGTGATTACATTAAGCATAGAATTCACATAGGTCCTGCTTCAACAATATCACCTCAATGTTATTTGCATTCCAGGAAGATTAAATAAAAAAATTATATCATAAATGGCATAAATGATCAGACTAGGCTTTCCTTGGATAATGAACACTTAACCCAGTGAACTATAATTAACTATTTTAATATTCTTTACTTTGTTCTCTTCTATACTTCCAGCACAGAAGTAATGATTTCTTTAGAAGCAACTCAGAAGCTTACATCAATTTCAACTATTTTTGAATTTAATTAAGACTGTTTTATTGCTTCTTTTTCATCCCTTGCTAAAATGCTTGTCAAATTTTATTCAAGTTTTCTTTGTATTCCTATGTAAAATTTACTTTTCATCAAGCTATTTGCCAGAAAGTACAATAAACTTGAAATGATAGCACTAAAATTGAGTTATTTTATTACTTGTTTTTTTACATTCTAGCAACATTGATGAAGTATTGTTAAGATCCTTAGAATCAAAGCTCTTCATATTTTCACTCTGATTTTTTATTCCCTTGCAATTATTTATTGGCAGTGTACAATGTTGAACTTTTTATCTGTATATTATAAATTCAAATGAAAAATAAGTTATCTTGAATTATAGAGAAAAACAATGGAGGAGAGCTTGGGGAATTTGAAACTTCACAATTAAGTCTCACAAATTGCCAATTAGAGTTTGCCTATGGTCCATGAGGAAGTGCATAAACAAGGTGTACAGTTAAAAGCTTTTAAATCTAGTATAAAGTAAACTAGATTTAATTTTACCTCAAAGCATTTGTGTTAACTTTAAAATCATTTCTCTAAATATTTATGAGTTTCCGTTAATTATTTTAACTTTTGCATAACAACCCAATTTATTTATACCTCTTTCTATGTAGACAGTGAGTTTTGTTATCTAGAAACATTCATTGAAAACACAAATGTGAAGTGAGCAAGTCTACATTTTATTAAAGCAAGCATATATGCCATAGTCAATTCATTTTCTGTTAGCTCCTTCTTTCTGAAGAACTTTCAGAAAACTGCTGGGAAGCATAATTGTATTAGTCAAATACTAAGTGTCTAGGACTTTCTGATGGGAGAGTTCACAGGAGTGAGCAGAATTAAGAAGTTGATCAGGAGTAGAATATAACTCACTATATAATCAAAGTATGACCCTCACCAAAGAGCATAAAAAATTCCTTGCCTTTTTTTTTCACATTTTTTTCTGTTAATTTTTTTTCCTTGCCTCACTGAGTTGTAAGGCACAGATCTCAATTTGTGCTTAAATTGACTTCAAATGATTCGAATCTTTTTTTGTTCTAAGATGAATGGCTAATGAGTCACTTTTATGATCATGTGCAGGTAGTTCACAGGCTAATGGGTTTGAAATGTAGAATTCTTAATTTTCCTTGTTGGTAATATACAGACTATAAAACTTTGGTTAAAAATGTGTTATGGAATGAATAAGATTAGTTTGCTAGATCCTTACCAAATAGTCTTTCAAAAATAACAAATAGGAACACAGACACTGTCTTAATATAATCCTGCTGCCCTTATTGAGTTGCATAAACAGAAGCTCCAGAAGTTGTCCTGGTCACAGTTTGTGGATCTGGAAGGTCTAGGTCAGGCTGCCAGAAGGTTCAGTGTCTGGCCAGACCTCTGACTTGACCTGCCCACCATGTTGACAATGTCCTCCACACAGTGTCCACATTAGAAGAACATGAATCATATCTGACCAAAGGCACACTCTGACCTAACTTCAGTTTAATTGCCAAATTCTTTATGTCAGCCTTAGTGGGTTGGGAGAATAGCACTTCAAGAAATTAATTTGGGAGTGGCATGAAAATTTAGGCTAGAACGGGCGTGATGGCTACCGTGATAGGAGAGAAAGGCAAGCATTAGAAGATGCTTTCAAAGTCCCACTATCCTTCACAAATAAAGCTGAGATACATCATTTCCAGTCCATGTTCTGTTGAATAAAGATGAGAACAGGCTAAGGAGAGGAAAAGGAAAAAATATGAAAAGAAAACCACACCCAATTAATTAGACTCGCTCATGTAAGACTAAATATACACTGAAAAAGAAAATCAGAACCTGTTGTTTTAAGTGAGCTAATCTTGCTGACTTACATGAACAAGTCTTAATGCAAGATTTTTTTTTTTCCTGGCAATTTCCAATCTACTCCTATATTGAACTGCAAATTGCCTCTTATTCTTTTCTTAGGTTGCTCAAAGTTTGAATTTCTGTCAGAGCTGCCAGAGTCTGAACAGGCCAAATCAGCACTGTCAGTTCACCATGTGCACGTGAGTAAGAATTAGCCCTAATGAGGCATGATTGTGAAGAAGGCGACTCTAGTGGATAAGGAGATGGCTCAGGAGTACTTGCCTAGAAAGGGAGCTTCATGCTGAGTTGCTTATAAAGTGGGGTTTTTGAAAAGTCAAATAAGGCACAGGATATCCAGAGATAATGCAGATCTTGACACTCCCTGACAGAGATTGTACTTGATTCAAATCATAACAGTTTGCCATTGATGGGGAAGACCCAAACAAGGAACACACATCCCAGTGGTGGAAGAGTCAAAAGACAGACAGGAAGGATTAGAAGGCTAGTTGTGTGAAAGTGAGGAGTTCTTCATTGATGATAAGAATAAATGGAAAAGCTAAGATATATGAGACAAGAATTTTCATTTGGAGTATAAAAGAGTGTTAAAAGTAAAAAAAAACCTAAGGGATAAACTAATAATAATTGCTGATGATACAACTTAGAAATAACGAGGTTGCTGTATAAAAGGGGAAGGGATGCAAACACTCAACAGCATTTCAGAGTGGGTAGAAACTTCAGAAGCAAATCACACCAGGAAAGGAAATGTTTCATTCCAGACATGGAACTCAGAATTTCTGTAATATAATGATAACATAAATTTGTTCTAAGATTTTAGAAAAATTATTTTTATTTCATTCTCTAATCATAATCATGCTATTTTAGGTTGCTATTTGTAGAATTGTTCAAGATTCTATTCTAATGTATAGAATATAAAACATTTTATTGTTGACTATCAGAAAATGTGAATGCCAGGTCATATAAATCAACATAGAAACTGTTCTTTACATACAAGATGTTCTATTTTATAATATCATATAACATTTTTTCTATCAATTCTCTTTAAGATCTTTCTTATAATACAGATTGAGACAGGAGGTTTTTCTGAAATAGTAGAAAGAAAAGCTTTTAAAAAGATTTGTAGTAATTAAATACAACACAAATCTAGTACTCATTGAGAATAATTCATTGTCTAGGCAACTAAGTAAGGGGAATGTGGGGAACAATCATTTGATATGCATTATGCCAATGTGTGCACCCAGTCTACCTAATCTGACTCTGTCCCTTTAAGTTTCACTTTAGACATAAATATATAATCAAGGTCTGACTAATGAGAAATGTAAGAAAGAACAGTAGAGTAAAATTTAAGAACATGTCTCCTTTTCTTAAAAAAAATTGTCTTACTCTTGCCTGATGGATGAGAGTGCTATTGTATTTTAAATATGAAAGCCCTTTGGTAGCCTACCTGAGACATTAATGACACAATGGCTGCAATATATTTATAGTTTGCTCTTCAAAATGTCTACGATTCAAAGAAAGTCTTCAGCAAAGACATCAAAAGTGATGTCAGAGTCTTTGACTTAGATCCCAAAGGTCAGGTTCTCCATCCTGGACAACAGTACTTCTCCTGCCTATGTTCTTTTGAACTTTCAACAACACACACATCAACTTTCTTGAACTGTCAAGGATTTGCCAGAAATATATAGATTAATCAAAGGTATCTTCTATGTGTTATAAATATTAAAAAAGGATGGACTTTCTATCACTGAATTATGTAATCAAGGGCTCAAAGCAAATAAATGTTGATGCATAAGAAAGTCCCAGTAGGAATCAGAAAAGATATTAAGATGAGCCAGAGAAAAAATCACACTGTCTAGAGTGCTTATTCAGAATGCAAAATTTGTCAGGTTAAATCCCTTGGAAAAAAACAAAGATATCCTGATTAATATGCTGACAAATCATCAAGAGATAGAACAGATCCCACACACACTAGAAAGGCTTGGGTGGAAGATAAAGCAGAATAAGCCAAGTAAAGATTCTATTTTAATGAAGTCACACAATTAACACAAAACCAAAGATGTACGAAAGGTAGGGTTGCTATTATTAGAGTTACTCAGTATGTAGCAGATTCAGGAAAATGAGCTAATACTTGTATCCATTTATTGGGTTAAGTGAGGCTCAGAAATTCCTCCATGCAACTGCTGTGAACCACATCAAAAACTAGCATAAAACTGGTGAATGAGTGCATTGCCAATGACATCTTATCCCTGAAGATACACAGAAACCTCAGAAGGGGACAGAACATTTAGTGATTATCTTTGTATTTTAGCTAAGAACACACAAAAAAAGTAACTATAATACTTCTGAGAGTATAGATAGAGAGGCTACTGTCAGTCTACTGCTTTTTCTGAAAATACTGTAGGAGGCACAGAATAAGCACTATGGAATATAACATTTTGAACTGTGCTTACAGGAAATTGAAACAAAGCATGTGTTAGTAATAGGGTCCTTTGATTATATTTCATAAACTAAAATCTGAAAATTACTTTCAAAGAGAGATTAAATTTTTTAAAAAATGTTTACTTATATGATTTAATTAGAAGTTGCCAGGATATACATTTCTGTATTGTCTTTTCTTTTTTAAGAATACATCTTTAAATCTCATTTTTCTTTAAAACAAAAGATTATTAAACCATCAAAATAAGAAAAGTTTTTGATGTTATTTACTTCAAATAAGAAGTCAAAAGGAAAAATGGTAAACTAACAAAGTGAAAAATCATAAAGCCCACTAAAATTCTAATTTCAGTTAAAGGGTTATTTGGCATTTCATGCTTACCTGCTTCTGGGAACTCTTCACTTGGGAATCAAAAGGGATTCCTAAATAATTGCTCTATATGACTAAAGTCCATTCATCTCCAGGGATTAAAAATAAGGCTATAAATAACCCTAGACATGATCTGTGCTCGCAGATGTATCAGAGTGGCCAAACAAGCTTTGGAAGCTATTGACTTGGATCTCTAGCATCTCAAATTTTTGGAAATTGTATAGGTAATTTTGATACTCACAGATTTAGAAATCAGCTCCTTATTGTCAATATTTCTTAGCACATTTCTGTGGTTCAGGTTGGAGACCTGGTAATCCCCTGTCTTAAGAACAACTGCAAACATGATCTCATGTACCTGAATGGGAGGAAACCAAGAATGAAATGTCCAGGTTTAGAAATGTAGATATTATTAGCTTTAATTGGTGGTTTAATAAACCTAGAACCATGAAAATGTCTTGAGGGTTAATTCAACAGATTGTACAGCTCAATATCTGAGCACAAATTTTTAAAAAAGTAATCTCAATTGTCTTTCAGCCTACTGTCAATTTGCTGCTTGGTTGCTCCTCACTTTCTTTACTTCAGATACATTTATGCATAATGCATATACACACATAGTGTGTGTGTGACACACATAGTGTGTGTGTGAGAATTCAACTTGTATGAGGGTACTTTTGGAGGCTGGAAGTGGGCATACAGGCAACTATGATCCACCCAACATGGATTCTGAGAACCAAGCTCTGGCAGAGTAACAAGTACTCCTAACCGTGAACTACCTCTCCCATCTAATTTTCTACTCTACACATGCACATTTTTTCTTGTATAGTTTTTTGGCATAGTTTAACCAAAGTATAACTCTCAAGTATCAATTAAAAATATTGCTGCATATAAACTAGGTAAACAAAAGTAATGAGAAAATAATGAATTCTCGTTGATGCGCAGAGGCACTGAATCAAAGAACTTTCCAAACATTCTAGCTCGAGATTGCTGAATCACTAAATAAAAGTCATCACAATTTAAGGCAAGCTGAGGCAAGAGCATTCTTGAGCTACAAAGCATCATAGCTGAAATAAGCAGATATTGAAATCAGACAAGGGTACATGTTTGTCAACACATTTTTATTCAAAGCATCAACGATTGCTGAGGGAACATCCTATTATTTGTAGATCCTTCTCATTGAGATAGGATTTCCTACCATGAAGTCACATCAACTGCTAATTACTTTAAGGAACACACACCTGTCCAGAGAATGAATTATTATTCCCCACAGAAAAGGGTGCTTTGGGTGCACAGCTTTTCTTTTCGTTGTCAACTTTCTTAGGTAGTTTTTATTATTCCAAAAGAGAAACCTATGCCCTCTCCCCAAGAGTGCACTTAACTTCTGGCTTCTAGCGTTTAACTGCCCCATTCTTCTCTCCCTATCTTAAAACTGCTGAAAAGAAAATTGTCAAACAAATAAACAAACAAAAACTCTTAAAATATAAAACCTCACTCACTGGTCACAAGTTAGAGAGGAGAACCCATAGAAGTGAGTAGCATGGAAATCTCTACCATCATGATGATACAGTTTAGTTAAATGATAGGAAAATCATTCATGAGTTCCCTGCAGTGTCTATACTAATTCAATTAGGAAAGGAAGCAAGAAAACACATGCTATTACCTAACTGTATAATGCATACCAAGTGCATTAAGAAGCAATATTATAAATATTTAAAATAGCCAAGGCTTGCAGTACAATTTCCTGATGATCAAGCAATGATGCCATTTAATTATCTAGTCTCACTTAATGAAAACCGGAAGAGGAGCTTTTCAAATCGAAATTTAAAAGGATAATCAAATGATAATTTTTCTTTTGAGCAGAATGGAACTGAGAAATGGAAAAGAACCAACTGCCAGGAAAAAAAAAAACATTTCTCATCTTACAACATTGGTACATCCCCTTGCTAATGTAAGTGAGGCATTAGAATGCATGCATTTGCTATTTTCCTACCATTTCCACATAAAGCATTATTCTAGATTTATATAAACTTGGATTCAAGTTTGTAAAAAACATGAAATGGTAATCAAAGATGGAGGAGCATTTACTTGACCCAGCTGGTGTCATCACATTCCGTTTCAAATATGAAGGTTTGAATTCTGTCTGGTTCTCCAGAGCAATTTTACAGCACTCAAAAGAGTTTCAGGAAAACTCATACTCAGGAATATAACCAAATATTAACATTTCTATTCCTGATACATGTTCAGTGTGTGCAAGTCTGGATGACAAATATGCATCACAGATATTATTCATCATAGTTTCATGAACAGTATAATGGTAAAGGTAAACTGGCAATTCAAAGATAGAGCTTTAAGTAATTGTCAGCCATGCATGTGACGCTTTTTGGTTGTCAAACTAAGATTTCTCAAACTTCAGTTTGTCTAAATTAAAAATGTATATTTCTCCACCAATAACAGAAACAAATCCTGAAATATGTAAAGAAAATCTTTCTCTGCTATATAATAGTGTTTAGACCAACTTTTTATTTCACATTTGACAGTGGTTAGAAAGAAGAGCATAAGAACTTAATAATAAGGCAACAGAAAAACTGAACAAAGATATAATTCAAGTGAGTCTAAAAACTTATTAAAATATTCATCAAGAAGAAGCAGGATGCCTTTCATTCTCAATGAATGATTGGAGGAATCTCTTCAAGAAGAGAGCATATGTTTGAACACAAGACATCTAAATAAATTTTAAAAGATTGAAATTATATAACAAGTATTTTCTTGACAGCGTAGAATGATGCTACAAGTTACTGAAGAAAACAAAAATTCTCAGAGATGTCGAAACTAACATACTCATAAACAATGAATAATTCAATGCAGAAATCTCAAGAGAAATTTTTTAAAACACTCAGGATGAATGAAAATAAGTCATAACACCAAAATTCATGGGATTCAGTGAAGGACATAGTCAAGGGAAATTTACCGCTGTAAATGCCTACATTAAAATGAATACTCAGAAGAATAAACTAATTGTTTATTGTAAAGAAATCACTAACAGAGTCTGAATAAGACCAAGATTTGGTGGAGGGTGGCATTTAAAAAAAGCAAACAACGGAATTCTCATGACCACACAACTGTTAACATCAAACTGCACATAAACAATAGTTATAAGTGTGAATTAAACCCAGTCAAGAAAACAATAAAACAGAAATATACAACTTGGAAATATAAAAATAACTCATAAATAACTGTAGGGTGGGAGAAAGACCAGGAAAAAGCCACATAAGTGAATATACTTTCATTTTAGGTGAGAAGAACAAGGAATTTTTTTGATAATAAAGAAAAGGGAAATGAAATATTTTAGCATTGCTTCAGCATGCATAAGCTATTGTAACAAATACCATAAATTGTGTATGGTGGTTTACATGAGAATGGCCCCCATAGGCTTATGTGCTTGAATATTTTATCCTCCTCATTAGCAAAACTTTTGATGCTACTACAAGAAGGTGTGGCCTTATTGAAGGAGGTGTGTGAGTTTTGAGTTTTCAAAGACTGGTGCCATTCCCATATTTTCGGTACTCACTATTTGTCTATCTATCTGTCTGTCTGTCTATCTTTCTCTCTCTTCTCTGCTTCATTGTTGTGGATTTTTTTTTAAAGTGGTGATATGATGTGGGAATATCTTTCAGTATGCTGTGCATATCAATCTTTAAATAAAGAACTGTTTTGGCCCATGGCAGGCACTGTAGAAGAAGTAGGTGGGGAATCAGAATAGTTAGGAGAAGGAGGGCAGAGTCAGATCAGATTGACCCAGCTGCCAAAGAAGAAACATGCAAGGAACACAGGTGACCCATGGGACACAGGACAGACAGATTAATGAGAATGGGTTGAGTTAAAATAGAGAACAAGCTAGCAATGTGCCTAAGCTATAGGCCAAACAGCATGAACTTAATATAAGTGTCTGAGTCATTTTTGGGGGTATAAGCAGCAGCAGGCTGCTAAGGGGTCTGGGGCTGCAGGTCTGTGGGTCTGGACCTTTGGCCGAATGGGGCCAGAAACCTATTGTAACAGAGATACCTTTTAGTTTTGAGGTTATATGGTGCTTTTTATCACATAATGCAGTACCTATGTATTTTGATACACCATTGTTTTAAGTCTGGTCTGTAGCTGATAAAGTCTCAGGTGTCCTTGATGTTGAGCACTCTGCGAGTGGTGACACTTCTTGTGAGAGTCCTTTGCCAAACATGCAAATCAAGCAATATTGTGCAAAGCTCAAAACATGAGAACATCTTTTGGTCTAGGCCTTATTTCTGCACTTGCTGAAAACATTCACCAACAAGGGGAAAACTTTTGAGAGAAACTAATTTTCTTTGGGAAGAGTATTTTTTTTTTAACAAAATAATTTCTCTAGTTAGTACTCAGATTCCCTGTGCTAATTGTCCAACTTATATAGTATTATGAAGACACTATTGATTCTGTATCAAACTGACTACAAAAGCACCGTGCTAAAAACAAGCTCTTCATAACACTCCACATTTAGCACCTTCAGTCTTTCTGAAATATATCTCTGCACCAGAAACATCACACTTGCAAGTGTCTTTAATGTGATTTTACATGGGTTTCTTTTACTATCAGGCATACATTGTATCTTTTGTTTTATAATAGTAAGTAACAAAAGTATAATCTTTGTACAAAATGTTTAGTACAAGAATAAAAAACTTATTAAAACAAAAAAATGGTAAGTGGAACAGCTATTTTTCTTTAGAAAATAACTGTAACAGTATGCATTAGTAAAATGTCAAGTGCCATTTTTTTTAACATTTTGTAATTCAAAACTTTCTGTTTGTGACATTGTTTATGATGAGTTGATATACTTACCATTTAATATAATCTTTTATTTAAATTTAAAACCTCATTAAAATAGTTTATTATATAAACTGAATAAAGAACTTGTGAATTTTAAATATGTGAAACAAGCTAACTTAAAATTTTTCTCTTATAAGTTACCTTAGTCCTTGTGTTTGATAAGTAGAAAAGTATATTTATCTTTTGTAAGAGATAAAATAGCAATAGAAAAGTAACTAAGACACAATAATATGTAAACTATGCATTATAGAACAAAGGGGAATTCATTTGATATTAATTCTTCAGTATAATTAATTAAAAAGCAATAACTGAAGATAAATGAGAGTAAAAATTATTTATCCATCAGTAAAGAAGAAAGCTGTCACTAGACCATTTAAAATTGTTCTTTAAAGTCATCAGAAAGGACAAGACAATTAGCTTGCTAATGTGTACTTAGTCACAAGAGAGTATACAAGCACTATGGACTGTATATATCCAAGTCATGAAGGCTTACATATCTAATCTAGAAGCTCAATAGTCTCCATTCTTTAAATTTCTATTAAACTACCTATGAACAGAATCTTTTACTATGACTTCATCATGTTTTTTATTGTAATAAATGCAATACTTTAAAAAGGCAGATAATATATTTAAATGAAAGAAATCATAATATTATTATCACCAGATGCTATGACATATACCATAAAAATAAAAAGAAATTACTGTATACAATTTAACTTAATGAATTATATTATGATTATTCATCATTCACATACAGATAATACAAAGAATGAAAGATGTGCACTATGCAAGCCTAGGAATCTATATAAAAAGAGAATAAAGATGTTTCTTAAGTTTTTAAAAGTATCTGTATGTGCGTTTTGACTTTGACATCCTTCTACTCTACCATTCAGTAATACGTTTTAAAATTTCAAATATACATTTTCTCATGGGCTAGTTTGCCAAGCCTCTCAGACGCTCTGAGATTATGCTCTTGTACACTGTAAATATTTGTCACTGTAAATATTGATTTAATAAAGCACTGATTGTTCAAAAGCTAGGCAGACAGGAAGTATAGGGTGGGCAGCCAGAGGAGAAGAAATCTAGGAAGAGGAAGAGCAGACACCAGCCAGATGCAGAGGAAGTAAGATGAGAATGCTGCCCTGAGAAAAAGTACCAAGATAGGTGGCTAAACATAGACAGAATCATGGGATAGTTTAAGAGTTAGCAAGTAATAAGCCTGAGCTATAGGCCAAAGTTTATAATTAATATGAGCCTTTGTGTGATTATTTGGTACTAAATGACTGCAGGTCTGGCTGGGAGAGACAAAGAAACTTTGGACTACATTCAGATATCTCTTTCCTTTCCTTCCTTCCTTCCTTCCTTCCTTCCTTCCTTCCTTCCTTCCTTCCTTCCTTCCTTCCTTCCTTCCTTCCTTCTTTCCTTCCGTCCTTCCTTCCTTCCTTCTTTCCTTCTTCCTTTATTTCCTCTCTCCCTCTTCCTTACTTCCCTACTTCCCACTTTTCCTCCCTCCCTCTGTTCCTCCCTCCCTCTGTTCCTCCCTCCCTCCCTCCCTCCCTCCCTCTGTTCCTCCCTCCCTTCCTCCCTCCCTCTGTTCCTCCCTCCCTTCCTCCCTCCCTCTGTTCCTCCCTCCCTCCCTCCCTTCCTCCCTCCCTCCCTCCTTCCTCCCTTCTATTCTCCATCAAGAGCTCTCGCCCCTTTATTGCTATATAGCACATTTTAAATTACTTTTTCCTAAAACTTTTTCATTTCTACTGACCTACTCTTCTCTATCTACATGGGACATTAAACTCATTGCAGTTCAGTTTTCAATTTTATTTACTGTGTTACTATAGAAGCCCATATCCATCCATTTGTAGCCAAGGTTCCCATTTCATATGAGGGAACTAGCAATATACTTAATGCCAATTTATACTATTAGCTAGTTAGCTTTGCTTACACTGTAACAGAAAATTAGCTTCACTGAGAAAATTTACCAGAGAAGATTTGGCTGTTCCGCTACGTGAGCAGCTACAGTTCATGCTTACTTGATCCCATTACTTTATTCACACTAACACATAACACTGTTTTGAGAAGTTTGCAACAGAGCAAAGCTACAAGGGGTAATAATCAGGAAACAAGTCTAGATAGGTCAGCATCCCAATTCATACTTAAGGGCACAGCTCAATGACATATCTTCTCCAAGTAATTCCTCTGCTGAAGCTTCCTACCTCCCAATAGTACTGGCCACATCAGTGCAGACTTTCAATAAGGAACTCGTATTATCTTTGAGGACTATTTAAGATTCAAACCATAACGGCAGTCTTCTAAAATAAAAACCACTATATTTCAATGTTTTTCATATAATCTGAATGCCACACTTCAATTGTGGAATTTATAAACTTTCCAGTTCTATTCCAAATCAGAGAGCATGGCTGCAGTTCTAATTCAGCTACACAAAAGAAGATTGTTACTTTGATATTGATTCATTACTCACTTAAACCCTAAGTAACTACCTAAACAGACTCATGATTTAAAGTCTTTTTAACTTCTAACATTTTAGTTAAATTGATCACCATCTTTCACTTGGATTATTATCTTGTGTTACAAATATTTTTCCCTCTCCTTTTGTTCTGAAATGTTTCTAATTCTTTTTCCTCAAGCAAAATAATCTCCCCTCAGATGATGTACTAATCTCACCGTGTTTCCCTCCTTCTCACATTTCAGAGATTTATCACATCTCCTTGGAACAAAGGCTAAACTTAAAATACTCTGTAAGGCAGTCCGGTCCTATCTATTCCTTTTGATTTTAGCCTGACTTCTTAGCGTAGCGTTTAGAGTTAGCAATCCAGGCACACTGAGTGTTTTTCCCAGAACCTTGGAACTGACGTGTAATTTTTCTACCCTGCATTAAAGCATGTGGTCCTGGGCTTATAGTACTCTTCCTTATGCTTCAGGATGACAGTTAGTCCTATTCATTCTTTGGGTCTCAGTTTAAATCCCACTTCATTGACTATGTAAAGCTGCACTTTATCTTCTTCTTATGTATTTTTGCAACATATGCCACTCTCCTTTATTACCTGTATTATAATTGAATCTTCTGCTACATTGCAAACTTAAACTACAGGAGATGTGTCTACTTTTTTGTTCAATATCAGACTTAGAACTTATTAAGCATTCAACCTTGCTTCCTGCTTCATAGAGACATAACTCTCTCAATTTCTCTCTTTTTTTTTTTTTGCTTATAAAAAATGTATGTCTGCAGTGATCTCTGCCATTTTCTTTATTCTCAAAGAAACATTGTACTGTTTGCCTTATTCCCTAAGTCAATTATAGGTATCATGTTCTTAAGTGGTTCTGTCCAGACAGTGACTATTTACTTTATCACAAGTATTTTTGACATTTTCTCTGCAGGTAAATACCTGAACAGCAGAATACAAATCGTACAAACTGTTCAAACTGTCTTGCAGATACCTGTCCTTGAGAATGCATTTTTACTTTCAGGTTAGAAAGTACTAGACAGTTTTGCATTGCCCACAAGCAGAGCTGGCCTTTTAATGCTCATAAAGTCCCTGCTGTCTTGCTGACACCTTATTGTGATCATCATGTGCTCTTGATTCCTAAAAGAGAGTAGATCCTTGCCAATAATTCAACTGAACCAAAAATAATTGCCTAGTGTAGCAGTTCTCAACCTGTGTGCTGTGACCCCTTCAGGAAAACTCTATCTTCAAAAATATTTACATTACAATTCACAACAGTAACAAAATTACAGTTGTGAGGCATTAACAAAATAATTATATGTTTGGGGATCGCCATGACATGAGGAACTGTATTCAGGGGTCACAACAATAGGTTCAGAACCACTAGTCTTTGCTTTTTTCTTTTATCTCACCTGTACTAAAGGCTGAGGAATACACTGGCAAAGCTCATGTTTACTGGAATCTGTGATTGTGGAGGAATTTAGAAGCAGAGACTTTGCAGATATAATAAAGTCAAAGTAGAACCATACTGGTTCAGAATAGGCACTAGTCCAGTAAGCTCTGCCTTTAGGAAACAAAGAAGTAAACATAGACACAGGTGTGAACACACACACACACACACACACACACACACACACACACACACACACACACACACACAAAGACCCTATAAAACAGCAGAACATAGGAGGCAGTGATGGAAGTTCATCAGCAAGCCAAGAAATGCCAAGAATTTCAGATAACTACCACTGATAGAAAGAGATTAGGATAAATCCATCTAGGAGTCCTCAGAAAGGATGTAGCCCTGAGGATTTCAGACCTCTAGCGTGCAAATTGTTGGAAAATTAGTTTGTGCTGTTCAAACACATTTGGATTTTTAAAAGTAGCTCAGGAAAACAAACAATCTTAAAATCAGGGCAAAACCTTTTGGTAGTTGCTGGATATCAAATCCAGTTGAGAGATCTGGCAGTCTAGCTTCCCAAGCAGGCACAAAGCCCTGGGTTTGCTCTTCCATAGCACAAATATTAATGACTGAATACTATTTGCCTTTGAATATAGTTGATATGCTATTTTACTCATAATAGGATATTGTCTTATTTAATTTTATCTGAATCGTAGGATACTAAATAAATCACATTTGGTATTTTTTATTGTCATGTAAGGCTTAGTAATTGGATTTACAGCAAGGAAGAGTACCAGAGGTCACACCCTTCGGTCTGCTTCTCTTTGTGGCCTCTGAGGCAAGTTTCTGATCCTGCCATTGTTTCTAAGATTTGGTTGGTAATGGCATACTTTAACTCAAAGAAGAACGTATTGTTGTCTGTGCTGCTTTCTTGTTCATTTTTAACAAGAACCCTGAAAGGTTTCAAGTCACAGGAAATAAGAGACCACATGTAGGCACAGGAACGACATTTGTTTCAGCTGCTTCAAGATCCCCAGAGTGTGCTGAACTAAGTCCATTTTACTTAAGACTGTCTGCTGTGAGGCTCACTTTAGCCCTTTATCTTCACTAATCACCATACCATAATGACTCTGCCTGTGGGTGTCCTTCAAATTTGAACTTTTAATTTAAATTCATATACACTTTCACTTGTATACACACCACACACACACAGTCACACACTCACACAAACATACGCATACACATACGCATATACCACACACACCCACCTACACACACACACATACACACACACACACACACACACACACACACACACACACACACACGGCTCTACCTATACACACACACATATACACACGTACACACACACTACACACACACACAGACACACACACATATACACATACATATACACACACACACAACACAAACACACATGCACAAATACTGAGCACATTTTCTCTCACATATCAAAAGATTCACCCACCTAATCATGGTATTGTATCTATATCCACAGAGATTGTGAGGTAATTTGCATTCAAAAGAGAGGATGAAACATTCCCAGTGAAATTAAAAAAAAAAATTGTTGGTTCAATAAAGCAGAACAATGAGATAAGAGACTTTCCCCCTTTTAGGCTATCTGTACTCCTGAATGTTAATAGATTTGGTGGAGGAGGAAAAAGCCCTCTGATATTTTGGTTAGAAAGTCAAAGTCAAAAACAGCAGAAAAGCTTGTGGGGCAGCGGGACACTTCCTGGCAGAATCGAAAGGTCACAGCTCATGCTTCATCTTCTACGTATGCACAGCGACACCTCCGGAGTGCACTTGAGGAACATCTTATCGGGAAGAGCAATGCCAGAAGCAACCCTTGATCTGAGCTGTAGCTGTAATCATCATAATTGCACTGCTAAAACTAATGAAAAATTAGCTGGAACTTATCTTTGAAACATTCATAACAAAGTACAAGATTCCTTCCGTTCTGTTAGTCATTAGTCTCTGAAAAAGTAGTGTGGGAGTAAATGTCAGCTTAACTCTTCATACCATGGATCGTCTAAGTTAAAATGGGGGGTGGGATTCAGACACAGCAATTACAGAGATGGGCAAATGAGTGAGAAAACACGTATGTCTGATGAAGAGATATTTCAGGGAATATGATATTCTAATGCAAATGCCACCATTTTCTAATGCTTTGTTGAAAGGAGACACTATTCAGTTGCTGTTGTCAATGTAAAGCAGGGATTGTGGATGAGCTAGACATCTTGAGCTTACAAGTTTATTATCACTTTGAAGCGGACTTCTCTGGGGAAAGATGTAATTATTCTGACACTCTACCTGGATCCCTAAAATAGATAATGTTTCTGCCAGTTAGCAGAGCATGTCAACTCAGGTATATCTGTGAGAAGATGATGTAGCTGCCAGTGTCTTTGAAGTAAAAGAAAGATCACCACCAGCCACCAAGACAAAAAAAAATAAACAAAGAATCAAAAGTATACTAAATCATTTCACCCTGGTCCACAGTGAGACATACTTCAACACTGAGCGTAAGTGTTAAAGAATTCTAAAGAAAATAAAGTTCCTAGGCAGTTTATAGATGATGTCTGGCAGGCTGGTATTTTGGGGAAGTTTTAGCTATCATTTATGTGGGACTTCTGCCATTGCCATTAGCAGCTACTAAAGGCTGATCTCCATGTTGGTAAACAAAATGTAATAGGTATTACTCTCTAATAACTGATTATGTAAAAAAGATTAATATTTATTAAGGGATTTATACAAAATATTCACTGATATAAGAAATTGAACCATAGGGCAATTCCTGGATAGTTGGACTGGTCCACACAGCAGCAGTAAGTCTGGTCCTTACTCCAAAACAACACAAAAGCATGCAAACAAAGATGGTATACAGCATATACCCAGTTTTAGACTGGCCTGGCCTTGTACATAGGTCCTCAAAGGCTAAAGGCCACACCTCTAAGTCAAGATAAATAATGCCTGATCCCCACTATAGAAGTTCGCATGTCCCTTCCTTCTTCCTAGATTTAATAAATTTGGTATTGACTAGAAAGTGGGAGGCTTTTTCCCCCCAAGATAAAATTAATCAATGAATGGCTTGAAGTTCTCATTGAAGAATAAAGAAGGGTAATGCCACAGCTTTGCCACCAGCTCTAGTAAAGGAAATACACGTAATAGCTAACTCTCAGGATATTCTTCTGAAATACAGTAGGGCAGATTTATTATAATGATTTGTTTCCTAAAAGTAAGACCATGTATGAGGCACTTTAGGCCTCTCATGCCATGTGTGTTCCTCTGGACATTCATCACATTTTCATCATTTGATATTTTTAAAGCAATCCTTTTGTCCTGTACCATGTTCAGAAAATGAGCTTCTTCTGGCAACTGTTCACTTTTCTCCACTTTGCCTCTTAATTTGGAGAGCTTGGTAGCTTGGTAGCTTGGTATCCCCAGCTCTCAATCCTGTTCCCTGGATCCCTTCCTTTTTAGTTTAACATAGTTCATATACTCACCAAAGCTCTAACATCTCTCCTGACTGTTGAACCCTCAGCTCATATGTTCCTAAGATCTCTTTCCATACTCTCTCATCCTAACAAATTAAATTAAACTGAAGCTCAGCCTGCTTCCCTGGACTTGTAGTAGTTACAGTTTGAGCAGCTCAATTATATATAGATTGATATATACATAAATAGATATATAGATAGAGAGATAGATAACTTTAATATCCTCTCTGAGACAGAATTGTGTAGTGGGAGTCAGGACTGGTGCCTTCTAAGTAAACTTCACCTACAGAATTGTGATGTATTTTGCTGGGAAAAAAACAATTAAGAATCAAAGTAAAATATTATTTATCTATAATGAAAGATAGAATCTTGACAACCTTGGTGGTATATGGCCATAGTCAGGATCAGGAGTCAATATCTGCTTCAGTTACATAGAGAGTTTGAGGATTGTTACTGAGATACCTGAGGCCATTACTCAAAATAATAAATAGTAAAACAAATAGTTTAAAATCTTGTCATTTACAAGAAAAATGACTGGGATGAGAGAACATTGTGTTATTATGATAAATGACATAAGTCAGACACAGAAAGGCAAGTCCCACATGTTCTCTATCAGACATAGTAACAATAAAACTAACCTGAGTATACACAGCCAATTTTAGAGATTGGAAAATGAATTTAGTGAAAGTTTAAGAAGTAGTAGCTTTGATTTCTGTAATGTATACAGAATTGGCAACTGAGATGTGATAATGAAAGGTAATAAAGAGAAATTAAAAGACACACTGGCTTTCCTGTTGTTACAACGTGGGTGAAACTCAGTTGTCTTTCCCACTTCACAGGAGTCAGGCTTGGTTCAGAGGTCAGCATCTGTATTTATTTTCCTGGTATTTTTTGCAGTGGGCTTTTCCTCTTCTTTTGTTAGCAATAGGTAAAATATGTCAGCAAATAAATGCACCCAGAGAAAATCAACTATTGCTCATTGTGGTGAAATTTACTTCCCTCCATTTGTGGTAATTCTAAGGTTTTTTTTGTTCTTTTTTGTTTGTTTTTTTAAGCCCCCTACTAGGATAAACGTCTCACTGTACATGGTATGATTTGCTTTGCAACATACTTTTGATTGGCAGCTTTTATTTTATCTTTTCACTTATTGTCTTCATTAGCAGCCTCTAGTAAGTTGAGGAGGAAACTACACTATCCAAGTGTATATTACTAAATATGACTAAGCTAAAAAATCACATGGATGTTTCTCTGATGGAAACATGGAATGAATGCCTTAGATTTCTGTTGATATGGGAAGAGGAAGTGAGATTATAAATAGTTTATAATAAATTATTTGTTTATGCACTCAAATTAATTATTTTTAGGCAAGTTTTTCTCAATAGTTCTGGGTGATCTATAACTGGCTGTATATCTCATGTATCTTACACGTTCAAAAATACTTCTTCTTTAGTCTTCTGAGTCTTGAAATTGCAGATGCATGTCTTTCATGCCCAGTTTTCTTAGTCAGTTCTTCACTGTGGGTTTTCTGGGATGCACTGAGTCTCTGATTCTGTCATGTCAATCATAAGCAGCATAAGCTGAATACTGCAAAAATCTCATTAAATGCAAATGTTGTTACTTACTTTTGGAAATCATTTTAAATATGTTGGAATGTTAGGATTAAAGGATATCTGTAATGTCAGCTACCCAGGAGTCTGCAGCAAGAACAGTGTAGCTTCATAGCCAACCAGAGCTACAGAGAGAAATCAATGCTAGATTGAAAGTCTCTATCAAAATCTAAAGTAGAACCATGAAGGAGTGCATAGCTTAGTGGTAAAGCATTTACATAACATGTACAGACTCAAGGTTCATTCCCAGCATCTGATGAACTACCTGAAATTGTTTCCTGATATAGAATATTACTTCAACTGTGTATATAAAAATGTGTTACATTCACTTATATTATACATTATTACATTAACAATGTAAAGATGTGTTACACTTGTTTCATCTTGCCTGCCTAAGGCTCATAATTTATATTAGATTGGTCTAATATGAAGCTGAACAGCCTATGCTTGGCCTTGGAGGGATAGACAGGGCTGGAGGGCAAAGAGAATAAGTAGAAGGAGGGCTTTAATCTAAGGGAGCAGTAAGAACAAGGGAGAGAGAAAAGGAGGTGACCAGGGACAGCCAACCAGGCAGTCACCAGTCAGCCGGACATGAGAGAGCAGGAAAAGTAGTGCATACAGAATGGATAAAAGGCAAAAGCCTCGGAGCAAAACTTAGGTGAAGAAAACCAAGTTTATATAAATTTTAGAAGTTTGTGGAGAAGCCTAAATTAAGGCTAAGCATTTATAACTAATAAGTCTCTATGTCATGATCTGGGAGCTGGTTGATGGCCCAAAATATAGTCTGTGGCAGTTTCCTAAGAAATCATGCACACAGGAATGTTCAGATGAGACCTACTTTTGTAAGATCAAGATTAAGAAAATCATAATGAGAGGTGAAAACAGATAGCTTGAAATCTAAGTCCACAAGGAACAGATACATAGAGTGTTTTGGAAATGGTGGAGAAGAATCCAGATGTGTGTACCTGAGAAGATAAAGATGGTGAAAAAGCTCATACCAATAGATGTAAGACAGATCAAGATAAAGAAAGAATCCAAAGAACATCCCATTTACTTGCAGTAGAAATCACGGAAAGGTCAGAGAAGCTGTCTCGCTCCAGTGCAGGCAATAAGATTTTGTGTTTGCCTGAAGATAATTAAGAGAAATACTTATGCCTACTAAAATTAGTTCAACTTTTAGTATGCTTCTCAGTTCCTCAGTAGCATCAGTATTAGTATATATACTCCAAAATGACTGCTTTATGTACTTCATACATATGTATGCTGTGCTTATTTGAGTATTTTTATGCTCTTTAATGTCTGCTATACTTTACACAGACACGCTTTGAAATAGTTTTCAATTATCTGAAATTCCTTCTGGTGCAACATATATACTCATTCCATATATCTGAACTTGAAAAAATGGCTTGAAATAAGTAACAGTAGTACAGTAATTGTAAGATACAGAAACAAGTCCTGGATGACTTCTATTCTGTCATCTGAGAATGCCAGGATAAATGGCCAAAGACTTTTACAGTGTCAGAAAATGCAAAGTGGATCATTGTACTATAAGAATATAGTGTGGACTTTATACCTGCTCAACATGGGGAATTATGCCTGTTACTAGAAACCTAGACATTTATCAAAGTCTAGTGAAGTCATAAGACTTGGAGAACCTGCAGCCACTATTTTACTAAACAGCATAATCCTTACCTGTACTCCATTTGTCCTTCTGCCCACAGGTAGGGATAGTTCTCACCCCTATCAAGGAAACTTATCTTCGCAATAGATGGTGATTATTCTAGAAACAAAACAAAACAAAAAAACGAAAACACAGAAACCAGAACCAAAAAAATAAAACTGATCAAAATGTAAAGTTGTAGAGCCTAGACACAGTGGATACATATACAAAACAGCTATCATACCTAAGGCTCAGGGGACATTGAAGAAGGGCACAAGATTGATCCTAGGTACTCCCAGAGGATCAGTAAGTTTTTCTGTGAAATTGTGCCTCATGGGGATGTCAGAAGCTAAACTCACCAAGCCTTACAACAAATTCTCCTAAAGTTGAACTGTATAAGAAAAACAATAATAGGCAAACTAAAATGGATGGTGGGAGCCGCGGAGGCTAACTGTATACAAAAATCTTCAGGAAATGCTAGAGGTGGACAAATAGTCTTCTCAGGTACTTAATCCATACCAATTGGTTATCCAACAGCAAATTGTAAGAGCATAAAACACATATGCAAGTAACATTACACAGACTGAGCAGGTTATATTGAGTACATTTAACAACAATTAATACAGAAAAAATCATGGGTAAGGGGTATAAGGGAGGATTTAGAGGGAGGAAGGGAAGAGAGAAATAATGGAATTATAATCTCAAAAAGTATTAAAGAGAAACAATAGTATATTAGATGCCGTAGTAATATCAATGTCCAAGTTGGTTGGAAAAAGACCAGGTGCTAGAAAAATATCCAAAAACTCACATGATGGCACCTTGCTAGGTCTCCAATTAATAATGGAGGGGAGAGGGTGCCTGAGAAGGACTTCTCCTATGATCAGGTAGGTGACCATCCTAGGTGTTTCACAGAACCTACATCCAACAAAGAATAGAGGTGGAGGCAGAGAACCATAGCTGATCACTGTGCATAGCTCCTGGTCTAACTGGGGGAAAGGGAGGGGTGTCTGTGTGAGCGGGGGGATAGGGATTATAAAGAAGGTTCCCATGGTGATGGCTGGCTTGAGCTCTGAAGAGCTCATTGAATGAAGAGTGGTCACTGAAAAAGAGAAAAGGAAACTGGGCTCTCCAAGGGTAGGCAACTGTCCATTGACATGGGCAGTAAGTGGAGCCTCTAGAGGTGGGATCAGACTGTGCTCCTGTGTGTGGGCTGGCATCTTGGCAGAAGAACAAGTAGGCCAGCCTTGACTTTGGGATGAGTGGATCTGACTTGCCTGGAGTGGATATGCCCAGCTGAACTGACCCACCTTGGGACTTTTTGCCCTTTTGGGGAAGGGGATGGATGGATTGGGAGGGGCAAGGCTGAAGGCTGACTGGAAGGGATTGAGAGGAGGAAGGGAGGGGGAGCAGAGGGAAACATAGATAAAAATGACATTTTTCAATTAAATAAATGATTGATAAATAAATACATACAGCTCAATAAAATAAAAACAAAAACAGAGAGACTATGAGTCCAAAAATATGATTGTGGAGTCCTTGACAGGTTATTTTGTGAAGCTGTGCAAAGGAAGGCTGCATTGTGTGGGACTCTGAAGATGCTAGAGGTGACAGTGCCATAGTATATCTGCTTTAAAGAGCTGCAGATAGGAAGAGGGACCAGACCAAGCTATAGGCAGTAAAGATAGAAGACTGGAAATCTAAGTGCTCTAACCTTGAACATTAGCCATTAGCGGGGGATTTGGAGTTTTTCCTACTGAGATTTTGGGTTTTTTTGTTTTGTTTTGTTTTGTTTTGTTTTGTTTTGTTTTGTTTTGTTTTGTTTTTTGGGGTTTTTTTTGTTTTTTTTTTTGTTTTTTTTTTGGTTCAGTACTCCTCATTATATCTCAGTTTCTCTCTTTTGAAATAGTAATATTCATTGTGTGCCATTTTATACAGGACATATTTATTTTATATAGGGTTATAGTTAAGATATGACATTGAGTTTTAGAATTGACTTTGAACTTTGGACTTTTAAACAATTGAGACTGATAAAACAACAGGAACTTTTGAAGTAGAATTAGATATATCTTGCACATGTGATATGGCAAGGAGCAAAGGGGGCCAGGAAGCAGAAATTAACAAATTCCTGAAAAAAAAAAAAGAAAACTGAAGAAAAGGCAATCAAACGAGTAAAGGAAAAATTTCAAGATTTAAAAACTGAAAGAGTATCAATAAAAAGACACACACTGAGGGAATGCTGGAAACAGAAAATCTGAAGATATGGACTTGGATATAAAGATGTAATTATAACCAGCAGAATTCAAGAGATGGAGGAAAGAAACTCTGGTGTTGAAGATTCATTAGTGTAAATAGCTGCATCAAATAAAACACTAAAACCATAAATATAGTAATATATAATGTCCAAGAAATCTGGGACACCATGAAAAGAAAAAAAACTAAGGTTAATAGGAACAGAAGAAGGAGAATTCCAGTTAAAAGCACAGAAAATATATTCAACAAAATCATAGAAGGAACTTTTTTTCAATCTAAAAGGAAATGCCTGTAAAAGATACAAGAAGCTTACAGAATATCAAATAGACTATAATCTCCCCCCAGAAAAATGTCTGCTTGCCACATAATAATCAAGCCAGTAAACCTAGAGAATAAAGAACGAATACTAAAAGCTGCAAAAAAGAAAGGCCAAGTAAATTATGAAGGCAGATCCATCAGAAGAAGACCAGACTACTCACTGGAAACAATGAAAGACAGAAGGTCCTGGTCAGATGTTTTACAGACACTAAGAGACCACAGTTGCTAGCCCAGACAACTACTCTCAGCAAAACTATCAATCACCATAGATGGAGTAAACAATACATTTCCCACGAAAACCAGATTTAAAGAATACCTATCAAAAAATACAGTCCAACAGAAAGCACTAGAGGAAAACTACAACTGAAAAAAGCTAAGTACACCCATTAAATCACAAGCACCAGATAATCCCACAGAAGGGAAACATATACACACTTCCACCAAAAATAACAAGGACTAGCAATTAGCAATCATTGGTTATTACTATCTCTTAATATCAGTGAACTCAATTTGCTTATAAAAGACACAGGTTAACACATTGTATATAAAAACATAATCCATCCTTCTGCTGCATATAGACCTCAACTTTAAAGACAGACACTTATTTGGAGTAAATGGCTGGGAAAAGATTTTACAATCAAAAGGACTTAAGAAACAAGCTGGTATAGCCATCCTACATATTTAAAAAAAAAATAGAATTCAACCTAAAATCAGTCAAAAGAGATCCACATGGATATTACTTATTTATCTGAAGAACAATCCATCAAGATGGAAGTTTCAATCCTGAATATTTATGCCCCCCCAACACAAGGGCACCCCCACAAGTAAAAGAAACATCACTAAAGCTTAAATCTCATGTCAAACCGCACATACAAATAGTGGGAGACTTCAATACCTTACTCCCACAAATGGATAGGTCTACGAGAGTGAAACTCAAGAAAAAAATACGGGTCTAAATATACAGAATTTTCTACCCAAGCACAAAGGAATTTATCTTTTTCTCAGCACCCCATGAAACTTTCTCTAAAATTGACCACTTACTCAGACATAAAGCATATATCACTAGACATAAAGAAATAGAAATAACTCCTTGTATTCTATCAGATCACCATGGAATAAGGTTAGAGTTCACCAACAACACAAACCCCCAAAAGCCTACAAACTCACGGAAACTGAACATCTGATTCAGCCACCTCTGGGTCAAGGTTAAAAAAAGGAAATCAAAGTCTTCTTAGAATTCAATGAAAATAAATCCACAACATCCCCAAATTTATGAGTCACAATAAAAGAACACTAAGAGGAAAAATCATAAAAAAAACTTGAAATCTCACACAAAAGACTTAATAGCACAGCTGAAAGCTCTAGAACAATTGGAAGCAAACTCACCTAGAAGGAGTAGATTGCAGGAAAAAATAAAATTAAGAGCTGAAATCAATAAAATTGAAATGAAGAGAACAACATTAAGAATCAATAAATCGAAGAGTTGGTTCTTTGAGAAAATTAACAAGATAGACAAACCCATATCCAAATTAACCAAAAGTCCAAAAGTCAGAGAGAGATGGAGAGAGAGAATCTAAATTAACAAAATCAGAATTGAAATAAAAAAGCCACAACAACAAAAATAGTATATCTAGAAAATTATTGGGTCATACTTTGAAAATCTGTACTCCATCAAAATCCCAGCACAATTTCCTCAAAGACCTCAGAAAGTTAATACTCAACTTCAAATGGAAAAACAAGAAACCTAGGATTGCCAAAACAATCCTGTTTAATAATAGAACTTTGAGAGGCATCACCACCCCGACTTCAAGCTATGCTTTAAAAAAAAAAAAAAAAGACATCCTGAAATTTGCAGGCAAATGGAAGGATCTGGAGAGTATCATCCTGAGTGTGATAACACAGACCAAGAAAGAAAGATATGGTATGTATTCACTCATAAGTGCATTGTAGACATAAAGCAAAGGATAACCAGGCTAAAATCCACAAACCCTGAACAGCTAGGAAACAAGGAGAACTTAAGAGAGACATGGATAACCCTGGGAAAGAAATAGGAAATTTCTTTTGAGTAAATTGGAATCATGTGGGGGAGCAAGCAAGAGGGGGAGCAAGAAGTCATGAGAAGAGAATGGTTGAGTTGGAGAAGCAACTGAGAGGAAGAACAAATAAGCAGATATCTTAATAGAGGGAGACATTTTGGACTTAGAGATAAACCTACTGCTGGGAAAGCACCCAAGAACTGACAAGATGTTCCAAATTAGGACTCCAAACAATAGTGGAGAGAGTGACTAAACAAGACCTCCATACAATCAAATGAATGACTATCCTAATTTGTCATTATAGATCCTTCATCCAGAATTTGATGGAGGCAGAAGCAGAGATTCATAGCTAAGCACCCAGTCAAGCTCCTGGTCCAGCTGAAGAGAGGAAGGAGAGAGTTTATGAGCAAAGTGATCAGGATCATTAGAACAAGACCCACAGAAACAGCTGACCAGAGCTATTGGGAGCTCACTATCTCTGAAATGACAGCTGGGGAACCTTTATGGAAAGGAACTGAACCCTAGGGGACAGTTGAAAGTCATGAGCAATTTGTGGAGCCTCTTGTAGTAGAATCAGAGGTTTTTGGTTTTTTTCCCCCCCTGGTGCATTAACTGATATTTTGGAGCCCATTACCTACGGAGGAACACCTTACTCACCCTTGATACTGGGGGAGAGACTTGGATCTACCTCAACTGGATATGCCAGACAGAACTGATTCACCTCAGCATTCCTTTCCCTCCATGGGAAATGGGTGGAGGAGGGGAGTGGGGAGAGGCTAAGGAAGGACTGATAGGGAGGGGATCAGTGGGGGTATAGGAAAACCTTTAAAAATAATAAATATTTAAAAAAAACTAAAAAATAAAATGAAATAAGAATGCTTTTCCCTAGCCTCCCACTTGCTCTTCTCTCTTTAAAATTTCGATTCGAAGTTGATGGCTCTTTTAGGGAAATATTAAATATTAGGAGTTGTGACCTCTGTAGAAGATGTATGTTGCTGGGGTGTAGGATAAGCAAGCATTGTGATTTCAAAAAACTCATGTCATTTTCAATACGCCTCTTTTTACCTGCTTATAAATCAAAGTGTGAGCTCTTAGCTGTCTCTTATTCTATGCCTTTGGTTCACCACCATGGAAACTAACCCTGGGAAACCATAAACATAGAATAACATTGTCAAACTCTAGGTGAAGGGGCATTCCTCCTGTTATTCTTGACTTTTCAAATGATATTGTATCTTTTTATTTATTTCACTTCAGGTATAATATTACTATTTCAGCGTCCCATGTAAATATGTGTCTGATACAGAGTGTCAATACAGAAGAAAAAAATGAAACCCAGATTATCAGGGCTGCTATCATTGATATGATCTAGGACTTTACAATTTTCTTACTCAAGTATTTCTCATCCTAAAGATGTTCCACTTACATGTTCAACCTATCTTTATCAGATCCTAGAAATAAGCCTTCCTAGTACCATGAGACATAAACAACATTTGGTTGCCTTACTAGAACCATGACGTTTGCTCAACACAATGTAAATGTAGGTTATCAGGAGGAAAATAATCAATATTGAAGAGTCCATGAAGCTTATTAACTCACTACAAATTTCTGATTGTGAAGAAATAGAGTGTTAGAGATTCAGAGCCAAATAAACTTGGGCTGTCCCTTTAAAAGCCATCTAGTGCCCACATCTGATTCTGATCAAGCATACTGTTGGTCCTCTTAAAATACCACTAGCTTCCACCAACTCTAAAGCTCAAAATGACATCAAATGGCATCTGAGAGCCATAGTAGATGTACCATTTTTTTTGCCTAATTTATCTTTCTGGATGTCTACGAATATATTCAGTATATGCTTCAGTTTCATCTTGGAGCTATTATGAATCCACTTCTACACTGGACTATGTAATTTGATTTAGCATAAATCTGTGTACCTAAGAAATGGTTACTTGTATGTGATTCAGAACTATCTTTTCTTTCCTTTCAAGTGAGGGCTATGTTTATATTAAGAGATTGGCTTCATTTTGACAATTTCAACAGTCTGAGGTGATTTCAGCCACCAACCTTAAATCTTATTCTCAAATTATCTTTTCCCAAAATACCTTAATTTCTATAGTTTACCTGAAGTCATACTACAGTTAGTGATCTCTTACAGTTTTTCATTTTTCTGCTGCTTTTGTACTCTCCAGTTCCTCAGAATTATGTTGTGTTTAACATGTATTCTTGAAAGAATCTCATCTTTGTTTTATTACTCATTATTTTTCCTGTTCAAAGGTGAACCAAAATATTCTTCTAATTTTTTTCTGGCTACATCTTATAAATGAGATATTCTTTTATGCTCATAGTCAAACATGGAAAATTCAAGAAAAAAATTTTGGCTTTTGATCTTAGCCAACACTTTTAAAGGGCTTTGGAAGTAAAATTTTTTCAAAAGATGTTACTTTTCTCTAGCCAACTAGCATGAGTATTTTAAGCCATTTCAAAATTATTTCAGAGCAGGAATTACTTAGTAAAAATGAAAGGACTGCACTACTTTGATCATAATAAAGAAAACAGAACTGATGGTCACCCAAGAAGACTAAGATTGGCATAACTATGAGTTCTGTATAGAAACACACACACACACACACAAACACACACACACTATATATAGTTAACATAATTAATGCTACTTGATGCATTAATCTAATTAATCTTTATCAATAAAAAGAATAGGAGTTGGATATTGGCATAAAAACCTGAGAGACCAAAGAAGGAAAGAACAGTCACTATGAGTTGCTTTCCTACCTCTATTTTCAGTTCTTCCAGAAGGACCAAGATCTTCTCACAGGTCCAACTTACTACTTCTTGTCTCCTCTCTGTCTACAGTCCTCCAAACCTCTATGATCAGCTAATGCTAGCCCTGCCCTATGACTCCAAGCAAGCCTTATTTTCAGAACACAATCAAAATATCACACAACAACTACCTCCAACTTGGCAAAAAAGATATTGACTATAATAACCTGCAATGTGAGTGGTGGAGGTAGAGAAATAAGAGCTCATTCTCATTATTAGGTACAAGTGATTTTCTGGCCAGGCTATACTTAAACAATTGTCTCCATAAACCAAGAGAAATAGTGTGATAAACACAAAGGCTGTTTGTAAGGACTACAATAATAAACTAAGCTTAAGTCTCAGTGGAAAGATGCAGTCACAAGGAGATGAAATTTTTCTTCTTCCTATAAAGGTCATTAGGTACTGGGAAGAATTAATGAGGAAACTTAAAAATTAAAGAGGAGATTCAAGTTTTCTGAAGCAGGAATGGGACCAACATTTTATGACCTCGAATAAACACAGGGAAAGGAGTTGAACTGTCCTAGTTCTTAATGCATTTGTAATGATGTAGGCTCAGAACAAAGAAAAGTACAATAAACTCATACATTAGAAAGTAAGTGTACACATGTTGGTTTGAATAAGAATGCCCCCAACAGGATATCTCCTGTTTTGTACTTTGTACTTAGAATTCTGAGAATTCAAAACTCAGGCCTGTTTCAAGCCTGGGCTAGGGGCTTGCTTAAAATAAAAGTGCTTCTTTGGTTCTTCAATATGTCATGGGGGGGGTAAGGTTTTAAAAATCCTTCCTTGGTCTAATATCTATCTCTTTGCCTATGGATCAAGATGTATCTTTAAACTACGTCTCCATCACCATGTCCACCAGTCTCCCAGCCATGATAATAAAGGCCTAAACCTCAGAAACTGTAAGCAAGTCCCCAATTACATGCATCTTTTATAAGAGTTGTCTTGATCATGGTGTCTCTTTATAAGAATAGAACAATGACTAAGATAACACCTTATGAAATTAAGAAGCATTGAAATTGATAGTAGAGTTCTTTGAAAACAGTTTTGCTTATTTTAGATACAGACATGTAAAAAACATATAGCCTTATTTCTTTTTTTGAGAATATAATTTATTTACATTTCTCCACTAACTTTCCTCCTTCCAAATTTCTCTTTTATTCATTACTTGTTATTGTATGCAAATATATTTATGCGATATGTAGTATGGAAATATAATATAAATGGTTAATTTGCATAATAATACTTTATGTGTATTTTTTCAGGAGTGATCATTTGATACTAAACAGCCCAATCATTTGGTCTAAGTAATCATTCAAAGATCTCACAACACTTTCATAATTTCTCAGTAAAATTCTTCAGGTATTTAACGATAAAATTATATCAGAAAAAAATGATTTATTCTTCCATTGCTGATAATATAACTTAGCAAAAGTAAAGAAGGAAAAACAGATCGATAGCAAGAATGAGAGAGGTTTAAATACAAATTGTTAAATTTTCTTGCTAATGTTTTAGTTTTACTTATTTTTGCTAAAATAGTTTTCTAGGAGACCACATACAGAAAAGGCAAGCTTACACTTTAAAATTTTTTGTATGTAAGACTTTTAAAGTGAATCATATCATTGACCTAGTGGTAAAAAATTCTGCCTCATGTTACCTCAAACTTTTGATCGACCCAATATACTAACAATATAATCTTGACAGAGATTGAACAAATTTAAAATCAGGTCTCTATAAACCACTTATAAACAATAAGTAATTCTCACAGGTAGCCTTATTTTGTACTTCTGAATCCTTTGGGGACAGATTTCATAGTATATCTCTGTTTCATCAAATTACAAAAGAATTTGAGTATAATTCCTTTCAAATATGTTTGTCTCTAGACACATGTAATCATATCCAATGGAGAGTTTGTGAAGAAAAAGTAAAGCTTACTCACAATCAATTGTTCCTTTTACATCAAACAAACTCACTGGAGACAGTGCTCATAGTCATTTGTAGAATGATGTATAAAAGACACTGCTGACATTTTAGAATTTAAGCAGAATAAACCTTCTTAGAGAATATAAAGTGCTCGAACTCCAAGGAAAGACTCTAAAGAAAATTGAGAATCTTTACAGAGAGGACAGTGGCTCTTTTTGAAGGAAGAATTATTTTATTTTACTATATTCACATTCCAGTTAGTTATCTTAAGCATATGAGCTGGCTGTGAAGTTAAACATGTCCTTGATAAATAAAAAAGCTCCCAGAGCTCAATGCTAGTCTAAGGAAGGGATGGGGGAAGGGGATCATAACAACCCCTAGTTATCAATGCTACACTTTTGTCATCATATATTTCATTTAATTGTAGAGACGTACAAAGAAGCTTTTGCCTAGATAAAAGTTGAACTTCTAGGTCAGCAAAGAAACAATTTCTTTAGTGAGAATGACTATAATAATCTCATATTATTTCTAACCTGGTAGATGAAGTTTTAGTTGAAAGGTTATACCTTTAAGTATTGTGTTTGAAGTGTAAATGATGCCTTTCAGCATTTCCCCTTCAGTTTAATTGTCATTTAATTTTATGCTAATAACTATAGAAATCACACTGAGAAACTGCCCTATGTGAAACTGCTCTAGAGTTTAACAAGTGGAGCAAACCAGCTCACATTCTGAAAACAGTCAAGAATGTTAAGAAAAATAAGCAGAGAAAGAGTTGAATTATAGTAGCAAAGTTCAAAGACTGCCAAGAAAGAAGTACTCAGGAAACAGACTCCTATCTGAATGTAATTACAGTTTTTTAATATGTGCTATAGTTTTACTGATATATATTGAGAGAATATGAATTATTTTTGGTATCACACATAGAGAAACGCTTAGAGTGTCTACACTGCTGTGTTAGTACACTCACATCATACTCATTTTGAACATATCACTGCACAAGACCCTTTAAGCAGTGAAAGTAAGACAAAGAGAACCCTTTATCATAATTAAGCTGGTGATAGTGAATATTTTACAGAAACTTGGCCAGGCTATTTTGCCTTACTGTTTGGTCAGCTGTTCACATGCTACTGTGAAGGTATGCTGCAATGTGATTAATATTTCAATAAATAGACTTAACATACAAGAGGGTATTTTTCTATTTGAAAGCCTTGACTTCTGAGGAAACTTTTTAAAGGAAAAATGGAGCTCCTGATTAAGAATTCCCACATCAAGACTGCTTTCTGATTTGAGACTGTGGAAGATTGTGTTGTTTCATTGTAAATAATTATCCCACCCACTGGTTTAATAAAAAGCTGATTGGCCAAAGGCAGGCAGGAAGTGTGGGCGGGGCTACCAGACTAAGAAAACTCTGAGATCAGGAAGCACAGAGAGAATGCCAGAGAGAAGCCAGAAGAAGCAGAGGACAACCATGCTGTTCTAAGAGAAGGTACTGAGCCCCATGGCTGAACAGGATGAGTCATGGGTTAGATGAAGGGTAGAGAGCTAGCAAGCTACATGCCTGGGCCTTAGGTCAATCAGCCTAAAAACTGTTGAAAGCATCTGTGTGTCTCTGCAGGTCTATGGGTCTGCAGGTCTGCGGGTCTGTAGGTCTGCGGGCCTAAATCTTGAGGCTAGGCCCAAAAGTCCCAGGCCAGAAACCTCATACTACAGAGACTGGTAGAATTTCTTTTCCACCACGTGCCTGGCTCTCCTCCAAATGTAACTACCAGATTGCCCATCCTAAATCTATCCCTTAAACCTGCCCCTACCTCCAAATCTGACTATCATGTTGACTGTTTTTTTCTGGAGAACCTGGCCGTTACTGCTATTCATTGTGAACCTTCCTTTTTTAAAATTTTTGTCCCTCTGTAATGACATGATTACTCACTAATGTTTTAAACATTCACTAACTTTCAGATTTGAAGGATCTGACATTTGTAAGAGGTTCCTGGTTACTCATTAACTGAGAATCATGTAATGACAATGAACTGTGCATAGGTATTGCTTCAGCACTTAGGGCTAGAGCAATGTGTGAGACAGAAAGTTTCTGCTTTCAGTTTCCATTCTTACAGATACCAGACAAAAACTCTCAAAGTTACCATTTTTAAAACAAAATTTGCACCACATGTTAACTAATGTGAATTATTGGTTATACCCAAAGTCTCATGAACCAAAAGGTTGAGGGTGTTTTGTTTTGTTTTTGTTTTGTTTTGTTTTTAAGTTAAAGTAGTTCCATTTTGTGACAGCATTTAGCCATTTGAAAGCTTCTAATAATTGACCCATACATACTTTTGGTCATCTTATGACAGACAACAATGGCCACAGATTCATAAAGAAATAAACACTGGGGCTCACAGAGTTCAAAATTAAGTACATGGTTTGTTTGCTCTTTTGCTTTAAAGCTTTTGACAAGGTGGTAAATCACATGCAGAGTGAATGGCCAAGAAGAACAGGCACTAAGCAGATGTGATGTGGGAATGCCTTTCTGTATGCTGTGAATGTCAATCTTTGAATAAAGGAACTGTTTTGGCCCATGACAGACACCATAGAAAAAGCAGGTGGGGAATCAGAATGGGTAGGAAAGGAAGGGCAGAGTCAGAGACAGACTGAGCCAGAAGCCCAAAGGAGCAACATGTAAGGAACACAGGTGAGCCATGGGCCACATGGCAGACAGATTAATAGAAATGGGTTGATTTAAGAAGTAAGAGCTAGCTAGCAATGTGCCTGAGCCATAGGCCAAACAGCATGAACTTAATATAAGCTTCTGAATCATTTTGGGGAGCCTGAGCAGCGACGGGTGGCTAAGGGATCTGGGGCTGCAGGTCTGTGGGTCTGGATCTCTGGCCGCCCAGACCAGGAAACCCTATTACAACACAGATGGACTAAAAAATAAAGCTACGGGTCTAAGGACTCAATGTCTCCTTCACAGTTAGTCTCTCAGTGTCCTGAAGTTGGTTTACTAGGAGTATCCTAACATTTCGGCCACCTCCTTGGAGTGCAGTTGGCTGAAGACGTTTGTGGAGACATTTCAGATTCTGACTACAGCCCACATATAACTAGAAGTATAAAATTGTGGCTTGATTAATTCATTCTCTTTTTAACTCATTTAATTTTGCTACCTTTTTTATAACCAAGAAGTATTTAGGACATTTTGAAGAGAGGAAAAGCTACGGTAATTGAAATTTATGTAGTTAATAGCATAAAATTGGAAGAAAATAATCAGATACAGAGATACCAGATTTTTCTTATTAAAATTTTAACTTGGATTCTAATTTTGAAGAAGAAAGCACCAATTTTAAGTGATTATATAAAGTATTTTCATTTTAAACTCCCATTCTGCTTCTTAGCTACTGTTACTTGCCCTAATCGAGGACTTCATTATTTCTTCATGAGGACTGTGCTGACTTCTGAATAGACTTTTGCACCAAAAAGATGTGCTGCAGTAAAGTACCTTGCCCACCTGTGCTAATCTGTAACTTTCCAATTATATATTTTCAGTGCTTTCCTATATCAAAAAAAAAAAAAAACCAAAAAACAAAAAACCCTCAGGTATTTCCACTACCAAACTAGGTGATACCTATGAAGTTCTCGAGTCCCAAATCAAGGTAATCCAATGCTCCTGTAATCCTATCCCCATTTCTGCACATGGTATATGTATCTCACTTGCAGAGGTTTGAAAGCATTTACATTAAATTGTAATCACTTGAAATGTATAATTATATATTTATAAAGACTTCTTTTTCTGAAATTGGCTGGTAGTTAAAATATATAATGCCTTCAGGAATTGATTGAAATTATGCTATTTAAAAAGCCTGTTCTCAGAATCCACTTTTCTGTGTGTTGTGATCTTATAAAAGTTTGATAGCATTCATTAGTCTCCTTGTATTTCGACTACTCATATACTTGTCATTTTCTTTTAATACTTGAAAAAACATTAGACATTTCTTTTCTGTCTTCAAAAACTCATCATAAAGAAATATGTCTAACTGCTTGTAAAGTACAGCTCTAGGGTTTTTCTTCATTAGCATATGGAATTCCTGTCATGTGTTATAAGTGTTATCTACTGATATCCCTAAGGTTTCAGTCACTGAAAACATATGATGATAGCCATCAGCTCCTTAATTAGACTTAAGGTCTACTTAACATAGAGAGATCATGCCTGAAACTAGAAACCTAACCAGCTACCTAGGCATACCAAAGTCATGGAACCTAGGGTAGAGGTATGGTGGATCAACTTCTACTTTACTAAATGAGCATAAATCATAAATGCATTGTATACTTATCCTTATACCATACCCACATAAATTTCCCAGCCTCGGTGCTCATCAAATAAGTGAATGTCTCCTTGGAATAGACGGAGCCCACTACTGAAAACCACAAACAATTACAATGCAGAGAGAAAGTGACTGTGTCATGCCCAAACGAAATATCTCTAATACAACTATTATACCTAAACCTCAGTAATTATTGTAGGAGATGGGAAAGAAAGGTTGTAAGTGCCAGAGGAACTGAAAGTTTGCTGTTGGTTGCATCTTCTAGAAATGTCAGAAGCTAGACTCATGAAATCTCACCAACATGGCTGCCTAAACAAATCTGACCAAGAAAGACACTTATAGACAGGCTAATAAAGAAGGGAGAAAGCACAAGAAGACTTAACCCTACACAAATAACTATAGGCAATTAAAGAATTCTGAGAGTGGAAAAAAAAATCTTTCTCAAGGAAGAGACCACTTCCCACCAATAGTTACTTAATAGCAAAAGATCAGCCCTGAAATCATATATATATTAGGATTAGGGTTACAATCTATATATTATAGACCAAACATGTTGAAATTATATACATATACATATATATGTATATGTACATATATATTCTATTTCCAATGAAAGTATTAGAGTGAATTATCATGAAGAATATTTGATGATTCTTATATGTTGGTAATAAAAAATGACTATCTCCAGTTATTTATATTAGAAGCATCATTTTATCTCAGTTCTGGGTATAAGTTTTTTTAAGTATGCATGTCTAGAGTTGATTTCAGATGACTATTTTGAAAATTTTTGAGACAAGGACTAGTTTTCTAAACTCAAATGAACGTTCTTCTGAAGGAAAGAAAATGTACATCTTGGAAGTTACTTATTTTATACAATTATTCCGATTATTAAGTTCAAAGTAGTTTGCTGTATATGAAGAAATTTGTTGCTAAGCTCATCAATGACTTAGTTATTATTATTTTTATATTTTAGTGCATTGAGAAGAAAAGTCGATGTCAAGGTAACTGACAGTTATTTTTCTAATGAAGAAAAGATTTGGGATATCTCATAAAGCAAAGGGAGCACATATTTATGAGTGTGATATATATGGCACAAATTATAGTTTTAATAGGATTAATTGGTTGTTTCCTTTCATGGACTAGAAAGAAAAATGTTTTGATAAGATATTCGGCATTAATAAGAATCTTACCTAATTTATTTTTATAAACACTGTTTCTTTTTTTTTTACATGCATTATGAGAACATTATCAAACACAATTGCAATTTAATGTTCTTTGCAAACATTAAAAATGTGGGTTATATATAGTTTCAAGGTTCTAGAGAAAAGTGTGTAAAAAATTTGATTATCTTTTGTTTATGAGATAAACAATATTGATATTTTATTCAACATATCAACTGAATAATAATAATTATAAAATTTTAGCATCTATTTTGTAAAGGTTTTATTCTACCATTGCCATTTGATTTTTTAATAAGAGAAGAATATCTTCCTTAATATTGATTTGTTGCAAAACAGTTCAGAAAAGGCATTACCTATAAGTGCCACTCATATTAAAAGTGACAAAAATTAATATTTTATATTTCTTTATTAACCTTGTCTCTCACATATTTAACACTTTATTGTGGATTCTGTATGTCAATGAAGAAAAGCTTTATGAAGAACAAAGGACAGTCAGAACTACATTGACATATACCCAGATCGACCAACAACCTGATGTTAGGTTGACTGTGGGGAAAAAAAGGACAATTTTATTCAGACTTTTCATGGATATTCTCACATATAATTAACTTCTATAAATAACAGAAGTTGAGATTGTTATGATTGTTAATCTTACTCCATGTTGATATTTCTACTATTTCTTTTTTAAAGTTTTGTTTGTTTTCAGTGTAGGAAAACCATAGAAAATGGATAAATCTGGTACCCATGAAAATTCTTGTCAGTCTTTGGGAGGAATAAATACAATGGTGAACTTTGCTTATGAGAGTTACCATTTAACACATATAGCCCTTTGTCTAGTCCCCCTTAGTTTTTCCTTCATCAAGTACTAAGGTTTTTTTTTTGTTTTAGCACACATCATCCTACATTGTAGTGTTAGATACATAGGCTTAGGAATCATGAACATTCTGTTCACATGGCCCTAGATAGACACACACACTTGCACACTTGGTGGCACCCAATAACCATGTATTATTTCTCCAGCATGGTATATAAAAGGAGTAAAGCTTCAATCAAAAAAGATGGCTCAGAGAAAGGTCATATATATCTTGATAAGTATCTGTGTAGACACTGGAATCTTAGAAGTGAGTGGTGACAACCCTGATTCAATATTAAATATAAAATCGGACCGTGAAGAAGTGGTTTCTATAACAAGAGAAACAAAGCCATACCTTCATTTGGAGTAAGGATATGTAGAGCAGATCTTTTTAAAATAGCTTTTTTGAGGTTGACCTGAACTATCCAAAACCAAAACTGTACCAAGGTTAGAAAAGGTATCACAAAGAAGATAGTTACAACACAAAAGTTTAGCCATTTTGAAAGTGTTGGGTTATTAAAAAAGGAAAGCTATAAGTTATGTTTTGGAGGTTGGGAGGATCTGATACATTGTCACCCAACTTCATGGAAATCAAACAACAGAAAGAAAAGTAAGGACTAGGATTGAATTTACAGTCCCAGTTGTGAAAGCTGGACTTAACCAGATTAACCAGGAAACATCTTGTTCAGTTGATCTCATTTTTCTGACCAATCTACAAGAAATAGCACAGTTAAGGGAATGGAAATTTATTCATTAATATTAAAAAAAAATAACTTGTAAAGAGGCTGGAAGTAAGTACTCTACTAAGTGCATTTTTCACTGTGGCTTTGAAAAAGGAAATTGCAAACAGATTTGATTCTACAAAGAGATGCTACCTCTTATTAATTAATGCTTTATGCAGGCCGAGGAAAAAGCCCAGCACAGAAATAGAATATCACTACTAAGGAGATTCTTCAGGGTCCTGTAACATGCTCTGTCCCTCTCAAATGTAGTCAAGTGTAACACAGGAAGAGAGAGGATGATCGTCCTATGATATTTATACATCGTAAGAATTACAGATGTGATCCTTTGTTTAGTTACTTTATCTATAATGGAAAGAAATGAATCTTCCATCGATAGAATCAATGGTTGCACCTGGCCCAAGGTTCTAAGTTGACTTGGTGGGTATTGGGAAGACCCTAATATAGTGTCCATGGACACTGAAATGTCAAAGTAATAAAGCCCAGTTCATAGATAGACACACCTTTTTAGTATGGCATGATAAATACCCAACTCATAGAGATGTATTTCTACTTCAAAAAACAGAGCAGTAATCTGGGTCTTTCATATCACTTTTCTAAAATCTGAAGGCTTGGCTTCTTTTTTTTTTTTTAAATATAGAAGCACAGTCCTCATTCTAAGAAAAGGACTCATAAAAGGCATCATTTTTGATCTTATTCCAAACATAAATTAAATATTCCATAACCCATAATCCCAGATATTTCATAGGCCTTAAGGTGCCTTATCTGAAGAATAAAGTTGGGTTGTGTTTATATGCTACACCCAATGTTTATCTAGCTCTATTGACTATTCTTTCTTAATCCAAATGCCTGAGTTTGAGACATAAGCATACAAGTCTACACTCATATATCACGACTAACACACAAAAATATGGTAGGTTCTCAGATCATTCACAATTTTTTGTAAAAAATTTGTTTAATTTTTAAAAATATTTTTAGTGTAATGCATTTGTTTATTATTAGTATATGTGGGTGTAGGTGTGAGTGCATGCCATAGTACACATGTGGAGGACACAGGATAGCATTAATGAGTGATGTCTCATCTTTTACCTTGTGTAGGTTCTGTAGTTCTAGCTCAGGTCATTATCCGCTTTACCCAGTTACTAATTATACCTGTTAAACCATCTTTCCAGGTCCCAATTAAAAAAAATAAATCATACATATATATGGTCTAGAACAGCACAATGATAACCCAAGCTAATAAGCATATCTGACAACTTACTTATCATTTGTATTAGTAAGAACATGGCAAACACTGTCTTAGTAATTTTCAAGTGCACAGAACTTTACTGCTCACTTCAGTAGGGACTCTGTGACACAGATCTTCAGAGGATATTTCTTCTATTTAACTGAAACCCTGAATACCTTCTCTAAAATCTCATGATTTTCTCTTTACTTCTCCCTCAGAGTGTCCTGTCACCACATTACTATGCCCTGCTTCTTAGTACTTGGCCTTTTAAATTTCACATAAAAGTGAAACTGGCATGATCTGGTTTTCTTTGCTTGGTTCACTTCACTTAGCATAGTGTATTGTATTTTCATACATGTTCTGTAGATAAAAAAAAATTCAGTCTTTTTATGCTAAACATACATATTTTTATCCATTCACATTTTTCATTGGCTTTATAGCACACAATTTTCTCTATTTTCTGAGGTTATAATATAATTATATAATTTCCCATTCCTCTTTTCTCCCTTCAATCTTTTCTATGTTCCTAGCCTCTGGTCTTGTGGCTTCTGTTTCTTCAGTTGTTGAAATATTGTATTTTTTCAGCATTTTGTTATTGAGATAGTAAAAGTATTGCTTTTGGACTGAAGTAATATAATAGTAGAATTTACTCTGATTAACAAAAAGTAGAAATATTCTTCTACCTAGAACTTACAGATTCATTAACTATCTTCTGGGTAAAAAGGAAACAGGAACTGAAAATAAAGATGATTCCAACACAAATTGCACATTTGGGAATTTATATAATGCAAGAAAGGAGGAGCTAAGAAGTTGATTTAATGTGATCAAAAACTCCCATCAGTAAAAATGAAAGTAAATAATTCATATCTAGCTCAGTATTTATAATAAAAGGACAATGAATAATAAAACAATAGTTAAGTAAATGATAATATAAAGGATTCTTTATGATATAGAAAATAGATTTAATGAATATATTTTAGTTAATAAGGCCAAGTCTTTAAAATCTAAAATGGCCAAGCCACTAGCACATACAATCAAGCTCAGAAGAAGACATAAATATAAAGAAACAGAAAAAGAAAGAGGAAGAGGAAGCAAGAATCCAATAAAATAGACCCAAAGGTCTATTAAAAATAAACAAAAATATTCAACATTTTTATGACGTCGAATGATGAAAAAAAATTTGAAATTTTGGATGAGAAAAATAATTGCTAATTACTAAAGTTGAAATTAAGTTGTATTATATTTTAAAGCACAAAATTTTCATTTAAAGCTTAATATTTTTCTTTTGTCTTTTTAAAGCAAGGCAACACTTATTTCAACTCTAATATGTTTAAAGGAAGTTACTCTTCTTTCTCCACATTGTTTCCTCTTAACCTTTTACTTCTTATAGTGTTCTTGACTCTAACCCCATATTTCCTTTATCGGTTTATTTGATAATGTAATCTATTCATCTAATTAGTTCTAATGTAAAAATACATTAGCCAAATGTACTTTTAAATACTGAGCTTAGGATTAATATCACTAAGATATAACATTTATATTTTATTATAGTCATGTCTTATATTTGTATTTTAGATGTTCCTTATTTTAAAGATATTTTAGCATGAAAAAATTCAGATATTTAGAACATTTCATAATCATATCCTATCTCTACAAATGTTAATATCTCTTATGCTATTTATCCCTTCTCCTCACTCTACAGCACCTCATTCACGTATTATATGGATTTTAAGAGAGACTTAAATTGTTGACATGTCCAGGTCTCTTATTCTATCACCAAACATGCCATTCTGAGCTAAAACGCCAGAGACTCTATTAATTTGTATAGGGTCCAAGATGCTTACAATATGTATGTCTTAAAAGAACATAGCTCATTTTACTTCTACAGCTTTCTAATGTTATTTATGTAGAATTGGTTAATTATTATTAGTGATGATGAATCGTGCATGGGGTGCTGGGATCTGCAGAAATATAAAATAGGAACTCAGTCGGCACCATTGATGTATCCAGAACAGCTACAGATGGAGGACAAATTTCTCACCCTACTGATAAAAGGACGATTTGGAGCTAACTCATCTTCAGCCTTTAACTCCTAGTACACAAGATCCTAACTTAAAGATTTAAGGAAAAAGATAATTTGCCAATTCCTAGTTGCAGGAATCAAAACATCTATTCTGAAGCATTAAGACCTGAGCAGCCAAAGGCTGACAGGTCCAGTTTCTTCTCCAAACTAAACCTTTACAGACTCCCTCCTCAGAAGGTGTATTAGCAGACCAAAAGTTATATGCTTCTCTCCAATGTTTATTCAGTCACCTAGCAAGAACACTTGCCTCTCTTTATTACCCTGAGGAATCCAAGCCCTGCTTTGTTTCGTCAGGGAATTGCTGCCTGCATGGATATATAAGCCTTTGCTTTCATTGCTGTAGCTGCCAATAAAGATGTAATAAGTAGAATTGTTATAAGTCTGATACCTGTAGATTCCCCTCATCCATAAGAAATGCCATCTCTTGGGCCCTGAGAGAAAACCTTGCTGGGGATGGTCCCCAGAAGGCTATCATTAATTGAGCCACTGGAAAATACTGGTTTTCAAAGTTTCTTCTAAAAGCAGTTACTAGGATTTATTGACAATGAGAATTAAATGAGTCTTTTTGAGACCATGAAGAAACATATAAACAATATTTCAGTCTCCAATCATGCCAAATTTACCATATAGAATATTATAGTATTAAAATGGAGGAACAAATGTTCTAGGAATGCACATATTAAATACTTTTCTCCTGCAATTTGATAACAATGAGAAAATTTTAAAAAGTATACTGGCTGGTTTTGTGTAACAACTTATCATACACTGAAGCTACCAGAGAGGAAAAATTCTGTTGAGGGAATGCTTCCATGAGATCCAGCTGGAAAGCATTTTCTCAATTAATGGTCAACAGCAGAGGGCCAAGCCCATGGTGGGTCATGCCATCTCTAGGCAGGTGGTTCTGGGTTCTGTAAGAAATCAGGCTGAGCAAGCCATGGGAGCAGTTCAATAAACAGCCCCTTTCCATGGCTTTTGCATCAGCTCCTGCCTCCAGGATCCTTCCCTGTTTGAATGGCTATCCTGACTTCCTTGAATGATGAACAGCAATGTGAAAGTGTAAGCCCAATAAATCCTTTCCTCTCCAACTTGCTTTTTGCTTACGGTGTTTTGTCAATAGCAATAGAAACCTGAACTAAGACAAATTGGGACCAGTACAATGGGGTATTATGATGACAGACGTGACTATATCTTGGTATGATTATAGGAGGACCTTGGATTCTTGGGATAGAAGTGCAATTGAGTGTTAAGAACTCAGTGGGGTGTTCTAATGGAGCTTGGAACATAAGAATGTTGGGAGCAGTACAGATGATGGAGGCCTGGATTCTGAAGTTTTGTCAGAAGTTTACACGCTGTACTGGAGTCATTTGTTATTTTGAAATTTGGAGCTTGGTTACCTAGGGCTGAAGAATCATTTGTGATTAACAAGATACCAGAACTACTAAAGTGACAGCTTGCTTGCTGGGGTACTTGATGCTGGTTGGATGGAGCTAAGAATTAGTAGTGATTAAGAAGAGCTAGCCTTACTGAGAAATAGTCTTCTGAGAAGTGTTTCCTGAGAATACAGAGAAGCTGTGTTCCAAAGGTGGCCAAGGCCGTACTTCATGGTGGCAGCCAGACCTTGTAACAAGTAAGAGTCACAAAGATGGAACTTGTTTTGAAGGCATAGAGAGCAGCTGAGGCTTGGCACTGGGAGGGGCCAGGAGAGACCATGGGTGAAGGTACAGCCTCAGTGGAAGTTGAAGGGCAGGACTGAAGAAATCGTGCAAAGAATTTTCACCTTTTGGCCAAAAGATGCAGTAGTGGAGAAGTTTCTCTAGTGGCTTGTTCCTACGATTCTCTAATATTTAAGCATTTACCTCAATATATGGCTTCAGATTTTTATTAGGACCAATTAGGTTTCCTGCAACAGAGTCTAGAAAATTGTGAGGGAATCCCAACCATTAGACTATTGGAATTTGGTTTAGCTTTAATATGATCATGACTGATTTCCTTCCTCAAATTAAGAAGATATTATACTGAATTTCACGGTTGAGAGATCTTGAATTTTAAATATTTCAGATTTTTAAAGAGGTTGACAGTTTTTAATGAACTAAAATATATATGTGTGTGTGTACATACATATATATGCTCTTTGGTATATGATGGTAGTGTTACAATCAACTTTAGTATTTCATAAATGTTCTACATGATAAGAAAAATGTCATTATATAAGAATAAATAATTACATTTTTATAGTTAAATCTATAGTTAAAAAAAAAATTGTGCCTTTTTAGCATTTGCTTAACAAATCCAGTACTGCCTTCTTCTAAATAATTTAAAGTAAGTTTGACAGGCAACACATTAGGTAATAATAAAAAGAATAAAGGGGTATGCATTTGAGAATAAATGAAAAATTACATTGCATAAACAAATTACTTTTAAAATGTTGAGATAAATATGTAAATTAATATTTTAAAGACAAATTTGTTTCTGGAAAAGGAGGTAAAATAAACCAAATTTATACATCTGACTGAAATAAGTCAAAGCAAAGACAACAGACTAAATTAAGGCTTGCAAGGTACTGAATGTCAGGCCACAAAAAAGTAATTATTGTGAGATAAGATGCAAACACTATAATTTTATGAAGGTCTTGAATGATGACCTTAATCGTTTCTCCAACCCATATCTCATGAAGTAAGCGCAAGGCGAAAACAGAAGAGTTTCCCAAGGAAACAGAACTGAGCAAGGTGCTGAAGTACGGAGAGCTGGAAAAAAAAGGGTACATTTCTGGATAATTATCCCAATGGTTGGAATAATTCAAGATTACCTACTATTAGTGCATGTGAGAGAGTTATCTTTAATAACAGAAAGCACCATTTGAAAGTACTAGAAAAAACTGTTCAGTGTACATACAGAAAAATAGCATCTGCTCTGACAACATGATTAAGAAACATTTGCAATTTAGAGAGTTTAGGATTAATAGTGAGGATCATAATACAAACTGCTCTAAAATGTCTTAAAAACAATCCTCATAAAGCATGAACATGCTTCATGAGTTCCTTAACCTGGCCCCAGAATAAAGATCAAGAATATGTGCATATATTATATGTCTAGTAACAGACAAGTTTTGCCGTGTCTACACAAAGGAAAATGCAGTTTCACTTACAACTCACCAAAAACAATGAGCATGTGAATACATGAATAGTGAGAAAGCAAGTGTCACTGGGCAAGGCATGAAGAAGAAAGAATGATCTTTCCACATTATAGTACCCGCCTGTGGAAAAACACATACTGTTTTAGGTACTTGTGTTCTAGAACACTACTTTATAATCAGGTTTCTGTCAGGTAGGTCAGTCTACCTATTGATACATCAACTCATAATCATGAAATGAGTCAGTACAAGTCAATGTCACTCTGAAAATGAAGTGTAGTATAAATTATCTAATAAAAGCCTTTTGGTGATTGAATGCATTATGAAAATACATGTCTAATTATGTATTATTCTTAAGAGGATCTATTAAAAACCATGTTTCTTGAGCTAAAAATGGCTTTCAATGCATGATAAGGGAATTTATTCCTGTCAATGCCTGCAGCATGCTAAGAGAGATACACTGAGCATTTCAAATTACAGCTTATTTCTAACGATTTTGTTTCTTTCTCTGTTGAAACAACTCTGAGGTAAATGATGTCAGAGCTCATTTGTGAGACTTCAGGAAGTCCATGAATGGAAATTCATTTACAACATATGAACAATTCAGGGATGTTTTTTGTAGTTCCTTTTTTGCTAAGGCAGCGTTAGCTGATAGGGTATTCAGTTGAGATAACTCATCAAAAATAAGAGAGTGGAAATTTTCAAAATTGTTATTCAAATTCATCTTTATTGGCGAAGCCACTAAATTCCAAATTGACTTTCATGATAAAAGCCTAGAAAAACTCTCATTTCAAGTAGTTTACACACGATATATGTGTGTAAGGGAAATATTTGAGAAGTATAGTTACTGCATCTGAATCAGAGTTTTATGCAGTTTCTAGAACAACCATCACTCTATGAAGAGAATAGGTAAACACCAAAAATGTCCGGCTGCCTTACATGACTAAAAGACATAAACATTGCTTGATTTTGAAATTATGATTTATCAAGATTATTTTTTAATTGATCTAAAGATTCAAAGTGTTTATGAGATAAACAGAAAGAATAAAATCTGTTTCTACTTTCCAATAGTTTCTACAATTACTTAGAATTTGTACCAGAAATATTGTAGTCAGAAAAATGGATATAACGACTGCATTAAATAAAAGTCTAAAACATAGCAGCAGATGGTCATTGAATTAAACTGGTTTACATAATGATTGTTTTATTTGTATATTTATACATGTGTGTATTAGTGGGCATAAAAAAGATGAAAGAGAAGACAAATATGTAAGAACTGAGATTGAGGGGGCAAACATTCTCAAAATCTCACTTCTAATTGAGTAGTAGTTCTGAGAATACATTTGTATAAAGTCTTATAAAAAGAATATAAAATGAAATAAATTTAGAAAATGCTACATGCACACTATATGAGATACACATCTCAGAGGGTTACAGCTGCAGTCTACACTAGATAAATTTGCTTAAATTATTCAAATCAGCATATTAACCACAGCAACATTTTAAAATAAGTATCTTAATATCACTACTTTATATTATCTATGAAAAAACATATGGAAAATATTTTTATAGGATAATCTCTGAAAGAACTCTATTTTTATATAAATAAAATTGCTTTTCCATAAGCAAGAATGCATTTAATTTAGAAGAGTTAGAAATTTATAGTATACTTGAACATTTAAAGAAAATTTAAAAGTGATGGAAAAGCCATATGATATAGTTTCTAATTTATTCCCTGGTACTACCTTTGCTTGTCACCCGCTGATTGGTGTGTAGGAGGTTGAAAAGCAGTCTCTCAGTTGTTGTGAAGTTAAAACACAAAAATTAACATGTCATGAATAAGTAGATCTCACATGGACATGTCACAAATGGTAACTAAAGACTTCATAGTTTTCCATAAAAACAAAGAAAGGACTCACAGCTTGGATGCCTCTGGAGAATGCTGTGGCCTGTCATCCAACATGAATCACAGAGCTCCACTTTAAATATTAACTTAAACTGTAAATAATATCAGTTTATAATATAGATGCGACAAAAAACACATATGTCTCAAGTTTCTTAATAATTAGCCAATCTCACATCATGTAAAATATAATATATTATCAGTCTTATATCTAAAATGCTGTTGAAACTAAGCTATTTCAGCTTACGGGTGATTTAAATGGGAACAGATTAAAGATAAAGCATGCACTGATAGACTTCTTGTGCTTGTATATACTGCTTCAATGGATGAAAACAAAATCATTAAGCATTAAACATGATATTGAGTCCTATCATTAGATTATGCTGCAAGTAAAAACTACTGTTAAAGGACTCAACATGGAGTTCAATGCTGAGTAAATTATTTAGTCCTTTCATAATAGATACGATTTTGTTCAACATTCATTGAGAATCTCTTGTTCTCCTTTGAAGCTGTTATCTGTAAGAGTGATAAAGAAACACTGGATTAAAATACTCTGTGCTCCCAAATTTTTTGTAATGGTTTTTGTCTATGTGTTTATTTCAAAAGTTTAATTTATCATAGAATAATGTAAACACATATGGTCCTTGTTTTCCATCATATTTAATAATAAATCTATGTTTCAAGCACTTTTTTTTTATTACTTTTAGGACATCTACTAAAACTGATCCTCTACAAGAGTAAATTTGGTGAAAATAATTGAATTAAAATTATCATTCATGAAATTCCAAACTACTTCAAATATATCCTTCATCATGCTTAGTATGAAATCTAATAAACACTTGTAAGTTTTCAAGACAAAGTGTATTGACTACTTGGTTTCTTTGAAAGTCATATACAGATTCTCATTTAAAAAATTAGAAATAAAACACAATTCTCCAACTTTAATGGTATATAACACTACCCACACAACATTTATTTCTGAAGCACCATCATGTGTGTTATCCCCTGTACTCTCTTAATGACGCTATAAATTATTGATGTTTTGGTAAAAGAACAGTGAACTTACCTGCTTTAATCACATAAGAGGAAGACGTAATTTCAGCCCAGATGATCCAAATCAGAAGTCATAAGTGCCTTATTACATTATGATTTTTTTCTCTAATTTAGCATCAGATATTTGTTATTCATTGGCCATCATAAAATAACTGCACATGTGAGTGTAAAAGATACTTCTTTACAAGAAAATGGGAGACAATGTCATTGTCGTAACTCTGATGTCCATGTATTCACTTATAAATTGGATAGGAAAAAAAAGAATATTAATCTTCATGCACACATACACATGCATTATATACAAACACATTTATAATACAGATATGGTTGATTTGTTTGCCCTTGCCAGAATTCCCAGTATGTTGACTAATTATATTATAAAGGTAATTGTAATGTAATTTCAAATGAGAAAGGAAAAGTCTAATCAAAAGTTTTGTATTTCCCGAAGAAACACTAGATTAATAAAAGCAGGACAGTTTGAAGAATTAAGAAATTAATTAGAGCTAGTTACTACCTCTTGATATTTGTCTAGAGGGAGTGGTAAAACCGTGAATCAGAGAATCCTCTTTTAGATTGATATTGCAAGTAGGTACAGTAAACTAATTAAAGATCATGAAATCCCCCTTTCTAATCATATTTTTACCATGTAATTCTACATTCCACTTTATACAGTGGAGAAATTAAGTCCTTAGATTTTGTTGAATCTAGCTATAATCTATGCCATAACTGTGGCTTCAGTAAATTTGTTGACATTTTATTTAATTCCATTATCTATAATTGAGACTATTATTAGCAATGTCTTAGAGTTGATACAGATATTGAAAGTGTTAATACATGGAAACTTCCAGGAAAATTATGCATCATATAGAAAATGGCTGACCAAAATTAAATTACACTGAAAGTTTATTATTATATTGGTTTGTTGGGAACACACTGACTAGTCACTAAAGTATACTTTTATTCATGTGATCTCCTAAATATGGCCAGTGGTTTAGGAGATAGGATCCTTTTAGGTAGGAAAAGGGAACACAGAGAATTTAACCATTTTTGAGTGACTATTAATATCTCCAAATGCTTCTGGTCATATAATTTATCACTTATATCTGTTTTTCTTTGCCTACCAAGTGACTATGATGTGTTTGAAGTGACTCAGTCTAACAGCATAATCAATTTGGGCAGGCAGGCCACCAACTTAGATGGTGCACCTGAAAAGAAGAACATTGAACTCTGGAATGTACTTTGTAGGTGTATAAAGTGGTATACTTTTAATGATATACTGCCTTCAGATGATTGCTTTCTTTCGTCACCTTAAATCTGACAAAAATTTCTGGTGTTTTTCCCAGAAGTATTACTCAAATTTTCCACTCAAATTCTGAAGTTTTTAATCACAATTTATTGTGGTAAGTTTTATATATTTTATTTTAATAACAAAACTTTTGGAGAATCTTTATGAAAAAAAAAAATCACAACCCCATTAATTTTCCATGCTATCTAGTTGCCATTTAATGTCATTACACAAAACCCGTCTTAAAAGTAGCAATGCTTTCTCACTCTGCCCTTCTGCATTCACATTTTCACATGTGTAGACTCACTGAAATAACCTCTCTAGGCTCTTTCCCTTCTTCTCTCAAGCAAAAGTGAAGTGTAAAAATAAATTTGGTAGAATAGTGGTGTGTACGAGGACATGGGCAAAAGACAACTCTCTTTTAAACCACACACTTTCTAACATCACCATCACTATCCTCATGACCTATGACCTGTGTCACTATTTTTATAATAATCACCATCACTGTCACGGATGTCACTATTTTATCCTACTTTCTGTCATGGTGTATGTATAATATATTCTGTTCATCTCTTACAGGAGCATAATTTCTTTCTCTGGGGATGAGAGCAAGATGAGAAGAACCATGATGCAGGGTCATCTGTAACCCAACAAGCCAGTCGGTGTTATTTTGGGAAGAATTAGCAGTGATATATTTGAGTCACAAATCAGATGTTATACTCTTCAATCATTTTTTAAATAATGAATGTAAGACTAAATTAAATAGCTATTTCTTAAGCACTTATGAATTTTGGATAAAAAAAAAACCAGGAGACTATACTTAAACTGTCAATCATCTTTCCTTTCCATATTTCCTTTGCCTGTGCTATTTCTGAGGATATCTTCCTTTCCTTCAAGAGTCTTCTAACACTCTTACCTATTCTTTTTCCCAAATAATTTTCCACTAAAGAAGGGAAAAGTTCTCAGCAGCTTCTTCTGACAATCTTAATATTGTCTTTTCATACATCTAATATATTCTAGTGTAATACTGTGCCAAGAATTGTAAGGATAAAATATTTATTGTACAATATAAACAAGAGTTTTGATAATTTGTTATAAACAGTCCCCCAAATCAATTAAACCACTTTGTCTACTATAGCAACAAAGGGAACATATGTGTACTGAATTCTCAAGGGCCAGAAAAGCTAATATAAGAGGTGATGTGAGGCTTTTATTTCCAAAGTATTTTGATCATTAAATGCATTACTAAGTTCCCTAGAGAAAGGAAAAAAAAAGTTAATTTGCCTGAAAACACAACTCATCCCATTACTGAAGAGCATGAAGATTTTTTTCTTTATTAGGGTCCAAATTTGATTTCTCAATAAAGATTCTCTTTTAACAGAACAAATATTAAGAGAATTTTCAGTCACTAGAGGAGTCAAAGCAACAGGCAGCTGGAAGTACAACACTGTGATATTATCACTGTGTCAATAAGCCTGTGCAATAGCTTGCCTTAGGATGAGCTCCTCACCTACTTCATGCTAATTAGTGCTAACAACTAAAGCTAAAAGATAGAAAATGTCTTTCAGAATATTTATGGAAGCAGGTGCAAGGGTGTTTCCTGTCTCCGTTTGCAATCAGGTTCATGTGAAGCCCAGGAAAAGCATCAATGCTTTACTGGAGAAAGTCTTCAAGAGGACATAGAATTCAAATACAATTACAAAGTTTTACGAAATTTCCTGAGTTTAGCATTTTTGTAAATTCTAGCATCATCAATGAATACTCAAGAGAGCCTCACATAATTCTTGTCACATAAACAAAACTTTCATGTATCTATTGACTGTTAAGACTAGAAGCAAGAAAAAATTAAAATATATATATATATTTTCTTTTTTTTAAAAAAGAATACACTGAATCAGCATGAGATCAATGACTTGGTCTCTGTGACAGTTCAAGGGGCCCTTTGAAATATTTACATGTAATATGTGCAAATAAAGAATAGTCAATTCATTAAGATAGATTAGACAACTAGACAAATGTCTCAATTTAAAGATAAACAATAAAATATTAAAAGACATAGCAAAAATATAGAAGAGTTTTCAAGAGATGAAGAATTTCTGTGGGAAATACGTTCCAACTGAATATTAAGGAGTAGAAATTAGACAATGTTTCACATAAACATAAAACTATGAATGTCTTTTGCTGAAGAAAGAGAAAAAAGAACAGATGAATTTGGTGGCATTTGGGGAAAAATATCCTGCCTTTTTTCTCTTTGTCCTCTGTACAAATATTTAATATATATCTTTTCATTGTTTAAAAAGTGTAATTGCTAATGATGAATGCTGGAAATATCTGGGATTCCTGCAGGTATGAAAGTACTTGATTTTATTATATCTATTTAATAAATGCAGTGAAAATCTTTAGAAGAGAACTAAAGGAAGTTGTCTAGTTTTAGGCTTCATTTGAAGTTTTACAGATAAATTAATAAAATATGTATAGAAAACATTAAATAAATATAAATCCTATACACACTATTTACTCATAGGCAAAGTATGCATTAATTAACTTTTATTCTTGTTTCTATGTCAACAATTGTATTATGTAAGTATATCTTAGCTATTTCATAATCCAATTAAACTAATTATAATTCAATATATCATATTAAAGTTATTTTAATTATAATAAGACATAGTATAACTGGTAAAAATTTAGAGATTCAAACTGACTGATTCAGCAAAAAGCAAAGGATCCTGACTTACCCCATACTGCCTAGTGAACTTCAGTAGAATTTTCTCAATTTCCAAGCAATTACTGGTCTCTCTGTTGCTTTCTTGGATACAGTTTATCAATTCTCAAACTACAAGATATCTTTTGTACCTATTACTCTTTATTCTTAATAGAGTATATGATTTCCTTAAATTGGTCTTGATCAAATGTACTTCTTATTATTCCATGAAAACTTTGAATTTTGTACATCATCAAGTTCACAGGAATATTTCTTAGATTTGTCAATAAGCAAAAGACCAACCATATCCTTTAGAATTACAGAGTTGTTTCTGGGTATATTAGGACACCATAACTAATCTCCTAAAATAAGCAAATTGTTATTTGAGTCAAATATATATATATGATGAAAAATTATTTTTCTAGTCATTTTTGAAGAAAAAAATATATATGCAAATCTATACCTTTACTTTCTACTTTGCATTATTTGATAGCATCTATGAACAATAGAAATATAGTTCACTGATCAATTGACAGATCTCTTGGAAAGTTACATGTTTCTCCTCTTATGAGTATATACTAGAATTATGCACATAGATATTTGAAACAATTATTTAAATATATAAATCACTTAATTTACACATTGAAAATACCTCCTTGATTCTGCTTGCTAGAGTTTTTATCAGTCAGGATTTTAAAGGAAATAGCAACATGTAAAGTGCATTCTCTATTCATTACCAACGGTTATGACTCTTAAAAGTACAAATAAGGGTCTAGAAATGCTTCACTAGTTAAAAGCCCTTGCTGTTCTTACAGAATACTTGGATTCAGTTATCAGCAATCACATGGTGGCTAACAACCATTGGTAAATCAATAATATCAATGCCCTTTTTTGGTTCACAGACAACTACATGCACCTGGTGCATAGATATTTTAGCAGGCAAAAACACATATATACATAAAATAAAAACAAATAAATCCTTAGAAATAAATGAATAAAAGTACAAACATGGTGCTGAGAGCCAGAGCAATATAAGGCTTTCTCAGAGGTCCTGGTGAAAGAAGAAAAGGAATCTTGTTGTATGCCCTTGCTTAGCAGCCGACTTTGCATGATCACTCTGGGGTGGGTATTAGGACCTCCAAGAAAGTAATGTTTCAGTTCTTGGGAACTCAGGCTTTTTCCCCTGAAGAGACTAGAGTTACCATTCTCAATGCTACTGTGCGCTGGGTCCCTGATGCCATTAAAATGTCCTATGTTCCCTATTCCTATAATATTGCTTGATTAGCTTCCTGTTGACTTTGCCCCACTGTATATGATGGCTTTTCTTACTCTGTCCTGTTTCTGTTTCTCCCCAGAAAATAGTATATAAGATACTCTACTTTTTGATAATCTGCTTGGTTAAAAAAAAAAAAAGAGCTTGTTTAATACTATTATTGAAGCCAAAGTTACATTTTATGTTTTAATTACCATGCCTAAGAGATCCATGAAACAAAAATGCCTCTGATCTGCAAGCCACTTGCCAAAGGACAGATAGTTCCTGAAATTCTGGAGGCTGTTGTTTATGAGAGACAACAAGCCATACGTTTTTTTACTCTCCTAAACAAGTTTGTTGGACTCATCTGCACCAGATGTGCTTAACCACATATGGGTGGGAGGTTTGTAGTCAAGAAATAGTCAGAATATATGCTTATCCCTGATTAGACCTGATGGGAAATGCAATAAATTATGGGTTTTTCCTTTTTAAACCCTTGACGTACTTGATTCTGAGCCATTTCCCAGGAACTTGGGAATAGACCTGTCTGGAGCCCATTCACTTGACCAGTATTTAATTAAAACTTGCTTCAAATTTGGCTTTAAATTGTAGTAATGGTCTTATTCTCCATCTGTGTGATTAATACTACCTGATCCCAAACTTTTCTATATCTTTAGATTCAGGTCTCCTGGTCTTCTCTCTTAGAACACTTTCACTTAAAAACAACCTGCTAGTCCAGGTCACTACACATTCAAACTCTAAAAACGGCAGTTTGATTAGTGAAGACAAGTCAAATCTGTAATGTCTTGATTGATCGATTCAGTTAAAACATCATAGACTTAAGTTTAAAGCTTTTAGGATCTGTTCATGACTCTGTTGTCAATAAATAGCTTTTTAAAAACAAGTTTGATTTATTATGTTTCTGGCCAGGACTTTCCAGCCTAGCCTCCTGGCCCAGATTTTCCGGTCTCGTGGCACAGAATTTCCAGCCTAGCCTGGTGGCCCAGACTTTTAGACCCACAGACCCACTGAAACACACAGACTCTTATAATAGTTATATGCTGATTGACCCGAGGCTCAGGCATATAATATGCTAGTTCTTGCTCTTAATCTAACAGCAGCATAGTTGTCCTCTCCATCTTCTGGCTTATCTAGTGTCTCCGTGACATTTCTGCTCTGTTTTTCCTGTTCCCAGAGTTTACTCAGTCTGGTAACTCTGCCAACACTTCCTGTCTGCCTTTGGCCAATCAGCATTTTTATTAAACCAGTTGGCGGGACAATTATTTGCAATGTAACAAGGTAACTCTACTACACAAGTTTTTACTTTTTGTTTGCCTTAGAGATTGGCTTCTACCATACAACTCCTACAATATCTTCTAGTATTGCTTGTATATAATCTAAGCCAAAATATCAATATTCTAGTACTATGTGTATCAGCTTAAGTGTTGAGTCATTATGGAAGTCAAGCTACTAACTCAAGCATACATATCATCAAATTTTATTTTTAAAAATATATTAAAATAAAGAGTTTTGACATGAAAATTTACATATTGAATTTTACATGTTAGTTAATACAGGTAGCTTTTATATTTTATATTTCATATTAGAAGGTACAGAGGAGTTTTTAGAGAAAGAACCTTATAACCATCTTATCTTCTGCTGTCAATATGCTTTTATTTTCCAAAGCAAATTATCCAATTTTGAATATGCCATAATTTACTTTAATTAGTATATATGTACATTTATTGTGTACATTTTTTATTTCAAATTTTGTTCTAAACTAATAAATTCAGTTTATTCAGTGAATTTAGTCAATAAAATAAAAAAGTAAGTAAGAATAATTGCCAGACACATTAATGTCAAAGTTGGAACATGATTTGTTTTACATCTTCTTATTAATCTTTCTCATTTTTGCCATTATTGATATTCTTATTTTTTTCAATCTGAAATAAATTAGAGATAATTGATTATACTTATCTGGTGATAGCATGGCAATTTTAGAATTTAATGAGAACAAACAAAGATTAAATTATATTAATTGTAAATCAGAATATAAAACTATAGTATACATATATTTACATAGATTTTAATAATAAATTTGCATTATATAGTGCTCCCTTCAAAAGCCAAGGAGTGCCTAGAGAAACACACTACCAGACACAAGAAGCCCTCTTTTGAGTTATTGGTCAGGGCCCTCCAAGGAACTCCCAAAGTATACAGCTCACTGTTATTGCCCTTGGTTGCATCACAGAGACAGAAGTTAAGTCTCTAATGCTGGTAACATCATGCACAATTTAAACACAAATAACAAACTTAATCAGTGTCATTAATACCTAATTTAACAGATTAAAAAAGGAAAAAGTATCCAGACCTAAGTAGTTTGAGACCATTTTGGTTCACAAAGCAATCATCAGCACTATGTCTTTATAAAACACTAAAGACATGGTTATAAGTTGGGGAGGCAGCTCAAAGAGTAAAGGCTTGTTTTATATAAGCCTGACTGAACAAGAGCTCAATAAATATTGAACATTAGTTCACTACCTACCACACATTCAAAGATAAAAATAGTGAATTAACTCAACAGTATTGTCCTCTGATCATAACCTCATGACCATAGCATGTATTAGCATCCACATACATATATACATACATACATATACACACATACACACACAAAAAAATGAAATAAATAATTAAAAACATGTCCTCTAGTGTAGTTGTGCTATGGACACCATGAAAGTAACAAATCATTTTTCTGATTCCTATTATCGGACTAATAATTTATGGCCACACTTGTTAATAAGCCCTAGAAAAAGCCAATTACTACTATTCTGCTAAATGAACATAGGATTAGACTGACATCCAGTGATTTATTACTATAACCATAGATGAATTCATTTCCAACTTTCATATGAGAAGAGTCTATCTAAGTGATTAACACTGAGACCCATATCTGACCAAGAGAATAAGAGACCATAAAATGCTCAGCCCTAAATAAAACATATACCAAAGCCTTACTCCAAGGCTCAGAGATCATTAGAGTGAAAGGGTATAAAAATCAGGGCTGGTGGATGAGTCCAATAAACAGTGATTCATGGATACAACAAGGAAGCTGCACATGAACTCAGATCAATTGTGATAGCATTTACAAAACCTGCACAAGGCCAAGCAAGACAAAATCTCACCATGGAGCCAGAAAGGGGAGGTGGACGTTAATGCCTACTCCAAGCCATGAAACTATTTGAAATTGTTTGCTGCCAGAAGAGGAAGAATTGTTTCTCTAAGAGTGTAACCCCTGCTAAATCAACCATATATCAATGAACCACACAATCAAGTATACTTAGACAGTACAAATTGAATTTCATGGGTTAAACAACACAGAAGAGCACAAGGTTGTGTGGGTAAAGAATGGGGGCAGATCTAATAGAGTTGACTGTTGGGGTGAATGTAATTAAAGCATGTGTGAAGCTCTCAAAAATAACCACATTATTGTTAGACAAACTATACAATAAGGAAATTCATTCAAATTAAGGAAAGAAACAGTACATCAGAGCATTTAATTAAAAACTGATAAAAATAACAAAAACAAAAAAATAAAAACCATGAACTATAAAACAGCAATCTTGAGAGTTGTATAATAGTATGAAAAAACTGTCCAGTTCTGAACATTTAAGAACCACAGCTTATAGCTCTGAGCTGAAAGAGTGGCATGATACTTTCACACTTTGTTTATATAGCCTTTGACAACAACAATCCTAATATTGTAAAGAACAGCTCAAAAATGGTCAGAGAAAATTGAAACCTAACACTAGAGAATATAAGTTAATTAAGGAGTCTGTATTTCTTTTTTAAGTGTTTACCCAGATTCTAAAAAACCTGAAAGTTTATTAACTATTGTGTTACTGTACTCTAGAAAATTTTTAAAGGACAAAAATCAAGATATAGAAAATAATCTTTTCAAAAAGCAGAATGTTATTAGTACAGTGAGAAGCATACAACATTTAAAATTATAAACAAAAATTGCTATGTTGTATGAGCAATAGGCCTCCTATATCCTCACCAAAGTCAATAACTTAAGTCTACTATTACTTGATTATTTAATATCTTTAAGTAATTTGTATGTTTGATTTGAATTTTCTTTTATTGAAAATAGATTTTTATCTCACAGCATGTTCTGACTATAGTCTTCCCTAATATGCCTCTCAGTTCCTCCCCATCTCCTTCCCATCTGTATCCATTTTCTTTCTGTCTCTAATTGGAAAAAAAATAGGTTTCTAAGAGATAAAAATAAAACAAAACAAAGCTAACACTTTGGAATTGGACAAAATGAACAAACAAAAAAGAAAAGATCTGAAGAAAAGTCAAAAGAATCAGAGACCTACTCAGATATGTAATAAAACTTCTAAACTGAAATATGTAATATATTGACAGAGGACGTTTGCAAACCAGTGTAGACCCTCTAAAACCTGCCTCAGTTTCTATCAGTTTATACACATTTTGTTAATATTTTTTTTAATAAGGTATTGTCTTCATGGTGTTGTCCATCACCTCTGGCTCTTATACTTTTTCCACCTCCTCTTCCACCAGGTTCCCTGGGCCCTAAGTAGAGGAATTTGATGGAGAAATCCTGTTTAGAACTAAGTTCCCTCACTTTCTGCATAATGTCTGTCTGATGTTCTCTGTATTTGTTCGTATCTGCTGTAGGAGGACACTTCTCTGATGATGATTGGGCAAGGCACTGGTCTATGAATATAACAGTGCATCATTAGGAGTCATTTTATTGCTATTTTATTTATTTATTTTCTTAAAACAGTAGCTTTTTAAACCCTATGTCCCTGGGTTATCTAATCTCAGATTCTTGATTACCTAAGCAATGTTCAGTATGGGTTCCATCTCATAGATTAGGCCTTAAATCAAATTAGTTATTTGACTTAAGTTTTGTGCTACCATTACCTTAGCATGTCTTGCAGGCCAGACACCTTTGTAGATAAAAGAATCGTGGCTGGCTTGCTGTTCACGTTTCTCTTCAGATAGCATGTAGAATAACTTCCTATATCAAGAATACTAGCCAGTAGTGATGATGGCTCTATTTTGGCATCATCTTAGCCTCTTCATGTTCAATGAGTTGTATAGATATAGTCTTATAGTAATGGGGCCATATAGTCAGTTGGTGAAGAGAAACCTATATTTTTGACAACAGCCTAGCTTGTTCAGGGATTCTTATGGGTCCTTTATGGCCAACACCTCAACTAGATAGAACACAACTTTGGTGCTAGAAGTTTTATTTGCTGATAAGTGATGGCCATTTGGGACTTTGTCTCCAACATTAGTTAGCAATTTCCACTTTGACTGCCTTCATATATGGATATATTTTAGGAAGTTCATACTATATTATGTTTCCATTCTTAAATTGAACTGTCTCTTCCCGAATTCCCTCCCTTGTTCCTCCTTCCCTCATCTTCCCCACTTGATTCTCTTGTCACTCAAAGAGTGTCAACTATGTCTTCCATCTCATAGAGTGAGCCTTCTCATGTAGGAATTCAATTTCAGTGACATTGAATGATGGAGGACTTGAGAGGTAATCTTTTCCGTAGTTATTCTTTTGGGTTCCAATTAATTCTCATAGTTTCCAGGATTGTCATGGAGATACAACTTTAAAACTGTCTAGTATAAGGTAGAAAATGACCTTCATGTCAATTCTAACATGTAGTCCAAAATTTTTGTGTCCTCACAGCTGTCCCAAAGCCATTTAGTCCAAAAGAAACATACAGAGGCTTATGTTAATTACAAGCTGTCTGCTCTATGGTTCAGGCATATAACTTGCTATCTCTTATTCTTAAACTAACCCATGATTAGCCATGTATCTTAGTATCCTTTCTCAGAGCAGCATTCCCATCCTCCTTCTCCTGCTTCTCCCTGGCATCTCTGCTCTGAACTTCCTTTTTACCAGAGTTTTCTTAGTCTGGTAGCCCCACCCATACTTCCTGCCTGCCTTCTGGCCAGTTAGTTATTTTTCAAACAAGTAGGAGGGATGAGTATTTACAATTTACAGGAGCATAATCTCAAGTCATTTCCCCCCTTTTTATCTTTTTAAAACAAGAACCCCAAATCTAATTTTCTTTCTATGGTTTAATTTTCTTCACCATTGTTTATAACATTCTGCAGCCAACACTGTAAACAAAAACCAACATCCATAATTTATTTTTTTTTTGGAAATGTAGGTGTAGTTTTCTAGACTACTTCCTGATGACTGGGGCTTTGGTAATCTTATTGGTATTCTGAGAAAATTCAGAATTTTGGTAAAGTCCTAACTGGAGTATTATGTGAAGCTGAGTCATCTCAGACCATTTATTTGAAGCTGTTCCAGATTCAGAGCTCAGGAAAATTGCAACAGAGGTCCTCTGAAATTCTGGATAATCTTGGCCATTTGTTGCCATTAAAGAGTTTTTTAGGAGGTCTTCCTCAATCACACTTGTTTTTTTTTCCCCCAAAATGAATCCACAACCTCTCATTTTCTGTAGAAATAAAAAGAAAACCTCTTCTCCAAAATAGCATATCTTTTAACTTCAGTTTTAATGACAAGGCATTTACAATACATATAGGTTGGATTAATTCCGCAGCATTTGAAATAAAATGTGTCTTAGCAGCTCTTGCTCCTTCTTTAACAGTCAAACAATTCAAAGATAACATAACATACAGTATCTTGTTTTTTCCAACTTACATGGCATATGTGTGTGGGGGGGGGTTGTGCTTTATTTTTAATGACTTTATCCATCCTTTTTCCCACAAACCTAAATATATATATATATATATATATATATATATATATATATATATATATATAAACACACTGTAAACCATTTAGAGATTTTCTTTTCTTTTGTCTGAATCTGCCTTTACTAAGTTTCTCTCCTTTTTTGACCACACCTTTAATCTACTAAAGGATGGCTAGTATTAAAGGCTGAGCTATGGGAGCTTGCTTCACACTGGTTTCTGGTCTATGAGAGCTTAGTTTCATAGCAGAGGTATTGGTAAAAACACATTTACCACTCCTACCCCAAGGAATTTTAGATTCCACACTGCCATCGAGTAGAGCATCATTGCCTGCTGCTCATAAACAGCAATCAAGTATTAGGAGCAGGGACTGTATAAAGCTTTGTTCTTAAGGCCAATTCAGGAAGCCTCTCAAAAAAAAAAAAAAAAAAAAAAAAAAAAAAAAAAAAAAAAAAAAAAAAAAAAAAAAAAAAAACAGGGCCACATCTCTGTTTCCCATCAACAAACAGACCACCAGAAACTCAGAAACTATGTTACTATGGCGAAGTTGTGCTTGACTTTGTTCCCTTTTGTCTGTACAAACAGAGAAACCTTAAATCCATTATATGAAGCTCCCAATTATACTGAGATTTCTTTGAGACTGCAACAACACTTCAAGTTGTAGTTCAGGCTGCAGGAAAGAAAGCCATCATTCTGTAACTCAAGCCTGAGCACAACTCTATACAGTGGCCCACTTGAGAGACACAACTAGGAAGCTGTTTTGGGCTTTGCTTTGGAATGTTTTCAAAGCTTTCTCAGGTCTATGTAGATGGTACATTATGCCCCATCTTGGAATTCCATTTCTGGTAAGAATTTTCCTAGTCCATCCTAGCCACAAGATCTAGACTATCAGTCTCAAATAATCACACAAAGTCTTGTATTACATGCTGTTTGGCCTATGGCTCTGGCATATTGCTTACTAACTCTTACTCTTAAACTAGCCCAGGATTAGCCATGTGGCTTAGTATCTTTTCTCAGATCAGCATTATCATCATACTTTTTCTTTCTCTACCTGGTATCCATGCTCTCCTCTTCCTCTTCCTAGGGTTTTCTTAGTCTGGTATCTCTGCTTGAACTTCCTGTCTGCCTTCTGCCAATCAGCATTTTATTAAACTAGTGGGAGAGACAAATATTTATAATATACAAGAAAATAATTATGCAGCACTATTATTTTCTCTTTTTTCATCAAACTCCAGTTGTTAAAATGCTAAAATGAAGAGTTACAGAGTTAAATTTCAAAGATATTCCTGTATTTAAGAAGTATAGGAGGAAAGTTGTGTAGATAGTATTGACTTATACTTTGTAATGGCAGGAACTACCATTAGACCAGTTAAACCACAAGGAAACTACTGTCAATTCGATACATTTGAAGATTGTTGTAGAAACTATAGCCACTGAAATGCAAAACTTGTTCTCAGAACTAGTATTTCTCTTCAGATTCTAAAGTTCAAATTAGTTTAGTTTAGCACTAAACAAGTAATTAAAGAAGAAAATTGATATAGGATACCTTTCTGTATGCTTTAGATATATTTGATTGCCATTTGTTAATAAAGAGACTGTTTGGTCTATGGCAAGGCAGCTTGGGGGCAGGCCAGAAGGGGCAGGCAGGAAATCCAAGCAAGATAAAGGGAAAGGAGGACAGAGTCAGAGGGAGACTCTAGAAGCTACCACCCTGAGAAGCAAGATGCAAACAAACACAGTTAAGACACAAGACATTTAACAATGCATAGATTAATATAAATGGGTAAAGTTGAAAGAGCTAGCAAGTAATAAACCTAAACCATAAGCCAAATAGTTTGTAATAAATATAAGCTTTTCCATGATTATTTGGGACTAAGTAGCTGTGGAACTGTAGGTCTGGACCTTGTGATGGATAGGCCAGAAATTGCTTGCTACAGCAAATAAAGAATGGTTTATGTTACATGCTCTCTATAAGTGTCCTATGCCAGGATTACAAAAAAAAAAGAAGACATCTGGAAAGCTGGTGATAAATATCAGTTAGAGTCCAAGAAAGGAGAGGCAATGGTAGAAACAAAGCTAGATTCAGGCCCTGGTTCTAGAGTGAAGTTAAAAAAAAGAAATATTAGAAGTGTTGAAATATAAAATGAAAATAATTAATAATAATCAATAAAGCAGAAGCATTAAAAAGAAGATAGAATGTTAATAAATGGAAAATAAATGTATTTGCATAGAAGAAACATTTTTAAACAAAAGGTATTTAAAACAAAATATTTACCTACAAACCTCATGAGAATATATATTTCCTTTTAGGTATTTTTTTTTACATCTTAATGCATTATACTATATAGCAGTATTTGTAGTGTTTCATTGGGGTTGCATATCCTGCCTTTCAGATATTTACATTATGATTTATAACAGTACAAAATTAGAGATAAAGTAGAAATGATTTTTATCTTCTTTTCCTCTTTATTCTGTATGTCCTTTACATCAAGCATCTTTTTCATTTACTCATTTCACTATCCCCTCTCCCCTATAACCTTCCTCTCAAAATAAAATTTAAGAGAAGAAAAGAAAATCAGGGAAGGTAAAACAATCAATCTCATTACGGAAGCTGAGTGTGACACAATGTGTCAAACAGTAAACCCTCTCATCCACGTATCTTTACAGATTTCCACAACAGGAAGATAACCAAGAGAAACACCGGCGAGGGCCCAGCATCCATAGTATAGCAGAAATAAGATGCCTCTAAACAGACCAAGGACGCTCTATGATGAAAATAATTTTATGGTGAGGATCACTACCACATGAGGAACTAGATTAAAGGGTTTCAGCATCATGAAGGTTGAGAACCACTGAACTACAGAACTATAGTTTTTTTTTATATTTTCTATATATCCTGTCTTGTTTGTTACTTATCACACAAGTAATGATTTGGATCATAGTGTTCTGTTATAAATGACATCATAATCATCTCTTCTCTCACCTACTTTTATTCTGGAAAAAAAATCTATTACTTTCTCTTATATTTCTTTTATTTTCTTTGTTTTGAGGCCTAGAAATAAGGAAATAATTCAAGGAAGATTATATAGTCATGCATAGTGTCTCAAAACTACAACTAACTCTAGTTACAGGGATTGAGATTCTATGCCTTCTGAGGGTACCAGAAAGATACATGATATACAGACATATGCAGGCAACACACTTATACACATAAAATAAGACTGAATACAAGTAAATACTTAAAAATACATTTATACTTTCATAAATTACATTCTGACCATAGTATCCCCTCCCTATACTTATCCCAGCCCTTCCCACTCCTTTAAATTCTCTTTTTAAATCCACTTCTCCCCAACCCGACAAAAAATCAGGCCTCCCAGGGTTATCCCGGAACATGACCTAAGAAGATGCAACATGACCAAGCATACATCCTGATACCAAGGCAATCAGTAGGAAGAAAAGGATTCCAAATGAAGATCCAAGAGTCAGAATCACCTCATCTCCCATTTTGGGAATCACACAAGAACACCAAGCTACTCAAGCATACATGCAGAGGACCTAGCTCATACCTGTAGAGAGTTCATGATTGTCCAGTCAGTCTGTGGAGTCACTATGAACCCTGCTTATTTGATTCTGTAGGTTGTATACACATTGTTGTGCTCTATCCCTCTGTCTCCTACAATCCTTTCTCCACAGATATAAGCTTTAAACATTTAAAACAAACAAAAAAACCCCAATAAAACGATACAAAGAACCCTAAGACATTACTTTTTAATTATTTTATAATTGTATGCTCCATTTAGCATTGTTCAATAGTCTAAATTTCATCCTATTTTATTTACGTATAAGCTTAATATTTTTTGTTGTAAATAAAGTTGAGAAATTGTCTTTCTCTTTGGACAAAATATTTATGGTTTTAATTTTGGCATAGTTGTAATGAGATCATAATTGTTTTGATGCGTGATGTTTATATGTTCATAGATTTTTTTTTCCAAACCTCTAATTGCACATTTGGTTTTTTCATGATTCACTAGTCATTTCTGAAAAAAAACCTCTTATTTAGTTGGGCTTAGTATAATTTTTCTATAAACTCACAATTAATTTTTATTTATAAGACATTGTTATTCAAGAATGAAATGGATTTCAACTTCTGACTTTGACACTTAATTTGAATATTTAAATTTAGGTAATACTTGATCTAAGTTTAAGATTTTTAAAGTGTGATAAGGCAACATATTTCACTTTGACTGCTAAGCTTTGCCAGATGTTCCCTGAGCTAAACAAAGAGAATATTTTCTATTTACATCTTGGGATACTTTATACATATGTATAATGCATAAATACATGTGTTTATTTTCTCTCATACAAAGGTATGATTGTACTACATATTACTTTTTAATTTTAATATACCTTCAGAATGTTTGTTGTGTAAGAAATTTTTCATGGGGCAGTGCAACACACACACACACATACATACACACATACACACACACATATACACACATACACACAGGTATACATATTTATTCACCCCTAAGAGAGAACTCATGAAAGACCAAAGTAATAATTACACCAAAAGACACCATGGTAAATCAGAATTTTTTGTTTTATTTTAGCTGGCATGATTATAGCTGAGAGTTATTTTTAATAGAAGAGGTGATTTAAAACGTATCACCTAAAAGTCCATTCCAACATAGGGGACCCTGGAAATTAGGAACTCTGAAGTTCTTTACACAGCTCATAGGTAGCTTGACAAGCCTAAGAAAGATGTTCTCTGCAGTTCTGTTGCCCAGATCCCCATTCCTGACAGTGTTGCTTCTGTAGCCCTGAGAAGGGGACCTTCAAGGATCCTTCAAGTGTCTCTTTTTCTAGACATGTGACGTTTTTTCTTCTTGCATCTAGTAAGCCTTCCCAGTATCTCCTGAAGAGATTATTTCAATTCAGAAGAAACTGTATTGTAACAATATTCCCTATTGATAAATAATATTCATAGTGTTTGCCATTGTGCTTGCTATGGCTAAGTTGACAGTGCGTTGGTTTGTCATAATATAGCCAGCCATTTTCAATTAAAGATTATATTTTACTCAATATTATGCAATTACTAACAATAATATTTTCATCTTCTGCAAACTAAAGTCATTTCCCAAATTTGTAAGTAAATACAAAGGGTAAATTCCTAGAAAAAGGAACTACTGGCCTATTATTGACAATACTGCATATTCTATTATTCTCAGAAACTGCAAATCAGAATTGAGACAGTGATTGGAATAGGGATTGGGTTAAGGATGCAGATGGAAATATTATCATTTTCTCTGGACTATAAACACATAATTCTTGGAAAAGAAGATAAAGTTCTCTACCATAGAAAGCAAACAGCAGCTACAAAAAGATTCTAAGTTGATGTTTGTGTCTTTAAATATCATTAAATGGGTACTGAAGGGAGAGACAGATTCCTCTGCACCTTCCACTTCACACAGGAGTCAATAGCTCTGGACAGAGTGATGGCTCTTTTCCTTTAAAGGACACTCATTTCTGTTGAGCAGGAAAGACATAAGTAGAACTATTCAGAGAAATAGAAACATTTACTTTGAAACATTTCAATGTGTATTTTGTATAGATTTTCTCATTGGGCCTGGGTTCTCATAAGCTGTATTTTTCTGGGAAATAATTATATTTTTTGTTGTTGTTTCTTAATGTATTTATTTTAAAATCAAAATTGTGCTTTCAGTTTTCCATTTCTGTGAGATATAAATTTTGTACTGTTTTGCTTTGCATATTAATTTTTTTTACTTTTATCTGTGGTAATTTATTTTTTAAGTTTATTTTTATGTGTATGAATTTATGTCTGTGTGTGCATAGCATATGTGATGTATACTCATGGAGGCAAGAAGAGGGCATAAATTGATCATTCCAGCCAGAGTTACAGAAAATTGTGAGTCAATAGATGCATGTTCTAGGATCCAAGTTTCCATCCTCTGGAAAAACAGAAAATGCATTTAATATTTCCAGGCCAGAATTTATTGTAAATTTATTTTTTTATGAAATATTGCCTTCATACTCATTTATTTCATGTTCCTGCATTTAGTGGTTTAACTTCTTTTTTAGTATTGTTTTAACCACATTTAATATGATTTTGTGTATTTCATATATATTTTAGGTTTATTTTATAATTAAGTTAAATTTTTAACCTAGGAAATAATAGGAGAAAAAATTTAGCAGCCACACAATTGGGTTTCCTTTTGTCAATAAAAGCAATGCATATGTGTAGAGAGGTGAGGATATATATTGATAGCAATTAATTAGAAATCTACATTACATAGGATGCAGCAACTTAAAAGTGAACAACATATCCCCTACCCCAGAAACTCTCACAAATAAAAATGATTGTTATTCCTCCTAAAACACAGGCATATTGTACTAGATGTCTCTCTATTGCTACTATATTTTAAGTGTACACAGGATTATATGAGCTATGTTTCCTGATTGTTACAGACCAGAACCTGTAATCCTACCTACATTCTAAAGTAGATGTATGTTTCAATAAGTGTTTATACAGAATTTAACTTGTGCTTAGATAAATATTGGAAGAACTAGATAGGGTTACAAGATCTTCCTTTTCTTTTTGATTTTTATTAAAAGAAAACCATAAAAGGACAGGGTGACATCAACAGAGAGTTCTAGGCATTTTCTCATTATTCCAGAGCTTACATTTAGTCTTTGACAAAGGAGTGTTTGAAAGGGAGACTTACTTTTAAAATTCCAAATTGGAAAGATACCTTGGCATTTTAATGATGTACAATGCTGATTTATCTATAATTATATGATTATCTGTATATTCTCACATTAGCATATTTTAAATATCACTTTCTCTTTTTAAATGACTCTTAGTACATAATAAATTCTTTCAAAATGGTCACTTGAGATGTGCCTTGGTCTTATCTTTTAACTGAAAGACCTAAGTTGATATCAGGTTTTTTTCTTTCTTAATGATTTTGTGTGTGAAAAGATGATTGGCAATACACCATTTCTTCTATTATAGAAAAGATCCACTCTCTGGTGAGTTTTAATACTTCTTTACACAGATGATGTTCCAAAAATCTGTATGATAAGATGCTGTATCTTGTCACTCCAGCTTTGAGTCTCTTCCTTTCAGGGACTTGAGTGCTGAACCAGCTTCAATGACATCACAAGATATACAAGGAGACACACAACTCAAAGAAAAGTACAGGCACTACCAGGTAGAAAAACTCAGTGAGAGTGTGTCAGGTATAAAATAAGAGCCTGTCTTCTATGAATACATGCTGGAGTGTTGATAGTACGGATGGACTGCAGGGCAGAAATGTAACTGAATTGTTTCCTCCATTGGCCAAGGGTTAGCCATTGTTAATGGTAGCCAAGGACTGTTGAACTAAGAATGTCAGGTAATGATAAGCATGGCCCTGACCACATTACAGGATGCTGATGAAGCTGGAGAGAAAAGAATCAAGAGAGTAGTATTTTAGTCCTGGAAACAAGATCACTCTATTCTCAGAACTGCAACAATTCAACCAAAATGGGGGAGCTTTACTAAATGGTGAGATTCTGGCTAAAAGAAATGGTATAAAGAAGGAGGAGAAATTTTAATTTGAGTTTTACCATTTATCGATATTAAATATCTCTAGCACCACCCAGGTAATAGTTACCATCAATGATGGGATTTTTTTTTTTTTTGCTTAGTTTCAGCATCAGCAAGTTAGTGTGATAGTTTAGAACACAGATTATCCACATGTGCATTATGATCCCTTGAGGATGAATCAAATGATCCTTTCACAGTGATCATCTAAGACAATCAGAAAACATGAATATTTAAATTACTATTCATAACAGTAGCAAAATTACAATTACGAAGTAGCACTAAAAAATTATTTGTTGTTGGGGGTCACCACAACATGAGGAACTGTATTAAAGAATTACAGCATAGAAAGGTTGAGAAGCACTGGTCCAGAGAGTCAGTTGTGGTGATCAAGATATTGTAGCGATTTTTTTTACCAGGCCTCACCAGAGCAATAGCTCACATATACAAGACAAAAGTATGGAGAAAAAAAAATGTTCTGTTGGAAACGAATGACAGTGAATCTAAAATGTATAGGACTGATATAAAATCTGCCTGATAGATTAAAGAACTTAAAAACAGGTTCAGAAGGCACTTGAGGACTGTGTGTTAGAGTTAGTACTAAAATATAACAGGATAGGCAAACTATAAATATGGCCACTGTCAAAATGAGGGAACCATGAGGAAGAGTGAAATGCCAGACTTTTGAATTGATGGTCAGAAAGCAGTGGACTCAGCAAAGGAGGAACACTCTACACTGGGTAGGAATCCTCAAAAAGCCAGTGAGAATTCCCAGCATGTCCAGAAAAACTGAGTTAGTATTTCATCTGATATATAAAAAGGAAAATAGAAGGAATAGAAAAGTGCAAATCTAAGGTGGAGTGTAGAGAAGTGGGCAGCTTCAATAATGAGTAAACATCTGCACAAAGGCAGGATAGCTGACACGTATAAATGAATATCTTCTAAAGAAAGCTATTCCTCATACCTTCACAATATGCCTTAAGGTGTCCTTGATTATCTAGCTATGTTATTGACAGACCCTTTGGAGTAACTCTTAAGAGAGGTAACAAGAGTATGTCTTTGTAATCTAGTAATTATGGTGATATATTTCATATTTAATAAAATCAGTCTGGAATATCAGAAGACAGAATAACCCACAGTCAAGCTATGAGGGTCAGAGAGTAGTAACTCATGTCTTTAATACCAGCACAGTAATGATAAGTTGGTAATTCACACCTTTAATCCCAGCAAGGGAATGACTGAGTGGTGACCTATGCCTTTAATCCCATAATTCAAGAGACTGAGATCTATCTTTGTTTATATGAGTTCATGACCTCACAACAAAACAGTAGTAGCTTATACCTTTAATCCTAACTCTAGGATTATGATGAAGAGTTGACCTGGAAGTGAAACAACTGAGTAAAGTAGATATTTAAAGCAGGCTTAGGCTGACATTATGGTATTCTATAGAGGCAATAAGGCAGGCTGAAGACTATGGAAAACAGCTTTTACCATGAGAAGTTGGCTGGATGAGAATTGATTGTATTTGTTTTCTCTCTCTAATACTCCAGTTTTTCTCCATTATTTGGCTCTGTGTTTTCATGAAATATCAACTTTAATTCGTGTTTTACTTCTCATCCAACTTTTGGGGCATGAATATCCAAAAAAAGACAGCTTGCCAACCAGAGGAACAAGTGGACAGAGGAGTAAGTGCTGTTTGACGTTAGCCTCCAGACTTAGGCAGAGCAGGTCACACATGTTTCATTTTCACTTTCATATGGTAAGATTTTTAGACAGTGGTCTCCTTCTCCTAATGGGTTTTAGTTTTTTCTCTTTTTGGAACCCTCCATGGGCTGCTACCACATTAGGTAGCTACGCGATTTCATATTCATCTGAATGATCACTGACAAGAAGTTTGGTGAGTAAATCAAATTTTCTTAAAAAGGAGAATTTGTTTAAGGGAATAGAAGGTGTTTGGTCTTTCTTGATATTACTCTGGGTGTTTGAAATTGGTACCACAAAAGGAAGAGATAAATAAAATAGATGGGATTATCATCATAATATTTAACATTATTTTATGAATATTATTGGTTTCATTATTTCTGTTTTATTATTTAAAAAGTCAATTAATGTGAAGGCCAAGAAGAAAGCCATAGAAAAGGCTGTTGAGAGGACACAAATATATTCAAACCAAAACAGAAGAATATAAAGAACCAATCTTAGCATTGTCTTATAAGATTACACAAAAATAGCCTAAGGTTATCAAATAGCCAACATTAGTATATGCAGTAACTTTAAATAAATTGCAAAACAATATAAATTGTACAGAAGTTAGTTGGGCTCCAATACAAATGTTAGAACTAGAAAGAGTCAAGGAGCCAGTCGACACATATAGTTTGCCTACTCACCATTTATAAAAACAAATGTTAAATTCCTAGTCATCATATAACCAGATTACCCTTAAGGACTGGTTAAATATGATTACTACTATTTTGGAGGCTGTGCTACTTTTACAGTAGAAAACATGGTGAAAAGAGAAGGCTAAAATAATAGAACAAAGAAGCAGAGCTAGTAGAATAGATCTTCCAAGACCACCTTCTTGTGGAGGGAGATTATACTGATATAGAAAAGTAAACATTATAAGATGAGAACACCATGGATTTATGTCACATGGCAGAATTAAATGCATGGAATAGGATTGAAATCCTTCCCCATAGTAATTCAAAGGCCAAAAGAAACTTTTACAGACTTTTTGCAGAGATTACCTGCAGCAGTAAACAGAATGGTACCAGTTTCAAAAATTAGGCAAATAATAATTGAATCTCTGGCCTTTGAGAATGCTAACTCACAATTTAAAAGAATAATTAGACCATTAAAAGCAAGGTCAGCACCCTTGGCATATTGGATTCATGATACAATCAATCTAGTGCCTTATATCCTTGATGATAACTGGATAGGAAAGGTAATTTTTAGAGATATAAGAAAAAGTCAAAGTCTTAAATCTGACAATTGTAGAAGTCAAAGTCACATAAAAAGAGATTTTAAACAAGACAATCCCAGAAATAGTGTCTTTGTTAGGAATAATCTCAAGAGAATTTTCCTCCCTCCCATAGCATGCAGAAAGCACCTCAAGGGGAGGCATTGGACTAATGTGTGGAGGCCATCAAGAGACAGACAAGGTAACTTTATACCCTTGGGAAGTGCCCTGAGGGGGCTTTTGAAAGCCCCCATTTCAAATTCAGTTCAATCTTACACTACCATCATGGAAGAAACACCTTCCTGGAGCAATTAAAGAAATTAAAACCTATTCTATAAAAATATATTGAACTGAATGATCAAAAATCTATAACAAAGAACAAAAAAACTCAAGAAAAATGATAAAACGGGTAGTTTGGCAAGCTTTTATAAATAGACAAAGGTGAATGTAAAAAAAATACAAATAAATGATATTGTTATTGAAGTGAACACAGGGAAAGATATAACAATAATTTCACTAGTATCTTGGCATCAAAATTGGCCCCTTAAAGAGGTTCAGTTTTTAGGAATTTGGGATGTTATGCCAGGTAAAACAAAGTGCAAGATGGCTTGAATGTATAGGGTCAGAAAGTCATAGAAGAAATTTAAAGCCCTATATGGGTAACATTGCTATAAATTTATGGTGAAGAGACTTGCAACAAGGAAAAACTCAGATTAACATTCCCTCAAACACAGAAATAAATACAAATTAACATATGTGTCCATGAAAAACCTAGAAGGTATTAGAAACAGTCACAAACCATTCAGGTAATACAATAACAAGATGCTACAGGTACTGATCTCTAAAGGTACCCACAGCATTGCATTTAAAATTGTAAACAGACAAGCCTATCAATGGCCTTTAACAGGAAAAATTGCAGGCTTTAGGACAGCTGGTAAAGGGTCACTTAGATGCTCAGCATTTTGAAGAATCAAACCGCCCTTGGAATTCTCCTGTATTTGTTATTAAAAAGAAATCTGGAAAGTGGAGAATGGTAACAAATATAAGAGTGGTAAATAAGGTGATCCAGCCAATAGACTCTCTACACTGAAATTCCTTTGCCTTCTCTGTTAACTAAAGAATGACCTATTATAGTTATTGATTTAAAAGACTGTTTCTCTATAAGAACAAGACAAAGAAAAATTTGCTTTTACAGTGTCACTTATACTAACTCTTGGCCTGTAAAGAGATATCAATGGAGGTTTTTCCCTAGGGAATGCTAAACAATCCCACTCTGTGCCAATATTTTGTACAAAAAAACATTAGAAGTGATATTTAATTAATTCTCACAATCTATCATTTACCATTACATGGATAATATAATAACTTGTTAGCTGATTCAAATGTAGATATCTTAGAAGAAATGATTGAAGAATTAAAAAAAAAAAACCTGCTTGTGGATTTTAAATTGCCCCTAAAAAATACAAAGTTTATTCAATTAATTATTTATGTTACAAAATATTTCATCAAAAAATTAGATTCCAAAATGTACAAATCAGGGGAGATAGACTGAGGACACTTAATGATTTTCAGAGATTGCTAGGAGACATTGCAAATTTATAAACCACTACTGGAATAAAAAAATGATGATCTGGATAATTTGTTCAGAACCATAAATGGTGACAAGGAATTAAATAGTCTGAGAGAACTGCCACCTGAAACAGAGAGAATTGGCTTTGTTGAAAAAAAATTATAGGATGCACACGTGAATTTTGTGGATCCATACCTTAATTGCATTCTAGTTATCTTACCCTCTAAGCATTCTCCTACAGGAATTTTAATGCAAAGAGAAAATGTTATGTTGGAATGGATATTTCTACCACATAAATTGAGTAAGAAAATAAAGACATAGGATTTCATCAATTGACAGGAATGGACCCAGTAGAAATTGTTGTAACGTTAATGAAGAAGTTGACCAACAGGAATGTTTTGGTGGATATTAACAACAGATATCTTAAAAGAAAAAGAATTAAATTTCTAAAGAAAACTGACTGGATTCTTCTGTGTGCTATACAAGACAAACCAGTTTCTGGAGCCCCTACATGTTATACTGATGCAAAGAAATCAGGACAGGCAGGTTACAAATCAGAAAATGTAAGTAAAATAGTTCAAAGTACTTATAATCATATTCAAATTTCAGAATTATATGCTATCATGATGGTATTGATGGATTTTACTGAACCTCTTAACATAGTCACTGACACTCCGTATACAGAAGAGTTGTTTTACACATTGAAACTACTGAATTTATTAATGATGAGTCAGAATTAACTTCATTATTTCTTCTGCTACAAGAAATAATCAGGAATAGAAAACATCTCTGTTATATGACAAAGATTCGATCCCATACAAGTCTGCCCGGTCTTTTAGCACAAGGTAATTATAAAATTGACAAATTACCAATAGGAAATGTGTTATAGGCTTCAGAGTTTCATTTAAAAAATCACATGAATATCAAAGGGTTAAAAATTTTATCTATCACTTGGATAAAAGCCAAAGAAATTATAAAAAGATGTCCCACATGTTCCTTACAGAATTCCATTGTCAGCAGGAAGGTAATCCTAAAAGTATACATAGAAATGAAATTTGTCAAATGGGTGTTTTATTTTACAGAATTTAGAAAATTAAGATATGTACATCATACAACAGATATGTTCTCAGAATTTCAATGGGAAACTTCTTTGAGTTCAGAAAAAGCTGATTCTGTAATCACACATTTGCTATAAGTAATGGCCATCATAGAAAAATACCTGTATAAATTAAGACTGACAATGCTCTGGCATATGTCTCTAGAAAAAAAATGAAACATTTTTTTTTTTTACTTATTATAACACAAAGCATATTACAGGTATACCACACAATCCTACAGAACAAGCAGTCATAGAGATCAAATCAGACTCTAAAGGATATGCTAAATAAACAGAAAGGAATAACAAAGACCCCTAGAAATAGACTATATAATTCTTTATTAACTTTGAATTTTCTCAATGCTAGTGAGAACTGAACAACAGCTGCTAAAAGGCATTAGACTATAGAAAAACATGACCAAGCTAAATTAGCCTGTCTACTTCCAAGATGTACTGACTTCAGAAAGGAAGCTAGGATATGTGCTATGTTGGCAAGAGGATTTTACTTTTGTTTACACAGGTGAAGAAAAGCTATGGATAATATCAAAATTAGTAAAGACTCAATTTGAACTTGATAAAATTTATTATATTGATAAATGATGACTCATCTGACCATGTGACAATTATTTAAGTTGTTAGAAAAACAAAGAGTTGAGGTGTGTTTTTGTTTTTGTCTTTACAGAAAATTAGAAATACTCATATTCAAGAATTTCAATGATATTTGGACATCTAGATGTCTAAAGCAGAAGGAAAGCTATGCAGAAAAATTTACAAGCAAAGGAATATTGGACCTATTGGTACCAGTTTACTGTACAGGATAAAATTTCATTGCTTAACAGTTGTATGTCTTTATTTGTAAGAGAAGTTGAAGTTCCAGTTTAATTAAAATTTAAAGCTGGCTTTGGAGTTGGAGTGTGGCTCTCTCCTTCTCTAAATCTAAGTATGCTTATTAAAGAAAGATGTAAAATCTCTGTATCATATAAGAAAAGTCAACTGATATGAAATGGAACTAAAATATAGGACTATTCTATTGTTACTAATTCTATGCTTAATAAATGTTTATATCAAAATGTATAATTTTAGACATATACTTTTTAAATTATTGTCATGATATTGATGTTCATATGCAGTAATAATTAACTGTCCAAAAAGGCTCTATTTAGTTTCATGTACATTGTGTTGGGTTTTCAATTCTTATTAGTTTTCTGCAATAAACCATGACAATGCCTAATCGCAAATTTAAAGTATCCAAAAGGAAGATGGAGCTCTACAAAATATTTCACATGGACTATGACAAAGTCAGTAGACTGACAAACACCAACCAAAGTTCAGAATTATATTACAAACTCCTCAAGTAAATTTTGATGTTGTTATCTGAGATGAAAGAAATTCACAGACTACTCTAGCCAGGACTTGAGAACGAGCCCTGTTCTTTCCTATTACGCAGAGACTGGACAACAAAATGATACAGCTACTTATTTCAGGACTTGATAATTAACAAATCTTTTTTTCCAGGATCCTCTAAAGATGCCATCATCCCCAGACAGCAGGAAGTAACTTTAAGAACATGGCACCCACATTCCCAAGAGGTGGGGAATTTAGACACTCAGGAAGTGCAATGAAAACAACCAATTGTACATACACATTTTTAATCTGGGCTTTGGGAGTCTGCCCACCCAGAAAAGAGCATTAGTGCTCCTGAGGGAGAGGAATGGGAAAAGGAAGCTACAATTTAAAAACTGTTTCCAGCTGAAAAGGTAAGAGCTTGCTAAGCTTAGGTGAAATATGAGAGAGCAAAGGGTTCAGGATCAGGATAAGATATCAGGATTTCACAATACCACAGCACAATGGTTAGTATATATCACTGTAAAAGGAAACTTCTACTAAACATTTGCTATTTTATTTGTCAGTAGATTTTACATTTTCACGAACACACATTGAATCATGGAAGTAACCACTTTTTTGTTTTCAGGACTGGGGAAATGAAACACTATTCAAGAGGTAATCTAGAAATCAGGTGGGAGGCTCAGCTCTGCCCCCTTTGTCTGTCTTTCTCCCTTTATTGTATCAAATTTTCTAACACTGTTTAGGAATAAGCATTTTTATATTCTTCCTATTTTATCATAAATCTTGATTATTTTGCCAAGATTAGTTAAGAAGAAAAGTGTGTACATAGTACATTTAATAAGTCCAGACACATGTGCAAATTGTATTTCTGAAGATCATTTAAGTGTATTATATCAGTGACAAAATCTCCAGTTTCTCTGTAAAAATGTCCTGTGAGTACATTGCACACATGGATGACTTGATCAACACTAATTTCAATTTTGTATTTTGAATGATAATTTTAATTGGAAAACAGTAATTTATACCTATGTATAATAATAGCCTATTTTGCTATATTAAATACAATTCTCATAAATATAATAATTCCATCCTCAAAAATATACTGAGTGCTTTATAAGGCCTCTAATGATGATCTATTAAAATATTTGAAAAACCAAAAATTAAGATAAAATTTCTCAAGTATTTTCAAGACAGTAATACAAATAAAGCAATGGGAACTTATTAGATCCTAAGTACATAAAAATTCATGGCTTGCTTAATAGATAAGTAGTGACTTTCTGATTTATGATTTTCAAAACATGCTTACGATCTGCAGAATTGGAATTTGTGGCTGTGCATTTAAAAAAAAATCCCACAAAACACAGAATTTATAGCTGAAGTGGGTCCTCATAGGAGTGGGTCAAAATTCAGATGAGTGAATAAGTTATTCTAGTGCCACAAAATAGCAAATGACGCATGATCTGGGAGGGACACAGAAAAGCTTAAGGGCCACTTAATTATAACAACAAAAAAACCTAAAGTAAGAACCTTAGGATTTAAATGTCACTAGAAGTCTTAGAATCAAAGAAATGCTAACAAATATTTGTCAAAGTATTTACTAACCATAGAAGATGGAACTTGGTCACAAAAAGTTTGTTTACACATGATTATTTATTCAAGAAAACAAAAGACAATATATCTGAAATGCCCAGCAATTGATAAACATTTCAAATGAAGGATGAATAAAGGTGTACCAGCTATTGAGGTCTGTTCTGCTATAAATAAACAGTTTTGTAACCTTATACTCTTCCAAAACAATTTTAAATATTTTTATTCAAGGGATCATTTAAAGAATCATTCTGAAATGATGATGCTCTGTGAGCATATGTAATAGACAAAAGCATCTTTGATCAGTGGTTTTTGGGTGGCACAGGGAAAGCTGCCAAGGAGAAGACTTTAAAAGCCATGAAAGACATTGAAATTAAGGGCTGTGGGTAAAAGTTAGAGAAGGTAATATCTAAGTAAAATCAATGTTTTGGATATCCTGGGGGCAGTAATAAAGAAAACGGTAACTGAAGGCAAGAAGCTATCATGGCAGATTAAGTGAATGATGCTAGAACAGGACAGATGAACTGGCTAAGTTTTGAGATAGAATCAACCTCAGTTCTCAGAGTCTCAGAAAAACAATAATAAAATCAGAGAAGCCCAAGTTCCCACCTATTATTATCTTCCTGTATCGTATCACTTACTGCAATTGTGACATCATAATCTCCTAGAGCAGCACTGCTTTGGCAATCATAATTTCAAACTCGTGATAAAATGATAAGAGACCTCTATTTTGTTCTTCACCCTTATTTTTATTGTTACTGTTGTTTTTTTTTTTTTTTTTAATCTGTTAAGTTCCTGAGTATGCCACTTTACTAAACTGACTCTTTCTCTCTACATGTTAATGTAGAAAGGAATGCAATGTCAAAATGTCATGGGATGATCTAGAAAACCAAGATAACAGAGCCACCGGAAAAATTAACACCCCATCTTCCTGGGTTTCCAATATTATATTATTTTTTCTCATATTTAAAGCAAACAGTTTAATATAAGTTCAAACATTCCTATAAAAACATTATTTTCTATACCCACTATTATCTATCACTTAGCTTGTATTTCTAGCCAAATTGTTTGAATTTTTTTCTTTTCTTATTTAATACTTAAATTCCTTAATGTTTGCTACTTACATCTTTGATCCTTATGGAAATACGTGCCCATTTTGGATACTAAATTTAAAGGTCGTTTCAACTTTCTATTAATCCTTTAATTTGCCTAAACGCCATTTATCCCTGATAACTGTGTGTCACACACATCGTAAATGGTCTTATAATAGCCCAGAGCTCTCACAGCTCCCAGTTAACTCACTGGTTTAGCCTTGAGAACTAGGATGAACAGAGAGAGTGACATGAGAGAAAGTTAGGCAACAATATCAGTATTTGTCCCTAAAACCCGTTTTTCACTCTGAATCGGCAATTGCAGTGAAAACTGCCCAGCTTTCTACTTGCTTAGATGCCTGCAACTATCGCAGATGCAGGTACAAAGCCTTTCATAACATATTAAAGGGAAGCTGCATCACCAACTTCTCTGTTGCTATGAAAAATACTCTGATCAGGTCAATTTACAAAGCAAAGAGTTTATTTTGGCTAACAGTTTTAGAGGGTTCCCTCTTTGGTGCTCTGTCATTTATTCCAAATCAGGGATAAAGTATACACCAAGAAATCTTAGAAGGAGGGTACTAAACTGTCATCCTGTCAATGCCAATTACAGACAACGTTGAGAAGACACTTGCCGGGATTCATCACTCCCATGCCAAGTCTGTTACTCCCCCACTATATTTTTATTTCCTGCCTCTAGTAATATGATTACTCTTACCTCTGACACATTTTGCTAAGTTTATCTGTAGCACAGATCTCATTGTACGACCTCAGAACAACTGTATAATAAACCAGTTTTATGTACAGCTTATACCTGTACTTCCCTAAGATGCTTATGCAGAGCAAGAGGGAGTCTACTTTTTATTCCCTTTTGAGCTGATGCATGGACAGTATAGTAGAGCTGTCCCTTTCCCATTCCAATTTCCATTCCAATGAATGGGCTGATAGGAACTGCTGCCTTGAGTACTATGGTCCTAATAAGAGAAGAAATGGCCCTACAACAGACAAATCATCAGATAGATGCTGACTTTATACACCCCTAGTTCTCCATAGATATGTCCCATGCTCAGGTCCAGTCTCTGCAAGAAATCATCTGCTGAGTTAGGCTTAGTTTTCAGGTCCCAGGAAGGGCTTTGTTTGATACCAGGTAAGACTTGTTGCTTCTATGCTGACAAATCAGGAGGTATCAAAGAGACTAGCAAAAGGCTAGAAAACTTTTAATTAAGAAACAGTAATGTGATTCAGAATAATTATAGGTACCTCCTCTATAAGATTTGCTGTGTGGCCTTGGCCTTTTAAAGTTCAAGAGAGAAAAAGATGTCTCAGTTAAGCTAATGAGCCTCAGTACCCAGTATTTACTTCTTGGCCAAGATCAATGATTTAAAACCAATTAAATATGTGGGGGCATGAAAATACTGAAGTAGCACCATCTTGTTCCATCTCCATCTTATGTAGGCTTAGATACTTCTCAGCTTTCTACCCTTAACAGCCACATCCACTGTAGCAATATTTTGGAAACTTTTTATGACTTTGACCATGGTCTGGATAGATATAGAAATCAAAAATAATTAGTGTTTATATAAGCTTAAGGATAAAACTAATAAAATAACTAAAAGGATGTGTAAGTTAAAAATAATTATTGTATAATGTCTCTTTTCCAAATGTTCTGAGATGATTTCCTTTCACTGCTTAGTCTTGATTCTATAACCTTGACTGCCTGGCAAATGCTTACTCATGCTTTTGTCCTATAAAAATGGTATGGATTATTGTCTTAGCATTGATCTCTTGACTCCCACCTTAGGAGGACAGTCACTTCCCAGATCTTGTATACACAAATGAAGCTTACTTTAATTTGACCATAATTTGGGTCACTGTTTTTCTCTTTATGTTAGTAAGATTTACATTTGGAGGCCCCAGTGAGATTAAGAACCCCACTCAAATTCTGAAGCTGGATTCTTCCCTCTGAGCTTCTAGAAATAGAGCACCTCTCTCAGGAAGTTTGTACCTTGGGGATATTCCAAGACCCAGCCAGACCTTGCTAGACTGGTGGACTAAATGGCCAGAGCCAAAAGAAACCACCAAGTGCCTGTCTTCCTAGACCTCCATAGGTAAGTCAGAGTGTCTTTCTATGACATTTGTGTCTTGTCCTGTTGGGATCTTAACTTGGGAATGATGAGGTGTCTGATGAGACACAAACTACTTTCCAGGTTATTAGTGAGAAGTTGTGCTGCCTGTCTGGATCTTGGGCCCTGTATCTTGCTCTGAAATTGTTAATCTCTTTTGTTCAGAATACTAGTGGAACATCATGCTCCCACATGGATTTTAAATACAGGGAGCCAAGTCGGAAATGACTCATATGTAGTTGAATGTATATGAAGGCGGCTTACTGCAAGTTTTGTTCCTCTGATTGTTGTGCTTTGAATTTGTGCATGTTCTGCTTTGTGTGGTTGTTTCTCTTTTGCTGCTTCCATCTCTTTTATGTGCTTCTGTACATCCTTTAATCTTTTGCTTTTATAGGTGGATGTCAGAGCTGGACCAAGGCAAATGGCAGAGAGAATAAGGGAGCAAGTACAGCTGTGGCAGCAAACATGTCACCTATCTGTTGTCAGGACTCTTGCTGAAGCTGTAGCTACTGCTTCCTCTGCCTAACCAGGCCTGAGCAATGCAGGTATTTTTCCTCTCCACAATGACACCCAAGAAGCTTTTGTTTACTGTTCTCAACCTAGGTCTACATCTGCCAATGCTGTTGCTGTGGCCACTGTGACCTTTTTTTGTGGCTTCTTTGATGGTCAGGGCTCAGAATTTCTTGTCTCAGCTTTTTGATCACCAAGTTCAGGCAGGGATTCAAATATCTTTTACATATAAATAATATCAAAATACTGTTTTATGTTATTTAATTTACTGAAAAGCTACTCTAGAGTTTGGTATGGCTTCCATACTTCCAGACACAAACAGAATGTTTTGAGAAATATATATATATATATATCCTATATGTCTTTTGTCAGGTGAACCACCTGATTTTATAACAAGACAAGAAAGCAAAGCAAAACAGTAAAAATAAAAAGAAGAAAAGAGAGAGCATTGGTTTTACTTAACTAAAGACAACTTTTGCTATGATATGAATCATTTCTTAAGGTTTGTAAAGCTATTACATAAACGTTCTATACTTCCAACATTTGAAAGTATATTGGATAGTGTTTAAAATATTTGTAACAAACGTATTAATTGAAAACTTGTAGAACAGTAAGTTGATTGTGAAAAAATCTACAAATAGGTAAATATGTTATATTAGGTTTCTGGCCCAGACTTTCTAGGTTAGCCTCATGTCCTGGACTTTCTGGCGTATCCTAAAGCCCAGACTTTCTGGCCTATAGTCTCATAGTCCCAATGAAACACACAAACACACACACACACATACACACACACACACACACACACACACACACACACACACACACACACTTACATTAATTGTACACTTACTGACCTGGGGCCCAGTCATATAACTTGCTAGCTCTTGCTCTTATTCTAACCCATGATTCTTATCCTGTTTGCCATGAGGCTTGGTACCTTTTTCAGAGCAGCATTGGTGTCCTCTGCCTCTTTTGGTTTTTTCTGGCAACCCTGTGGCATCTCTGTTCTGTTCTTCCAGTTCCCAAAGTTTTCCTAATCTGGTATATCTGCCCACACCTCATGTCTGCCTTCAGCCAATTAGTGTTTTTATTAAACCAGTAGGCAGGACAATTATTTACAATGTGACAACATAATCTCCCTACATAATCTTAAACAGATATGTACATAATGGGCTCATCTTAGAATAAATAACCACCATTGGCTTGATACCATCTTGGCTGATGACTCTTATCAGAATTGAGGCACTCACATGGCCATCTATACTAAAAGAGAGTGTAAGTGCTGTGTGACTTCACCTCCATCTTAATTAATGTGTATAAACCAACAAAGGAGGCAACAAGAGGTCTGTAAGTATTTTGGATTAGGATAGATTTTGTATGATATATTTTGTCCTGAAAACAAAATCATAAAAACAAAGTTTATAAAAGATAGGATATTAAAACAATGCCTGCTTTATAAGATATTAAAACTGTACCTTCATATATACCTTGTATTATCTTTTTATAATGTACAAGTCACCCAGGTGGTACTCATTTTAAAGGTATGAAAAGGTCATAGATGACAGGTGAGCCTTGGCACTGTTTGGTAGGACTGGAGCCCCTAAACCCAAAATAGGGTATTAATGAAGATGTAAGCCAATTGCAGTAAGAGACCCCTGCAGTTGTGGAGATTTCCATGCTGTATGATGGCCACCAAAAATAGCAGTCACAATGAAGGAAGGAGGGAACCTAAGGGAAAGGCTCTAAATTCTCCAAAGGGTAGAGCTAGAAGGTTGACCCAGACCCCTTGGAGGAAACCAGAGAAATGAATTCTAGATATTGAACATTAAGTTATTTTCTCTCTTGGAGTTTTGTCTTGCCTTGGTGAGATTGTGGTTGTACCCTGTTTCTTCTCTCTTGAAGTAAAAGAGGTGCTTGATTTATTTTTTGATATTACAAGAGGCACAACGGAGTGATTTTATTCTTAAAAAAAAAACAAGAAAATATGAAGTTTTACAAAAGTTTTATGTTAAAAACCAATGTTTTAAAAAAATTTTAAATTATTTAAATTTATAAGTGTCTTGATCTTTAATTTTAGATATTTTATCTTATGGCATCTTGACTGATATATAATTATATGCAAACAAACTAAAAGCCAAGTATATGTAAAAGTAAAAACTAGGATATTCCTACTTTATGATGTAATAAGACAATAACCTGAACAGTCTAACAAAGAACCTATAGATTATCTCTCATTATCTATCATCTATTTAGGCTAACAGAGACTACCTTAACCTTTACCTAACCTCTTTATATTTAATATGAAGCTTTAGTTACTTTTGATAAAGTCATACAATAAATTGTGATATTCCATAGTATTGTGTTGTGAAAGAATCAAAAAAGTAAAGTTTCTAATTCCTATATTAACTCTGTTTATGATCTTGTGATGTTCCCAATTTGTCTACTTGGGGTTTAAAATCTAATTTTAATGCTAAAGAATCTTTAATTAAAACTCAAACTTGTAAGTCTTACACTTAACAGGGATAAAGCTGTAAAATCCTAATTTTATAAAAGCTACTAACTTGTTGTAAACTGTTAAAGATAATTAAAACATTCAAGTTAATGCTCAGCCATTTTATAAATGATCAAGTTCCTTAAGATGCTCAGAACTGTGCTCACTGTCCTGTTAAGCACAAATGTAATTGATTTAAGAGACAAACATTATTTAGCCTGCTGTATCTATTTTCAAGGTTAAGATTAAATCAAGTAACTAAATACAGGTGAATATTGTTTAAATCATTTATATTTAATAGAGTATTATACTCAAACTCTTCAAAGATCTATTTAATGAAAATTTTTCTCATGATAGACAAATATTCCAGCTCCTAGCAGCAATTCCTTTGTTTTCAAAGAAGACAATGGGGCACAAACAACTCTATGTGGATTGTGGTAATACAAACCAGTGTAAAAGGAACTAGCCCATGCCTCACCAGCCACTAGGGCCTTAACTAAACTATGGATACTTTGCCTTAACTATTCTACTCTGCCAAGACACAGCAGGTCAGTTTTCTCCAGTTCCTTCTCCAGAGAAAATTATCTTAGACATTGTAGATCTGACAGCTGAAGACCAGTCTTGTTCTGTACAGAAGCTAAAGATGCCATGCTGTCCTGTGTGTAACAGATGAAGACCTATAACCTCTTTCCATCCCTAAAAAGTTACTGAGACAGTAGGAGTCTAAGATAACTATCTAGGAAGTGAGTAAATATCTGTCATTTCAATTGATATGTAGACCACTTGTATTCTATTTTCTTTTATTAATTTATCTTCTTCAGATCTCTGATGGTGTTGACAGCTACCTATAGCTTCACACTAACATCAGAAAGTAAACCAGTTCCTACTTAAGGCTTAAGCTGCCTGTTCAGTTGATTTCATATGTTAAAGCAGGTCTCACATTATTCCATTGCCACTAGGTCTTTTGCTTAAAAATAAAAAGGCAGACATAGAAAATTTACTTTGATGACAGACTCTGAAAGGAATAAACTAACAAAACAGGCTTTTACATAACTTTACTATTCTTTTACTTAAAGGAACTTGCTTTACAATGACTGCACTCTGTAGTCAACTACTTGTGTCAAGGTTTGATGTAATGTATGAGGTTCTAAGAAAGCATCTTTTGGTATGTAAATGCAAGTTGTAGAGGTCTAAGAAAATAAGGTATGTAAAACAAATTCAGATTTTATTCCTTCTTGCTACATTTTTAAAATATTAAGACATCTAAAGTTTACAGTTTTAACATTGATCAACGGTGTTCTGATAAGCTATCTAGCCTTGATAAAGCACTGACTACATCATAGTCACAAAACTCAAAATTTTGAGTTTTCTTTGGTTGTGTTCTAAGTGTAGACTTATAAGTGCTTCTCATTGTGCTGAAAACATTCCTGTCCAATCTATATATTACATGCTTCTTAACAAAGAAAATTATGTTAATATCTTTGTATTTATTATCCTTTTTGGGTCTACAAAATTTTACTATGACTCAAAGATGTGAATCTATCCAAACAGACCTTCTGGTCTCTTTTGTAACTTGAAAGAGTTCACATAAGCTTCAGGTTCTTTAAGTTTTTAACTTCTATCTCTAGTCTCTGTCTGTCCTGATAAATTTCCATATGGTTGACAAGAATCATTTGTGCCATACAAACTGCTTCAAAGGCAATCAATACCATGCCAACCACAGGTAGTGCTACTAGAGAGCCTGGACTTGCTGAAAACTGATATGAAACAGTCTGGAAAATGTGATTGCTTCCTGTCTCTCAAGCCAGGTCAGCAAATCAGATACTATTGATGAATGACTCTGTGGTGATATTTTTTGTATGCTCTAACAAATAAAACTTGCCTAAAGATCAGAGGGCAAAGCCAGCCACTAACTAGTTAATCATAGATGCCAGGTATGGCTGGGCAGAGAAAAGAGTATAAGGTGGCAGGTGGAGGGGGGCACTCAGTCTCTTTGGCCTAAAGATGTAGTAGGAGTCTCTCTAGTGGCTGTAGACAGCCTCTGTGTTTCAGCATTTATCCCGCTATTTGGCTCTGGGTTTTTATTAAAAAAATAATTAGGATTCATGCTACATGCCCCATTCCCCTAGCCCTGTCTTAGCTTTTGAATAACTTTTCAGCCTTCCTGGGTACTGACAATGGCACCCTAATCTCAGGTGTGAAATACAAGAGAGTATTCTGCCCTTTATCCCCAACAAAAGATGGGAACATTGGGACTAAGGGAAAATCCCTGGCAAAGAGAAAACAAATATCAACATACAGTGTCTAATGGCATATCAGGACACATACTGGCCTCCTATCTCCTTCATTATCAAAAGGGTGCCTATTAAAATCAAATATACAAAGGTCTATTGGCAGTTATATTTATTAACTAAAATAGACCTCCAATCTGATAAAGCACAATACAGAACAAGGAAATCTATATATGTCCCTGGGATAGACCTGGTTCTATGACCATGCCAATGAATCAGTAATAATTAGAACAACCCTAGCCATGATAGGAAACAATTAGAAATGGAAGCCTCCTATCAAGGATTTGACAGGGACACTTAAAACAAGGTGGGAATGAGAAAACAGTCTGACACCATTTAAAGACCATTTTTGAGGCTGTAGCTAAAGAAGTTTTTGCTTCTTGAAATTGGGCTGTGTCCCACCATGTAATTCCAAGTTGCTCTGTTCCAGGAAGATCTTGTTAACTGGTTTGTATTTACCTAGTCTCACTTCTATGATCACACACACCTGCAAAGTACCTTTTGCTGTGATTTTGTTCTATAAAAATAGTATGGAAAATTCACTAGGCACTGATCTCTTACAGTCCACCTCAGGTGAGCACATCACCAACTAGCTCTTGTGTTCACAAATGAAGCCTGCTTTAATTTGTCCATAATTTGGGTCTTTTTCCTTACATCACTGGAATTAAGAAGCTCACTCTTTGGTCTTACCATTAATAAGAGAACTCAAAGTTTTTAGTTAACTTAATCAGCATGATTGTCGGTAACTATACCACATGAATCACTTCAAAAGCACACATACTGAACATTATTAATATGTAAACTCATAAAGTTATATTAGCATTGTGCTATAAAATTTTCTAGATCATTTCAAGTTTAAGTTAAGAAAGATAGAATGAAGTTAAAATAGTGAAATATATTACAACCATCATGGTAGTAAATGTCACAACATTTAAAAATGTTGATTTCTATCTGGTTTTTTGTATTAATATTAAATAACTTTTCACCATTAATTAGTGATACATTCTAAATTAAGTTTTCAGAATGTATTTCTGTTATATTATGAAGATACACATAAGACAAATACTTAAGGCAAACCAAGTTTTAAAATAAAATAGGGAAGTTTCATCCTCTTGTTGAGGCCCAGAGTGAGTTTACAGAAGTTTATCATTTTCTTTTCTGCGTATACTTTTAAACTAGGACTCACTAGGCAGCTATACTTGACCTGAAACTTGCTATATAGACAAGGATTGCTGGATATTCTTCTGACTCTGCCTCCAGAATGTTAGAATCAAAGGTATACACTACCCTGCTTGACCCTAATACTCTATACTTAATGCTATTTATTTTAAAAGTACTTTTAATATTATATGTTATGTTGAATTAATCTCTACAATAGAATAAAGAATTGTTGCAGTTTATGATATCATACATATGTATACATTATGAGCATAAGCATGTGTACATATGTATGCACATAAAATGTTTATGTGTATAATTTCCTGAATTTTATTTTTATGACTCTGTGACATGATACTTAACAGAGTGGAATTTTAGAAAATAAGATGTATTTAGCTTACAGGAGAAACTTTTGTCTATCAGGGTAGTAAACTAAGGCAGTTGAAGCATTCTTGTCCATAGTGACGGTGATGGAAGCAGGTGGTAGATTGATTCTTTGGCAGATCAAGGCACAGAAAACATGTCAGATTAAAAACAAGATCTTAATTTTTGCAAATTCCCCAGCCTATATCACAACATCACAGCTGAAAAAAAAATAAGCATTCAAAGCATAGTCTTCTGAGAGATATTTCAAATTTAAACCATGAGAGATAGTCAAATACATATAGTTCCATTTACAAATAAAATACTTTCTATGTACTAATATAAGGATCCAAAGATATATAAAATCTTTATAAAATGTTTATCTATGTTGAATTAGTCCCACAAATATGTTGTATATAAATGATGGGGTTTCTTTCAAATTAAGATGTATAGAGTAAGAATAATAGATATACAGATGAAAAACAATATCTTTCAAACAAAGACAGAGTTTTGTCAGGGGATAATAATTCTCCACCCACCTTTAGCTAACTAGAGCACTGGTATCCTTAAATCTGTTAGAATCAATGATATTCATCTATCATGACTATCTTTCTCTCACACATCTTTTCAGTATGTCCTGGCTTTTGTGTGCATTATCATTCAGACTGTGTATTTTCCATGATTACATTCATGTCAACATTTCACTTGCTTCTAATCTGAGCAGGAACCATGTTATAACTCAAAAACCCTTTGATTTTGGGATGAGTCATCATGCTGTATGAATTTAACATATTGCATGGGTTATTTAATAAGAAGTAGAGTACCTTTTCAACTTAAAAAAATATAAATACACAGTTATAGATAAATCTTCCAGGATCAAAAGGACCAAGAACTTTTGAGAAAAAAAATGATATGAAGTTTGCATTCTAAAATTTAATCAAGGAAGTAGAGATTATTCTCTATTTATCTTGGGAAAAGTATCCTGTTGTGATTGAATGCCCTGGTTGTTCTACAGTTTCACAACACTAGGAAACAAGACCTGATAGAGGGAGCTATTTCTTTTCTTTAAACATTTTCCTCTGGGATACACTTATTATACTGTATACTATGAAAATGGATACTTCAGAAATAAATGAGTTCTGTTGTAAAGTATTCCTTAACACTGGGTGAAGATGTATCAGTGTGACTGGTTTATTAAAGGTTTAATGGACACTAGCTAGACAGGATTGAATAGACAAGACTTCTAGATAGAAGAACTGGGAAAAATCTACATAAGACAGGGATGCTAGCAAGACACCAAAGAAGCCAGACATAAGGCACAGAGGAGAGGTAACTAGGCCATATGGCAGAAAAAGAGATTAACAGAAATAGGATAATGTAAGTTATAAGAGCTGTTTTGGAAAAGAGACTAAGCTAAGGCCATGCTTTTATAATTAATAACAAATCTCAAATCTCTTCTTTATGAGCTTATGGCCCCAAGAAAATCTGACTATATTTGTTACCAACACATAGCACATAAATGCACAGAAAGCTGAAAAAAAAATTGAACACATAGTCATTAATTTTTCTGGCATCTTTGGCCTCTTAATCAGGCCTGGTGCTTGTGGTGGTGTATAGAAGCATAGCTCTTTTAATAAAACTGAGAACTCAAGTAGCCTAAGCACTATTAGGGTAGGAGACTAAATTTAAGTGCCAGCTTAAACAGAGCATCTTCCAAGACTTGGGATGGTTAGTCTGAGGGGGGTGGTACCCGCTGTTAGCTCAATGTGCTAAGCTAGGTGTCTAGGTCTAGTAGCCACCTAGCATTTTAAGCTTTGGTTTATGAGGTCCAAGAATGTTGCAGATACTTAGTAAAGCTAGGTTCAGATAGAGAAAACATCTGAACAGTGTGCTTGAAAGTGTTCTTAAGTGCTGAAGAAAATAAGTTGGTATAGTCATAAAAACTAGTTTAAAAATAATAAATTCTCTCAATAAAGTGGAAATAATGAAAAAGCCATGTAAGGATGAAAAATACACAGGCATCTGAATGCTGTATACTGCTTTATCGACTTTGAATTTTTGAATGCTGTTGAGCAAAGGTCAAAGGCTGCTGAGAGACACTGGACTGCAGAAAAATAACTGCTCAATTAAAACCACCCTTTATATTTTAAGAATGTCTTAACTTCAGAATGAGAGTCAGGAAATATTTTGCACTAGGGGAGAGGTCAAATTTTTGTTTTCACAAGAAACAAAAAGCTATGCATTTTATCAAAGTTGATGAAAATCATAGTTTATTGGGAAAGACCTGCTGAAAATCCTAGCTACAAGTAATAAGGAAAAACAAACAAACCCTATAAGACAGGTGATGTATATGCTGATCCCTCAACATGGAAACCACTCTGAGACAGGAAAAAACAAGACAAATATTATTGACTACAGAGTCTTCATGACTTATTATTATATGCAATTCTTTCATATAGCATGAAGAAAGACTTATATTACATTTTCATTATGCAGTCCAAAGGGCTTATCAATTTGATAGTCTTTTACCTACTCAAACATAAAACTGAGTTATCTTTAGCTGACTTATGTACACCACACATTCCAAACTTGTGCTAATATAGAAATACATGCTACCTTTAAAATTCAAATATTTTCAGTAAGAAAGGATCTGACACCAATAAAGACAAGAACTCAGGTGATCCAGCCATACAGAATGCCTCTGTTGTAGTTTACTCAAAAATCTACATTTAAGACAACTTCAAAGCTCCTAGTTTAGATGGTCTAGCTGAAAATATTATTCTAGCCAGGATTCCAGATAAGCTTTGGACTTTCCCATCACACAGAAACAAGTAAAACATAATAAAGCTAGCTCTCCCAGCATTTGACCATTATCCCAATTATCTCAGGATTCTTTAATGATGTGTTACCTTCAGATAAAAGGAGTCAGTCTAGAGAACACAAAGCCTACATTCCCAAGAGGTGGGTTGGGTGGATTTTTTTTTAATCATTTGTTGGAATATGGATATTTGTCATCATTGAAGGGATTGGTTTCAAATTATTATGGTCATTGTAAGGGAAGAAATTAAGCAAAACAGATAAAATTTAAGGTTCTCTAAAAAGAAAATGTAAGGGAATGATAGCATAAAATAATATATTCTTGAATATACTTTAGACTAAAAGGCAACTATTAGTCTCAAATATTTTACACTGGCATAAACTTTCATATATTGATACAAATTCAAAGTTATTTTTGTTATAATATACTGTATATATGTTTCTATTCTTGTTTAAGGTATTTTACCTATGTACCTAATTTAACAATCCAATATCAATTTCTACTCCTTGAAAGGTATTATTACAAACTATTTAGGATAATTAAGAAACACAGGTTAATAGTCAGCTAACAACTGAATTTGTGCCAGGTTAAGTACGCAGAGATATAGTTTAGTTAGACAGATGGTCTTCAAATACTTCAGAGGGCTACATAATACAACATTTATGATACTTTAATAATACAAGTTATTTTTATAACAGTGAGATACATCTGCTCCTATTTGCACCAATTTACTTAAAAAGATGACATGGTCATCAAAGCACCTTTATGTGGGGTTTGCTTTCATTTGTGTCAAAATTAGCCCTGGGCCAAGAAAGTGCTCTTTTCTTGACTGCTGACAGAATATTGTCCAAACTGAATAATCAGGACACAAAAAAAGGCAGCTATCAAACTTTGCCAAGACAATGACATTTCTACAAAACTCCTCTTCACAGTAAACTCTGTCAGATATTATAGGCCTGTAAGTCAAAGATGGATACTTCAATGTTGCAGAGAAACTTTGGATGACTGTCCAGAAAGCCAGATTTTTCTGTAATTTTTAGAGTTTTGAAAGTTTCTTGCTCTGTATTTCCTGTGTACTCAATTAATATCTTTCTTGGGTCTCTGATGTGACTGAAGATAGTTATAGTTACAGTTTTCTTTGTCTCCAAACTCAGAAAATAAACTCACAAAAGAGGTTTAAAGTTTATAAGGTTGAGAGACATAAAAGATTAAGTTCTTTACCTAAAAAAATGTTTTAAGGTCTAAAAAGATATATTTAGTATGGCCATAAAAGTTATGATAAAAATGGTTTATGTATAAAACTTTAGACTCATCAAGATTCTATGGATAATAAAATAATTTTTCTGCATGTGAGCTGGACATTGTGAATATAATGTGACTTGGTAATTGTTCCTATCATATATAGTTTTAATATGTTAGAGTTAAACCTTTTCTTTTTATTGAGAAAAAAAGGGAATGTTGTAAAATATTTTTTTGCTCGGTGTAGATGTTTTACTGTGATTGGTTTAATAAAGAGCAGAATGGACAATAGCTAAGCAGTAGAGAACAGGCAGAACTTCCAGGCAGGAATTTGGAAAGAATTCAGGCATGCCAAAGAGATGCCGGAGAGACACTGAAGAAGTCGGACATATAGCACAGAGGAGAAGTAACTGAGCAATGTGGCAGAACAAGGCTTAATAGAAATGGTAATTTAAGTTATAAGAGCTATTTGGAAAATGTCTAGGCTAAAGATATAGTTTCATAATTAATAATACATCTTAGTACAGTTATTTGTGAGATGGTGGCTCATGTTTACAGAGTTCTACCCCCTCCTTATTACTCTTCTTCCTTAGAGTGATGCATCAAGTATTGCTTCAGCACGCAAATAGTCACTTGAAGTTGACCTTCCCAGAAAATATAAGTCAATAAATATCTACTCAATGAGTAACACCTAGACTATGACATTCTTTCACTGTAATAATCAGATTAAGACCTATCTAAGAAAAAAAATAATAAACAGGGTAGCTAATTCTGCAGGAAAAGGGATACTCCACAGAAATTCCTATGTGCTCCAGATACACAAAGTTCAGGAGGAAATGTGTGAAGAGCGCTGAGATACATAGAATTATGAAGACTTTTTGTGACAAAGCAGGACATCAATGAGAAAACCTCTGGGGATCAAGTGGAAATTACAATAACAATAAAATGAACACCAGCTCAGGTTCTGGCTAGAAAGGTCAATTTCCACATACTGCAGAGAAGATTCTTGCACATTTCTGGATAAAATGTCATTTGTTTCTAGCATTTTCCACAAAGCTAGTGTTCAGTTTATAGAATCAGAAACTCAAAATGCAAGACTAAACTCTGTCAACACTGAAAGATGAGGCATCCGTTGACAAAGAGATGGAAGCACATAAAAATGTCAAGTCAAAATGCTAGCGAAAGCTGCCCTTTGATGGGTTCAGCAGAAGTTCAAACATAGGTAAGAGAAAAAAAAAAAAACAACAAAATTCAGAGCTGAATAAAGTTCATTCGAAGTAGAATTCAAAGAGGTAAAAATAAAGTGTGTGTAGGGTAGGGTGGTGGGAAGTAGCAGAGACCCCATGATCTGTTTAAAGATGTGGATGAACACATACAAGGAACACCAACTTCAAAAAGAAAAAAAAATTAAAAATTATAAAGGCACAGTAACTCGGTATTTAAAAATATTTCAAAATAACACTTTTAAGAAGATGGGCAAAACATGAATAAGAATAATGGGAAGGAAAAAAAATCACATACATAAGTACAACTAGAACCAATGCAGAAAGGCAGAAGTTATGATAGCTTGAGGGAGAAAAATTGCAAGGAAAGAAGTATAAGACAGGCAGAGAACCAGCTGATTTTACTTGACTCGTTAGAAACACTGCAAGGCAAAAATAATGAAGGCAACATCATCTAATGAAACATGAAATTTTATGTTCTGTAAAATTATCTGTGGTGGATAATATTGATTACCATCTTGATAGGACCTGGAATCTTTTTAAGAGACAAGCAATAAGCGTATTTGTGAGGAACTATCTGGACCTGCTTAGTGTCAGGGCATGCCTTTGGTGATTATCCTGATTATGTTAATAGAAGTGGGAAGCCTCATTTTTGGAGGAGGACAGCCCCATCCCAGCTTGGGTCTTAGACTGTAAAAAAGGGAGAGTGTGACTGAGCAGGAGTAGTTAGCTATACTTTAGAAAGAGAATTCTTATACAAAGCTGGCAGCAGAGAAAATGTTTGTAACATTTTTAAAAATGTCTTAAAGCAGAAAACACATGTATATTGCATTATTTCCAATTTACTCCATCATTATCCAAGTGAAATAGAAACACATGACTCCACAAATTACCTCGCAAAAGTTAACAGGAATTACAGACATAATAGTAAAATGTAGAACTCAGATAGTATTATTAATCTAACAGGATAATCATAAAATTAAAAACAAGTACTTTAAACACATAAAATTTTAAAACAATTTTATGCTCATTAAGTATGTAAACAAAAAGGAAGTTTGAATTAAAAGTACATACTCTGTTATTCTGGCTATGCCAAAGCCCAAAGCAGGCGAAAAGACAATATCATGATTAACATAAGAACAGGGGATACCTCTGGCTTTTGGAAAAATGACAAATACAAAAGCACTGATGTGATAAAATATTCCATAAATAGTTAATAGTTAATTCTTGGATAATAATTATTGGTAAAATTATATATATATGTATATATATACACACATATATATATGTGTATGTTGTGAATTAATAATCTTTTATTCAACATATGAATTGTAAATATATTTTATCATTTTGTATGCTTTCATTCTGTTGTTAGCATAGTTTAATGTACCAATATATTTATTTATTTTAAATCCCGACTGCACTTTTCTTTTGCTCCTCTCCTACAAGTCCTTGTCCCAACTCCTCACTGTACCCCTGTCCAAGCCACCATTTCTGATGAACCAAAAATTTAGAGGTCAGTGAATCCTAATTTCAAACCAGCAATGTATGTGATCTTTAAGTTTATGTTCTTTCAAGGTTGTCTTACTTGTTTCAAGTCCTTTGAAATTACACACCATTATGAAAATAGAATAGCCTGATTCTACAGAAGTGTTATTAACTATTACTAGGGTTTTCGATGGCAACACCATTTAATCTATATTGGTTTCTTTATAGCAATAAATCTATGAACCAGGAATGCCCTCCCTCACCTATTTTTTCTGTCATTATTATATGGTTTCAGGAAAACAAGTGTTTTACTTTAAGTAGGTTAGTTTCCATATATTTTCTCCTTTTATGTTCTCCTGTGATGTGGGGATGTCTTTTTGTGTGCTGTGAATATCAATCTTTAAATAAAGGAGCTGTTTTGGCCAATGGCAGGCACCGTAGAAGAAATAGGTGGGGAATCAGAATAGGTAGTAAAGGAAGGACAGAGTCAGAGACAGATGAACCAAGATGCCCAAAGGAGCAACATGTAAGGAAAACAGGTGAGCCTTGGGCCATGTGGCAGGACAGATTAATGGAAATGAGTTGAGTAAAGATGAAAGAGCTAGCTAGCAATGTATCTGAGCCATAGGCCAAACAGCATGAACTTAATATAAGTGTCCGAGTCATTTCTGTGGGCCTAAGCAGCAGTGGACGGCTAAGGGGTATGGGACTGCAGGTCTAGGATCTGGACCTCTGGCCACTCGGGTCCTGAAAACCATATTGTAACAGTTGGCATCCCAATGTGGGCCAAATACCCACATAAAGCATAAAAAGAGAGCCAGTAGCAGATTTCAAATTTTGAATCTAAAGCAGGTCATTGTACAGAGATAGCATAGTATTCATGCCACATTCAAAATGGGACTGGAAGCAGGGAGCGTAAACTGCAACCAGGCCAGTTTTTGAAGTCTCACAGAAGACTCAATAGAATGTGATTGATTGAACAAAAAGGAAACAAAATTGAAGACAGTTTCTTAGTAGTGAGATTTCTTGGGTCTGCTCTGTTTGCTGGCGGTGAACAGAAATGCTGCCCCTTTAAAAGAACTTAGTGATTCAGTTTTATCTGCAAAAACTGTGTGGCTCTTTAAGAGAGTTTGAGTATTTTAAAAGCTCTCTGGTCAGAAAATGATTAAGGATTCACTATAAAACAGATTCATATATTTAAAAAAAATCCTGTACGTGGGTTACATTACAATGTGTGTAAAATGTACATAGGCTTCAGAGAGAAAAGAAAGAAGGTAGAGAAAGTCCATATAAAGAGAAATAGAGTAATAAAAATATAGTAAGCCATGTAAAGATGGAAAATAGACACGGAATTTGGAATATGGTTATTATTGTGTTTTCTTTTAATTTTTTAACTCTAAATGCGCTAACTGCAGAAAAACAATTGATTGCAAAGGCTGCTAAGTTTAACAAGAATATATATTTTAAAGGTATTCTTGATTTTGAAATTTGTGTCTAAGGATTTATTGCTTTGGAAGAGTTCTGCTTTTGTACCCATGGAAGAAGAGAACCTGTGGATTGCTTCCAGGCAAATATGGTTACATCAAACAAGACCCCCTGAAAATTCTCTGATGGGAAGACCTGGTCACATCAGTTTCAGTGCTGCAGACTAAGATGATCCAGTCATAAGAATCTGTAAGATTGCCAGCGCCTCTTAATCAGCAGGAAGTAGTAATGGAAAACTATGACTAAAATATTGTTTATAAATATTTGTTTTCATTATAAATGGTTGATTGTCATAGTTAATCTCTTTCTAAGAAGAAAACAGGAATATGGTATATGAGTATTTTAAAAAATTAGATTATTGAATTTACTTTAACCCAAAAATCAGCTGTTAGTCTCAAAAAAATTTTGCAGTAGTATGGATTTTGGTTTATTGATTCAAATTTAAGGTCACTTCTCTTATGCTATATATTTTTTTACTCTTGTTTACAGATGATATTGATGTAACTGACTTAAAATTGTAACGTATAGTTAAGAAATGCATGTTAGGATTTTTTAGGTATACAAAGATATATTTCAGTTAGATAGGTAATCTTCAAATACTTCTAAAAACTACAGAATACGGCATTTAAAATATCTTAAGAACTTAAGACTTTTCTGGACAGTGAGACAGTTCTGCTCCTGACTGCACCAATCTACTTCAAGAGAAAAATGGGCATCAAAGAAACTTCATATGGACTTTACTTTCTTTGTGGCAATAGTTAGCCAATGGACAAGAACCTGTTCTTGTATTGACTGCTTGACCAGATGCTGTTTAAACTGGGCATTCAGGTTCCATAGGAAGGTGACCTCTGAACTTTGGCAGAACAAGCTGAGAGGGTCCTTCAGCTTTCTGCTTTGCAGAGAAAACTGTCCGATATTCTTCAGGACACAAGAAGAAGCAACTGATGTACTATACCAGAATGGGCAGAGCAGATCTCCTGCTTCACTGAAATGAAAAAAGACTGTGGGCCTGTAGGCTGAAGATGGAGGCACCAAATTTGTAAAGGAACTTTGGGTGACTGTCCAGGCAGATAGGTGTCATCTCTGTCATTTCTAGATTTTATAAGTTGTTTGCACTTCCAGTTTACTTGGGTAAATATTATATCCTTCTGTCTTTGATGTAGTTGAACATCAGATGTAGATATAGTTTTTTTGGTTATTTTAAGGTATATTATATATGAACTTTAGATTCACAATGATAAGGTAGATGATAGAACATTTTCTTTAATTTTGTTAAATACAAATAGACTAGGTATTGTAACTGTAATTCTTGCTTGGTAGCTATTTTGTTATATGTAATTTTGCTATGTTAAAATTGAAACCTTCCTTTTAAATTAGACAGAAAGGGGGAGGTGATATTGAAATGTCTTTCTTCATGCTGTGAATATTAATCTTTAAATAAGGAAGTGGTTTTGGCCCATGACAGGCACCATAGAAGAAGTAGGTGGGGAATCAGAATGGGTAGGAAAGGAAGGCCAGAGTCAGAGACAGATGAACCCAGATGCCCAAAGGAGCCCTGAATTCTGCTCAATGTGCTGCTGCTTCTCACTCTAGAGGCAGCCACCCCCCTGAATTCTTCTTTCCCAATAAATCTCTGATTGAGGTTTGTTGTTGGGTGTGAGATTTCTGGTTGTGGGCAAGCTCAGCTGTAACAACTTTCCCTGGAGGAGAGGAACAAAACTTTAACCCTTTCTCATAGAGAAGCAGAGTTGTTAGAAGAGGGTAAACTTCCTCTGGAGGGGGATTCTAAGCTGCTATACTCAGGGTAACTATGGCTCCCAAAGTATCCTTTGCTCCCAACTGCCAGGATACCTTTCAATTGAGGTGCAATGCTTAGGCAGGGTCCTGTGAAAAGAAACTAAATTCATTATTAATCCAATTAGGGAATCTCTCACCAGTGAGGTACTGGGAGAACAGACCATCCCTGGGGAGACATATGAATTTACTCTGTACCTGAAGACATAAAACCTTTAGATTATCAAAGCCCCCATATCTCCCACCCTTCTTTCATACCTTCTGCAACCTTAAGAGACAGAGAGAAACAGGCCTAGTATAACCGAATGATGGCTAAAGTTCTTCTCTCTTGCCCTCCAGAAACCATCTGAGAATGAGACCTTGTATTGTGACCCTAGCCACTCATAACAACTACATATAGACCCTGCTTCCTTGATCTGACACCGTGGAATTTCATCCTCTGTTTCTTTATTTTGGGGCTTACCCAACTAAAGGTCTTTTAAAATAAAGAGGTATATGTTAATCCTGTGAAAGGTGTGGATCCCACAGGTGTCCGAGCCCTGGTTAAGGAAGGGCTCATTTTACTATAAAACAGAGCTCACCATGAGTGCCTATCAAGCCCTTAGTTTTTTGTCATGTCATTGATCAGTGGATTCATTAAGAAGGAGCCACAGATACCAACTTGGCTCATGGCATCCAAAAGAAAACAACTGCCATGTGACGTTACTGCAATCCTGCTTAGATTAAGGAAATATCACCTACACTGTGGCTTTTTGTTTATTTTTCTATTTTTTAGTTTTTTGTCTTAATTTTGGCATTATTAAAAATATGATCTATTTACTGGTTTCTAAAGGGGGACTTACGATTTTCTCAGTTGTGTTTCTCCAATGCTGGCCGACAAAGGGAGCTAGAACTTTGAGGTTTGCAGTGGTGCAAGGATATCAGTAAATCAGAGACCTCAGTGGACACCCAAATGTAAGTTTCCAGGAGCTAGACCAGCTGCTGCCAATGGCAGATGTTTCAGCCAAGACAAAAACAGCCCACTTGCTTAAGAAGCTAGAGATGTAAGCCCTGCTGGGCTTACTGCCTGCTTTTTGTTCCTATTATTGCCATACCCGTTTTCCTCTGAAACAGTGTTCTTCCCCCACAATACTCCCTTGCTCCATGCTAATATACTACTGTTCCAGCCCAGTGACACTTGGGATACCTTTGCTTTTGCTTCCACCTTTCAGTCACAACCACAAAGAGAGGCTTAAAAAGAGAAGAGCCCAGTGGCATAAAGCTCTGAGGTTCTTAGATATCTAGTTTGCTGTTCTTGTTATTTTCTGTTTAATAGTCTATAAACAACAGAAATTGAATTATGTGGTAAATTACAAGGATACTCTCCAAATATAGATAGCCCTTTTTAAATAAAAAGAAAGCCACCAAGGTTAAAAAAATGATCAAGGTTAAGAAAATGAACAAGAAATAAGTGAGATCTCAAAGCAGAGCAACTTCTCCCTCCATCCATTTTTATTAACCTGAAACAACATATACCCTGTTTCTCCCCCTTGACCAGCTAGAAACCATCAGAGGTTGTGCAAGGCTGAGGACTGGTGTATTCTCACTAGTTATCACTTGTTCAGATGACTATTAGACATATGCAGAATCCCACACTCCTCTGCCAAAATAAGAGTTTACATTACTGTGAACAACAGGACCTGAGGCCACAGTGTAGCTTTCAGCAAAGAGTAAGCTTTACCTTCTTGGCAGGCTGAGTCTCATCTTCGTCTGCTCTACCGATAAGGTTAGAAGGAACTAGTGTCTTAACTCTAATAGTTCAAGGCTTTTCACTTTAACCTGTCCTGTGATGAGGTTAGAAGGATACTAATAAATATGAATGTACATATAAACTCTCTGCCCTGGCAGGGACTGAACTGTAGATATGAGTAAGTGTGAATCAGTCTCACAATTGGAATCAATCCTGGGTATTCATGGTAATATATTATTTATTTAATAAAAATAGCTTATATAATGTATCACCACAAGTATTTGAGCAATGTGTGCCAAACTCAAAAAAATATATAATATCATTTTCCTAAAAGGCTTTTGCCCATAGAAAGTACACCAACAAGACACACTCCAGTATATTCAAAGTTCTGAAGCCTTAAGGCCAAATACTTCCTTAGTATCAGTTGACGAATAGCTTTGTTATCCTTGATCAAAGGAAGGACAAAAGAGATACTTGTTATATACCAGACTGTCTACCTCCATGTGCACACACATCCACATGCACACAAATTGATTATGAGAGAAGATGAGGAGACGTTTCCAAGTGGACTGTCACACCAAGACTAGTCAGGAAAGATCTGAACTCAAACACTGGTAAAGACAGACACCTCTGCTGCTCTAGTCACGAGTACAGACTGTCACACAGGATGACTTTATAAAGTTTAAGAAAAGCTATACGGCAGAGTAGGAGCAAACATTTTTTCTTTTACTATTGCACTCTAAAAAGAAAAATATATTTCCTGTCTCTTGTCATTTCTTTTTTTTTTTTTTTCTAAAAGTGAGACCTGTCAGACAATACTCAGGTGGGCAAATGTCTACAGGTGTCATGGAGGTCCAGAACCTCAGTTCCAAACAATTGGCTTGAATCTCAATAGCAAGTTTCTTGCCTAAGAGAAGCCACTGAGTTCAGTTTTAGACAGAAGCAAATGCTCATATATCTTCGATTGATAACTTATTCTGGACTGGTTTCATTTCCCGAGAAGCTGGCTCTGAAGAAAGCATTTGGTCCTTACACTTTAGACTCATTATCTTTGTCTCAGTTTCCCCCCAAAATCCCTGACTTGGGTCAGGATGACCTACTGGCTCTGTGACAAAGAAATTAGAACAGCTAATTGGCCTGAGAATGAAGGCATTTTTATTTTGTAGTGAAAGTTTTTGGCCTGTCTGTTCCAGCCTAGACCCTCAGACCTACATGCAGTCCCACAAAAACATAGATACATATTAATTACATGCTGTTTAACCTATGGCTTAGGCATATTGCTAGCTAGTTCTTGCATCTTAACCCATTCTATTTATTTATGTCTGGCCAAATGGCTAGTGGTTTTACCTGTGTTCCATTAAATCTTGCACTCTTGGGCAACAGCTCGCCCCTCTGACTCTGCCCTCCTTCTCCTTTGTCTCTGCTTTGGATTTCTCACCTGCTTCTAAGATGCCTTGCGTAGGCCAAAATAGTCCCTTTATTGTCCAATGACAATTTTCAGCATACACAAAGACATACCACACAAATCCTTTAAGGACAGCTAGTGATTAAAGTATTTCTATCATATATTACTATTATTTATTTAATTATACGGCATTGTCTAGAGTAAAACAGCTAATGGGATACTTATCCATAGAGAGAATTTTTGGCATTGAAGTTTCTCATTAAGTAACTTCAATATGACAAAGTTGATGGTTTCCTTAGCTAAATTCTAGAGAATGTTCAAACATACATTGAAGGATGTTTTCTTATTTAATTGCTGTTTTTCTTAGTATTTACATGTATTCAAAAACAAAAGCACACTGACATAAATCATTTTCTGAATTGGATACAAAGAAAACAAGAGTAATTTAATTGCTTTCAATCTTTGATACAATTAGGAAAAATTCGGAAGTTTTTGTTTTTAAAGAATGGTCCCATTTTTTTTAAAGAAACCCCTGATTAATTCTAAGGTGGAAATAGAGGGAGACAGTATATCTTTCACTCAGTGGGCTGTACACTGCTCTATTCTAGTTGAAACAAGGGGAATAAGTGTCTTCCTTTGTCAAAAACTGCAATTATGAGGTTAACATGAAGGATTTTGGTTCTGTGTGCTTTCTTTTCTACATTTGTTTTTCTTCACCTCAAGGTCATTTTGATAATGTTCAAAGCTCTTGCTAAAATGTAACTTTTTACATGTATGGTTAATTTCTAATTTTATATATGAACATATATACATACTTTGGATTAAATTTTGCTTTATTAAGGAGGTTTGGCACATTATCTTCCAAGCCAAGCAACTGTCATCTTTATGAATTAAATTATGCTTATAAACAAACATTAAACAGCACAGATAATCTGTCTGACTACAAATATCTTTGTGTTCTTTCAGAGAAGGGGGAATGGGCAGGATCATTGTTCCCTTACCTGAATATCCACCCAATCTACCCAGCTAGCATGCAATTCTGTGATAGTTGCACATGGCCTGGTGGGGTTGGGGAGGTATTAAGACAGCTAAGCTTTGAGGAAAGCAGGTCCTCTTATACAGATATGAAACAGCTATCCAAATCAATACCAAAATATTGACATACATGTAACAAATCTTTCTCTGTCCTGCCAGCCAGCTCCCAAATAATGACATGGAGACTTCTTAATTAAGAGTGTTCAGCCTATAGCTTAGACTTGTTCTGAACTAGTTCTTGCAACTTACATCAACCATGTATTGTAATCTACATCCTATCAATGACATCATCTTTCCTCCACCTTGCAGCTCTTGGTTTCCTCCAGGTCCCCTGATGTCTCCTCCATTCCTCTCTTCCTTCCTTTATTACCCCCCCCCCGAAATCCCACTCATACCTCCTGCTAGCTATTGGACATTCTGCTTTTTATAACACCAATCCCAGCAAATACATCATCACATAGGGTAAAAATATTCTACAACATATACAGGGTAAAGACTTCACAGTGTGGTTGTTTTCAAGAGATGTCTGTCATTTGTTCCTCATGCTCTGGACATGATCCTTCCAGATTTATTTGTCCATCAAGGTGAGCTTGGGTAAAACCAAAACTTGGTTTGTCATTGCAGGCCTTAGGAAGAAGGACTACTTCCCCCATTCCTAATTTTCGTAGCAGATGGTAAATTCGTTTGTTCATGTTGCTAGATCTAGTTGTTATGATGTAAAAATTAAAATATATATATTTAGTAGAAAAGAAATGTGTATAAAGGTAAGAATGGCTCGATTATTTGTGCTCAAAATGAAAATAAAGAACTCAAAAGATCATGCAAACCATGGGGCTTTGAGTAAGTTATTTAATGTGAGTTTAGTCAACATCAGGAAGACAAAAATGATGAATATTTCCCTCTTGTCTTCCAAGATCAATTAAGTCCCAAAGGATCATGGGACAGCTCTCAAAATGTACTGTAACTGTAAGGAATCATCTATTCTCTTTTTCCAGGATTCTATGGAGATGCCCCAGAGTGGACAATAACCCTTGTTCAGTCTAAAAAGAGGAAGGACAAAAAAGGGAAAAGTTTCCTCCACACTTTCAAGTGAAAAAAAAAAGGGGGTCAAGCAAAGTCTTTGAATTATTTGGGTACAGCTAGACTAAATGGCAAAGGAAAGGCCAGAGGAGCCAGAAGATCTTCCAAGCCAAAGTGACCCCTGTAAGAAAATGATTAGTGTTGGTTGCCTATATTGCCTTAAGCACTCGTCAGGAACATAAAACCAAAATTAAACTTGTGTTTCTTACCATCTAAGAGACTGCAGTCTTCAAATGTTCTACTTAAACTTATGAGATGCTATTGGACACCTATGGTTTTATCCTTTATAAAAACAAACAAACCACAAAACAAAACCCAAAACAAGGTTTGGGGGAATTTGTTGCATGAATTCTAGTTGTAATAAAGGAAAGTCAGAGCCAGATCTCAGGGAAAGGCTGAAATATCAGAAAGGAAACACCACAGTCAGATCTCACCCAGCGGTCATCCTGCTTCCTCAACCTCACAACTTGAGTCTTCTACTGACTCATCTGTCTTCCTACACTTGCCTTAAGTACCATCTTCACCCAGTTGTTTCACATCCAGGTTAAGATTAAATGTGGGCTACTACTATTTGGTAGTTAGCCTTGAACTCACAGAAACACAGAAAGATCTCTGTCTCTGGAGTTATGGGATTAAAGGCCTGGCACCACCACTGCCTCCCTGGGAGCCTGCAACTCCCTCTGTCAACCAAGCTGGTCTCTAACTCAGATCTGCTGGGATTAAAGGTGTGATGCTCTGATGCTCCTGGATTGAGTATGGGTAGATCTCTTCTCTGATATTCCAGACTGATTTCATTAAATATATAACATATCACCACAAAAATAATTCAGAATATTTGAGTGCCTTTATATTCTGCTATGCAAGCCTACAAAAAATAAGTGATGGGTTTATATTTCTCTTTCAGATTGTCAATCTGAAATCAGATGTCACCCTAAAAAGTGGAAAATAAATTTTATTCAGGCTTGACCCACGCTTTCTGTTCCCTCTGAATGGTGCATCAGAAGAATAAGCAGGGATGTCTATTATTGGGGGCACATTGCAAATGAGGCAATAACTTTAATTGATTTCTCTTACAAAATTTCCAGATGTTCAGATCTTCATGCTGGAACCTAATATAACAAATGACTAATTACACAGTTACATTTTCAACTGTCAAACAAGACTTATAGCAATGTAGATATAGAGAATGCCATTCCTCTGACCTCATCTATAGGGCTCTGATACATGGTCCAGCCATTGGCACTGTCACAATTCACTTTACTGAAGAAGACTTAAACTTATTATAATGTAATGGATTTTCCTCATTAATTTTTCTGTTAATGTTTGCCTCAATGAGATCCAGTGGCCAACATCTCATCTTATTTCTGGCCAGTGAAAGACATCTAAGTTCTTAAGTCAAACAAACAACCTTCTTTGGAGTCTACATCTTATACAACTTGTAGGGAATAGCAGCAAGAAAGAAATCACCAGCCTTGCTAACGTTGCATAGAAAGGAATGGGTTTCTTCTTTTTGTTTTCCCCTAACAAGGGCAAAACTGTCCCACTATTTTCTTAACTTAGGAGACATTATAGTGGTACTAACAGTCTCACTTTTTGTATATTACAGATGCTACCTCACATACTGAGCATGCTCCCAGAATGCACGGTTGTTTTATGTTCTGGAACTTTGCTGTTTATTCCATTTTATTGTGGTCCCATAGATTAAACTTCCTTGAAGCCACTCTACCTGTTGCCCTATATATATTTGTCATGCTTTCAACCAGCATGGAAGAAGTTAGAGCAGTCTGCACCCATAAACTTTTAACAGCAGTTAAAGTTACTTCTGAGAGTGGAGTAATAAGAGCCTGGGAGTTTGGTAGAACTAAAATTATGAACTTCACTGACAACAGACAGGTGTACGTATGGATGGAGGAAGAGAGGGAGAGAGGGTGGAAAGGAGAGACCAAGGAAGAAAAAAGAAAAAGAAACTAAGAGAAAGCAAACCGAATGAAAAGAAACACAGAATCTCTTTTCTCAGCTAAGAAATCTTACTGCTGATTATCCCAGTCTCATAAATTAACAATTGTTATGATTCAGACTCAAGTATAATTTCACTTTCTATTTTGTTCACTAGATCTAACAGATAATGAACAACCTATGCTGCAAGAACATCTGTGAAATGCTAACTTCTAACTCTACACTTAGCATTGTGGGCATTTTTGATTTGGGACTAGAGAAATGAGTCAGAGTTTAAGTTCCAGAGCTGCTCTTGCAGTGGGGCCTTTGTCAAATCCCAGGTTCACATTGGTTTGCACTTAAGTAACTCCAGGTCTAGAGGATCCGATGCTGATCTTTGGTCTTCAGTGTGTGTGTGTGTGTGTGTGTGTGTGTGTGTGTGTGTATGTGTGTGTGTGTGTGTGTGTGTGTGTGTGTATGTGTGTGTGTGTGTGTGTGTGTGTGTGTATACACATGCAGGAACACATAAATAAAATGATTACTAACATAAGGGAAAAATAAAATGGACATTTGAATGAAACTTGAAAGACTTATGCTCTGTTTTCATATCCCATGCAGTCTTCATGCACCATAGAACAAAACGTTAAAATAATTTATTGCATTACAAAGAAAACAAAACTTCCCAAATAACAACAAAGTAACTTTTAAAGGTGGTTCCTTGATGCCAGTAATAGATAAAAAATGAAATTTGACTCTCAAAAGACATTTGAGACATTTGTGAAAAGCCAAAACATATCTTTTGAACAAAACTTTAGTTAAGCAGATGAATATGTTAAATCTCATGGCAAACAAAGATGAAAGAGTATCATAGTAGCACATTTCAAATATGAGATTTCAGTTATCAACAATCAGAAAGAAATGGTGAAATTGTTTCCTTCTTCAAAGAACAAACAATTTAACAGGATGTTTAGTCACACACTGAGTCTATACAATTATACAAGATAATGAAGTATTCTAGAATGAACAAAGAGATTTGGGTATATACATAAAGAAAACCATTAATTTTATAAACTTATCTACATTATAATTTGGAGGTAAGGAATCAGTGTTCTGTTTGTTAGAGGTAAACCCTGAAGTTCTTTTCAACTGTATGTGAACCAGCAGAACCTAAAGGCCCTTTACAGGCAGAATCTGCCCCACCTGTCATAGTGGTTATCTCAATATTATGATGTGAAGACCCAAATGCTAATTGATGTATTATAAGGCACTTAGTGTTAATAAAAAAAGAGACTGAATTGAAGATGAAAATAAAAATAACTCAGTTAAACTAGAAATATTTGAGCTGATTTTTTTTATACCTAATTGCAGTCTACATTTCTGCCTGTATCGAGTATCTTCATGAGGCTGAAAGGCAATAAGCTCTTTTGTGAATTGATTTAAAGATGTTTTCTCAGCATGCTGGCTGCTTTTCTTCTTTGCCCTGGTTATATTCTTACTCACTTTTCATTCCTTTTCTATCTCCCTTTATTCCTCATTGCCTCCATTTACATGCAACCATGAATCACATGATAAGTCTTTGATTCTTTCCTGTTTAGAAAACAAAAAATAATATTTTATATATTTGTGTTCCTGGATACTAGCCATTTGAGATGTTATGAAATAAATACTATGGAGTTTTACCAATTTGCAGAATTAATAAATGGACGAGGATTATACTGTATATCATAGTACCAAAAAGGTCAGTTAAAGATGACGTCCAGTGACTACTCAGTTTTCAAAGAAATGGTAAAATAAGGGTTTGCCAAACCTTAACACAGACTTCTGTGCTAAAGGCAATATCAATAAGCAACTAAAATCCTGTAACTCAATGTTTTTTCTTTGTGGAAGCTAAACAGGGGTCACTACAGGACAAGGCTGTGTTGTATAAAGCTCTAATGTAGTTAATCAGGAAACATGGAGAACAAAAGAACAGAACACTAGGAAAAAAACCAGAAGCTATAGCTATAATTTTGGGAAAATATCACAATGCAGTAATTATGAGAGAATACTAAATAGGTTCTGTGTTCATGTATTTGAAATCTCCATAAAGTGGATCATTTCCTATGAAAACATAAAGAATGAAATTATCTCTATAACAGTGAACAAAATAATAGCGAAAAAATCAGGTAGAAATTATTCTCAAAAATAATGACTTGAGTCCATCTTAATTTAGGATTTGAATCTTCCAAATTCTCACTGAAAATAATTTTATTAAGAACTATATTCCAACAGTACATATTTAAGTCGATTTTTTAAAGTAATTTGGCTATATTGTAAAAGTTAAAAAGTAAGATTTCAGTAAAAGGTACAAAGCTTTATTGGCTAAAAACACATTATACACACTATCTATACTATATGCATTATTGATATATACACTATATATGCACACACCATACACATACACAACCATTTATAGCCTCACATTGAAGATTCACAATGACTAAGGCAGTAATTTCCAAGTATTCCCATCAGTAAAAAAATGATAATCAACAAATACAAAAAAAGTGAGATAATCTCATGTATTTTATTGGATCACATGGCTTAAAGTTAGAATTCAAAAACACAAGTTACAAACTCATGGACAAGTCTATAACCTCATGGAAACTAAATAATGCTCAATTGAATCACACTGGGTCAAGGAAGAAATAAAAAAATTTAAAGACTTTTTTGAATTCAGCAAAAATGAAAGTACAATATACCCAAATTTATGGGACACTATGGGGCAGTACTAAGAGGAAAAGTTAATGGTACTAAATGCCTACATATAGAATACAGACATTGGAGAAAAATTCATACTCGCAACATAACAACATAACTTAAAGCTCTAGAACAAAAAGAAGCAAACTCACCCAGAAGGAACTGAAACCAGGAAATAATCAAACCCAAGGCTGAAATCAGCAATTATGCCTAAAAAGAAAAATAAAAAGAATTAGTAAAGCAGTGAGTTGGTTCTTAGAGAACAAACAACAATACAGATAAATTTTTTTTCTAAACTAATCAAAAGGCATTGAAAGAATATCAAAATGAACAAAATCAGAAATGAAAAGGAAGGTATCAGAACAGACAGTAAGAAAATCCAGAGAATCATCAGGTCTAAAAAAAATGGACAGTTTTCTAAAAAGGTTTAGATTGGTTTCACATAAAAAATTACATCAATATCAGATCAACAATTTAAATAGAATTATAACCTCTAAGGAAAATAGAAGCAGTTATTAAAAGTCCCCAAAGCAAAACAAAATTGTCCAGGGCAGAATTTCAAAGAAGAGCTAACATCAATCTTTCTCGAATTATTATACACAATAGAAACAGAATAAATATTGTCAAACTCTTTTTCTGAGGCTACAGTTACCCTGATACAAAAACCACACAAAGATGCAACAAAGAAAGAGAATTACAAACCAATCTCCCTTCTTAACAGTGATGCAAAGTTACTCAATAAAATACAGGCAAACCGAATCCAGGAACACATCAAAGAAATCATCCAACAAGATCAAGTAGGCTTCGTCCCATAGATGTAGGAATCGTTCAGTATACAAAGATGTGTCATGTAATCTAACATACAAACAAACTGAAAGGGGAAAAAAAGACAAAACACACGATCTTCTCATTAGATAATGAAAAATACTATGACAATACCTCACACCCCTTTATGATAAAGGTCAGTAGTTCTTCTATATTCTAAAGATTAACTGGTTGAGAAATAAATCAGAGAAACATTACTCTTTACAATAGCCACAAGTAATATAAAATAACTTGGAGTAACTCTAGCCAAGCAAGTGAAAGATGTGTAGGACAAGAACTTTAAATCTTCGCAGAAAAAACCTGAAGAATATATCAGATAATCAAAAGATCTTCCAAGAACATAGATAGGTAGAAACAACATAATAAAACAGCAATTTTACTGAAAGAAATCTACAGATGCAATGCAAACTCATCAAAATCCCAACATAATCCCCAAAAGACCTCAAAAGAGCAATATTCAACTTCACATGGAAAAATAAAAAACCCAGGATAGTTAAAACAACCCTGTACAATATAGCAACTTCTGGATCCATCACCACCCCTAGCGTCAAGTCTACTATAGAGCAACAGTAATAAAATCAGCTTGGTACTAGCATAAAAACAGACTTGTGGACTAATGCAATCAAACTGAAGACCCTGACAGAAATATACACATATATATGTGTTACTATATTATATATCTAATAAAGCAGTCTGGAATATCAGATAATATATTTACACACAGTCAATCCAGGAGGATCAGAGAGTGGTAACTCATGCCTTTATTCCTAGCATGGAGTGTGGGGGGGGGGGGGCACAACAGGAGCATGAACAGGGTGTAGAGACCAGAAGTGGTGACCTACTCCTGACCTAGAGTGGTAACCCACACCTTTAATCCCATAACTCCAGAGACAGAGATCTTTCTGTGTTTCGAAGTTCAAGGCTAACTACCAAATAGTAGTAGCTCACATCTTTAATCTTAACCTGAGCGTAAAATAACTAGGCGAAGAAGGTATTTAAGGCAGATATAGGAAGACAGATTCATTCTGTAGCAGCAACAAGGACTGAGACTGAGAAAGATGGAAGATATCAGGGTGAGATTTGATTGTGGCTTGTTTCCTTTCTCTGATATTCCAGCTTCTGTCTGATATCTGTCTGAGTTTCCTTTAATAGACCAGAATTTGTGGGACACTTGGTGCCAAACTTTTAGGCATGAATTTCCAAAATAAATAAATAAACAAACAAAGAAACAAATAAATACAGCCACTTGCCATCAGAGCAACACTTAGCCAGGCTGGCTAGGCTTTCTTTTCTGAGTTAGCCTCTAGCCTTAGGCAGATTAGCCACATGTGTTTCCTTTTCACTTTCATCTGGGTAAGTTTTTCATACAGTGGTTTGTTTCTCCTGGAGTGTTGCAGGGTTTTTATCTCTTTCTGGACCCCGCCTAGGGCTGCTATCACATTAAGTAGCTGCCCCACTTCACAGTTACTGACAACTAGATTGGCAAATAAATCGGATTCTATTAAAAAGAAGAATTCGTTTAAGGTAATGGAAGCTACTTGGTCTTTCTGTGATCTTACTCTGGATAATTTGATATTGGAACCAGTAAAGGAAAAGAGAAATAAATAAATTCATATTGGTTTTCATGAATATCACTTGTCTGAATACTTCTATTTTATTATTTAAAAAGTCAATTAATATAAATGCTAAAAAGAAAACCTTAGAAAAGCCTCTTCAGAGAGAACACAAAGATATTCAAGCCCAAACAGAGAAATATAAAAACCCAATTTAAGCAATGTCTAATGAGATTACACAAAACAACCTAAGGTTATCAAACAGCCAACATTAATATATCCAGCAACCTTAAAGACATCACAAAATGATAAAACTTGTACAGAAGTTAGTTGGTCTCCAGTACAAATTTTAGAATTAAGAAGAGTCAGAGAAGAAATTGTGACATGTGTTATGCACTCACCATTTGTAAAATAATAATAATAATAATAATAATAATAATAATAATAATAATAATAATAATAAACAGCTGCTCATCATATAACTGAATTATCCTTAAAGACTGGTTAGATATAGTTACTGATGTTTTGGAAGCTGGGCTACTTTTACAGTGGAAAAGATGATGGAGGGATGAAGCTTAAAAAATAGAATGAAGAAGCAGAACCAGAGGCAATAGAAGTCTCTTAAAACCAACATCTTGCGGAAGGAGATTTTGCTGGTATAGAAAGGCAAAACTTATATGATGTGTATAACCTGGATTTATGACTTATGACAGAATTAAATTCATAGGATTGGATTGAAGAGAAAGGAAAGAAAACTGCATCCCTCACAAAAGTAATTCAAAACTCAAAAGAAACTTTTTATGGACTTTTTGCAGAGATTAACTGCAACATTAAAGAGAATGGTACCAGATTCAGAAAATAGGCAAATAATAACTGAATCTCTGGCTTTTGAGAATGCTAATTGGCAATGTAAAAGGATAATTAGACCTTTAAAGGCAAGGTCAGAACCCTTGAAGGACTGGATTTGTAGGACAATTTATCTAAAGCCTTATGACTGTGATGATATCTGAGTAGGAAAGGTTATTTCTAGATCTATAAGAAAACGTCAAAATGTTAAATGTTACAATTGAGGAAGGAACGGTCACATAAAAAAGAGATTGTAAACAAGGAGTTCCCAGAAACAGTGCCTTTGTTAGGAATAATCTCAAGAAAATGCTCCTTCCTTCTGGAGTATGTAGAAGTATGGCAAAGAGAGGCACTGGACGAGTGGGTGTAGGTCAACAAACAACAGACAAAGTAAATTTCTTCCTTTGGGAAACACCTCCAATGAGGATTTCAAAAGCCCCCATATCAAATCCAGTTCAATCTTCCCCTGCCATCCTGGAGGAAACACCTTCCCAGAACAATTAAAGAAATTAAAACCTATTCTAAAAAGACATACTACAATGAATGATAGAAAATCTAAAGAAAAGGAAAAAAATCAGTAAAAATTATATAGCAAATAATTTGTCAAACTTCTATTAATGAACAAAGGCCAAAGTTAAAAGTACAAATACATGATGTTATTATTGAAGTTTTATTGGACACAGGTGCAGATGTAACGATAATTTCACCAGACTCTTGGCATCCAAATTGGCCCCTTCAGAAGGTAAATATTCAGTTTTTGGGAATTGGGTCATTATCCCAGGTAAACTATAAATTTATGGGGATGGGATTTACTACAACAATGGAATACACAGAATAACATTTCTCCAAACACAGAAATAAAATGTAAACTAATACATGTTTCCATGAGCAACATTAGAAGGTATTATGAGAAACAGTCCCAAACCATTCAGGTTGTACAGAAACAAGGCACAACAGCTGCTGATCTTTCAAAGACACCAACAGCACTGCCTTTAAAATGGCTAACAAATGAGCCTATATGGGTTCATCAATGGCCTTTAACAAAAAAGAAATTGCAGGTTTTATAGCAGCTGATACAGGAGCAGTTGAATGCTTATCATATTGAAAAATCAACCAGCCCTTGGAATTCTCCTGTATTTGTTATTAAAAAAAAAATCTGGTAAGTGGAGAATGGCACTAGATCTAAGGGCAATAAACAAGATGATTTGAACAATGGTATCTCTACAGTCTGGAAATCCTTTGCCTTCTCTGTTACCTAAAGAATGGCCTATTATAGCTATTGATTAAATGACTGTTTCTCTAAGAATAAGACAAAGAAAATTTTGCCTTTACAGTGTCCACTTATAATAATTCTTGGCCTGTAAAGAGGTATCAATAGAGGGTCCTCTCTCAAAAAATGCTGAATAGCCCCACTCTGTGCCAATATTTTGTAAAAAAGCTATTAGAGCAAATATGATTCAAATTCCCACAATGTGTAATTTATCGTTATATAGATGATATATTGTTGGCTGATTCAAATATTGATACCTTAGGAAAAAATATTTGAAAAGTGAAAAAAAATTCCTACTTGGGGATTACAAATATCTCTGTAAGAAGAGATTTCATTAATTATTTATGTTACTATATGGGCCTACAAAAAATTAGAACCTAAAACGTACAAATCAGAAGAGAGAGATTGAAGACACTTAACGATTTTCAAAGATTGTTAGGAGACATTGCCAATTTATGACCCACTATTGGAATAAAAAAGTAATGAAATGAATAACTTGTTCAAAATCTTAAATGGTGACAAGGACTTGAATAGTCTGAGAAAATTTTCTTTGGAGATATGTTTCAAATTTAATAAAAATAGTCTGAGATATCAGAGGGATCCACCCACAGTCAGTCTAGGGGGATCAGACAGTGGTAACTCACACCTTTAATCCTAGCACAGGAAATACCTGGGAGTGGTGACCTATGACTAAGGTGACCTGAGTTTGAGGTCATCTTAGTTTACAAAAGTTCCAGGCTCCCAGGAAGGCAGTGGTGGTGCCAGGCCTTATCTCAGTGAAGGAGGTATTGAAGACAAGCATAGAAAGACACAGAGGAGGCAGAAGAAGCCAGGAGGAGCAAGGCTGAGGAAGCTGGAAGACAGCTGGGTGAGATCTGACTGTGGTGTTTACTCTTTGATATCTCAGCCTTTTCCTAAGATCTGGCTCTGTGTTTCCTTTATTCATACAACAATTGTCACCTGAAGCTGAGTGAGAATTGGCTTTGGAGGAAAAGAAATTATAGGATGCATATGGGATTATGTGGATTCACACTTAGTTGCATTCCAGTTATCTTACCCTCTAAGCATTCTCTTAAGGAATTTTAATGCAAAGGGAAAATATTATATTGAAATGGATGTTTCTACTATATAAACCGAGTAAGAAATTAAATACATATGTGGAAATGACTTCTGTATTGATTTTTAAAGGAAAATTAACTTTGCCAATGGACAGGAAATGGACCAGCAGAAATTGTTGTACCTTTAATAAAGAAATTGACCATTTCTGGGAAGAAATTGACCTTGGCACAGAGACTGACGTAATTTTGGGGGAGATATTAACAACAAATATCCTCAAAGTAAAAGACTGAATTTCTTAAGAAAACTAATTGGATTCTTCCTCATGTTGTATGACATAAATCAGTTTCAGGAGCACCCACATTTTATAGCAATGCTAATGAGAAAGGAACAACAGCTACTGAAAAGCATTGGCTTATAGAAAAACAAAACAGCTGAGCTAAATCTGTCTACTTCAAAGATGTATTGACCTCAGAATGAAAGCCAGGATATGTGCTACATAGAAGAAAGGGTTTTCCTTTTTGTTTCTACAGGTGAAGAAAAACTATGGATACCATAAAAATTAATACTCAATTTGAACTGGAGAAACTTTATGAAAATAAAAATTTATGGCTCATCCATTCATATTACAATTCTTTAAGTTGTAAAAAAGGGGGGTTGGGGCGGTTTTTTGTTTTTTGTCTTTACAGAAGCAAAAGAATATTGGACCTATTGATACCAGCATAATATACAATGTAACATCTCATTGCTTAACCTCTAGATATCCTTATTGTAAGAAAAGTTAATTCCCAGTTCAATTATAATTTAAAGCTGGCTTTACAGTTGGAATGTGCCTCTCTTCTTTTCTAAAACTGAGCATAATTGTGAAAGGAAAATGCAAAATCTCTGTATCATATCAGAACAGCCACCTGATGTGGGACAGAAAAATAACTAAAAATAAGGGACTATTTTATTGTTACTAATCCAATGCTGAATAAATAATTATTTTAGAATCTATATGACCTATACCTTTAATCCCATAAATCCAAAGACAGAGATCTTTCTGTGTTTCTTTGAGTTCATGGCCTAACTACCAAATAGTAGTAATGCACACCTTTAATCTTAACCTTGATGTGAAACAACTTGTCCAAGAAGGTATTTAAGGCAGGTGCAGAAAGACAGAGACTGAGGAAGCTAGAAGACAGCTGGGTGAGATTTGACTGTGGTCTGTTTCCTCTGTCTGATGTTCCAGCCTTTCCCCAATATCTGGCTCTGAGTTTTATTTAATATAAACAGAGTTCATGCAACATGCATATGAACACCTGATTTTTGATAAAGAATCCAAACTGTACCGTGTAAAAAATAAAGCATCTTCAACAAATGGTGCTGGCATAACTGGATGTCAACATGTAGAAGACTGAAATAGATACATATCTATTGCCCTGCACAAAACTCAATTCCAAGTAGATCAAAGACTTCAACATAAATGCACTTATTTTGAACAGGATTAAAAAAAAGTAGAAAATATCCTTGAATGAGTTAGCACAGGAGACCACTGACTAAATAGAATACCAGTAGGTACAGGTGCTAAGAGAAATGATTAATAAAAGAGACCTCCTGACACTGAGAAGCTTCTGTAAGGCAATAGACACAGTAAATATGACAAAACTGACTACAGATTGGAAAAATCTTCCCCAAACCCACATATGACAGAGGCTGATCTCTAAAATATATAAAGAACTCAAGAGAGACTAGACATCAAAATACCAAACAATCCAATTAAAAAATGATCTACAGAGCTAAACAGAAAATTCTCAAAAGAAGAATCTCAAATGGCTAAAAGACATTTACAGAACTTCTCAGAATTCTTAGTCATCAGGAAAATATGAATCAGAACAACTCTGAGATACCATCTTGTACCTGGAAGATTGGCTAAGATCAAAAACACTAATGACAGTATATGATGGAGAGGATGTGAATTAAGAAGAACACTTTTCCATTGTTGGTGGGAGTGTCAACTTGTTCAGCCACTTTAGAAATCAGTATGGTGACTTCTCAATTAGGAATTAATTTACCTCGAGACCCAACGATACCAATCTTAGCTATATACCCAAGGAATGCTCAATCATACTATAAGGACACTTGTTTAACTATATTCACAGAAGCATTATTCATAATAACCCGAACACAGAAACAATCTAAAAGCCTCTCAACTAATGAATAATAATGTCGCACATATACACAATGGAGTGTAGTGGGATTCAGGCATCATTTAGTGAAGCTTAGAGGCATATCTCTGAGGTATCAGGACCAGAATGGTGCATGGCCAGACTCCTTTGAGATCCGGGGAACACTGATATTCCTTCCTGTTTTGCTCCTGCTTTCTCAGGGAGCAGATCAGCCATCCAGTGTGGGACAGCTTCACTCTCCAAGAATTGTCCTAAAGTTCAATTTGTATCATGAATGTTTATGGACTCTTCAATAAACATTAATCCTTTATATAACATGTTACAAATATGGCAGCCAGCATCAGGCTTGAACCTACAACTCTGAGATTAATAGTCTCATGCTCTACATTATAAATGGTTAATGGTCATAGTTAATCTCTTTTTAAAAGGAGGGACTATAATATAGGAATGATATTTTTACTCATCAGTAAAAAAAAAAATGACACCATGAAATTTGCAGGTAAATAGATGGAAATAGAAAAACACTTCATCTTGAGTGAGGTAACTAAGACTCAGAAAGACAAACATGGTATGTATATACTCACCGATAAGTGGATACTAGAATTAAAGCAAAGGATAAGCAGACTAGATCAAAGAGCTCCAGAGAAGCTAGATAACAAGAAGGACCCCAGGCAGGACTCCTAGATCTCCTTGGAAAGGGAAAGTAGAAGAGAATTCTTGAGTAAACTGAGGTGTGAGTGTACAATAGAGGGGAGTGGATAGGGGATGAGTTCATAAGGGAAGAGGATGGTCAAGCTGGAAGAGGATGGTGTAGTAGGAGGTTTCTGGTCCGGACTTTATGGCCTAACCTCAAGGTTTAGGCCCACAGACCCACAGACCCACAGACCTGCAGAGACACACAGATGCTTACAAGTTTTAGGCTGATTGGTCTAAGGCCCAGGCATATAACTTGCTGACTCTTTACCCTTAATCTAACCCATGACTCTGATCCTGTTCAGCCATGTGGCTCAGTACCTTTTCTTAGAGCAGCATAGTTGTGATGTGGGAATGTGTTTATGTATGCTGTGAATCTCAATCTTTAAATAAAGGAGCTGTTTTGGGCCATGGCAGGCACCATAGAAGAAGTAGGAGGAGAAATCAGAGCTTAGGTAGGAGAAGCAGGGTGGAGTCAGGCAGATCGAGCCAGCCACCCAAGGAGCAACATGTAAGGAGCATGGGTGAGCCACACGGGCCACGTGGCCAACAGATTAATAGAAATGGGTTGATTTAAGATGTAAGAGCTAGCTAGCAATGTGCCTGAGCCATAGACCAAACAGCATGAAGTTAATATAAGCGTCTGAGTCGTTTCTGGGGACCCGGACGGCTGGGCGGCTAAGCGGTCTCGGGCGGCAGGTCTGTGGGTCTTGGACCTCTGGCTGCCCGGGACCCGAGAAACCTCACTACTACAGTCCCCGAGAACCCACTACAACATAGTTGTCCTCTGCTTCTTCCGCCTTCTCTCTGGCATTCTGCTCTGTGCTTCCTGTTCTCAGAGTTTTCTTACTCTGGTAGCTCCGCTCATACTTTCTGCCTGCCTTTGGCCAATCAGTGCTTTTCATTAAACCAGTGGGTGGGATAATTATTTACAATGTAACAACATAATTTCCCATGGAATTGAGTGGGAGTGCAATGTAAGATATTTCTTAATATGGGGTTAGAAAGACATTATGGGTTTTGGGAGAAACTTGATGCTATGGAAATTCCAAGGAATCCACAGAGATGACCCCAGCTTAGACTACTAGCAATAGTGGAGAGAGTACCAAACTAGCCTACCCTGCTAATCAGATTGGTGAATACCCTGTCATCACAGAGCCTTCATCTAGTAACTAATAGAAGCAGATGCAGAGATCCACAGCCAAGCACTAGGGTGAGATCTAGAGCCCAGTTGAAGAGAAGAAAGAAGTGGGGTCAATATCATAATGGGGAAATCTATGGAAACTAATGAAATTTAGACTGACAGCTGTGGACCCTGCATGTGATGTGGGAATGTCTTTCTGTATGCTGTGAATATCATTTTTAAATAAAGGGACAGTTTTTGCCTATGGCAACCACCATAGAAGTAGGAATAGAATTGGAGCATATGTAGGAGGAGGGCAGAGTCAAGAGAGACCTGATCCAGTTTCTCAGGATTCAACATGTAAACATGTAAGGTAGCACAGGTGAGCCACAGGCCATGTGACAGGACAGATTAATGGAAGTGGGTTGAATTAAGATGAAAGAGCTAGAAATATGCCTAAGTCATAGGTCAAATAGCATAAAATTAATATAAGCCTTTGTGTGGTTATTTGGGGCTAGTCTGGGACTGCAGGTCTGTGGGTCTGGACCTTTGGCCAGAAGGGGCCAGAAACCTCTTGTTACATGCATAGGACCCCTGAATGTGGGAAACAGTTGTGTACGTTGGTCTATTTGAGGATCCTCTGACATTGGGATCAGGATCTATCCCTGGGGCATGAGCTGGCTTTTTAGAGACCATTAACTGTGGTAGAATGCCATGCTCAGCCTTGTTACAGGGGGAAGAGATGAGAGGGGAATCTGTGGTTGCTATGTAAAATAAATAAAAAATTCTTAAATTAAAAAAATGATACACATATGAGTTAATGTTAATTAGCTTCATTGAACTGTTCCAAAAAATATGTTCAACTTTATCATTAAAAATAATTTTAAAAGTTAACAGAAGTTGTGAGTTTGTGTTCTCAGTGATCGTTCACGTTTGTTAACTTTTCAGTTTTAATTTTTTTTCATCTTTGCCTATATGTTTAGTAATGTTTATTCTCAACTGAAGAAATTCCCATGAAAATTTACCTCATCTAATTAAACATGCAAGGACTGGTCTGGTGTTTATAAATAGGCTTAATTCAAGTTTCCAATACTGATTGATTTCTTTATGCTGCATTATTTGAAAAGGGTAGCCATGGTTTGCATCAATTTTACCACACACTTAGCAGTCAATATTGAAAGAGTTTCAATAAAAAACACACTTATATTATGTGTTATCGAGGGTGATTTTGTTCACAGAGGTAAACTAGAGCCAGGAGGCATGTTCAGAAGATGTGCACCTACTCAAAGCACTGTACATGTGAATTATCAAAGGCACTACTTGCACATTTCTGACAATTCTGTGGGTTTATTTTGGTGGGAGGGGTGACTGATTGGTTATTGCTTTGCGTTTGGTTTTGAATTGACCATAGGTAGCCCAGATGTTCTTGTTGTTTAAGTCCCCCTGCCCTAGCACTCTGGTAGCTAGGACTACTGGAGTGTGCCATCAAGCTTTGGCTTTAATTCTCTTTCAATTGTTTTACAGCATTAGCTACTCATTGTCCCAATTTTAGAAACATTTGCTAAATGCTAAAATGTATTTTAATGAAATTGAACTATTATCACATTTAAATTTGGGAGTATTGGGATGTAATTCATAATTATTTTGGTTTTTAAAATTGCTGCCGATTCACCTTCTTGATTAGACTTGAGATCTCTTTTCTTCCTCTTGCCCTTCACATATTTTCCTCTCATTTATCTTTCTCCCCTTTTCTTCCTCCTCCGCTCCCTCCTCCCTTCCATTGTTTTTAATCTATTGAAGAAGTTTCTTTACAAAGTACTGTTTAGTCAGACCCGTTGTTTTTGGCATTAATTATTTTCTATTGTTCTGTAAGTAGTTCCTTGATGATTGTCTCCTCCCCACTAAAATATATAGACGCGTGACCCCTCCAGGCAAACAGATATTTCCTTATACAATACTGGAAGATGTCGGTGACTACTCTATGGCAAGACCTTGGGAAATGCGTGAAAGTCAATGCATATTTTGTGGATGTTGTCAAACGCAAAATGCTGCGAACTGTAATTCCCACTATGTGACATTCTGGGATAGGAAATCTGAGGTGTAGTAAAAATGTCAGTGAACATACACTATACGTTTCGAAGTGCTTAGGGGCATGATGAATGGTCAAAGGAACAAGTGCCTACTTGCACTCAGACAAATAAATAGCGCTATGATGCCATGTTAAAAACTAGTTTTAAAACAAAATGATTATCTTTCTTAAGGCTATACAAGAAAGCTGCTGTATTTTGATATAATTATTGGCAGAACTAGTCTTGACTCAAGGTTTCTTACTTTGTTTTTAGGGTTTTTGTTTAATTTTCTATGTTAATCTTCTATCTTCCACAAATTTTGGAACAATTTTAGATTCAGAAAACTTGAAAGAAAGAATCAGAGATTCCAATATCCTTATTCTCTCACACATACATTTGTTCCTTAATTTTTAGTTTTGGTAATTGTACATTTATGAATTGATGAGCTTCACCATCATATCATGATACTTTTATCTATGGGTTTAACAGGAGCCATGCTTTCTATTTTCACTAGATTTGCAAAACTGTGCCCAGAAACACTTTGCATATATCTTGTATCCAACTGCAATTGTCCTTTTGAAACTTCTCTTTTGATTGACAGTAAGAAACTATAAGTTGCATAACATCAAGATCCCTGTCGGAGACTCTAGACTTAGAGTGTTGATAGTATAATAATGTAGTCTCTTCAGTTGTCATTTACACACATTTCAAGTACTTTACATATATTCTTGATTGGTTTTACTTCTTTATTGTTGTTGATATTGGATTAATAGTCACTGATTTTAACCATAGGTATTGCTTTGTAGTTAACTGTTACTAAGGAGTTAATAAATTTTATTTACCTACAAGTAATACAGATAATTACAAGCTTATAAATCTATACAAATTTTATCTTTTACATTTACATTCTTACAATATGGGGAATAAATGTCTTTTAAAATATATTGTTTCAATATGGGATAAAGTCTTTTTAATAAGGCAAGTAACTTCCAGTATGAATTATATAGTGGTTTAACAATTCATCTGTAATTTCAAGTCTTATATGGGTATATATACTTTGTGATATTTTTTTATTATACTTATCTGCTTTCAAAGAATTACTTGATAACAATTTTTCAAGATATAACATTAGAGAAACCTAATAGTATGGCCTTAAGTCTTGATTCTGCACTTATCAGCAATGTCACTGTAGAGAACATATCATTTGGAAGTTTAGTCAAGATAAAGCTCATTTACCCTTGATGTTGAGTTGCACACAGTTATATCTATCTTGGCCTTCTGGGAGAAACTCTTGACCTTTTCCAGCTTTAAAAATTCAAATGTAAGTTTTTAAAAATTCAATAAGTATGTCTCTATGGACTAAAATGAAGTGTGATACACTTAGTCTTTCAATGGAAATATTCACATCACAGGCTGTTGCAAGAACTGAGACCAACTTATACTGCAAAAGTGATGTGTAGAAATATTGTTTACATGTGATGATGGTGTGGCAAAATTTACTTGATTGAGTCAGGATATAAATGCTTGAAGCAGGCAAGAACACAAAGATATTCAAAATGAACACATTGGGTTCATCAGCTTAATGTTCATTAAACCACTGGGCCAGTGAACACATACATACTGGATATGGATTGACTCTTTTAATTACCAGTGCCTAACCTACGCATGATCTTATCTGGTCTTTTGTAGAATTTTTCTTTCTACAAACTGAACTTCTAAAAACATTAGGCAAGAATCAATTATACTTTCTCATTGTGACTGTCTCCAGTCTTTTGATCATCCATTTTTAATTTCTGTTATTATAAAATTTCAGTAACTCTCGTACTACTTGTCTACCTGTTTTTTTCCAGAATTACACTAAATCACCAGTCCTAGAATAGTCCTAGTTAGCCCTTATCTGTCACCATATCATGAACACATGCTTATGTCACAGCTCTATGGTGTTCTGCGGTTGATTGAGTCTCTGGTTTGTGCTATTTTGGACCTCTCATACTTCTAATTGCACTTAGCTTTCAAATGTCCTTTCTACTTCCCACAGTGATCCAGTGAGCAAAACCTGATTCCACTGTTGCTTCCAGCAATCATTTTCCTTCAGTCCTTGTACTTGTATGTTCTCCTCACCTTGAAGGAGAGAATGTCAGGAAATAATCCATCTCAGGGCTGAAATCAATAAAATTGAAACAAAAAGAACAATACAAAGAATCAATGAATCAAGGAGGTGATTCTTTGAAAAAGGTAACAAGATAGATAAATGAGAAACACTTATCTAAACTAACCAAAAGGTAGAAAGAGAGATAGGGAAGGAGAATCTAAATGAACAGAATCAGGAATGAAAAGGGGAACATAATAACAGACACCCTGGAAATCCAGAGGATTATAAGGTCATAATTTGAAAATCTATATTCCACTAAACTTGAAGACATGAACAAAATGGACAGCTGTCTAGAGAGGTACCTTTACTAATGTTAAATCACAACCATATAAATTACCTAAATAGACCTATAACCGCCAAGGAAATTGAAGCTCTTATTAAAAATCTCCCAAGCAAAAAACGCCTAGGTCTGGATGGTTTCAGCGCAGAATTCTAACATACATTTAAAGAAGAATTAATATATATACTCCTCAAATTGTTCCATACAATAGAAAGTGGAGAAATATTGCTGAACTCTTTTTATGAGTCTATAATTGCCCTGATACCCAAGCCACTCAAAGATGCAAGAAAAAAAGTACAGACCAATCCTAATGAACATTGATGCAAAAAATACTCAATAAAATACTGTCAAACTGAATTCAAGAACGTATTAAAAAATCATCTACCATGATCAAATAGGCTTCATCCTAGAGATGCAGGGATGGTTCAACATACGAAAAACTGTCAAATATCATCCATCATATAAACAACCTGAAAGAAAAAAAAATAGGACACAATCATCTCCTTAGATGCTGCAAAAGCCTTTGAAAAATCCAATATTCCTTTATGATAAAAGTTCTGGAGAGATCAAGAATACAGGTAAAACACCTAAACTTAATAAAGACAATATACAATAATCCAGCAGCCAACTTCAAATCAAACAGAAAGAAACTCAAAGCAATCCCACTAAAATAAGCAACAAGATAAGACTGGCCTCTCCCCTGCTATCCATTCAATATAGTTCTCAAAGTTTTAGCTAAAGCACTAAGAGAACAAAGGGAGATTAAGGAGATACAAATTGGAAAGGAAAAAGTCATACAATCTCTAATTGCAGATAATCTGATAGTGTTCATAAATGACCCACAGAATTCTACCAGGGAACTCATACATCTGATAAACACCTCCGGCAATATAACAGGGTACAAGATTAACTAAAATACTCAGTAGCCCTCCTATACACATGATAAAAGAGCTGAGAAAGAAATAAGGGAAATATCACACTTTACAATAGCTGCAAAAAGCATTAAATATCTTGGGGAAGCTCTAAGCCAAGAAGTAACAGACCTGTTTGAGAAGAACTTTAAGTCATTGAAGAAAGATACTGAAGAAGATATCAGAAAATGGAAAGATTCCCTATGCTCCTCGATAGGTAGGATCAACATGATAAAAATGCCAATTTTTATCAAAAGCAATTTACAGATTTAATGCAATTCCCATCAAAATCACAACACAAGTTTTTACAGACCTTGAAAGAAAAATCCTCTACTTTATATGGAATCACAAGAAATCCAGGATTGCCAAAACAATCCTGTTTAATAATAGAACTTCAGGAGGCATCACCATCTCTGACTTCAAGTTTTATTTGTAGAGCTACAGTAATAAAAACAGCCTGGTGTTGGCATAAAACAGACTTGTGGAAAAACAAAATTGAATAGAAGGCCAGACCTTAATTCATACACCTATGAACACCTAATTTTGATAGCATCTTCAGTAAATGGTGTTGGCCTAACTGGATGGTAGTATGTAGAAGAATTGAACTAGATCTATATCCATCACCCTACACAAGATTCAAGTCCAAGTGGATCAAAGACCTCAACTTAAACCCAGCTACACTGAACTTGATAGAATAAAAAGTGGTAAATAACCTTCGCTGCATTAGCACAGATGACCTCTTCCTAAGTATAACACCAGTAGCATAGATGCTAAGAACAACAATTAATAAATGCTTCTGTAAGGCAAAGGACACAGTCAATAAGACAAAACAACAGCCTACAGAATGGGAAAAGATCTTCACCAACTCTACATCTGGCATAGGACTGATCTCTAAAATACAGAAAGAATTCAAGAAACTAGGGTCCAAAAGCCCATATAATGCAATTAAAAATGGGGTACAGAACTAACGCAGAATTCTCAACAGAAGAATTACAAGTGTGTGAAAGACATTTAAAGAATTGTTCAACATCTTTAACTATCAGAGAAATGCAAATCAAAACAACTTTTCATACCATCTTACTTATGTCAGAAAGGTTAAAATAAAAAACACAGATGACAGCCTATGTTGGAGTAGACTTGGAGCAAGGGGAACACGCCTCCATTGCTGGTGGCAGGAGTAAAAGTGTACAAACACTTTAGAAAGCAGTATGGAAGTTCCTCAAAAAATTGGCAATCAATCTTCCGAATGATCCAGCAGTACTATTATTGGTTATATACCGTAAGAAGGAAAGAAAGATTATAAAAACAGTAAACAAAAATAAAGAGGCAAATCATAGAAAAAAAAGAAACAGGATAATTTAAGTTAGAAAAGTTGGCTAGAAATAACTAAACTAAGGCCAGGCATTTATAACTACTAAGAACTCTCTGTGTCACGATCTGGGAGCTGGTTGGTGGCCCAAAGGAAAGGCATGGAACACTCAATGCAGGCAATACTTATGAATGTACTCAGGAAATTTTATTACAATTATAGTCTTGTTACTCCTTGCATGTATTTCACAGTCTACCTTCAATTTTATATTTTCAGCTTCCAAATCCTATTAAATTGACCTACTGTTATTGAATTGACCTCTCATTATTCCCCCTTGCCACCTTACTTATAGATATATTTTAATTTATTTAGGAAATATTTTTGTGCACATGTTTAATACAAATCTATCTAATGTCACTGTACTCAATTTATCTTACACATAAATGTGATCTATGGGGATTGGGGAATATTGCAAGAACTCTAGTTAGTATATAATGAAAACCTGAAATATCAGAAACAAACCATAGCCTGTTTCCAGGAATCTTCAAACTGAATGCCTCTGGGAAAGATGAAAACCCTCTTCTCTTTCTCTGCCCAGCTCTCTTAACTTCTTTCCACATTCCTAAGGGTGGGATTAAAGGTGTCGGTTGCTCCTCCCTGACAGGGCTTGGTTCCGTGGTTAATTCTGATATTCAGATGAATTTTCCTAAATATATATCATCACAAGAATAGGTCTAGCTAGAGAAAACAAAAGTTAATTTATTTTGTTAGAAATTGTAATATTGTCTAAAGAATCTCCAAGAAGCTTATACTGACAACCATATTGATTATACTGACTACAAACCACATACACACACACACACACACACACACACACACACACACATACATACACACACGTGCATCTACACACAGCACATTTTGCCTATTTTGAAATAGTCAATACTTTCTTCTTTATTTCTGAATTTAATGAGTGCATTTGTTCTTTCCTATACCTTGTAATGATGGTTAATCTCATTTTGTTGGGATTAAAAGTTGCCTAAGAGATGAATACAAACACATTTCTTTATGTGTATCTGTCAGTGCTTTTCCAGAGAGTTAACTAAGCAAGAAAGGCCCTCTCTCAATATGGCTGTCATCATCCAGCTGGAAGGAGATCCTGATGAAAGGAAGGTGAAGAAAGAATCATAGGCACAGAAGTCAGGTCCTCTGCCTGTTTCCACCAGCTGCCTCATCACAAACTTACAGTAACAGAATATCTGAAAGCTTCCCAAAAAACCTTTAGGTAGTTTCAGAGTGATTGTGGGAATATATTTGTGCGTACTGTATCTTTAAATAAAGGAGCTGGTTTAGGCCATGGCAGGTACCATAGAGGAAGTGGGAAGAGAGTCAGTTCAGGTAATAGAAGCAGGGCGGAGTTAGAAGCAGACCGCGCGGAAGCCGCCCAAGAGACAACATGTAAAGAACACTGGTGAGCTACGGGCTGGGCCCACGTGGCCCGCAGATTAATAGAAATGAGTTGATTTAAAATGTAAGAGCTAGCTAGCAATGTGCCTGAGCCATAGGCCAAACAGCATGAACTTAATATAAGCCTCTGAGTTATTTTTGGGGACCCGGGCGGCGGTGGGTTCCTAGGCGGTCTCGGGCGGCGGGTCTGTGGGTCTAAGTCTCCGGACGCCCGGGACCGAGAAACCGCACTACAACAGATGGCGCCCAACGTGGGGCGATTATCCACTTAGAGCCTGACAAAGATTAAAAAGAGTTCTAGATCGCAGAAATTGAGCCAGGGCAGCTTCCAAATTGTGTGTGTGGAGCGGGTCTTTGTACAAAGAAAGCATGGTCCGGGTCACATTCAAAATGGCGCCGGCGGGCTGTCGGCAGTCAGTGTAAGCTGCAGCTACAACCAGTCTCACAAAAGACTCAGTAACATGTGATCGATTTTAGATTTCTGCCTATTTTGAACAAAAAAGAAACAAAGACGGTTTCTTAATAGCAATATTTTTCGGGGTGTGCTCTGTTTACTGGCCACGAATAAATACACGGTCCGTTTAAAAAAAAAAAAAAACTTAGTGATTCAGCCTAATTTGCAAAAACTGTGCTTCTTTTTGGAGAATGTATTTTAAAAGCTCTTAAGGTTAGAAGATGATTAAGGATTCACAATAAAACAGATTCAGATAAAAAGAAAACCTGTAAACGGGTTACAATGTTTATAAAAGGTACATAGGCCTCAGAGAGAAAATAAAGAGGTTAGAAAAAGTTTTTAAAGCGAGAAATAGAGTGATAAAAATATAATAAGCCACGTAAAGATGGAAAATAGACACAAAATCTGGATTTTGGTTGTTATTGTGTTTTCTTTTAATTTTTTAACTGTTAATGAGCTAACTGCAAAAAGACAATGGATTGCAAAGGCTACTAAGTTAAACAAGAATGTATATTTTAAAGGTATTTTGATTTTGAAATTTGTGTCTAAGGATTTATTGCTTTGGAAGAGTTCTGTTTCTGTTTCCACAGATGAGAACCTGTGGATTGCTTCCAGGCAAATATGGTTTCATCAACCAAGACCCCCTGAAAAAACCTCTGATGAGAAGAGATGGCCAGATCAGCTTCACAGCTGCAGATTATGACCCAGTCTCAACAACCGTGAGATTTTCAACGCCCCTTAATCAGCAGGAAGTAGTAATGAATAACTTCGCCCAAATTCCCCAAATATTGTTTCTAAATGTTTGTTTTCATTATAAATGGTTAATGGTCATAGTCAATCTCTTTCTAAGAAAAAACGGGAGATATGATATGTAAATGCTTTTTTAAAAAATTAGATTATTAAATTTACAGGTAATCAGCTGTTAATCTCAAACTGCTTTACATTGGTATAGATTTTGGTTTATTGATACAAATTTAAAGTCAATTTTATTATGCTGTATGTGTTTTTCTATTCTTGTTTAAGATATGATGTTCATGTAACTGTTTTAAAATTGTAATATATAATTAAGAAATAAAGGTTAATAGTCACTTTTGATAATCAAACTTATAGTTAGGTTAGTTAGGATTTTTAGGTATACAAAGATATATTTCAATTAGATAGGTAATCTTCAAATACTTCTAAGACCTACAGAATATGGCATTTAAAATGTTTTAAGAGCTTAGACTTTTCTAGACAGTGAGACTGGTCTGCTCCTGGCAGCACTAATTTACTTCAACAGGAAGGTGGGCATTGAAGAAACTCCATATAGAGTCTCATCTATTTGTGGTAATGGTAAGCCACTGGAGAAGAAACTGTTTTTATATTGACTGCTTGACAATATGCTGTTTAAACTGGACATGCAGGTTCCATAAGAAGATGACCCCTGGACTTTGACAGAACAAGCCAAGATCATCATTCGGGTTCCTGCTTTACAGAGAAAACTGTCAGACATTCTTCAAGACTCAAGGAAAAACAACGGATGAACTGTGCCAAAATGGGCAGAGCGGATTTCCTACTTCACTAAAATAAAAAGAGACTTTGGGCCTGTAGGCTGAAGATGAATGCCCCAACTTTATAAAGGAACTTTGGGTGACTGTCCAGGCAGATAGGTGTCATCTCTGTCCTTTCTAGATTTTAGAAGTCGTTTGCACTTCTAGTTTACTTGGGTAAATATTATATCCTTCTGTGGTCTTTGATGTAGTTGAAGATTAGATAGTTATATGTACAGTTTTTCTTAGTCATTTGAAAAGTATATTAGATATGAAACTTTAGATTCATAAAGATAAGGTAGATAAAATGTTTTCTTTAATTTTGCTAAGTACAAGTGGACTAGATATTGTAACTGTAATTCTTACTTGATGGCTATTTTGTTATATGTAATTTTGCTATGTTAAAATTGAAACCTTCCTTTTGATTAGAGAAAAAGGGGGAAATGTGGGAATATATTTGTGCGTACTGTATCTTTAAATAAAGGAGCTGGTTTAGGCCATGGCAGGTACCATAGAGGAAGTAGGAAGAGAGTCAGTTCAGGTAATAGAAGCAGGGCGGAGTTAGAAGCAGACCGCGCGGAAGCCGCCCAAGAGACAACATGTAAAGAACACTGGTGAGCTACGGGCTGGGCCCACGTGGCCCGCAGATTAATAGAAATGAGTTGATTTAAAATGTAAGAGCTAGCTAGCAATGTGCCTGAGCCATAGGCCAAACAGCATGAACTTAATATAAGCCTCTGAGTTATTTTTGGGGACCCGGGCGGCGGTGGGTTCCTAGGCGGTCTCGGGCGGCGGGTCTGTGGGTCTAAGTCTCCGGACGCCCGGGACCGAGAAACCGCACTACAACAAGTGATGGCAAGTCTAATGCAGTTGCTTGAATGGATCCTTCTTTTAATAATATTCTTAGATAATTTATTGACATTCAACCTTTTAGAAGTATAACAATAGTATATTTTTTAAAAATGTGTGTAGATGCCTTGCCTGTATGTATGTTTGTATATATCATGTGTGTCCGGTGCCCACAGGAGGCCAGAGGAGTGCATTATGTTTCCTAGAAATGGAGTTATAGAAATTTGTGAGCCACCAAGAGAATGTAAAGAGCCAAACCTAGGTCCTCTGCAAGAGCAGCAAGTGTTCTTCACCATTAAATAATCTCCTCAGGCCCCACTAATATACATTCAATAAACAAAATTGGTTAATGTACCAAGATATCATAGCCACTTTGATTCACATCAGCATTTAGAAATAAGTTTAGTATCATTCCCAATCAGATGTTCATTGTCAGATTTTGGCCTAGTTAACCCGTTATTTATCAACCTATTATTTTAGGCATAATTACATCTTTATAATCCAAAATTTTCTCTATACCTTCAGGAGTGTTATAAGAAGAGATCAATTTGTATATTTTTATATTCTTGTTTTATTTGAAAAAACTTGTTGAACCCAAACTGTTGATTAATTATAATGTATTTTTGTTCAGAATGTTTAAAATCTATGCTAAAATATTGATTAAAAACATTTTAATTATGTGCTTCCTTCATGAGATTATATAATAATTAGTATCATTTACCAATTGCTTGTTGATACCCCCATCTTGACAAATACAGAATAAAGACTTTTTTAAAGTACAAGGTAGAATATTTTAGTTTCTGCCAGACCAATAGTCCCAATATGAAAAGGTTGAAACATATGGGTAAATATGGTTTTTGTAAGCATCACAAGATTTAAAATTGATTAAATGGACATTATAAAATATCATGGTGGGTAGGAACATATGACCCATGGCTGGCCATATCCCTTTCTGTTTGGGGACTGGCTTTGCTCATGAGTCTATGTCAGGGGCAAATGTTGCAGATGAGAGAAGGAATGGTCATTTTAATTTTATGTGCACGATACAGTTTCATGACCTAGCTGTCCTCTACATGCTTGTTTTCAGTTTTGAAAAGTCACTGAGTACTGTCCTTGTTTTTACATGTATTTTATTTCTCAATTAAATAATCTAAAGACTAATTGAAGAACAGAATCAAAATGTACAAGCTGTAAGTATATATATTATAAAAATGTTATCATATCTAAGAACTCACTGAGTTGAGAAATGGAATGAAGCATAATTTAATGCTGTTTGTAAATAACATTAGATTGAGTGTAATTGTGGCATGATTTGAATGCATCCATGAGTGCCACTGTGTAATTTTCTGTAATCAAAAATTCTCATGAAAACACTATTTGCAGACTGACAAGTTCAGTAGTCTATAGAAGATATCTGGTAGGGTTTCTTTAGAATTACTGGTGAGTACAACATTATAGTTTGTCTGATACACCAGACCAGCACCCACCTCTTACCTCTCCTTACACACGTAGTGTTACATGTCTTCTACCTTTAACACTATCTAATAATATTTTTATTAGACATATTTCTATTTCTTTTTGGCCCATTATGCTTTTCTCAGTACATTTTACCCCATGATACAACATGACAGACTTTGACTTGGAAACATTATATTGATTTATTTCTGTATATTTGAAAATTAATAATATCCAAAAGTCAATAATGGTACAATAGTGACAAAGGACCCTCAAGTAATGAATCCAGGAACATGAGATATTCATGAAATCTGGGTCACTTTTGTTTAGGACTATTTCAGAAGTGTATTAGGTAAGTTATTGACTTAATTAAATCTTACATTTTTATCAAACCTTGGAAAAAAATCAAATAGCAATATACATGGGATACAACATATATGTTCTATACCCTAGAAGGAATCTTTATGTTTTACTCTATTTCCCCAAATTCGTAACACAAATTGAGAGACCTGTGCATAATCTTAAAACTTTCAGTACTACAAAATGTTAGGCCACATTTGTTCATCTTAGAGCTCATAACAAACACACTCTCTGTGCACCAGCATATGTTAATTAACTAAATCCATTACTTATAAGAGTCCCAGTACTCAAGGAAATAGTCAACAAAATTTATTGATGTTATATGAATACTTTAAACCTCCTTATGTTTGTATATTTTGACTATTTGGAAGCATTGCATTATGGATGTCTAGAGTCTTGTTATAACTTAGTTAACATAAGTTAAATTTTATAATTGTACCTAGAGCCAAGAAAATACAAGATTAATTATTATTTTTATTATTATAAGAGTTTGTGTTTGTGGATAGATTTCCATTGTCTCTGTTTTAGTCAAACAGACTGCCTTAAGACATGAAAATTATTTTTTAAGTAGGCTTTTATTGATAGAAATATTTTTAAATGCACTTAGCTAAAAAACTTAAAAGAAAATCATTCATCATAAGACTATGTATAGAATGTTCACTGGAACTCAAAAGAGACGAAAATATATTACATTTTGCTTTTGGTTTTGTCTAATGGCAGACCTTTAACTTTTCTCTCCATGTTTTCTCTGCTTTACCAAAAAATTTCACATTAGTCTAATTAAAATTTAAAAATGGATAAGCAACTTTTACTACTTTAGGAAAATTATCTACTGTGATTTGTATTCTAACCAGTCTTTGTTTGATATGGTAGAGAAAGAGACAAATGCTCACATTTATCATCAAGGCTCAAAACCAAGCTATATCCCTCATAAGATGTTTGTTATTAAGGCCTCCAACTTAGGACATGAGATATATTGGCACGTTAATAACTTTCATACACACATACCATGTGCACATAAGATCTCTCTCTTATTGAGACAAAATCAAAATATTTTTGGTGTTCCTTATAATCCAATTTAATTTCCTCATTCTCGGTCTAACATATAAGGTTTATTCCCTATAGCTGAGGTTTGACTTTTGTTTCTTTTAGAGAAATAATTCTTTTACCTTTAAAGGAAAGTGGAAGCATCCTATCCCATGAAAGCTTCTTTCTCAAATCCAGAAAAAAGCCTTGACCCAGGCATTGTAAATAATCACTTCTTAATCAAGATTTTGCTGCAGTAACTAAGTTTTAGATGGTCCATTAATACAAGAAGTGGAAGACTGCGATTTCTTCCTAAAGACTCATGAAATTATTCAAAACAAACATTTAGTGGAAGTCAGTCCTCCCCAGATTAGGTATTATTGGGCCTCTCACCAAGACCTTAACAACTATCCTGAGGCCTGGTGTAACTTCCTGAGCCTGGCTCGAGTTTGTTGACCTGCCTTTGGCCATGATTTCCCCATATGAGTGATCCAGCATAGCCTGCCTCAAAGACTGCTTCTGCCTTGTCACTGCTGTCATGACATAATCTCATTGGCCTCAAATTCTCACCCATCTCCCCCACCCAAAACTCCTACCTCCTTCTTACCTCAACCTATGTAAGCCCCTGCCTGATATAATAAAACAAGATCCTCCTTCAACAAGACTCCTGGCTCAGTGTATTTCTCTTCAGTGGATGGGGGAGGTCTGATCTTTTCAACACTCACCATCCTGCTCAGCCCCAGGGAGTGACCAGCAGGACAGGTTCTTCCTCAGCCCCCAACTGTCAGCTAACCTGACAAAATATTGTCTATAAGGTCAATTACAAATTATTATCAATAGAATTACTCAACAAAATCTAAAAGAGGTACTCATGTTGAAATACTTTAGTAGGGATAGGACCCTACCATAAAGATCCTTGAAAAACTACATGGAAAAGTTAGACCAAGAAAAACTTGTCAGGCAGAATGATAGGAAAGCCTAAGCAGCAGCCCTTTTGTCACTGTCTGTTCTTTTAAAATCCCCTGGAAGGTTGAGAACATTTCAGTCCTTCTGCAGTCTCTTTGGACATACAGAAGTAGCAGATTTGCCATTGTGGTTGAAAAGCTACTGAATGTGGAATGAGTTTGCATCCTTCAATAGACCTGTAAAAACCTAACTCATGGTTCCTCACTAGGAAGGTATAGGTAACAGTGATCAAATCATACCTCCTGAAGTGTCATCATGACCTTGAAGGAGGTGGCCTGGGTGACCAGACCAGGGAAGAACTGGTTCTTTTTACTTCTCCCAGTTTATTTATTTGTTTTGTGGTATTTTGATGTTTATTTAACTTTAGAACATTCATTTCTTCTTAAGAAAACACTGACAAAGAAGAAATATAAAATAAATAAACCCTGTAGTGACTTCTTTATATGGCTGCTAAAAACTGGTAATGAAATAGACTAGCATGAAAGAGACTTCATTTCAGATATCTATGGGTTTCCTTTGACTATAGTCTATTCTTTTCCAACAGTAGACAGGTGTTTATCTCTGTGCCTCACTAACCTTAAGTGTCTTTAAGAGATATATCATTTAAGATGTGTGAAGGTGATCTCTGCCTCTTTTATGCACATATCTGTGTTCTTCTAGGCTTGACTTAAAGGAATCAGACCAAGGAAACATTTTTCTTCATGCATTACTAAGGATCTAGTGTAAGACTAATGACATAAATATTAATATAAAAAATATAAATCTAACAAAAGGACACAAAAACAGTTTTATATTGGATAACTATAAAATTGCTATGTATTCTGGGAAGCTTTGTCATTAAGAGTGCTACTTTTACCTTGGCATGTTTGCTGTAATAGGAAGAGTTATTTTATCTCCAGCCTCGCTTGAGAGGATGGCGAGTTCATTAAGTTCACTCCAGCCCTGTCATGGAGCTCACATGGTACCTGAGACAGTTCTAATGAGAGAAAAAAAAAAAAAAAACCCAGAAACAATGAAGCAGCAGGAAACATTAACAGTCCTTCATTTTGGGAGCACTGTTCATGGATACTGATATTCTTCTCTGTGTAGGAGAAACAGGCAGATACGTGCCTGTTATGAATCCACATATATGTGTCTCTAGTACTGCTTATAAAGGCACATAGAGAAATTGTAAGCAAGAAATGTAGACTGTGAGTGTCTGACAGGAACAACTGACATATGCAAGGAAATCTGTCTCAACTAAGCCGGACAATCGGTTTCTAATGTGGCAATTCAATCTATGGACTTCATTTACATTCTAATGATCAGTGGTAATAACCAAAATGTTTCAAATCCAATGTAAATGTGAGCAATTTATAATTTTAGTAAACAGAAAAATCCAATAGGTTTGGGTCATATAATAGTATCTGCTTCACAAAATACATACAGACATGAGAAACACGTTGCTCATGGCACATGCTCCCTTTTACTTACCATTTAATCAGATGTCATAAGTAGGAATATCTTGATGTAAAGAAAATATATCTTGGAAGAAATATTCTCAAACATCTATTGTTTAAAAGCTTAGTTGAGGTAGAAAGGTAAGCATAAGCAAGCCAGCCCTGGGGGAGAGGGGAAATCATAATAGACTGTAGAAAAATTATTTCTTAAAATAAGAAAAAGCGGATCAATCTTAATGTGGTAAAACCCTATTTATGCATCAAATCTCCCCCCACCGCTTATGAAAGCCTCATTGAATATGATCTCTTCTTTGTAAGGCAGCCATTTCTCCAGACAAGGAGATAAGTTATGATTTGCATATCAAAAAAGTTCTGCTAAGCCTGTGAATTGAATCTTTTCTGTATTTTACATTGTTATGTAAAATATACCTTGCAGATCACTTACTGTGATAGGATAACATCGGGTATGCACAGTATTCAAGACCCTAAACAGAATGGAAGTTTGTTATAAAAAGATCCCACATATTTAGAGTAATGCAATGAGTTTTAAAATGGAAGTGTATCTGTCAAAGTCAACGCCTGCCAGTTATACCTGTGATCCTCAGTATTAACATCTACACCACTGAGTGCTTCTACCTCTTTTCAATTTACCTTGACTCACTTAAGGTTACAAGTCCCACAATGACAAATGACCTACCCATAGGACACAATCTGCATCACATAGCAGTTGTCAGCAGAAGCAGAATGAGTCTCTTACATCAAATAGAGTAAGTTTGGGGATGCAGGCAACAAGGGGGATCAGTACTCCATGGATTGGTTTGAAAACAGCATTAGCCTTTGACCAGATTTATAAGGATTTCAGAAACTAACCAGGATTGTACTTGATTTTCAAAATGCATTCACACTATCTCCTCATCAATCAACTGCCTTTGTAGAATTGCTAGCCTTCTGAGATTTAATGATACTGTTTTGAGGTCCTCACACACAAAGACTTTCATTTACTTCATGGGCCCAAAACACAAGCATATTCATAAGCTTTTCAATTGATCCTAAAAAAATCAAGATGCCAACATTTGAATCTAAAACTCTATAAAATTTTGAATCTGGAATAGAGATTTCAGAAGAAAGACAGAAACTTTTTTTTCTTGCATTCTCAGATATATTCCTATTCCTAGCCTTCATGATTTGAAAAAGACAAAAGACCTCTCTGCATTCTCTAAACTGTGTGGATGTTATCCTTGGCGATGGGGGTGACCTTCTGTTCTAGCATCAGTCCAAATTGTCTAAGATCTCCAATGTACCCTGTTGGTAAACAATTCAAAGTAATATAACCCATTCCTACCACTGAAAGCCTTACCTGGCTAAAAAAGATGTAAGTTCAGACACAATATCCTATATTACTAGAGTCTATGATAGCATCACCCTCTCCTACATTCTAGACTCTTTGGCATTAGAAGGTATACTGCAGGTTGTGGAAAGAGAGTCACAAGCTTTCCACCTACAATTTGTGTGCCTGCAAGATCTGCTGGGGCAACTTTGACACAGAACTTGTTGGAGAGGCCAACCAATGAGTGTGACAACTTGAGGGACCCCATATCCTATACTTCTGGATGGCCTAGACACCGAGGGTAGAACCAAACACAACTAGGAAAAAAGTGATCTTTAATGATATTCAGTTATATTCATAGATCAGTGTCTTGTCTGCTCATCAGAAAAACTCCCTCTGGCAGTGGGTGGGTACAGATGTGGAGACCCACAGACCCACAGACACAAAGACCCTCATTATGGAGAGAGTCTAAATTGAAGATAGCCACATAGTCTATGCCATGGAGATCAGGGAATCACATGGAAGAGCCAGGGGGAAGAGATTGCATGAATCACAGGAGATGGAAGACAGACACCAGAAGAACATGGTATATGGTAGTAGCTGAGCAGGGCTCCCATTGGGCTCACAGAGACTGATGCAGGAAGCCCAGGGACCACCTGGATCTGTACAAGGGTCTCTGTATATATGTTATGGATGTAGTTTGCTGTTGATGTGAGACTTCTAACTGTGGTAACAGGTGCATATCTGACTTTTTTCCTGCTCTTGAGACTCCTTTTCTCCTATTGGCTTGTCTTGTGCAGTCTCCATATTGTATCTGGTTTTGTTCGCTTTGCCTGTTGACTCTTATAGGTTTGCTCTTTTCTAGGAAATGGAAGAGATGTACATTTGGGTGAAAGGGGAGGTGAAGGGAAGTTATGAGGAGTGGGGGGGGGATGAAACTGTGGTTGAAATATATTGTCCAGGAGAAGAATCTGGAGAAACTTGGTGTAAATGAATGTGATAATATTATCCATAGCGTTATTTTGATGGATTGTGATTTGATTAAATAATAAGACTTATATATAATTTTATTTGAAGAATCTTAGTATAAGCAAGCTGTTCCATAGTTACATATGTATTAAAACATTTTATAAAATTCTTAATTCAGTGTTGTTGATTACTGCTACTTTTAATAGTAATCATTACCAACTTTGGAATTTGGCAAGTCTATAACTGCTGGAACACATATATGGTTAAATTTAATAACTTTATTTTTAAGAGCTCAGGTCATATTTTCTAAAGCAATTTTCTAAATGTGAAATATTACATGGTAGTAAGGAGGTATTTAGAGATTTGTTAATACCATTGAAAGATGTATTAGGGTGTAAGAAAGACTAAAAATTCATAATGTAACATTCAAATTTAAGAAAGTAGAAAATAGCAAATTAATTTTAAGGAGAAAAAATAAAAATAGTAATATGCAAATTAATAAAATACATAACTGAAAATTAGTATTGAAATCAAACCTAAAGATATTTCCTTGTGTTTTAAGATATCTCTCTTTCTCTGAATCTCTCTCTTACACATACACACACACACAAACACATACACACATAAATAAAACCTAACAGTAAATGATATCCAAAATATTAAAGAAGTCACTAAAGAGTTGAAACTAAAAGATGCCACAACTCAGACTTCACTATGACCAGAATCCAAAATACTAACATCACCAAATCATGGTGAGACTCGGGATTGAGCTGAGCAGTCATGTTCTCTTAGTGTGAATGCAAACTTGCACAGCCACCTTGAAAAGCAATTCGGCATTTTACCCAGCACGAAAGGTCCTCTTCATGTATGATGTAGCAATTATTTTCTTTCATATTTGCAGAAAAGAGACAAAGGCTCAGGGCCTTCAGTCTCTGCAACAAGGGCTACTTACTGATCTATCTCTCTAGCCCCTGATGTCTAAAACTAAGTTAACTGCCAGAGACATAAATGTGTAATGACAGACAGGAGAGATAACACAGGCACCAGAGAAGCCTGAGTAGAACTCTCTCAATTATCCATGTGAAACAGCATATCAAATAAAATAGGGCAAGAAGAAATCAGTGGAACAACAAAACATTATTGCTTTAGTCTTACAATAAATGCTACAACAGAATTTATTTAAAAAAAATGAGTAAAAGAATAGAAGGCATAATTAGCAGTCCTTGGAATTCATTATTAAGAAAAATAAGACAGACAACTTTCTAAAATTATGTCAGCTATTGTCTTTTCAATTCCATTATATGTTGCCTTTTCTGAGAGTCATTATAAATTAGAAAGCTTTTTATATGCATAACATTTGGAAACAAAGACAATGCAGTGAGCACTTTCTGTGACACGAATCCATTGGGCTCCATTTTGCTTCTAAGATATTAGCAAATGCATTATTTATTCTTCATAGCTCCAAAAACCACATCAGTAATCCACAAAGGCCATATTGTAGAGCAATGATCAACATTGAGGTAAATCTGGGTGACCCTCTAGAACAGAGGTAGGTGGGATGCATTCTTTTGAAGAAGTGGAGGAATTTGTACAAGTCTCACCAGTTCATTCAACCCATCATAGCCCACAACAATCCAACAGACAAAACCTTACTGCCAAAACACACCACACCACACACACACACACACACACACACACTAAAACCTAAAATTGATATCAGAGGGTTAATACTAGGGATGAAAACAGTCAAAAAGCAAACAGGACTCTGAGTTCCATGACGGTGCTCACCAACTGTCACATGGATCCAAGATCTTTGCAGGGAGGCATGCAGGCCAAAACCTCACCAGGAAAGGCATGCGTCTTATCAATGGGTCTGACAGCAATGGGCCACCACAGAGCCAAATGGAGGAGAAGCATATTTAAATATAGGGTTAAGAAACAAACAAACAAACAAAAAACAAAAACAAAACCCTCCAGTGAAGAACACAGAAATGAGCTTTCCTGTGTATCTATTTGTCACATGAGTTGTTGATGCTTCTTCCAGACGGCCCAAATTAACATTTTTAGTTTTCCTTTGAAAATATATTCTAGAACAACAGTTCTCAACTTGTGATTCCTTTGGGTGTAAATTACCCTACTACAGGGGTCATCTAAGAACTTCAGAAAACAAATATATTTACCCTATGATTCATAACAGTAGTAAAATTACAGTTATGAAGTAACAATGAAAAAAATTATGTTTGGAGGTCACCACACCATGAAGAATTGTATTAAAGGTTGCAGCATTAGTAAGACTGAAATCATTGTTCTCGAATATAGGACTTAGTGCTATTTCTACTTGATTTTTGTAAAAGTTTATATTTTTTGAGAGTATAAAGGACAGATGACAATTGCTTTTCCTAAATAACTTGAAACATTTTCCTTGAGACTTCTCTTTCTTCTACTGCAATATTCATTATGATGATCGACATTCTTTCTGCTGGCTCTGCTCTCTTCCTGCATAATAGATTTCCTTTTTTTTCCCCTGTCAATCTGGAATAATTACAGCAGTGTAGAATTCAGCAGATCCACAAGAACACAGGAGACACTGATCCACACATGAATGAATTCCTAAATGGCGGAAAGGAAAGGAGTCACAGAGCAGCAGTGATGGAAGAAAAGAAAATGATCCTTAAATTGTTGTAGTTGTCTGAAACATGTTGTCTGAAAGAATACTTCAGACTCTTAACAATTTTTTTGGAGGCTGGGAGTTCAAGATCAAGGGGTCAGAGATGATTAGTCTTCCTAGGTTTCCAGGCTCCCTTTGGCTTGGAGGTGACTATATCCTCATTCTGAAATGGTCTTTCATGTGTGTGCTTATTCTTATTTCTACAACCAATTTCCTCTTCTTACAAGAACACCAGTGATACCAAAGAGAGACCTAATCTAATAGTATATTTAACAGTTAGCCCTTTATAGCTATTTTTTATTATTCAGAGAAATTCATACTCTGAAGTATTTGTAGTTTTCAGTTGAACATATTAGTTTTGGGGCATGAAGCAATAATTTACCCATAGTGTATCACTTACATAAAATTTAATTTACAACAGTTTTAATTATCAGTTTAAATATTAAAGCTTTATTCTGCCATAATGCCAAAAAATTTGGGTAATAAAATTAGAGATACATGTGCATATATATATATATATATATATATATATGAAATAAACATATACTATTATATGCATTTGGCTTATATCTCTTATATAATCAAGTCTTAAAGTAAAATAAAATTAAACACTGAAAAACTGATACACAAATTGGTGCAAGATATTTCTACACCTATAACTTCTAAAAGGATTATGTAAAGTTATTATATATTGGAAATTTTTATCATATATCTAGAATGGATTAGAAAGTATCTAATTTCATTGATATGTGTAATTAGTTTTAGAAGCAAAATAAAAATTTCAAAAACAATACACATATATTTGGTTGGCTTGATTGGTTTGCATTTCTAATATTATAAAGACTCTCTGCAGTTAACATGCTAATTTATAAAGAGCTGCAGAGGTAAACATTAAGAATCAGAGAGGCATTGCCAAAATGATTAAAGAAGATGATGGCCTGAGCACTGTCTGGAACACAGAAGTCCCTTTAGGCTGATGAATTGATCAATACATCATCTCTAACCCTCCATGCTATCCACCCAGGTCATGGCTTCCCAACCTTTCATCAGAATGAAAGTGATGAACTGTTACAATATCTAAGTTTAATTTGAAATGACTTGAATGAAGCCATTTTTTTATTTTTTGCTTTATTGCTTTTTACTGTGTTTCTCCTTATATTTATCCTGGCAACAAATAATAAGATTTTAATTATAGGGAACTAATACGATCATAAGAAGATAAAGTATAGAATGTTCATCATTGCTATTTTAAATGAAATGATATTTGAAAGTAATCTAAGGCTAAGTGTCAGAAAGCCATGTAAGTAGAGAAAAAATGCTGAAATAATCCACTTATAAATTGGCACAGGGTAATAAATATGGTAGACTCACTAGGACCTTTGGTTTTGTATGTAAATTATATTTTAATAATTTGGTTCTAGCAAAATGTCATTTTTCTTCATTGTATTATATTTTTATTTTTAAAAATGTCATAAAAATGTATCCCCCTGCTCCCCCTCACTCCCTCAATCCTTCCCAGTCAGTCTTCAGCCTCTCCCCTCCCCATAACCCCATCCCCTCCTCCAAAAGGGCAACAAGTCCCAAATGTGTCAGCTCAGCATGGCACATCCATCCACTCCAGGCTAGTCTGATTTCCTAATCCCAAAGTCAAGACTGGGTTAGGTGTTCCTCTGCAGGGAACAGGCTCCAAAGTACCAGCCCACTCACAGGAACACAGTCTGATCCCACTGCAGTAGGCTCAACATGCCACTCGCAAAGTTGCCTACACTTGGTGGGCCTAGTTCCTTTTCCAGATGGATCTCCACTGGCTATTCTTGATTCAGTTAGCTCTACAGAGCCCCACTAGCCATCACTTTGGGAATTTTCCTCATAATCCTCATCTCCTTGTTCATACGAACACTCCTTCCCTGCTCCGAGCTCCATCAGGAGCTTTGCTCAGTGCTCAACCATGGATCTCTGCCTCTACCTCTACTCATTGGCATCAGAACAATCTCAAGTATTGTTCCTCAAGGTACTTTTGTTTGAGTTATGGTCTTGTATTGATCTGGAACCTCAACAAGTAGTTTAAGGAGGATAGGCAGCAATTTCCAGGGATAGTCCTATTTCAGACTCCTCATTCCTGGGATTAAAAGAGTGAATCACTACAGACAATATTTTTAATATTGCTCCTTGGGCTCAAAATTTATTTATAAGGAAAACATTTTGCTAACTTAGCTATCCCCTTTTTCATATATGGTATTTACAATTTTTCTTTGGTTTTATACCATACAGTTCTAATACTGGAAACATTACTAGTTATTATTTACATTACTAATAAATTGTTACAATAACAATTTATTGTGATTCTTTACTTAAGAATTACTGTTCCACAATTTATTTCTTAAAAAAAATGGGTCTCATTTCAATGAAGATTCTATTAAGATTCTAAGATGTGAGGATATTTTCAAATATAATAAAAACATTCGGAGATAGCAGAGGTATCTACCCACAGTCAGTCTAAGAGGATCAGACAGTGGTAACTCACACCTTTAATCCCAGCACAGGGAATATCTCAGGAGTGGTGACCTATGCCCTTAATACAATCTGAGTTTGAGGTCATCTTAGTTTACAGAAGGAATTCCAGGCTCCCAGGCAGGTAGTGGTGGTGCCACGCCTTAACTGAGCAAAGAAAGTATTTAAGGCAGGCATAGAAGGACAGAGTAGGCAAAGGAAGCCAGGAGGAGCGAGGCTGAGGAAGCTAGAAGACAGTTGGTTGAGATCTGACGGTGGTGTTTACTCTCTCTCTAATATCTCCAACTTTTCCAGAGATCTGGCCCTGAGTTTCCTTTATTCATGCAACACTAAGAAATAAAAAGTGACCTCAAAGTAGCTCCATAGTCAGTAGTATTTTTGTTTTGGGAATCAAAGTCAAGTGCTCTTGGTGAGAAGAAAATGTTCCTTACTACAGAACCATTTCTCCAGCCTCTTCATCACAATTTTAAATGGCAAGCAGGAATCTTAATATGCTGATATAGTTGCTTCAATTTTTTTTTAGTCTTAATAACAATTTAAGGCTATCATACATTTGCTACAATATGGAAGACAAATATCCTGTTACTTTTTATTATGGGATTGAAGGGTGCTTTAGAAGCCATACCTCTGGATCAGAATCAGTATGTCAGTAAAGCATATCAAGATCACTGATAGACCACTTCTCTTCTAGAGTGATGGTCCTGCTAAGGGCATACTGCTCCTTTAGATTAACTTGAAATGAGTTTCTCAAGGCCTTAAGGTAAATTGGAAGATTTACTCACCACTAAAAATAAATGAAAACTGAAGTAAATTCACTTTAGTCTAACAAATGATTTTCATTATTCACCAGTTTGGAATTCTGTGATTTTGCCATAAATTGTGTGCATAAACTATAAAAAAAGAAATGTTTTATTCTTCTCGTAAAAATATACTAACATTTTAACACACATGAAAATAATTATCCTTAAATAAACTCAGAGGGGTATTCAATTATATATTTTAAACTGGTTACCTAATGAATTAATAATTCATTAATAAAAACAACTAATAGATTAACACTTTCTTGGAGTCTCAATGCATTGTAGTTCTTATGGAAAAAGCTGTAAGTCAGCTTTTCCATTTTAAATACTAACCCTCATTTGGTGGTTAGCTATTTATATTGTAGAACTACCACAGCAATACCCAACAAACTACAACATCAAATGAAAAGAGTCTGGGCAGTCTTTCACATCTGTATAAAGCATAAAACTTATTATAAATGACCGAAGACCTAAGTATTACAATATATGCAAAAATCACAGCCTAGGGTCAAGTTCACAGAATTAAGTAACTTACACTTCCTGCCATGTTCAGATATATGTTGCCATATCTAAAATGCAGGTCAACATATTTGAATTTTTAAATAGTTTCTAAATTTCTATTCTAATTCATACCATGGAAAGTTTGTCCTAAAATGTCTGGAAGATGAATATAAACCCTCAATGCCCTATTTAATATTTCTCTTCTCACCAGCTACTTGTAAGTGTCAACAAGGTTTTGAGTGAGCAACACATTAAGCAGATGCAAGTACTGTGTTGAATGCTTTTCTTATAGGGAGATTATATGTGAAAATGCAATGTTACATTAAAGAAAGCTATTACATAGACACAAACATCATTTGTACAGATTTAGTTTATAGATAAAATGAACTTGTAATCAATCATAGTTTAAATGCAGCCATAACATTTAATAGCTACATGCATATGTTCAATTTGCCAAATGATTTCACTTACAAAGCTCATGAGGTCAGAAATAAGTGTTATATCAAATATTATTGGGGAGAATAAAAAATTAACTATCATAGGTTTTATAATAATTACTGTTAGCTATGAAGAACACAAAAAATTCCTAGCTAATGTTATAAACTGAAATACTGTTATAGTGAGGTTTTTTGCCTTGGGGTGTTTGAGGTCTAAACTCATAGACTTGTAGTCTTAGATCTTTTAGCTGTTTGTACCTGATCAGGCCCTTAGAAATTACTGAAATACTTTTATTAGTTTTATGTTGTTTGGTCTATGGCTTAGGCATATTATTAACTTGTTTTTATATCTTAACTTATTTTAATTAATTTGTCTGTCATGTGGCCCGTGGCTCATGTTTTTATCAGTGGGAAGGGAGTGGGAGCCCGGGACCCTGGATAAGTGTCTTCTGACCTTATCAACAGACACCTGAATCCCACCACAAAATACCATGTAGTAAATTAATATAATAATCATACATCTTTATTTTAGCTTCAAAAGTGAGTTTCACAGCTTATTATAATAGGTAATATTTAAGTAAATGTCAGTTTTTGACATCACATATGCAATACACCCTCGATTATAAATGGTATTCCTAGAAATAATGATCATTAGATGTAGATTTTACTTGGAAAATCATCCATGGCAATTAAACTTTAAAATGTTTAGTGTTATTCATCTAAATATCACTTCATTTATTCTGTACTATTTTTCAAATAATATATTCAAGGGTGTGAAGGTGGCTTAGTGCATAAGGTGTTCACTGCACATACGTGAGGTCCTGAGCCCAAAACTCACATAAAAGCTGGGAAGTAATGCCAGTGCTGGGAAGGAAGTGATGGATATATATCTAGTTAAAGCAGCAAGGTTCAGGTTCAGCAAGGGACACAATGTCAGTAGAAAAGTAGAATGACAGATGAAGGCTCTTGATTTTTCCTTCTAGCATTACTACCTATAATCCTGGATGAGCATATCCACATGCACATCTATATCACATACATGCACATACATTCACACACACACACACATATACACACATATGCAAACACACAGACACATGAACACATACACACAGACTGTGTCACACAGCTATAAATACACACGTACCTATAGACACACAGACACACAGAGACATGAACAAACACACATTAAAAACAGGCATGCACACACACACACACACACACACACACACACACACACACAGAGAGAGAGAGAGAGAGAGAGAGAGAGAGAGAGAGAGAGAGTTTTTCATATGGCCTTCAGTTTTAGCTGTCTCTCTCAATATTTCTTTCATTATCTTGCCTTCCCATCCTATCCCCATCTATCTTCATACCCTTACTTCCCCTTTATGTCTTTATAACACTGTACTCCATATTCCCTTCCTTGAAATGTCCCCTCCTCCACCTACCACTCCCTATTAGATGACCACCCTTAATTAAATACAGGTATGCAAAGCTTAACTGCTAACATATATGTATAAGAGAAAACATGTGCTATTTGTCTCTTGTGGTCAGGGTTACCTTTTTCAGAATAATTGTTTCTAGTTCTGTTGAGCACATGTAAATTATGTAAATTTCATGATTTTATTTTTATTAATAACTGAATTATTACATTTTGTAAATGTACCATATTTTCATCATCAATTCATCAGTTTATGTACATCTAAAATATTTTTAATTTCTGCATATAATGTAAAAGCAATAATAGACATGGTTGGAGATACATCTCTGTAGTAAGATATAGAGTCCATTGAGTATATGTCCAAGAATGGTATAGATGGTCATTGGGAAAGATCAATTTTCAGCTTATGATATTGAAATCATTCTTAAAAACCAAGTTATATGAGTAAAGAGGTGAGCCAGAAAGAAGAGCTCAATTCTGATATGACCAATAGAAAAGTATTTGCATTAGATAAAAGTCAGTGGATGAATGTCCCTGAGGACCAGCCTCCCATTTCATATGTCTTTAATTTTTCTAGAAATGATGATGATTACAATGGGAACAGAAGTAGAGATTCATCTAAATTTCTATTGGATTAAGGAAATGTCTTCATTTTAACTATCTCATAGAAGGATGAAATTTCTTTAAAGGAAAACTGTCATGGAACACCTACCATTTTCACAGGTACCACCCATGACTAAACAGCAAAGTATCATACTTGCCTAGAGGTAGAAAAACATATCTAATTCCCAGCAAGGGAATAGAAAACTTAAGTGTGTGTCAGTCACTGGAGTGCATTCATAATGGTTTAAAGAGACTATGATGGAAGGTTTTGAGAGAAATGAAAGTTGAATATATACTAAAAGATGGAACCTATATCAAATGTATAGATCTGAGAGAAGAATTAAGTTGAAACACTAGAACTTAAATATTCAGGAATAAAATATAGAAAGCAACGCTCAAGATAAGGGGTTAGTCACCTGGAGACAGAACATCTACATCCAAAACAGCAAAAAGGAAAGAAAACAACAGATAAAATTGAAAGTGTGTTATGGACACAGTGAAAAGATTTTGTATCTAGATGACATGCTAAAGGCGGGAAGGGAAACACAAGCAGCTGCAGACAGACAGCACACTGCTAGCATTTGACACTGCTCAGAGAACCAAGGGAAACGTGAATATAGCCCAGTCTAACCTGTTTAGAAAAAATGGCTACACACCAGGATCATAGTAAATCTTTAAAACACCTGAAAATAAGGATGTATTGCTTTTACCAGAGCATCAATACAATAAAGTACAGAGTCCATCTCTTCAAAAAGAAATACAGCCATAACAAGCTGAAAATCTCTTGCCCATATAGAAAATAAAAATTGTTTCAAGCCTATAAATGGGAAGAACTCTGGGCAGCAAGATGCCTCTGGGAGCCAAAACTGTCACAGTTGAAACTAGAACTTGTCTTTGGTACTCAGATGGTAGAAGGAGAGAACCAACTATCACTGAAATTGTCCACTGACTGTCAGAAAAGCTTCTCCCAACCTCATACTCCACACTAAATAAGCAGATGCAATAAGAAAGTTCTTAAAATACAGAAAAACTTATCACCACAAGATCTCCTCTAAAAGAGACAGAAGGGAGAAATTAATACATGTACTAAGTCCTATAATAACTTTTAATTTTAAAAAATTGTTTAGTTCATTGAGAATTCCAGGTAACATATTTTGATAATAGTCAACTCTATCACAAGTTTGCCTATATTCAAGCTCCTCTCCTATCCATCCAACTTTGTCTTTTCGGGGAGGGGGGAGGCTTGCGTGTGTCCATGGAGTCAATTTGTTCCACATAAAAGTGGATGTGTGGCTTTCCACTGTGGCCACCTTGACTTTCTGGGCTTGCACTTCTTTAAGTAGCTGTGAATTGTCAATAGCTCTTCATTTGGGTATGGAACACACCTTGTTTTTCCATGCTGGGAACTGATCTGGCTTGAATTTTCTGGGTCTTGTGCATGCACGTTAGCACGTTCCAGCTGAGTTACTGAGTGCAAATGCTATGTTGGGTTCAGAAGATACTAGTCCTTAGTACTCACTGCTTCTAGCTCTTACACTCTTTCTGCCCCTTCTTCCACAATGATACCTGGGCTCTGCAGTGAAGAAAGAGGTATAGGTGGCTGATTAAAGACAGGACATTTTAAACTCCCACAGTGACTATTTTAAAAATCTACAATAAATAATAGCAATAGTCATTGCATGAACTCTGGTTGTAATAAAGAAAACTCAGAACCAGATATCGGGAAAGGTTGAAATATTAAAGAGAGGAAACACCATAGTCAAATTCCACCAAGCTGTCTTCTAGCTTCCTCAGCCTTGCTCCTCATGGCTTCTACTCCCTCATCTTTCTTCCTACGCCTGCCTTAAATACCCATTTCACCCAGTTGTTTCACAGCCAGGTTAAGATTAAAGGCATAGGCTACTACTATTTATTAGTTAGCCTTGAACTCAAAGGAACACAGAAAGATCTCCTCTGTCTCTGGAGTTATGAGATTAAAGGTGTGTTACCACCCCTGCCTGCCTGGGAGCCTGAAACTCCCTTTGTAAACCAAGCTGGCCTCAAACTCAGACCAGCTGGAATTAAAGGCATAGGTCACCACTCCTTGTTTTTCTCCATGCTGGGATTAAAAGTGTGAGTTACCACTCTCTGATCCTCCTGGATTGACTGTGGATAGATCTCATCTCTGATATTTCAGACTGATTTTATTAAATATATAACATATTACCACAAACAGTGATAATAACAAATTGCAGTGAAAAAAATGTAAGTGCATTGATAAATGAATACTTGGTGAGCCAACAAAACTGAATAGCACAGGTTCAAAGAAATACACATAAGAAAGTACTGACATAAGACATAATATAATATAATCAACATAGATGAAAAAATTACCCAAAGCATGGTAGAAAATCAATCCAGACAATATATACTAGACAAGTGCTATAATTATTATTCTAAGTCATTATAGGTAGTTTAACAGTTTCACATGTTAAAATCAATTTTCCACATTAAAAATGAAACTATTGTAATAAAAAAAAACAATGTTAAAAAAGATAGGGAAGCCAATTTTACAGTGTGGCAAGTTTGAAGAACAAATGATTTCAGATTGTTTGTGATGAATGTGTAAAATCACAGTGGTTTTAGAAATTCATTATTTCTTTAAACTGTTATTATGAAATATATGTATACTATTAAAACTGTCTATTCAATATATTCTTTATTTTTATTGTTATTTGTTTTCTTTGGTTTTGGAATTAAATCAATTATGTAGCCAAGAATGACCTTCAACTGCTGACCATCCTGTCTCTATTACACAAGTACTTGGTTCTTTTCCCATTATGGCTCTGTACCATTATGGTTCTGTACCACTATGGCTCACACGTTCAAATATACACTTAAGGATTGTCCTGTGTATAATATTTCAATAAAATTTTACTTAAAATTGCAATAAACTTTTCTATAAAGCAATAATAATATAGCAGCATTCAAAATACTGGAATGAGATTTCACACATACAACATACACACACACACACACACACACACACACATACACACACACACACACACACAAACACTGGAATACAGCATCTACCATCACCACTATCAAATCACTATAAAGAAAGAATCAACAAAAATTACTCAAATAATCAAAATCTCAATGAGAAACATAATTACAGAAAGTGAGAAAACTCCTCATATCTTCTTCCCTTTGACCTTGTGCTTAACTACGACACCTATGCTGATAGATATTCCATGTAGGGTCTGTCACTAGAAAATACAGAGAAATCATAAAGTACTCTGTCAGTTTAAAAAGCCAAAATAGAAAAAAAAAACAGATTATGGATACAAAAGTGAAAACTTGAGGGTGGGTAGCGGGACAACTATCCACAGCCCTCACACAGTGATTTGCAGAAATTTACACTGCACTGACAAAACGTAAGAAGCTAGTTAGAACACTTGCCGAAGAGATGGATATTTTCTTCTATCTGTACTATCAAAAAGACAAAGATTGGAGTTTAAGAGTCACTACAGGGTAAATATCCCATCATCTCAATTTGGAGTGCCTTGATATAGGAAACAAAGAAGAGATGTGGTCCAAAACCAGCATCAAAAAGCACTGAGTATGTGGACATTTCTCCTAAGTTTAAAACTCTGAGAAGCAGGTTAGTAATCTCACATACAATTCCATCAATGCAAAACCTAACATCCAAAAAGTACATATTTAATGTTAGGAATTGGTTAGGTCATTCTGAAAAGAATTAATGAGAGGAGGCAGCTATCCTATTAATGCTTGGTCTCAAGACATGATTTTATTTTGTAAAAACAATTTTTCATGTATTTTTACTGTGAATATGCATATGTATTTGACTTAAGGAATAATACATTTTATAAAAGAGAAGTCAAAAAGTGAAATGTTTTGAAACAAAATTTTAGTATTATAGAGGATGAAATATAGTGGTAAAAGGTCAATGTAATATCAACTTCATTGATTCAAATTAGGGCAATCAATTAATAACATTCAACCATAAATGCATTAAATTATTAATCCAAAAGGAAAAGAGACCCATGTAGTATCGAGCGTGGTGAAAAATAAGTTTATAGACATAACAGGCAGAAATCCCAAAGGGTCACATAGGATGGTGTCTGTAATCCTAGGGATATTTTTACAAACTGTTTATAATGGCTTCATTCACAATCACCCCGATTTGAAAATAAGCTAACTATCTTTGGGTGGTGAATAGGGTAAACAACCAGGTGTGTGCATGTGACATACTACTGAGAAAGAACAGGTGTTGAAGTACAAAGCTGTAGGAAGACATGGATGAGCCTAGAAAGGGTACTAGAAAGTGAGAAAAATCCATCAGAGTAGGATGTGTGCTTCAGCATCAGAGCTATATTATGTCCTGAAAAGGGCAAGTCACTAAAATGGCTAATATCATTTATCTGTCTGAGTTTCTGGATGACAAGTAAATGATTACAGATGAGATAATTTTTGTGCCAGTGAAACTCTTATTCTTAATACTGAGTTGGTGTATGCCTGACACTTGGAATTTGTCAAAATCTATAGAAGTTTACAGCATAAAAATAGAGTATATGCAAATTTGGAAACAATAGAACATTGGGGCTTTAACAAGAACTGAAGATGTTGACAGTCTCTAACAATATGTTAAATGTATAAAATTATTTCTCAGAAAAGAACAAGGATTAAGACATATTTCAGTTAGGAAATTCATTAGTCACTTTTGTATTTTCATGACCAAATGTCGTGACATCTGAAGGGGACAATTATTTTGGTTTATAATTCCAAAAGTTCCAGTTGGTTTATTTTTCCCAGATGCTTCAACAGAACATCACGGTGCAGCACTAACCTCAAGATGAATGGACAGCAGATAAAGGAAACATGAAGCAGGGAAAAATCACTCCTATAGACCCATTCTACGGATCTTATCTCCTAGGATCTAGGATCTCTAAAGTTTCCAGACCCTCTCCATATAGTGCTACCATCTGGGGAAATAGAATTTAGCACATGTATTTTATATCCAAATTATAACAATGAAGATATTCATCTAACAAATTTAATGCTTTTATGTAGGTATGTACATATATGCAGTATAACTAAGCCATTAAGTGTAGAGTTACTAATCAATAGGACCAGAAAGTTCACTATTGAGAGGGTTCTATGCAAAGAGGCCAGAAAGACTCATGTGATAATGAATAAAATTTGCACACGACCATCGATGTTATGTTTTATTTCATATTGATATAAGTACTCATATATAATGACAGGAGCATAGCTCAGTGGTAGAGCACTTTCCCAACATATACAAAATCCTGCAGTTGTAACCCAGCATGTCAAAGACATATAGAAACATATACTTACATAGAAGAAGCAATAAACTTACTTTCCCCTGTTGTATATGAGTAGATAAGATGAAGTAGATAAAATGATAACCATAATACCAATAAACATATCTAGTACCCAGATCTTGGTTTCTGAAGAAGAGATAGAGGTTCCTTTGGAAGCAAATAGCTAATTCTAAGCGAGGGAGAAAATATGCAAGAAAGCTAGGAATGTCTTAAAATGAAACAAACTAAGATGTCTTAACATGAATGAAGCTTATTAAAGTGATACAGAAGACAATGGAAAGAGACCCCATTGGGTGATGGTGAATAAATATGAATAAATTACAGTAATGCTGAAGTACAATTCAAGTATCAAACAGATGCTAATGAAGCCAGCCATACAATTAATAAGTATATAATTGAATCATTTATAAATAGTATGAAAGATACAATTTCCCACAAAGAATTACCAATAAATTATTCAGATATTCAAACAAAGCAGGAATATAACCCACTGTCTTGTTAGTACAAACTATGCAGTGTATTCTTTCCTAAAAGTTTTGGGGGGAAAGCGGGAGTAACTGAGAAGACATTCATAGAAACCTGACAACTTGGAGCCAGGAGACAAATATAACACCAAAAGTAATGAACCATGTTATGAAAATGCCACTTTATGCTTAAAAACTCATGGGGTGGGGGGACTGAGCAGAAGAGTGTGAAGAGAAATAGCTGGAACTGGGAAGCTTTTGGAAGGTGGTGTGGAAACCTACTGCAGTGGAAACTTCCCCAGTGAAGACACCTAGTAATGCAGGATAGAGTCCTAAATGGTCATCTTTTGTAGACAAACAATGTTTCCAGAGGTTAGATTAGGTTACATATGGTCGAGTTGTTGGCTAATGGGGTCCACTGAAGGTTCCTGAATAATCCTGGGCTTATTCTAGGATAGAGGGTTGCTTTACAAAACCTGATAGTGGGGTACCATTGCCAAAGACAACATGCACAAAACTCATTGAACCTGAAGAGATTAAAAAGGTGCCTGCTTGGATCCTTCACCCCTACTTTCTAGCCTCTCTGGCACAAGAAGGAACTTTGAGGCTATGTAAAGAGAAATTTGAACATCAACCCAACCAACAAAACCCACCATCTATAATCTTTCCTGTCTATGAAATGTTCTGGAGTATGTTGGCACACTGTGGCAAATCAATGACTTGTCTAACTTGGGGACCACACTTTGAGAGGGAGTCCCTATAGTGCCTGGATGAACAGGAACAAAAGACTATATAGCCCAGAAACCCAAGGTAGAACCAATCATGATGTAGGAATGCCTTCTGTATGCTGTGAATATCAATCTTTAAATAAAGGAGCTGTTTTGGCCCTTGACAGGTACCATAGAAAAAGTAGGAGGAGGAATCAGAATAGGTAGGAAGAGCAGGGCAGAGTTAGAGACAGACCGGGCTGAAGCCCAAAGGAGCAACATGTAAGGAACATAGGTGAGCCACAGGCCATGTGGCAAACAGATTAATGAAAATGGGTTAAGACGTAAGAGCTAGCTAGCAATGTGCCTGAGCCATAGGCCAAACAGCATGAAGTTAATATAAGTGTCTGAGTCATTTCTGGGGGCCTGAGCACCGGCAGGCAGCTAAGAGGTCTGGGGCTGCAGGGTGTGTGGGTCCGGGCCTCTGGCCGCCTGGGACCAAGAAAACACAATGTAACACAATCACAACTGGCAAAGCAAGTAAATAACAATAAAAAAATAAACTAAACAAACCCAATGAGACTAATATCAATGATATTCTGCTGTACTCATACATCAGTTACTTGTCCAGCCATCATCACAAGATATACTTACTCCAGCAGCAGATTGAAGTGAGTACAGAGACCCACATCTAGATATTATAGAGAGAGTCAAAATTGGGAATTTCCTTTGGTTTTCTCCAAACAGAGATTGGGGAACCCCATAGTAGAGGGACAAGACTGTACTAGTCAGCGGAAATGGAGGACACCAGGGAAACATGTCCTGCTGAATCAGTGCAGCAGGGCTCGCATGGGCTCATAGACTGGAATGGCAAGCATGGATCCTGCAAGCATTTGCACCAGGTTCTCTATGCATATGTTGTGGCCACTAGCTTTGAATTTTTGGGGACTCCAAAGAATGGAAGCAGGTGTATCTGACTCTTGTCTCTTTTAAGAACCCTTTTCCTCCTGTTGGGTTGTCCAGCCTTGATATGAGGGCTTTCACCTTTTCTTATTGTATTTTTTTGTCATGTTTTGTTGTCTCTTGGAAGCCTGCTCTTTTCTGAAGAGGAAATGGAGAAGGAGTGAGTCTGAGGGATCTAGGGAGAACGGAAAAGAGTAGAGGGAGGGGAAACCATAGCTCAGATGTATTGTATAAAAGAACATATTTTTAATTTTAAAAAAAGTCCATAACCCAAGTTTAACAATTAAGGAAAGAATCAAATTCCAGTCTTACCAATCTTAAAATGTACCTTGACTAGTAGCCATCTTATATCACACACACACACACACACATACATACACACACACACACAAACACACATATACACACACATACACAAACATACATATCTATACACACATACACATATACTCACATACACACACAAAATTAACAACAAAATAGTGTTGTTAAATCAAGAAGAATTTGAGCAGCAAACACTAGCTTTGTGAAAAAGATACCAAAACCAAGATAGCTGGGATTAAACCATGGGCGGCTATAATTAATAATGTGTTAATATCAATGTATTGATAGCAACAATGTATTCTAGTAATGTAAGGTATCAATGCAGGAGAGAATTATAGAGAAACATTAAAGAGCCTTGGCTTACATGTTCTATATTGTCCTTGTTAATGGAAATTACCTTCATTTCCTTAAAAGCAAAAATTCATTTTCATAACTATAAGCATTGATGCCTTTGAGAATATTTCTATGTGAAGAATAGTTCTGGGATTTCCATCACTCATGTATCCATGGACTACAGATTATGAAAACCAGTATCTTTTCATGATCATGTCCTGTCTTACAACTAGACATTTATTTCTGTGCAAATGTAGAACAAAAGATTACTGAACTACCACCAGAAAATGCAAACTTAGTCCCTTTTTATGTTTCTGCAATAAATTATATACAAATGCATAAAACACATTTCAAATTCATAAAATTGTTATAAAAAAGTAACATTTGTATGATACAATTCTATATAATCTAATTTTATTTTTTATTCAAATTATAAATCAAAAAATAGGTTCCTGAACTTTTAGTGTTGTCTACAAAATAACATTTCTATTGATTTGTTCACACTCAGCTATCTTCAAACATATTAAGTATCGATATAAAACATAGCCCAATGAAACTCTGTTGTATCTATTATTTATAAAATAAACAAAAAGCAAGAAGAAAACATGACCTATCATAAGTGTGAGTGTTTCAGAGAAATAATATTCCTTTATTTTTCTAAGCGAGGATAATTTCCGTTAACCCTATGAATCTGAATTTGGCAAATTGTGTTGAAGCTTCATTCAATATCAGCTGGTAGGATACTTCCAGAAACACTTTTGTATTATTTTAAGCATAAAAATAAAATATAAGTAAGAAGTGGAAAAAACAGATGGATCAGTTTTGCTACTATCATATGCTACCCCATCCTTACTTTAAAGTGAGATCTGATGGTGTTTTTTTTTTTAGAAACCTTTCAGGAAGAAAAGTTTCAGCCATGAAACCTTGTTAATGAGAATTAAGTAGTGTGTATCTGGTTAGCATATATGTCACATTTACTGATTGTTAAATAATTTGTTTCCACGGTTGCTTCTTTCTCTCTCTTATTCAACTTTAAGAATTTCACTGAAAAGCAAAGGTGGCTTTTTCTTCCTTTCACTTCCTCTACTTTATGCCTTGATCTTGAGTTCTTAGAATAGCATTTATAAATTTTGAAGATGCCCCTTCTAATCTTATTTTAATGAAGATCACCTGTATTTCTCAGCACTGTGTTTATGTTGAAAAAAACACAGGAATAGACTTTCATACAGAAGACAGTGCTTTTATAAAATACTACTTTACATATGTATAAAGTAAAACATCATGACTCTCTTCTCTGCACAGGTGTAAGACTGTGTGTATGAAAAGCAGTCTTTGAATCTTCAATTCTAAATCTTCATGTCTTACTCTAAAATACCCTAACTATGTGACTGCTTTTCAGTAAATTTGTGTGTGACTCACCTCTCATCATATCTCTTACTATAACTAGATATATTTCTTGAAAAAAAAATAATTCCAGGAGTACACGGTGAGAAAATAAAAGGTAACAAAGTTGACAAAATGGTGAGTTGCTTGCTTTTTTTTGATATTTCTGTGGTTATTAGTAAGTTTGAATAACTTATTTGCATATTTTCTATAGCACCTTATCTCCTTTCCTGATGTTTTCTTACTGTACCACTTGAATTTTTCTTTTCAAATTATTCTCACTTTGTAATCCAAGTTGTTAACCCTCCATTTTGTTACATAAACATCTTGCTTGGCTTGCTGTCTTTTTCTTTAAAAAAAAAAATTAAAAAAAAAAGTCTTTGGAGACATTTGTTTTTGTCTTAGGTGAAGCTATAAAGTGCTTCATTTTTATTTCTGTTTCTGTGCATTTTAAAGAAAAGTTGCTCTCCTTTGACATTATGAAGAATAAAAAGTTTGCATATTTTAAAAATTACATTGTTAATAGAATTATAATTAATTTTGTATGCTATAAAGACAAATGATGTAATAATTTTCCATGCTGTGAAACAAATTTCTGTAAATTTAGTGGTTCAAATAAATCAATTCTCATCAGTCCCTCAGCTTTTGTGTACGTAAAGTCTAGACATGGCAGAGCCATGATTTGCTCAGACTCTGAGAAGTTGAGATCCAGTTCACAGCCGAGATAAGCTCTCATATTAAGGTACAAGACGCCAGGTTCAAAGCTGCAGATGGGGCCCAAAAAATAAACCACAGCTTTGTGAAACATGATGACATTTTATCTCAGAGCTTTTTTAGAAACTCAATGAGCTCACACAAATTCTGGTTGTTTCTCTATTTTCTCGTGTTGAATTTTCTTCCCCTACCCCATCTCTTTGTTCTTTACAGCTATATATACCCAATAGAATCTTACAGGTGTTATAGAAGTTACATTTTAGGGTCACATTTCATTTGGTAAGAAACAAAGTCAGCCCAACAATTCACATGCAGTCAATCTCAGATCTCCAATCGGTGTTGGTATAATTTGTAGTTGCAACTGCAAAGAAAGAACTAGTCTTTTTTTTTTTTTTTAATCTCCCTAAAGAGATAATCTTATAAAAGACTTATAAATGAGTTTGAAGACTAAACTACTGAGAAGCTAAGAAAAATATGAAAATAATATATCTTATATTGTGAGTATTAAACGTTTTAAGCTAATATTGTGTGAATAATGCTTATATAAATGTTGGGCTCACTAAGACTTAGATTGTCTACAGAGAAAGCTGTGTCCTCAGGAAGAGTGCAGGATGCAGTGGTGCTGAGACTGGGAGGCCCCAGAGTGCACGGGCCATGAGAAGGGGCAAGGGAACCAGCACAACTAAGCTTGATTGGCATTCACTCTCCAAGACATAGTGATAATTTTAGTGTTGTAAATCTTAAATTGTAGTTTTCTCAATCATAATATTGCCCTCCTCTCATATAATCCCTCTTTCCTCTCTTTGACTGGACTCTCAGAGCGTGACCTGGTGCTTGACTGTGGATCTCTATATCTACTTTCATCAGTTACTGCATGAAGGCTCTATGAAAACAGGATGTTCAGCAATCTGATTACTGAGGTAGGCCAGTTCACCCACACTCTTGACTATTGTTAGTAATCTAAACTGGAGTCACACATTGGAGGCCTTACATTTTTGGAGGGGTGAGTCATGGGAGGAAAGGCTGAGATTGGAATAGGAGGAGGCATGCGAAGGGGATCTGTAGTTGGTATATAAAATAAATTTAAAAATTTCTTTCAAAAATGTATTTTTCTTCCCTGTGTAAATCTTTAGATTATGAAAAAGGAAAGTTTCAGCTCTTTCTTGGGCTCTGAAATCAGATTATATGCCATCGCCATAGCAAGTTGTAAAAACTTTCCCCATGATGTCTCTGAACAAAAGCTGTTTGTACCTACACCTGTTTTTTGTTCTCTGTTATTTGCACAATTTCAGGATCTAAAATTAAAAAAAAAATTAGTTGGTTGAAATTGAGTTTTTGGGTTAGATGTCTGTATCATAAAACTGAGATTAGAAATTTGTGCACAGTAATAATTGCTGTTCTAGATATAATTAGTCATTACAGTTGAGAAAGCAATTAAGTTGTTTTGTACCTGTCACCTTGCTTCAACAAATTAGTCAGCTTGCTATATGTCCTCGTGATCTATACTACTTTTCTTTGGATCTGTTTATTTTATAAGTCACTAGTAAGGAACCTGATCTAATATAAAGTTACTTTAAAGCTTATTGTCACCTAATAGTATACATCTGTCTTGACAGCTGTAGAAATTCAATTATTTTTTTATGTTTTTATGTTGACCTGAGCTCTAATATAAAGCATGCATATATATATATATATATATATATATATATATACATATATATATATATATATATATATCATATAAAGCATCTCACTGTCCTCATGGAATAATAGCCCTAGTTATAGAACATATCCTAACATTTCTATACATTAAAATCATACAACTTAAGGAAAAATAATTTTCCTAATAAGCCACAAATACAAAGATCCAGTAAATGAAATATATTCATGAAACAAACACACTACAATACGGAAAGTGGGGGAATTCCCATAATGACTGTAAAAAATTTGCAATAGTACATGAGAAATTACATACACAAGCAAATAATATTTTGGAGTCTGTAGCCACATGCCCAGGCCTAACAAGGCTTCTCATCAGAGAATTATTCTTCTAGTGGGCAGACACCACCTCAAATATGAATTGCCATCTCCTGTTCTATGTCATGATTCTTTGCATTCTCATATGGAGGTCAGTGTCTTTTTCCATGTTTGCAGTTAAGAAAGATCTTTTACTTGAAGTGATGGATTCCATATTTTTTCAAATTATTGGGCATACAGTACTCAACTTCTAGAGTCTTCCCCTTTGCTCTTGTCAGAGGGTCCCTTCCTCTTAACAGGATATATGTCTACTTTAAGCCAGTAGAAAAGTATTTATTAATGCTATTTCTTGTCCTTTTTAGAATTTTCCTGAGAAGTTTATGCATGCTCAGTAGTTATATTTTCTCAACTCCAACCTGGTTGACTTGGGGACATAGATTTTATACTCAAAGTCCCTTTATTTTATGTTATCAAATCTGCATCTGAGAGTGATAATCCACCTTTCCCATCATTTCTACAAGTTAAGTCCACCCTTCATGCAGTAATACAAGGTCAAGGACTCACGGCAAAAAAAGCAAAATCTTGGTAGGATCTTAGAAATTACATACTGGTGTCTAGTGTGACTTACCTTATAGAGACCCTGGCAGCCCAATCTCCTTTTGCTTCACTTCTTTCTTAGAATTTATCCCAGTCAGACTCTTATAAGTAAAATTTTCATACTATATAATTTCTTTCTAACTTTTTTAACCCAGTTTCATAGTGTAATATATTTATTTCATTTTAAGTATTATAATTCTATGGTAACTCGGTACCAAGTTTATCGTTTCTATAACCTTATCCTACTCAGAAATTTCTCAGTTAATTTGGGAACTTATACTTCTATTTGACTCAAGTTAAAAGCAAAATTCTTAAGTTATGAAAAAAATGCCTTCAATAATCCATTAATGTTATCCTGGAAATTTTTATCTTCAATATATGTTAATATATTAACAGAAATAACTCAGTTTTAGTTGATATCTATTTATTTTATACTTTGATTATACATAGCCTTTTTAAGTAGCATTTATAAACTACTAGTTAATGATATAAGGAAATGCACTTTGTTTTTGTTGGAAATTTTAATTTTTTATTTTGCTTAGTACTCTAGGTAATTTGGGGAATTTTAAACTTCTCAATATTTTATTTTATAGATAATTGGCCAATTGATGCAGAATCATGTTTCTTTTTTCTTTGGATGTGTTTGACTTTCTAAGTAGAATTTTAATAAAAGAATAGAGAACAGCAATGACTTGCATTATGTAGTGCTATTGAACGGTTTTTAGTGCTTTATCACCAATAAGGAAAGAGACTCTGTTTTGTCTGCAAATAAGAAAATGAATGTTAAGACTTTCCTGATATTCCAGATGCCTGCTAATATGCAGCACTGTTTTTGTCTTCTAGAACTCATTGTGAGTCACAAGGATGTAAAACTTGCAATACACATAGTCTAAGTCTAACCTAACAGTAGTCACAGAAAAATTTCAATATGCAGCAAATTAATAAATGATAGAAGAAGACAAAGTAATAAAAATAGAGAGCACCAGGGTAGTGATTATGAGCAACAGGTTTTTATGGTTATGGATGTTTTTAGGAAGTTTTGGTTGGATCCTAAGAGTTTTTCACAGCATTGATAATGGAAAATGAATCATTAATGTTTAGTGGCATTATGTTCTGATACATTGCAAATATTTGTCTCTCCTACTGGTTTAATAAAATACTGGTTGGCCAAAAGGCCGATAAGAAGTATGGGCAGGGCTACCAAACTAAAAGATCTCTGGGAGGAGGAAGAGTCAGGTACAGATGCCAACAGATGTAGAGAAAAACTGCTGCTCTAAAAGAAGGTACCAAGTCATGAGGCTAAACAAGATAAAAATCATGAGTTAGTTTACAAATTAATAATTAGCAAGTTATATGCCTGAGCCATATGCTGATTAGCATAAAATTAGTATAAACCTTCATGTGATTATGTGGGGCTAAGTGACAATGAGTCTCCAAGTGGGTCTGAACCTCCAGGCTAGGTCTGAAAGTCTGGGCCATAAACTTCTTACTACACTGATGATGACAAGTTGTCTACTAAAAAGTACCTGGACTGTTAGACTGTTTCTGTCTATGGCCTTGAAGATATTTGTTCATCTAGGCTATGTTGTACAAGCTCCTTATTTCTGTATAAAATAATGTTCCACTTTTAATACACAGAGAGACTTCAGGAAAACTAACCAAGTCAGTGTGCTGGTTTCTTGAAGGGATTCTGAGAATCAAAAGGCAATATGAAAAGCTGAGATTGGTTTTCTGGCCAAGATGAAATTTAAAGTAACAGTGATTTCATTTTAATGTGATTTAGGACATTGATATGTAGTGATGAAAGACAGAAATAAAAAGTTTCCATCATAATTGGAATGGACTAGAAGAACAGTAATTGTTACAGAAAAATGTTAGGATAGAAATTATGAATTTGTAGACAATGGATATATAATAGTTGAGTCATAGCATAATGACATGCTTCCAGGGAAATATAATGTCAAGATATCATTGCTTAGGCAAAGGCATGCCCAAAGTAGTCCTGACTAATCAAATGTAATCTCTTCTATTGTTGTGGCTATCATTATAACTTTATCAAGACTATATTGCTATTCTTATACTAACTAGAAAAGAATGGCTCTCTGTGAACTGAAATAAAGACTGGTTAGATTCACATGCAAATGAAGCTACTGTAATTGAAATTCTTAGGTTTCTTGACATATAATCAATACCTCTTTCACTGTTGCCACTTTCTAAAGATATTATGATGATCCCTTCCAGTGCCTGTGCCATTAGTTTTCAATACTGGCAGATTTATAATGAGTCAAATCTCTGGACTTCAGCAGGACAAGATGAAGTCTGCCAAGGAGAAAGCAAAAGTATAACAAGCAACTTGAACAATTGATATTCAGTGCATATTTATAGAATTTTTTTCTATGAATGATAGATTATTGGATCAAAGGAAAGGATGTGTATTGAGTTTATCCATATATAGTAGTTAGGAGACTACTTTTTAGTGACCTAAGATTTTCTCTTTAAACTGAGGTAGTTGGAAATGGCATTCACAGCTTGCTGGATGGGTTAATGAAAACCTATCAGGTCATTAAAATGGGGTAAAATACATGAATGGCTTTGGAATGCTGTAGTCAGAAGGCTTCTAATTGATCAAGCATTTTCAGAGTAAAGTTCAAGTTACATCAACAAGACAAACAACCACAAATAACTTCATTTATATTTAAGGGCAAAGAAAACAAAGCAAAGGGAGATCTGTGAAAAATAGCATGAATTAATTTTAGCAGTCAACGTATTGGTAGATAATGATTTAAATATGCTACTTATAAAATATTTGTATCTGATTTAAGATTATAAAATCATTGGGAAGTAAACTGGAAAAAAAAACTTCATTTAAAGCAGTGTACTCTGCCCACTTCAGTCATAGGCAAAACTGCCATGGCTCTAATGCAGAATCATTGTTGAAGCCATAACATTCTATAAGAGAGAAAAATTTCTATTATGCTAAGTGAGTATCAATTTTCAGCATGGGGTAACACTTGAATTTGGAGGTTCATCATGGCAAATGAAAGGACGTTCACTTTAGCCTTTGATATCAATAGACACAGATGGAGAACACCATTTTGTTCTCTCTCTCTCTCTTTTTTTTTTTCCTTTTAGATAAAATGTAACAAAGCAATAAGATGAGTAAGCAACCTGGTTCAAGCAGTCCTTTCTCACTCTGGAAGGTGAAATTTCAGAAGCATTTACATTTGCATAATTATCTTCAGTTAGTAATTGTATGCACAGTAGCTATGAGTATCCAGCTTAGCAAATTCAAACTGAGATTTTGTACTCAGGGATAGATGAGCAGCCACTCACTTAGTTTCAACAATAAATAAGGGGAATCTGTATTCTAACATGAAAGGTAAAAACAATTAATTCAGAATACTTAATAGACTCTTTAATTTTGAATCAGTCTATGTTCTTAAAAGCAGATCACCTTATCTAGATGCTACAGAGAACAAAACAACTCTATCTGGACATTAAGGCATTGTCTATTAAATTACACAAACATCTACTGTGTTCTACCAGTGACCTGAAAAGGTAAATATATCACCAAATGACTTAATTTATACTCTATAAATTTGGCAATTTGTTAGTTCTTTTCTACCTTAAAAAAAAAAAAAAAAAACAACAACAACAACAAAAGCACCCTTTGTACCTGGCTTCTTGCTTTGTTGCCCTTGTTATCCATTGTGATTGGATACAAGGTGCTGTCGTAGGAATACAACTTGCATCTAGCTGATAAATGACACCTGCTGTCTTTTTCTTTCCTCTCTTTCCTTCACCAGATACACAGTCTCTAAGACACACACTGTGACAAACACATGATAAACAGTAAATTTTAATAAACTTTGATTGCATGATGTAAAGAAAAACATGATAGAGGAGGGGTGTAGGAGGACAGCCTTATATGGTCATTTGTATGTCTAATCCTTTATTAAATATTTTCCAGGTAGAGAAATGTAAGTCAAGTTATAGGGAATATGAAAAAGAAAAGAAAGAAATAATACCCCTTTTAAGAAAGTTAGAAAACAGAATTACTATGTGAGATTAAAATATTAAGAGTTTTCACAAAGTGGATACATCATCCACAAACACAAAATTCAGAGGGCAGTTAAATCAACAGAAGAAGCAGTTCAAGAGTTAATAGACTACTAGTGGTGAGCTCTTAGATGGGGAGACCCCGATTTAGCCAATAAAGTAGAAGAATGATGGATAAATATTCTCAACATCAACTCTGGGTCTGTACGTGTACACATGTGTATGAACACACATATGGAAATAGAGTCACACAAACATACCCAATGCCCTAGTTAACACTCTTTTGCTGTGATTTAAAAAAAAAAAAATAACTGAAAAGAACAGAAGAAGAAAAGAGTTGACTTCAGCTTATAGCTTAAAGCTCTTTATTTAAAGAAATGGAGGGAGTTTGAGGCAGGAACAGAGCCCTTTGTTGAATTAAGTTTCCCGTTTGAACTCAGAAGAGTCCAAAGATGAAAAAACATTAACCTTAGTCACAGAAAAAATAAAATGTCTGTGATTAAGTAAACGAACCAATAACAATAGCCAATTTTGTTTCAGGATTTTTAGTCATAAACAAATATTCAGTGGCTTAGAAGAGTACAGACAAAGGGAAGACAACTGCAGGAAAGGAGGCAGGTGTATGATAAGAGTCCTTGATTAACACCCAACTGTCTGTCCTACAAGAGCAGAAATAAAGTACTGAACCCTTATAAAATAAAACCAGGATAAGAGAGAGATGAATTTCTCCTAAGACAACAAGCAGATCTATCTTATAGAATTCAAAATTGGGAGCCTGCCAAGGATCAGGATTGGAACAGGACCTAAAATACCATCCAGTAGCTTTTCAATCTTCTGTCTTTTATTTGCTTTGTGAATCTGCTGATTCTGTTTTTTTCACTCCTCCCTTAGACTTCTGGAAGAGATTTAGGGAAAACCATGATTTATTGTTTTCAACACAGGCACCGAAACCCTGACATGTAGCTAATGGGCACATTTGGGATTTTAGAATATTCTAAAATCTCATTAGGCATCAAAGGCCCAATCCAGTAGAAATGGCCAGGGCACAAAACAAACGTATATTATTCTATTTCACTCCCATGTTGAAGTATATTCCTATACAGCTCTTATGCATTACAATTGGATGCCTAATGGGTTTTTATAAAGAAAACCATGAAAGTTCCTATATCTGTTAATTGAGTCATTCATTGTATTAGACTTTTAACACAATGATTTAGTAGCTCAAATGAGGAGACAATAGTCTTAAGTTCTCTGTTTACACTCTTCTTGCATCACATACTTGGCCCCTGTCTGAAAGAAGAAGAAAGGTTGTGAAAAAGTGATTTTTAAGAGCTAGAGCAAGTTTATTTTTCCCCTCTTTAATCATTAGTTTTCCTAGAAACAGCAATCCTTAATCTTCCACATGGACCATGATGCTTTTAATGAAGGAAATCACTAGCCTTGATTAATGTAGCTTAGGTTGGTCACTATTTGTTTTAGTAAGTACATTTTAAATTATAAAGTGACAAATTTAAGTAGCTTTAAACTGTTATGTATAAAAATGGACATCCATTTATACCCAGGAACAGTCAAGGAGATGCCATCATATTTAAGAGATTTAACCAATACATGGAAGAATTTATATTCTATAAATAGAGTGAGAATCACCCCATACCAATAAATATTTCAGGTGATTGGTTAAGAATATGAAAGGAATTCTAAGAGTTTTATTTATAATTGCAAAATTACATGCAATACACTATTGTAAAAGTCTAATGTTCAATTTAGTATTTCAAAAATTGATATTATTTATATTGATGTCAAAGACTGGAGGTAAGAATGGATAAAGAAGGGCTTTCATAGAAACTCTTTTAAGCACAAACAAAATTAGAGGTCTATGGCACCAATGTAAAATGCCATGTGTATAGACCTAAAAGATTCATAATTCATGACAAGTCATGAAATGACACAGTGATAAATAGTAGACAATAACAGTTGCATTACCTGGAAGGGACAGTTATAATCAGAAAACATGGCTGAAGCGGTAAAAGAGGCTTTATGTGAGAATGAGCCTACATGTAATGGTTATCCACAGTAATAAGCACTCTCTAGATGATTTCCAGCCTTGCATATGGAATGTCAAAATGAATAGCAGTCACTTGTGTACATCTCTAAATGCATTAGCATACGCTAGAGACCAGTTAAAATAACAAAACAGATGCTTACATAAGGGGAAAGTTAATTTGTATTGAAACAGCACAGAAAAAAAATTTTTTCAAGGCAAAATAAAGGAGTCTTAAATGGTAAATGCATTTTTTTTTTCAAATTGAATTTTTCAAATTCAAATTTCAAAGCACCTGATTTCATATCAGAAACCACATTCTGGAATTATAGTAAATTTCACACACTAGATTCAGTGTTGAAGACAAGAGGTGAGGCACCTACATTTGTACATGCTAGTAAAAAATGCATATACCTAAATTTATGACTTTTAATATTCACAAAACTATAGATATTTAATATCTACTGTCCCCCATGACAGCATTCCAAACAATACATCTGAGTGATATCTACATCACAAATTCCTCATTTAGTTTACTTTGTGTAAGCTGAAGTTTCTGGCATGACCTAGCCCCAAGGTCCATACCTGCACTGCAGCCACTTGGTCCAAATAATCACACAAAGGCTTATATTAAATACAAACTGTTTGGGCTATGGGTCAGACTCAATGACAACTATCTCTTACAATTTACCTCAACCCATAATCATTAATCTGTGTATTGCTACATGTTCCATGGTTTTACCTGTGTTCTATTACATCTTGCCTCCTGGGTGGTAGCTTTTACCATCTCTTTGACTCCCCTTTCCCATCTTTTCTCCACTTGAATTTCCCACTTGCCTCCAAGCTGCCTTGCCATGTGCCAAAACAGTTCCCTTATTAACCAATGGTAATAAAGCATATTCATAGCATGCAGAAATACATCCCATGTCAGCTTTGTCAAAGGATCTTGAAAAAGCTTTTAGAGCCTACACATGTAGATATTACTTCTTAAAAAATACTGACAAAAATACAAGATGAGGTTTTAAAATTCTAGATGCATGAACTCTTGGTGAGTTATAATTTTTCCTAAGAATGTGTTACCATTAGTAATTAGTAATTATATATAGTATACAATACATACAATAATATAATACATGTTATACATATGTATAACACATATACATCCCTTTCATGATTATATTTTCTTTCCCAGTGACACTCTGTAGGCATTATCTTCTAATGGGATGTAAGATAATGACATAATGTTAAGGGGTATATATTCAAGAGTAGCACATTAGGAATGATAACCAACCAGAAACAAAGCCATCTCTAAATAAACCATCTGTACTGTTCAAGGGAACTCATTCTAAATTTGCTGTCAGATGTAGATGGTGATTATTTAATAGGAAATGAATTTTGCTGCCATATACACTCATATGTAATTAATCCTGGTGAATACCAGGGTTACAACAAATCCATGTTAGCTAACGAAGTGAAAGGTGTTTTGTGTTTTTATTTTTTTCATAATTATAAAACATTTAGTGACAATTTGCAAAAATATTCTTATATTTCTCATATTGTAAGAAAAGACTGATATGTCTGGAATGTGAATGTTTTCCTGAGTTTTCACCCAATATTTTATAACCATGAAAAACATTATTCATTCTTTCAGGCTGTAAGAGTTTGTTAACAATCTAGCATCTAGAAGATAATTACTTTATCAATCTACTCTTCTTCATTTTAGTTTAATTTTCATGAGTGTCTTGTTTGAAGGGATTCATAAAGTTATCACAGATGAAATTTACCTTTGAATTTCATCAGTCTAAAACTTTTTATTTTATTTTATTTTAACCTTTATTCCATTTTACAGACCAACCATAGCCACCCCCCTTCATTCCTCCTACTCATTTCCCAGCTTCCCCTAATCCCCATCCCCTCTGCAGAGAGGGCAGGTCTCCCATGGAAGTCATCACAGTCTGTCACATCAAGTTTTGGCAGGACCAAGACCCTACCCCCATATCAAGGCTGAGCAAGGAATCCCTCTTTTGGGAATGGACAATGGAAAGCCAGTTCATGCACTAGCAATAAATTCTTGCCCTATTGCCAGAGGTACAACAACCTGCCCAGACAAACAAGAATAAGAAAGAATGAGGGAAGGAAGAGAGATGATAACTTAACCTCAAGTCTAAGTGTTAAAATATCCTTTCCAACCATGTGACACAGCAGGCCTCTATCCAGAGAGTTCCTACTAAAGGAGGAAGTGTACACCCTTCCCCCTGGAAGTTATGCTAACATTTCCATTACCAGAGTTTTGCAATGAACTCTCTATTGTGTATATAGTTTGGTTAATGTGTCTTATTAGTGTCTAGTGCATTCATTTACAGTTCTTTAGTCTTGGATGTTACAGAGAAACCTGGTGAGTTCCACAGAGTGGAACTAATGCTTAGCAAATTCATTTGCCAAGCATTCAATATAAATTTTGCACAGCAAACAGAATAACTCTCCATCTGAATCATAGCAAAACTTACTTGCAACACTGGCGGTTCCCATTTATTGGAATTAAGAATTGTAACAACTTGCATGTAATTGTACTTGTCAGCAGCACCTATAACTTGAATGCAACTTTTGAAGGACTACATTTATTATGTCAAAGGCAAATTAGCAGCTGCTCAAATAAGGATGGTAGAATTTTAATATAACATCTGCAGAACTGTTTTGCATCTTTAGACTCAGCTTTTTCTCACCATAGAATTTTCAACTGGTTTCACTGAGAAACTTCTCATTCCATATGTTTCATGCAGTGTTTCACATTCTCTATAGTAACAACTCACTTAAGTGTCCACATCTCTGTCAGCTTGACTCAGTTAACCTTCAAGGCCAATATCTGACGTATAAAACTGTCCTTTACTGCCACATGAGCTTCAGATCAGTATAAGACTGTATGCTGGTATAGTCTATGGTTATTTTTCCAATTTATACACACTACAGCTTTTTAAAAAATATTACTTTTGTCATATATATTTTCTTCTCTGTGGATGTTCCTTGGAACTTTTAAGAAGATGATGGCCAAGTCATAGAAACAAAGGAATGGCTTAATAATTCAAAGGATATATTGAATAAGAGGAGAAAACTTTCACAATGAAAAAATCAGTCAGTGTAGAAATAGCTCAGCAGTTAAAAACATGTATTACTCTCGTAGATGAGAATTTAATCCCCAGCACCCAGACTAGCTAGCTCACATCCGCCTGTAACTCCAGCTGCAGAAGGGTCCTCTGCCTCTGTTTTCTGACAGCATCTGCACTCACATGCATATACCTGGACAGACACATACACACTATTAAAAATAAAATATGAAAAGAAAATAATGAGATTTTCAGAGAAGGATGCTATAATACATCCTCTACACCTCAGGAAATTCCATCAAAAAGAAGATAGAAGCGTGTAAGAGTGAGAGGACAAGGATGTCTACTTCTAGATTGTGTACCCTATAAATGGCAGGGAAGCTTCACATGTATACCCCAACAATGTAGCTACCCAAACCAAACCTAAATAATGACATAGATATGATGTGGGAATGCCTTTCTGTATGCTGTGAATCTCAATCTTTAAATAAAGGAGCTGTTTTGGGCCATGACGGGCACCATAGAAGAAGTAGGAGGAGGAATCAGAATAGGTATAAAAGGAAGGGCGGAGTCAGAGGCAGATCGAGTAAGCCTCCCAAGAAGAAACATGTAAGGAACACAGGTGAGCCACTGGCCACATGGCAGACAGATTAATGAGAATGGGTTGAGTTAAGATGTAAGAGCTAGCTAGCAATGTGCCTGAGCCATAGGCCGAACAGCATAAAATTAATATAAGTGTCTGAATCATTTCTGGGGACCTGAGTGGCAGCGGTGGGCAGCTAAGGGGTCTCAGGTGGCAGGTCTGTGGGTCTGGGACCTCTGGCTGTCCGGGACCTAGAAACCCCACTGCCACATAGATATGCTAATATGGGTGAGGGGAAAGCCATGGGATACCCTCTTTAGATAAAGAACTATAAGCAACCAAGGACTATTGAGACAGAGAGAATTAGTCTTCCTAGGAATGAGTCCCTAATTGATTATTTAAAACCAAATGGCCAGCCCTAAAATCATATACACACAAGCAACATTAGATGAATTCAGCAGCTTGTATTTGTCTGTTAATTTATAAGTAACAATGATTAATAGCTAAAGTAAAACAAAGTCTAACTTGAAAGGAATTAAGGGATAGGAGGGATGAGGGGTGGTGAAAGATGTGGCAAATCATGTAATTATATTTTTTAAAAATAAATATTATAGAGCTACAGTAATATAAACAGCCTGGTACTGGCATAATAACAGACACGTGGATCAATGGAATCGAATTGAAGATCCTGATATTAATGCACACACCTATTAACACCTGATTTTTTTACAAAAATATTCAATGGAAAAGAGATAGTATCTTCAACAAATTGTGTTAGCATAACTGGATAGTAATATGTAGAAGAATGCAAATTGATCCAAACCTATCACCCTGTACAGAACTCAATTCTAAATGGATCAAAGGCCTCAACGCAAACCTAGCTACAATGAAGTTGATAGAAAAAGAAAGTGGGAAATAGCCTCCACTGCATTGGCATAGATGACCACTTCCTAAATACAATACCAATTGAACAGACACTAAGAACAACAATCGATAGGTGGAACCACTTGAAACTGAGAAGCTTCTGTGAGGCAAAGGACACAGTCAATAAGACAAAATGACAGCCTACAGAATGGGTAAAGATATTCACCAACCCTACATCTGACAGAGGACTAACCTCGAAAATACATAGAGAACTCAAGAAACTAGAGCCCCCAAACCGAAATAACACAGTTAAAAATGGGGTTCAGAGCTAAAAAGGGAATTCTCAACAGAAGAATTAAAAATGTTTGAAAGACACTTAAAAAATTGCTCAACATCTTTAGCCATCAGAGAAATGCAAATCAAAACAACTTTGAGATACCACATCACACGTGTCAGAAATGCTAAGATCAAAAACACAGAAGACAGCCTATGATGGAGAGGGTACGGAACAAGGGGAACACTCCTCCATTGTTGATAGGAGTGTAAACTTGTACAGCCACTCTTTAATGCAATATGGTGGGTCCTCAGAAAAATAGGAATCAATATCCCCAAAGATCCAGCAATACCACTATTGGCCATATACCCAAAGGATGCACATTCATACCCCAAAGACATTTAGCTCAACTATGTTCATAGGAGCATTATTCGTAATAGCCAGAACCTGGAAAAAACCTAGATGGCCCTTGACTGAAGAATGGATTAACAAACTGTGGTACATCTGCACAATGGAGTACTACTTAGCAGGAAAAAAAAATGAAATCCTAATTTTTCAGGCAAATGGATGGATTTAGAGAATATATTCCTGAGTGAGGTATCACAAGCCCAGAAATATAGACATGGGATATACTCACTCATAAGTAGATTTTAGACAAACAGCAAAGAATACCCAAACCACTGAACAGCTTGGGATCAGAGGGAATTTAAGAGAGACATCCAGAGATTGCCCTAAGAAGAGAAAATAGAGAAGATACCTTAACAAATTGGGGTCATGACTAGTTGCAACCAATAAGAGTTGGGAACACATCTTGAAAGAAGGAGATGGTTGAGTAAGAGGAGCAAAGAGGGAGACAGAAAGAGATGAATATCTTGATAGCAAAAGCAAATGTGTGGTTTGAAAGAATCTGAGTGCTAGGGAAACATCCAAGAACTCACAAGATGTCCTTGGCTAAGTTTCCAAACAATAGTGGAAGGGGTGCCTAAACAGGACTTCCCTATAATCAAATGAATAAATACCCTAAGTGTCATCACAGAACCTACATCTGACAATGAATAGAGGTGGAGTCAGAGATCCATGGCTGAACACCAGGCAGAGCTCCTGGTCTAGCTGAGAGCAGGGGAGGAGAATTTGTATGAGCAGGGGGATAGGGATTATGAGGAAGGTTCCCACAGTGATGGCTAGCTGGAGCTCTGGGAAGCTCACTGAATCAAAAATAGCCACTAGAGATCCATTGTGAAGAGGAGCTAGGCCCTCCATGGGTTGGCAACTGTCAATTGGCATGTGAAGTACATGGAGCCTCAAGGGTGGGATCAGACTGTGCATGGGCTGGCACCTTGGAGCCCTTTCCCTGCAAAGGAACAGCTAACCGAGTCTTGACTTTGGGATGAGGAAATCGGACTTGCCTAGAGTGGATACACCATGCTTAGCTGACCCTCCTTGAGACTTCTTGTCATTTGGGGGGAGGGGATGAGGGGTGAGGCCAAAGGATTACTGGGAGGAATTGGGAAGAGGGAAGTGAGGGTGAGCAGGAGGATACATAGATAAAAATGTCATTTTGTAATAAAAAAATAAAAGAAACAATAAAGATGTAGATTGTAAATGACATGAACATGCCCAGGGTAAAGCATCAGCATCAGTCTCCCACTGTAACAAATATGTCTTTCAAAACGACAACCTTACAATGAGAATCAAGCTGAAAGACTGGAAGGTTGGTCGCACAATCCATAATTGTGAGAACAATGTTATATTGATCCAAACAACAAAGATTTACTTATAATGAATAAAAATAGAGGATAGACATGAAGCCACATTACAAAAGTGACAGATTACTTTGAACCATATCTGAAAAAAGTTCCAAGGCCAAGGGGACATCTTACTTTACTATAGACTTTCAAACTGGGTCATTGACATATTGTACCCCAGGGAACCAGGTCTAAGTTGCAGCAGGGTTCAAAGAGAAAACCACAGTGTTGTGAAACTTAGGAATTTTTAGGGAAAAGTTAAAAATTCACACATACTTGATGTGGGAATGCTTTTCTGTGTGCTGTGAAAATCAGTCTTTAAATAAAGGAGCTGTTTTGGGCCATGACAGGCACCATAGAAGTAGGAGGAGAAATCCGAGCATAGGTAGGAGAAGCAGGGCGGAGTCAGGCAGATCGAGTAAGCCACCCAAGGAGCAACATGTAAGGAGCACAGGTGAGCCACGGGCCACGTGGCAGACAGTTTAATAGAAATGGGTTGATTTAGGATGTGAGAGCTAGCTAGCAATGTGCCTGAGCCATAGGCCAAACAGCATGCGGTTAAGGTAAGCATCTGAGTCATTTCTGGGGGACTGAGCAGTGGCGGCTGGCGGCTAAGGGGTCTGGCGTGGCAGGGTCTGGGCCTCTGGCCGCCCGGGACCCAGAAACCCCACTGCAACACATACTCTTAGTGGTTACTTGTCTTTATTTCCTCTTGCTGGCTTCTCTGCCTCTTTTTGTTTTTGTAGCTATATATATTCAACAAAATCTTTCATGTTGAATATAGGAGTTACATTTGAAGATTGCATTCCAGTAAATGATAGGAAACAGAGTCATCTTGATAACACACATACAATAAATCAGCTTCCTGTTTGGTAGGTTGTAATTTACAGCTGCTTCTAGAAAGAGCCATTCATTTCATTCTATACATAAAGAGATGATTTTATACAGACGTCTGAAGAATTTATAAAACTCAACTATTGAGGAGTCTAAGAAGAAGAAGAAAATCATGTGCATGCTATGTTTACTAAGTGTAATAAACATTTTAAATTTTAACTTGGAATGTTGAGAGAAGGAGAGAGGAAGAAGGAAAAGGGAGATATATATATATATATATATATATATATATATAGATAGATAGATAGATAGATAGATAGATAGATAGACAGACAGACAGACAGACAGACAGACAGACAGACAGACAGACAGACAGATAGATAGATAGATAGATAGATAGATAGATAGATAGAGAGGCCATCAGAAAGAGTATAGCCTTTATTGCTGGGAGGCTCCCAGATGTAAGAGTTGCAAGGTGAGGGTGGGGGCATAGCACTGATTGCTCACTTGGCACTCTCGAAGACACAGTAACACTAAAAGTGCTTTTTAATCTTAATTTGTATTTTTCTGTCCTGCACATAAGTTTAGACCAAAAAGGAAACTTGCAGCTCATTCTCATATGTGCAATTTCAGGACTCAACAAAAACGTCAGTCAGCTGAACTTTTAGTTTCAGGTTACATGCCCATATCATATTAGAAATTTGTGCAGAAAGTTAATTACTGTCTTAAATGTCAGCCAAAGGAAGAGAGACTGGCACTACAGTTAGGCTGCTTTCAAACCAAGGTTCAACAAATCAGATAGCCGGCTATTTTGTCCTTGTGAACTGAACTGTATTTCCTAGGAAATGTTTATTTAAAAAACCATTAGCAAGGAACCTTGTCTAATCTAAACTTTGTTTGAAACTTTAAATCAGCTAATACTATGCAGCCATGTTAGCAGCTGAGAAAATACAACTAATTTCCTATGTCAACCTGAGCTGAGCTGTGATATAAGACAGCTTTTTAGTGTAACTCATAGGCCTTATGTGTAACAATAGACTTAGCTAGGATTCATTATTTTTATTCATCATAACTATATAGCTCAAGGAGAAGTCATCTTGTAGACAGTCCACAGATATAAATGGCCAATGATGAAATGTATTCATGATATGAACATATTACAATATAGGTAGTGAGTGATTCCACACATAAATATACATAATGGGAGATTACACACACAAAATACATTTTATCAGATACCAGAGAAGAATATGTAACAGCAGTAATAAGAAATCTCAGTATAGATTAAAAAGAAAACATTCTGGAGTATTCTTATAAGCCTTGCTTGAGCAAGACATTCTCATAAGAGAGTTGAACTTCTGATGAGATGACACAGGAATATAAACTGCTATCTGCTGCTCTTATGGCTATTGGAATGTATGGATGGGCAAATAGGTGATGTTTTTTCTCAATTTAAAGAACATGCCACTAAGAATGAAATAACCAAGAAAACTTTTGCACTTTCTGCTTACTTGAGTAAATAATATATCCTTCTGTGGTCTTTGATGCACGTGAAGATAATATAGTTATAGTTATTGTTTTTCTTAGTTATTTTAAAAAATATATTGGATATGAAACTTTAGACTCACAAGGATAAGGCAGATGATAAAATATTTTATTTAATTTTGTTAAATACAAATAGACTAGATATTGTAACTGTAGCTCTTGACAGCTATTTCATTATATGTAATTTTGCTTTGTTAAATGGAACCTTCCTTTTTGATTAGATAGAAATGGGGAGGTAATGTGGGAATGTCTTTCTGTATGTTGGGAATATCAATCTTTAAATAAAGGAGCTATTTTGTCCCATGACAGGCATGATAGAAAAAGTATGCGGGGAAATCAGAATAGTTACTAGGAGGGCAGAGACACATACAGATCAATCCAGCAGCCCAAAGAAGAAACATGTAAGGAACACAGGTGAGCCATGGGCCATGTGGCAGACAGATGAATGGAAATGGGTTTAGTTAAGATGAAGGAACTAGCTAGAAATGTGCCTGAGCCGTAGGCCAAAGAGCATGAAATAATATAAGTGTCTGAGTCATTTTTCAGGGCCTAAGCAGTGGCAGGCAGCTAAGCGGTTTGGGACGGCAGGTCTGTAGATCTGGACCTCTGGCTGGACAGGGCCATGAAACCTCATTGTAACAACTTTCCTCTGCCTTCACGTAAAGACACACCCAAGATATCCTAGAAAGCAGCTCTACTCCAGGACTGCAGTAGAGAGAAGACTAGGTCCTCAGAGTCTAAAGATGCAATACATTTCTAGTAAGTATTAAGGGAAAAACAAATAATAATACATAAAATAACAACAATAAATAATATAATAATAGATTATAATATAATAAATATTGTAGTGAAAATAAATAAAAATAAAGCTAATTGATATTAACCTCCCTTAGAAGACATTTTATAAACAATATAACAATAAAGCTTTCAAAGTAACAATACTTAATTATAAAATTATAAATATTTAAAGCCCTAGCTACCTAAAGTTTTTTTCTAAGAGTTGAAGATACTAAAATTAATGTTGAAGAGGGTCTCAGTTTACAGTAAGACTAGTGGTTGTAACACTAGGTACACATTTAGTCATGAAGGGGGAAGTTTATAAGATAATGCTTGAATGGTAAGTAAATCAGTTGGTTCTAGATGAACCAAATTTGAGAACCATGTACCAAAGTGTAAACTCTCAAAGGAATGATTCTATATTAGATTACTATACGGAAAGTTTACTGAAAAGACCCCGAAACAGCCTTTTCTTTGATCTTAGAACTCACTGAGATACTATAGGACAGAGCTGTTAGGAATTTTACTAATCACTATGAGTAACAAAAATTATGCTCTTTTGCTCTAGGTTTCTAATGTCTATAACCAGATAAAAGTCAGGACATTAGCACCTAAAATGCTTCTTGGAGATATAAGAAAAGAATCACTGTTCCTTTTTCTCTACTTTCACTGGCCTGCCCTCTTTCCTCAAAGTCTGCATGCCACGTTGTTCAGACTTCTATTTAAATATGTTTTCCCACCTTGTTAGTCTTCCTTCTTATCCTTTATGAGCCTTTGCGTTTATGCTAGAACTACTCCCTCAAACCCGAATCATTTTCCTATTTAAAAAAAATCTTCTCTTCAAAGTATTAAACTCCCACTCTGTAATCAATTTCTTTTTATTATCTAACTGAACATAAATTCTGGCTCCACCAGTAGGGGCCTGACAAACTGAACAAGCCACACAATTGTCACCTCCATTCACAGGGCTGAGTTTGTTCCCCAGCAGTTCCTATCTATTAGTCCAGAGTTCATGAGGTCCCACTAGCTTAGATCAACTATCTCTGTGTTTCCCCATTATGATCTTGATCACCCCACCTTTGTTCATATAATCTCTCTTCTTTCTCTTCAACTGGACTCCAGGAGCTAGGCCCAGTACTTAGGTGTGGATTCCTGCATATACTTCTGTCAGTTACTGGATGAAGGTTCCATGATAATAATTGGGGTAGATGTCAATCTGATTACAGGAGAAGGCCAGTTCAGGTACCTTCTTCAGGTGACATCTGTCAATATATCTCTTTCCTTGTTCTCCCTCTCTGTTCCTCCCCCAACTCAATACAAATACTAAATAACCCAATTAAAATTGCAGTACAGATCTAAACACAGAATTCTTAACAGAAGAATCTCAAATGGCTAAAAGACATTTAACGAATTGCTTAACATCTTTAACCATCAGATAAATGCAAATCAAAATAACTGAAAAATCTTGTGCATATCAAAATGGCTAAAATAAAAAATAAACATGAATGAAAGCTTATGTTGGAAAGGATGTGGAATAAGGGGAACACTCCTCCACTGCTGGTAGAAGTGCAAATTTGTGCAGCCACTTTGAAAATCTGTACTACAGTTTCTCAGAAAGTTAGGAATCAATCTACTTCAAGACTCAGAAACTCTACTTTTGGGCATAAACCCAAAGGTTGCCCAATAATACCACAAGAACACTTGATCAACTATGTTTATAGCAGCATTGTTCATAATAGACCGAACTTGGAAACAACCTAGATGCCCCTTAACAGTATAATGGATAAAGAAAAATATGGTACATTTATACAATGTAGTAAATTTTAAAAATAACAGCAAAAATCAATGACACCATGAAATTTGCAGGAAAAGGAATAGAACTAGAAAAAAATTCTGAGTGAAGTAACCCAGACCTAGACACCCCAATTTTACACAACTGTAAACAAATTCATTTCCCTGTACCAATCTCTATCTTCGAATTTCTGTTTAATAGATTTTTTTTATATGGCATATTCGGATCATTGTTTCTCTTTCCCAACTCCTCAGACTCCTCTGAGATTCTTCATCCCTTCCCTCACATCCAAGTTCATGCTTTGTTTCTCTCACTCCATAAAAGACAGATAGGCCAATAAAAGAATTAATCAACCAGAATAAGTCAAAACAAAAAATTATGGGGATTTTATCTGATAGCAAGGGCCTTGAATCCAGTCAGAGAATTGTTGGTTACTCCCACTAATTTTGTGCTATTATTGCGCCAGCGTATTATACAATAAGATCATCACTGTGGGTGAACTGTTTGTAGTTGAGTTGATGTTTAGCTTTCTCCTTTGGTAGCATGCACAGTACCTACCAGAATCATGAACCTTATGCATTAGGGGAGAAAGCCCTGCTTAGACAGCAGCTCAAATTCTCATGCTTAATTAGAAGGGGTTGTCTTCAGTAATAGAACATTCTGAGTTCTATTCACTTTCTGGAGTATACGCAATAGCCTTGGCAATAGCTTGAGTTGTTTGAGGGTTTCCATGGGGTTTGATTGACCAGTAACTCAATTAGATATAACCTCTTTCTGGCCCTGGAGATTTTACTTGGTGGGAAGTACAGTTGTGACTTTGTCTCCCCAGTTATTTGGTGGTTCCATTTGTATTTTATTCATACTTTAATATTTTAAGCATCTTCTACTGTAGTACATTTCCATATGACACCTTAAATGGTCCTTAGTGTTAGCTGTTACTATTGGTATACTCTTCATTATCCCCCTAGTCTCTTCTCCTTTCCATTAAATCTTATTACAAACCTCCATCTCTCTATAACTATTCATGCTATTTCCCTTACTTAAGAGTTTATTCTCTCCCTCCTAATTCATTACTCTATAATTAACCCCCTTGGTTATATGAATAGCAGAATGTCTTTGAATGTATTAAAAGTTAATATTCGCATCTAAGAGAATGCACATAATATTTGTCTTTTGGAGTCTAAGTTACCTCACTTTCATTAATCTTTTTCTAGCTTTATGCATTTACCTACAGATTTTATTTTCTTAATAGCTGAGTAATATTTCATTTTGTATATGAAGCATATTTTACATTATCCATTCATCCATCAATGGGTAAAGAAATTATTTCCACATTTTGGCTATTATGACTAGAGCAGCAATGAACACGGATGAATAATTTTCTCTGAAATGGATATAAAGTGTGATAGGTGCTCAAAAACGGTTTTGTACATTTGGATGTTGAGGTAGATCTAGACCCAGATTCCTGAGGAACTGCAGCATTGATTTCCATAATGACTGTGAACGTTTTCACTCCCGCTAGTAATTAATAGGTACTCCCTTTACTACAAAGCCTAGCTAGTATCATTTGCTATTTGTTTCGTTATTCTTGAAAATACTGACTGATATAATATAAAATCTCAAAACATTTTGAACTGTATTTTTCCTGGTGAATAGCGGGATATTTTTAAGTGTTTCTCAGGCATTTGTGTTTCATCTGTGGAGCAGTCTCTATTTAGCTTCATACAACAGCTTTTAATTTGGCTATTTTTTTTTCTTGAGGTCCAGGTTTTTTTAAGCTCTTTATATATTTTAAATGTTTGTCCTCCTTTTGATTGCCATTCTTGAGCTTCCCAGTGTGTACTAATAATAGTGTCTTTTGCTATACAGAGGTCTTTTCTTTTTCTGCAGTCCCATTTATTAATTGTCATTCATCATGTCTTCAGAATATTCATAAAAAATACTACAGCTAAAATCACATATAAAGTGAGAGTGTGGTGACTTCAATGCCCTACTCTCACTCATAAAAAGGATATCCCGGCAAAAAATAAAGAGAGGAATGCTGGAGTTAAAGTTTTATAAACTAATGGACCTGGCTGACATTTTAACCCAAACACAAAGAATAAACCTTCTTCTCAGAATCTCATAGAACTTTCTCCAAAATTGTCCAAATAGAAAATAGTCTTAACAGATACAAAAAAAAAAAAACAAAATCACAGCCTGCATACTCTCTGACCACAGAGAATTGGATCTAGCCATCAACAACAGAAACAATACAATGAATCTCTCTTCTTTTCTGCTCTGGTAACATTAAACCCTTTGCTCATAGTTTTTATTAAATTTCCTTAACTTTTAATTTCCAATTTTATCTTTGTTTTTTGTTTTTAGTTATTTTATTTCTATTTTCAAGACCTGTACAGTTTTCATTATTTTATTTCACTGTTTCATATTTTAAAGACTTTATTAAGGGATTTATTCATATCCAATTTAACGTTTTTGAACATAATCATGATAACGATTTTAAAGCATTTGTCTTGTGTTTTCATTTTATTACATTTCTCTTGGTCTAATGTAGTAAGATTTCTGTGTTATAGTGAAGGTGTATGGTCTTGGCTGTTAATGATTGTGGTTTGGTGCTGTTATCTATTTTACATTGGACAATTATGATTCTACATATTGATGGTGGGTGTTATATTCCTTGATTTCTGTTGTCATGCCTGGATCTTAGGAGCATAGAATGAATGTGAATTACCTGATATGGAGTCCTTTGACAGTTGATTGGTGACAGAGAGGAATTGAGGTAGGCCGGGAGAAAGGGCTGAGAGGGACTTCAGGAAAGAGAAAAGGTGATCCTGTTGACATGAGGAAATAGGGTTTCACAGGGAGTTGGAAGTATGATGAGAAAAATGGATTCTGCAGGTAGGTTGTCACAAGGAAAACAATTATCTGGAGAGACAAGTATGAAAGAGCAAGGGGGCCTGCGTTTCTGAATTTAGAGTTGAAGTCTCCAAATGAAAGAAGGTGAGGTGAAAGGAGTGTGAACAGGTTGTTACAGTGGAGAGAAGAAAGATACCCTGGTTGATCTTTCTGAATGCCTGGCAGGTGTGGCCATATGGGATACTATATAGAAAATGTTCCTAGGTATCTGGGGCTGACAGGAGGGAATTAGAACATGATAGAGGGAGTGCTAAGAAGGTCCACATAAATGAGGATAGCTCCATCTATTCCAAGGGTTGGTAGAGCCTCCACACCCACAAGGAATGTTAGGCTAGTAGAGCAGGCTGCCAAAAACAGGCTGCCACAGGGCTGGAAATGAGACTGGGCCCATTGCAATAAGGGTAGGAATAAGATATAAGAGTGAACATGGTTTATCTGTGTCCACTAGGAGTCTCACACAGAGTTTCCATGTATCTGGCTGACATAAAAAGGATGGAGGAAAGAAGATATCTGGATCCTTTAGGATGTTTAGTTGTGTTTCCAGAGACCCAGGTTAAATTGGAGAACAAATCCCTGCCAGTCTACTATAGGGAAAAGGATGAGGCTGTAGAGTTTATATTGGAGAAAAGGAAGAATACTAGAAATCTCCTATTTGGACTACCTGAGATCTCAAGTAAAACGTGTTTTAGGCACTGCAGCTGACAATATATATATATTGCCAAAGTAGGTGGGACTGAGGGGGTCCACAGGTGTGAGGACAGTTGGGTCTACCTGAAAGTTCTGTGAAGGCCCTAAGGAATGAATCTATGTAGAGCAGGAGGATAACCCCCAACAGTCTGCAATGCAACCAGGATAGTAGGTGAAACTGCATAAATTGTAATGGAGAACTGGAATAATAGTAAAGATTGCCTATTTGGTTTTCAGCCAGATGTGGTCACTGGGTTTCTGGATAAAGAGTGTTAGTAGGGTTAGGCATCTGACATAGAGGGATGGGAGGAAGGAGGCACGTTGGGAACTCAGCAGGTTGAGTGGAGTCCCCAAGAATGAAATGCAAGTGGAAGGACAGGCCCCTAAAAGCAGTTTGCTACAAAACTGGGGACGCCACTTGAGGCACCATAATGGCAGACAGTAGGAGAGTTCATTTCATTTTTTTAATGCAGAGAACTTAGGTGGCAGCTTTATGGATGGAATTCTCAACAATAATTTCAAAATACACAACATTAAGAATGTTTATTTATGGTTAATGGAAATGAACAGTCTTGGCAAAATTGTGGGCAGCTTTTTTTTTTTTTTCTGGTAGATGAAAGACCTTCCAACTGTATGTCCATCTGTCCCATAAATCATGCCATCCCCACTGCAGCTCTTTCTAGGGCAGACTTAAGGAGCTGAAATTCTTCTCTTGTTTAGTAAAGCATACCATAATATTTTATAATATTTGTGGCTATTGAAAAAGATGCTGTTTCCCTAATTTTCTTCTCTGCTCATTTATTATTATTTGTATATGGGGGGGGTCACTGATTTTTTTTTTTTTTAGTTAACCTTGTATCCAGCCATTTCACTGGAGTACTTATCAGCTGTAGAATTTCCCTGGTAGGGTTTTTGCAGTTGTTTCTATATACTATCATATTATTGTAAGTAGGAATACTTTGTATTCTTTCATTTAAATTTGTATTCCCTTGATCTCCTTTAATTGTCTTTATTGCTGTATCTAGAAGTTTGAGTACTATATTAAATATATAAAGAGGGAGTGGGCAACCTTGTTTTATCCTGATTTCAGAGAAATTACTTTGAGATTCTCTCCATTTAATGCCTAATTACATTCTGCTTTCCTCATAGACTGTTGCATAGCTCAGTTGTCATCAGAAAGGATTCATCCAGCCACTGACAGAAACAGATGCAGAGACACACAGCCAAACAGGGAATCTTCTGGAAGAGGGAATGAAAATATTTTAAGTGTCACAAAATCCCCATAGAATAAGCTAACCTGGCCTCACAGGAGCTCACAGAGACTGAACCAACAACCAGGGAGCATGCATGGGACTGACCTAAGTCCTCTACATATGTTATAGTTGTGTAGCATGGTCTTATTGTGGGATTACTAACAGTTGGTGCACAGCTGCTCTTAACTACTGAAACCTCTTAATAGTTGAGCAAGCATTACATTGCATAAATATACCAAAGTTCACCTACTGTCTTTTTGCGTGCTTGAAGCAGGATTGAAGCAGATACAAATCAAGTTTCTTTAACATGGTTTTTGCACAAATAGTTTTCTCAATACATGTTCTGTGTATTTTCCTTGGAAATTTCTCTACAAATTGAACTGTTGGTCATATAAAAGATGCATGATTAATTTTCAAGACACTACAAACAGCAAATTTGTAATTTTATCCCCTGAACAATAATGTTGTGATTTCCAGGTGCCTGGATTTACCCCAGAACCATGTGTGTGCGGGGGGGGGGGGTATCTTATTCTTTTACATTTCTGTTTCTGCTGCATGAGTTGCAATCAACATGACTGAGTTTCCTTTGCCCAATAATTATTGATTTGGTCTTCTTTTTCAGTGAATGTAGATTACTTTTATGTCTTCTATATTTTGCTATTTTCATTGTTACATTCTTATAAATCAGTGATAGAAATTATTGACAGTTTCTTGGTTAGACAAACATTTTGAAATGCTTTTTATTAAACAATGAGTTAATTATACATTTGAAAGAATGAAGTATAAGTACTGAGAATATTTTATGCACATGTCCATCATTAACAGCAAAAATTAGAACTAGAGACTGTCTTAGCTATGGTTTTATTGCTGTGAAGAGACACTATAGCCAAGGCAACTTGGTAGAGAAATGTGCTTATTTATAGTTTCAGAGAAGTAATTATTTCTATCATGGCAGGACATTTGGTGGTGGGAGCAGACATGTATCCACGGCACTGGCGCAGTAGCTGAGAATTCATATCTGATCCATAGGCGGCAGGCAGAATGAGATTGAGCTGAGGACTTGTATAAGCTTTTGAGTGCTCAAAGCCTACTTCTAGTGGAACATCTTCTCCAACAAGGTTACATTTTCTAATCCTTTCTAGAAATAAGACATTCAAATAGATGAGCTAATGGTGGCCCGTTATCATTGAAGTCACCACAATTAAACAAACATTTTGAAATGCTTTCTAAGAATTAATTTAAACTAATGATATTTCCATATTGAGGATATTTTATTCACATATCCATCACCAAAACTAAAAATTTAGAACTATAAAACAATTACCTTTATGTCAGTTTTCATAATTCACGTCTACTATACCTGTATTCACTGCTTTCTCTTCTGCTTATATGTAACTTTGCTCTTTTCTTCATTGTATATGACACCCAGATATACATTTGCACATATATTATTGGCTAGATTCTGCATATGAGAGAGAGCATTAATCTATTTACTTCTATTATGTGACCCTGTATAATATCATACATTCTAAGTCCAACCATTTTCCTACTTATCTGAAGTGTCTCAGCTGCCATTTCAAATTACGATTTTAATTGTATGAGTTCATGTAGCCGTATAGACTCTGGGTCTAGATAATTTTAATGTGTGATGTGGTATCAGGTGTCAGGAATTGTGGCATAAACAGGCATCTGAGAAAGTAGGCTGGAAATAGGCAAGGCATTTTTATAAATCACAGAGAATAGACTCCAGGGCAGACTTTCTCTAGCAAAAGCCTACCACCAAAATCTCACCAAACAGTGCCACCAACTGGGGACCAAGTGTGCAAATGCCTCAGACTATGGGGATATTTCTCATTTAAACCACTGTTCAATCTCAATGCACATTTTTCTCTCCAGTACCTGCTGAAGTCTCTTTCTTTATTAGGATGCTGAATTATTTTAAATTTCAATGACTGTTTAAGGATGCATGTCTATTTCTAATATTTTTAATTATTAAAATCAAGTAATATATTTTTCTAATTTGTTATTATTTTAATGTTCTATTTTACATTCTATTTTAGTCATAGTTTATAAATATTTGAATACTATTGCTATTCTCTTAAAGATATTATCTCTGAACTACATTGACTCTGTAAATCAATGGTTAAATAACTGGCATTATAACCATAGTGAATCTTCCAGTTAGCTTACATTTTCCCATTATTTATTTATTTAATGAAAGTTTTATAGTGTTTGGAATAGGGTATTGCTTTGCTACATTTATTTTGAATGCTTTCTATATAAATCAAATTATTAACTGTTTTGGTTAGAGAATCTTGTTGCCATTTTATCAAATAGAATTTTTTAATATAAATCTTATATCTTGCAACTTTTAAATGCTCACAATAGAAAATCAAGTTACCTCATCCATCCTTTCCCCACTACAAAGAATCTATGAAGCAACTTCCTCCTAAATAGCTTAATTTGGCCTTTTCCAGACCTACGAATAAATGGAATAAAGTAGTGGTTGTGGAATATTATTTTAAGAGGTGTTACATTTATTTAAGCTGCAGAACATTTGTTCAATAATGCAAAGATGTGCTGCATTCTTTTATATTACATTTGTTTAACCTTGTGAAGCTGTTACTTTGCCTGCCTAAAACACCTAGTCTAATGAAAACCTGAACAAGCAATTACAAAGCAGGAAAAAGAACAGCTAGAGCTGGCAAGCAGAGAGAATAAATAAAAAGAAAAATCTTGGAAAAAGAGGAGATAAGGAGGACTCTATGGGGCCAGCCAGCTAGCCACACACAGCAAGCCGAAAGTATGAATTATAGAAAGGTATATAGTAATAAAATAAAATTCCAGAGGCAAATGGTAAACAAGATGAATTAAGTTTAAAAATGCTAGCAAGAAACAAGGTAAGCTAAGACCAGTATTTATAAGTAAGAATAAGCCTCTGTGTGTATTTATTTGAGAGCAGGGGGGGGGGGGCTCCCAAAGTGCAAAGAGTAATAGCAACCAACAACAAGCTAATATGAGAATTTATTGTTTTTAATACTTCAGATTACAAATAAAGTATGGAGGAATTATTCATTAACTCCTTAAGAATAAATGCAGTGTCCTTGGAGACCAGAATAGGATATTGGATCACTTGGAGATAAACTTTCAAGCCACTTTGAGCTTCCTAGCATAAGCTATGGAAAAAGTGGCACTATTAAGCATCAAGCCTTCCCCAGAATATTAAAGCATACTGTAACTTAAAGTAAATGAGAAAAGACTGGTTTAAGCTAATCACTTGGTTTTAACAATACATGGGTCTCTCAAACATTTGTAGCATCCTCTATATGATATGGCACACAGAAGCAGTCCACAGAATAGAGGGTTTTGTATGTCACAAGTGAAATGTGCAGGAAATTATCTTTTAATTTAGTCTGACAATTCCAATCAACTTTCTAATTAAAATAAAATTAATAATAAACAAAACAAAGACCATCATCATAAATGTGAAAAAATAGGTTAAATCCATGAAACCAAATTTTAAAGCTCAGCTATAATGATAGCTTTATGCCGGTATGAAAATGATTGACAATTGTGTCAGCATTAAATAATGTGTCACCATGAAATATGTGTGGACGTGTGTCAGAGTATATGTGTGTTTTAGGGAATTTTTTGTGTGTATGTGTTTGTGTATGTCTGTGTGTGTTTCTCTTTGTGTGTTTGTGTGTCTATGTGGGTGTCCATGTGTGTTTTGTGAGTAACTTTTTTCTGTGTGTATGTCTAAGTGTATGTGTCTCTGTGTGTATCTTTTTATTCTTGTGTGTGTGTGTGTGTGTGTGTGTGTGTGTGTGTGTGTGTGTTTTGGAAGTTTTCAAAGCTGCAATAGAAAATATTAAAACTTGGAGAGATACTTTCTTTTAATTTTGAAAGTCTACCAACATATGTTTAGCTTTCAAGCAAGATGATCTATAAACATATAAATAAATCATTAAGAAATATAAGCTGGGATTGGCAATGTAGGTCACTAATACATACAAGACCTTAGGGTTGATCCTGAGTTCTACAACAAAAGTCAAAGACCAACTCTCAAATGTGTTTGAGAAAATTATTCTACAGAAATCTATAAACAAACTATCTTGGAAATGAGCTGTTGATGGATGAGTTTGGCGAGAATATACAACCTCATTTTCAACCATCGCTCTTATAAAATAAATGGACATAAAAGTAAGACATATTTTAGAACTGAAATGTGAAAAGAATTAGAAGACTGTGAACATCCTGCTGAAGACAACCTGGGAAGTCAGAACAGTAGTGTCAATCTCTTGGGGGAAGACTGTAAATTAAAGCTGTTTTCAGAAAGGCAACAAGGCCGCATGCACCCCAAAATAAAATACTTGTGACACTGGGTGGAGGCAAAGCCAATGGAGGTTTTATATTTTAAGTGTATGAACATGTCAATTATTTACTTCTTGGCATTTCTTGGCCAAAGTCAGCACTCTCTCCTCCTCCTCCTCCTCCTCCTCCTCCTCCTCCTCCTCCTCTCTCTCTCTCTCTCTCTCTCTCTCTCTCTCTCTCTCTCTCTCTCTCTCTCTCTCTGAGAGACTCTCACCTCTGTGTTATGTATGTATATGTATGTTTGTGTTTGTGTGAAAAGCATTAATAAAACAATAAAAAGTCAGTGCTATTTTATGAACATAATGTGGGTTTTATCAAAAATGTTGCACATATTACTTAAATAATGTAGGAGTACAGCCAACAAGATAGTTCAATAAGTTAGGCATTCTAACTTGAACAACTAGGGGTCTAACCTCAAAACCCATATGGTAAGGGGGAAAGATGGTCCTCACACTGTCTTACGACCTCCATGAGTAGGCCATAGTAATATCCAAATGCACAGAATTAAATAAATAGATTAAAAAAGAAGTGAAAAATTTGTGGAAGTAACAGAATAAATAAACATACAGGAATATGAGATAGTACTGTCTTCTTCATATTTGTATCCACATAGAATTTAATCAAGAGTGTAAGCTACTAGTACATCAGTAAGATGTCTCCTAGATGATAACAGTTATAAAACTTTTGTATGGAGAAACCACCTAAATCACTGAACACCACAATACTTTGAACTGGAATGAGCTATTTCAACTTGGAAGTCATGAAATGATCCTACCCAAAGAAGGAATTCTAGCATTGCTTGTTTATTTCTTGTAACTCAAGAATCAGTTTTTTGAAGGTTGATAATGATTCTGCTAAGCTTCAAAGACATGGAGGTCTTCTGAGCTCCAAGTTTCTTGCCTTAGTAATTATGAGTAGATGGCATCTGCACACCAAAACAGATTTGTTTCCAGTCTGTGGAAACCAAACTGACAAATAGCAGGCCAGTCTCTGGTATGTGCTTTTATCTCCAACTGAAATGTGTTGTTGTAATAGTGCTTGTCTCTGTTGTTGACTCTGAACTAAGATTTCCCAAATAGCTAAATGATTATATAGAAGATAGCCTTCCCTAGGTAAATGAAGTCTTTGAAGATGTAAAAAAAAAAAAATGAAAATATGCTAGAATATATGAGTGTAAGCATAAAAACCAAGAAGATCTTCAGTTATATGTATCATAATAAGAACACAGATATTTTTCACTAGCTTTTTTCTAAAGCAGCAGATAACAAAAAGCTCTCAAAATAAAGCAGAATTAAGAAAATGACCACATCTGTAATACATATCAATGTTTCCTATCGCTTCTACTACATTCTATTTGCTCATCTTTACAATAACCCTTTGAAATACATTTTGGTAAACATGTAAGAGGCCAAGACACCTGGTGTGCCTTGAGTGAATGACCCAAAGCCCAGTATCCTTTTATGATTTCTACTATTAGATTCTTGGATCTCACGGGCCTTGAAGTCCAATGAGTACATTGATACATATTGCACTAATAATTTCTCCTTCTGTTTCTTGATTGGTATCACACTCCATAGTATAGTATAATGTTTGTATCTGAGTAAACCCATGTTTCTCACTAACATTTTTAGCTATCTGGTATGCTTGAAAGTGTTCTCTATACTGTTATAACCCTTGGCTTTATTAGTCTCATTAGATTCGCACCATTGTTGCTTTAACCACCACTTCACTTAGTTATCCTACAAATACTGCTATAAATACAGTCAACTCAGCATCTTACCATCTCCATTCTAGGAACACAGAGTCTTAACAACACAGGTAAAGTGTCAGTTGCATACTTTGTCCTAAATATTTTTGTTGAAATTTATAATGATTTCCTCAAAGACATAGTGTCAGTTTATCAGAATCTATGATAACCTGGGAAATGTCTCAATGAGGAATCTTCCATACTGCATTGGCCCATGGGTAGATCTGTTGTCTTAATTCAGTTAACTGATATAAGAAAACCCAGTCCACTGAGGGCATAACTATTCCCTAGGCACATGCTTACAAACTGTGTAAAAGTAAACAAGAAAGTGCACAATTGGGTATGTGTTTATTCATTTTTCTCAGCTCTGGACTTTGCATGTGACTAGCTGTTTAAAGTTCCTACCTTGATGTCCGTGCTGTTGAGATGTTTAGTACAGTCCTGGAGAGGGGAGTGCAAATTGGAAATTATAGGGACAGAAAGAGTTAGATGGAGACAGAGAGGATGGCACTGAATGCATGCTCAGCTGCCCGATTTTATTTCCCCTAGGCTTTTTATACCAAGCAAAGGAGAGGGACAAATAGAGATGGGTGTAAGCACTTCTTCAATTCTCAAACATGGCAACCATACTTTTAGCCAAATTATCCTATTATGCAGCCTTGAGGGGTGGTGGAGGAGGAAGAAGCTCAGGTTCTCTGACCTTGAGTCAAAAATGGAAACAAGCTGAAATCTTTTTGGGCTCCCATAACTTGACTTCTCACCATGATAGACTGTAGCCAGAAACTGTAAGCTGTAATAAATCCCTTCTTGTGTACCTTGCATGTTCTTAAGGTGATTTATCACAGCAACAGAAATAAAACTGAAATTTCAGTTTATAAAACACTTGCACATGCTCATTGCTACAGTCATAGTTTTTCAACTGAATAATTCACCAGTATATATTGAGTTCTAGTAATACAGCTTGAATGTATTCACAGTATGTTTATCTTCTTCCATAAATACCAGATTCTGTTATATAGACATGTTGTGTTTATACATACATGATAAAATTGATACAAAAGCACATGAAATTTTTTTATAAAAAGAAGGCTGGAAAGACAAGAATTTAAATCCAGACATTCTAATGTGAGAGTCCAACCCATGAATTCTACATTATACTTCCTTAGAAAGTGAAACCCTGTGATTTTACAAAAGTTTTCATTCATTATGGTAACTTTTAAGGGAATCACACTCACTTCATTGTGGACTATAGTTTGAATTTAGATCATTCATGTCTAAGGGATATATCATATATATATATATATATATATATATATTTCAGAATAAATATACATGCATTTACTTTCACTAAATGTTCTTTTACCAAATTCAGCATTTTAGTAGTCCCTATTTATTAGTGGTATTGACTTTGAACTCATAGAAATAATAAAGGGTGACAGTAATGTTATAAAAATGCTAGTGTCACCCTTTGATTTCTACCTTGCTCATCACTTTTTCCATTACTTAATATCTACTACAGGTGTCACTGACTGAAAGAAGTTTACCTGAGCCTACTGGCCTGCCCGCATCCTTTCTCTTACACAATTATCAAATAATACAAATATAAAGTATGAATATAAAAGTATAAGTAAAGATATAAAATATATACGCACAGTTAACTCTGTCTTTTGATATCACTCTGTAGGTCTCTTCAATGTGAAATTGAAAGTTCTTTGGAATATTGCTTTGAATAAAATGTCATGGCACAAGGGATATGACACTTCTTAAGACTTCACACTCTGAAACTGGTCTGGGAGGTTTGGAGTATACTACTTATTTTTAGAAAAATCTGCGTTCTCAAACTACAGACATAAAATTCTAAAATTAATAAATTTAGTTACAGTGTAATTATTGCTTTGATATTGAAAGAAATTAATGATTTTCTCCAGTCCTCAGTTTTCTCATTAAAAAAAGTAATTTATGAAATTCTTCTAAGAATTAAACATATTTATTTTAAAGTTACCTAATGTGATAAGGATTCATAATGTTTTGTTCTTATGATATGGTAACTTGCTATCAATAATGAACAAGAGGGAGAAGGAGAGATAACCCAGCAGTTATGAGCACTTGCTGCTTTTTCAGAATACCAGAGTTTGGATCCTTGACACTACCTGTAGCCCCAGACCCATAGGATTCAATACCTTCTTGTGGTCAGTCTCTAAGGAAACCGACACAAATACAGTACATACACATAATTAAACAGGAAACAAATCTCTAAAGTAAAAAATTGAAACAAGAAGGTATGACTTTTCTGTGTGATATTATATAGAATGAAGGAGAAAAAAAAGCAACATTCACATAACAGTCACACTTTCTCCCACACTTTACTCTGTTCATTTATTGTAAGGCTAAACCAACATAAAGCCAGTACAATAGTGAGGCAAAGATAACAAAACCAAAGGGGGGAAGTGATACTATACTCCTGTTAACAGAATAGAGCACGTCTCATCTTCAATAAGCATGTTATTCACCTCTTCAAGTCTGATGATACTCTGTGGTTTCACTGTCTGCAGATTCAGTTTGAACACTGTGAAACTTTGATTTGCAATGCTTTAAATATCGTTCCCCTTCTGTGACCACTAGTCATGAATTTTGCAGTGACTTTCAAAGACAAAATCTTTTATAATCATTTTGTTGTGCCACCAAAACACAATTTGAGATGCCAGATGGGATCTCTGATGTTCCAAGTTACAGAAGGCATTAGGACACAGAACTTTTCTTTAACAAAAGAAGCTACATTTCACAATGTAACTGGTGTCACTGTAATGAATTGTGAGAAATTCAGAGCTTAGTATCATATCAAATAATTAATTGATCCATTAAATCTCTCCTAATTTAAATTTCAATAACCTTGTCTCATAGAATCAATTCTGGCTGCTTCATTATTACATAACACTTTGGAGTTCATCAGTGTTGAGTTATGATTTTTTTCTTTTGCCAATATAAACATATATAACATAGTCACAGGGTAAACTGCTTAATACCAGTTACATTTGTTATTAATAGTTAAGGCCCTTAGATGTATGATAAGAGAAAACACAATCTATGATCCAATGTCATTTTCCAATGGCATAAAAAGTTGAACATCAAATATTCAGCATAAAGTGCCAGATACAGCCTAAAGCACACAGGCTTCAAGAAACAGCAGCAACGATTCTTGTGGCTGGGATTTTAAAAAATAATCCAGGAATAACTTATTTTTTCACAATCAAAAGAACATTTTCTAATTTACAAGCCATTGTGTATGATTTTCCCTGGACTCATTTGGCCTCTTCCTACAGTGCAGTCTCATTCAGGGTTAGGAAAGTGTGTTTTTCCACTGTCTCTGCCTCCATTGCAAAGAACAAGCCAGTTATCAAGAACAATATATAATGAATGTTGTGTGCAAAAAAAGAGAGGTGACATTATTTCAAAAGAAGTTCTGCTGATGCACTCTATGCCAAAGAAAAGTATCAAAGAAGCATGAAATAGCAGCTCATAATTCTGATGCTATGAAAAATACATATAAATCATCTTAGTATGGAGCTACATCATAAGGACCTAATGGCCTATTTCAAATTCTGTAGCTAAAAGTTTCCTGTTGAAATCTAAACATGGGAAAATTCTCTCGGACTCTGTTCTGTAATTGCAAAGGAATGAAAAAAGCCATTTTATGCATACGTAAACTTCAGGAGCAAATACTTAAACCATTCATCTAAATGGTGACTAAGTATTTGCTAAACCAATTTTTAACTATTGAGTTTTAAGAGCTATTATGAGAGCTTCATTTAAATGTCCAAGGCATGCATGGGAAAAGGTCTGGTGCTCCCTGTGAACCATAATGCAAAGTACATTGGTTCTTTGGAAAAACTCTATTGAAATTATTGAGGAGTCCCTACTAACTTATTTGGTAAAAGGAAGAAAATATTAAAGGTACAAAATTAAGAGAGGAACAAGTTAGCAACCTAAAAGGACAGTCCACATAGAAATATGCAAAATATGGCAGATAGAAAATAAAAAGACATGAACATGAGAAACCATGGGGACTGGACAGGTTCATCAAAAGAGTGTTTATGTTATGTCAATAGATTTGAGTTAACCTAAGGGCACTTGGGAAGCTAATTTTGCTTAAATATTTGAAGTTATATAAATTTAAAATTCTGACTAATATTACTGTAACAAAAACTCTCTTTAGTATGATATCACAGATCCCAAGTATATTGAGAAATGGAGAAGATATGTGTCTGTAGACAGTTATAAAATCTTATCAGATTAACACTTTAAAGTTTACTTATTAAAAATTTAAAAAAACTTTCTCACTAAAAAGCTGTATATTTACAATGCAATAATATTATGTTTGCACTGGTATTTATATATCAAATGTGATGAGGATATTTCTTTGAAATTAAACAGTAGCATTAATTGTGTAAACAATGGAATTTTGGCTCAGTTGTGAGGTCATGAAAATAGATATATTCACACTTCATGCATGCACTTTCTTTCTTGGTCACACAAATAAATATTCTGACTTATTCTGTCTCACTTTGCTTTTCCCATGGTTCTAAGTTACTGATGGAAACAAAGTGTCACTGTTCCTGTGTTCTCTGTTATCTTAATGCTAGCCCCATCATTATTTCTCACTTATTCTTCCATTTGGAAAGACAAGGCATAATAGTTTAAAACTTTTATAAAATGGCGTGTGGAAATCATCCAATTCTAATTTATTATAGGTGCATACTTCCTCATGCAAATTACCTCATTCCAAATGCCAGTCATCAATACTTCAAACATGCAGGACAGCTGGAATAGTACAGGGGCAAGCTTGAAATGGACAATGTAATGCAAAGTGAAAGCTATCAAAGACAGATTGCAATAACTGTAGGCAAAAGAAATTCAGGTAGAGTTGGTAACTAATAGATACAGAGTCCTGCTGGTCAATATAGTCCAATTAATATCCCCAAAGTTTTCCAAAACACCAGTAAAATGTTGTGTGCTTATTATCTTGCCCATATCAGAAAAGTCATAAAAATATTTAACTACAGAAATAAGTATTTCTTTTCAATTCAGAGAACTAGCTTTTAGCATAGTTAATTTTGAATAATTGTCTAATTTTAAAAAAAGAAATCAAACAAAAATGAGTGAAAATAGAAAGATAGAGACGTCACTAACTAAAATTCTCATATTTTCACAGATTGGGCTATCTATACAAAACATAACAGTATGATCTATCAGCAAAATAAAAAAATAACAATGACAGCAGTATCACACTAAGGTCTCCATAACGTCAATGTAAAGAAGTATTTGGGGGGGAAATAATCCTCAGTAATCAATGTTTTGTTTCTTAATTATTCTCATTTATTGAGGTAAGTGTGCAACAAAACCAGAAAATAAATCTGTATACAATTAAAGTTTTCCATCAGAAATACTGTAGTAATATATTGATTTTTAGGAGGCAAAATATATTTTGTAAATTTTCAGAGTTGTTAAATTTTATTTTGGAATCCACAATTAAATAATAGTGATCTACCAATTATAGTAAAAATATACATTAAAAACAAACACTCATTCTTTAAAATATGCACATATAGTATAGGTAATTTAATCTGTATAAGATTTAAAATCTTTGGATGTATAAGAAAGTACATTGTACAACAAAGTATATAATTAAATTATTTTCCATCATTATTTTCAAAATGTGATACAGTCTACCAGAGATTGTGTAAAGGCTGGTGAAATGATAAAAATCAACAACCACGTATGTATCATGCATTCACATATGGAAATCATGTCCAAATACCAATGTTTTGCCATAAAAAGTAGCCTGGGTGGCTTTTATGCAGTCACAAGTAAATTAATTCATTGTGTGTTACAAGTTCAGACAAGGTGAAAGGCAATAAAGCTATTTTCGAGATCCAAGGATATCAGTAACACATAAAGATTACTTTTTTCACAAGGTGCATAATTTCTGTCGGGTTTTATAATTTCCTCAACACTTCAGAGAATGTGTGGGTCCATATTCCCTTCTGGACATTTTGATTCCAATGCCCTGTAATTTTGACCTCCTGTAGAAACACATGCGAAATATATGCCTGAAGCCCAGCTAGATTCAGTTCATCTTATTTCAATCTGCAGTGTCAGCAAAAGGTTAATTTAAAGAGCTGCCTCATTTTAATTGCTTTTGCTGTTATGCCAACCAAATGTTTTGCAGAGTTTGTCTTTAAATAGCTTATGTATGGAAAAAAATGCTACGATCAAAATGTTATAAAAAAGCAAAATTCAAACATTCACATATTCTGTCAGCTTTATTCTTAAATGACTATAGCTATTGTGCATATATTTTTAGAATATTCATACGCAGTGGATTTTAATTTGTTTAGGAAATTTTTTGTTGTAGCTTTTTTCCAATGTGTCATATATAATACTCTTTATATTTTACTGTGCTAATTTGAATTTTTATTTCCAAATCCATCAATGTTTTTCTTTGTTTCCAAAACTTAAGTAGAGAACTTTTATATGTCCCTAGTTGTAAGAAATTCTTTACAAAATAAAGAACTTTTTTGTATCGAAGCCTATGACTTTCATATAGTTTGACATTTAAATTATTGAACATACTCAATTTTTATTAAAATATTATTTAAAGGTTTGTATTATTTTTGATATAGATAAATAGCTACTTTGTTTATAGGTATTTATTCAATATCTTGCTTTTGTATACACCATCAAAACCCCAATTTTTTTTAGTTTCCTTTGAGCTCTTGTAATGCATTCACATCTCCTGAACTGTACCTTTATTTGTGCTTTAATTTATTTTCAGAATTCAGAATCACAACTTTCTCCTCAGTTTATTACTATTCGTCAATAAAACAGAAGACACACGGACACATGGACACACGGACACACACACACACACACACACACACACACACACACCAACAAGGAGGGACATTGGGACATTTTGGTTTTGGTTTAGCACTCCAACTGCTGCCTGCCATGAGAAGTGGCAGTTAAAGCACTGGGAGCCAGAAGCTTTTTGCAAGTTTGTGACTGGCCACGCAATTGTTGTGACCATTATTCACTGAATTAGATCTTGAAGAGTCATTAATTTTCATATTAGAACATTTTGAAACCATTTTCAAGTTCTATAGTCACAATTTCTTGGACTCAACACTATTAAAAACAAACTGAATCACCCCTTAAAAAAAGACTGGGTTGCAGCTGAACTCTTTCTTTCATTTTTCTATTTAAATACATTTACAAAAATAAATTTATTAAAATTTGGACTAAGAAATAATTTTGGGGGCTTCAGGGATGGTCAGTTGTGAAGACACAGTACTGCTCTTGCAGAAGATGTGAGTTTTATTTCCAGCATCCAAGCGAGATAGCTCAAAACGGTCTCTAATTCAAGCTCTATGAGGATCAGATGCATCTGGCTGTTGTGGAGACTGACATTCACAAGCACAGACCTACACACAGGTCCAAACTCAGACAAACGCTTAAAATAAAGCTAAAAAATTGTCTAAGTGAAATTTACATAACATAAGCTAACCATTCTTAAGCTAAAACCAGACAAACAAAATAATTCAGAATGTTTAACTAATTCATAATTTTATTCCACTACTTCCTCTAGGTAATGCCAAAGAGTGTCACCTCAGTATAAACTCGCAGCACATGACCCATATGTCCAGAAGCCATCAATATACATTCTGATTCTTTGAAATATATTTGTTCAAGGCTTTTATATAGATTTTTATTGTCTAGCTTCCAGTGTCTGCTTAGAATTCTACAAGTCCAGCCGTTGATTCACTTCCATTGTGTTTGTACATTGTGTTTATTCATGCAACTGTTGATTGAACTCCCGGACTGTTTCCACCATTTGTCAGTGCGATTAGCTCTGCAATTCCTTTCTCTTGTGTCCTTGTTGAGATACTTGTCTTCACAATTCTTTTTTGGTATGTGCTCAGGATGGAACTGTGAAGCCAGATGGCAGTCCTCTGATTGACACTGTGAGGAACTGACATATTGCTTTCAGCAGAGGCTGAGCCATTCCTGTCAGCAATATAATAAAGTGTCAGTTCCTACATATTCTCATTGGCACTTTAGTTTTCCTCCTTTATTAAAAATTTTTTTTTACTTCTCTTTAAGTGGTTATAACCATCTCCGTAGATTATAAAGGGTACTACCTGGTACTCCTTCATTTCTGTAGTTAGTTCTAACTAGTTAACATTCACTTAAGCAAAACAGCTAATGGCTAAATACTATGACATTGAGCATTTTTCCATGCACTCACCAGTCACATGCAGATCTATGAAAAAAATATCTACTTACACCATGTTGGTTTTTGAATGCTAAGCCAAGAAAAATGCAAAGTAAACCATTAATATTGACTTCCGCTGTTATAATTCTTTCCCTATCCATTTAGTCTAAAACTCCTTAAAGGCTCTTGCCATTCACTTTTTTTTTTTCTGTTATCTTTTACTCTCCTTTAGTAGAAGTAGGAAAATGTCTGAAAAAAACACTGAAGTAGGAAACCTGATTGTGCCTCACATATTGAGAAGACATCCAACTAAGAATTTTGAGTCTAACCAGGAAATTGTATTCACTAAAATGAATTTTCTTTTATCTGTGCAGGATGAAAAGGAAATAAGGTGCTTCAAGTAACATGTGAAGAGTAAAGAAGTAAATGACAGCTCATGTGCCATAAAATTCAGCAGATAACCATTTATTTCCTTGAATTTTTGTTGCCTTAAGGCAATTCTCACTTTGAAGTAAAACACTGGAAAAACAAATCTTAGGTCATGTCTCTCTCTGAGTAATCCCTGGAAAATCAATACTGAGCAAATGCATTTAGAAGTTCCTCAGCCATTGTCTCATTTCATTAATGTTTCTATGATAAAATACTCAATGATAGGTAGTTTCTAAATATTCGTAATGCATTTGAGTGTTTTAGAAATCTTATAGTCCAGTATGTTGAGGAACTAACAGGTTCAGTGTTTGCTGAGAGTCCAGTCTGTTTTTCAAAGAGGTGCTCAGTCCTCACAAGGAGAAATGGGTTGATGGTGATTAAAAACCTTGACACCCACAAAATCCTAGTTGTTATGTATCATTGTTAGAACAGCAATGAGGGCAAAGAACGTGTTGCTTGAACCTGCAATTACAAGGTTAAGAAGAAGATTTTTGTTTCACTGTACATTTTCTCTTCATTGATCTCATTTGCAGTGTTTGCTAATCCATATCAGTGATATATTGTCTAGCTCTTCTCAGAACATCTGAAACTACTGTAAGAAATTAAAAAATGTTTAAAAGGTTCTTTGAAGAAACCAAGTAAACAAATGTTTGCCTAAGATCTTACAACAGACAACAGCTATAGCAATATGCAAAATGGCAATCTTGTTTCGTGAAAAAGAATATCATTAGAATTCAACTCTCTTTAAAAAGTTGGTAAATTGTTACGTTGCTCCATATTATGCTATTATGGAAGAGAATAAAGTAAATAGGAAGCAGCAAGTGGGAGACAGAGATTTTAGGAAAGATTTAAGGTTGAGGTTGTATGTTTTTATTGAAAGGATGTTAAAGAGAAAGTGGGATATTTTAAACACAAAAGGATATTATATAGTAAAACAAAATTTGTTCCAAAATGAAATTACTGTTTTTTTCCAAGATGAAAAATATATGACAAGGATAAATCTAGGAAGGTTAAATAGCGCAGAAGGTCTGAGTTAGACAAGGAATGTGGATAATGACACCTAAGAATAGCATGTGCATGGTCATTAACAATCATTTAAATTTTAAACAATACAATAATACAAAAGATCTGCTTAAACCAATGGGATTTCTCTTCTAATATTTTATCCTCAAGGTAATATTTGTTGAAACTGACTTTTAAAAATTATGTTTGGCTAAGATAGCTAACTAAGTTTTAGTTATTTGGTAGGCTGAGTCTTAAAAGGTAATCAGGATCTACTTAAAACTATTTGGCATTTTGGGTTTAAGATTTTATCTGAACGTTGCTCAGTCTATAATGACAAAACTGATAAGTCACCCTTCTAGGTAATCAACACTCAAAGTTTTGTGGAGAATAGAGAGATGAAAAAGAACAATCAAAATTTCCATCCATGATTTAGTAAGTCAGCCAGGAGCCATGGGGTGACTCTCTACAAAATCTTCCCTTCTCTTGATTTGGAAAGTTGTTGAGCCACTAGTAATTGGATTTTAACCAATGCACACCTTAGAGAGCAGAGACCATAGTAATGCATCCAAAGGAAGTCACGTGATAAGAAAGATCCTGACCTATGCAAGCAGTAGCATAATTGTAATTGTCAGGGAACAAAACTAAAGGATCTCGGGGTGGTGATTCTGAAGTACCAAAGAGTACTATCCAAAGAGGCTCAGCTGACTTTAAAAATAAAAATAAGAGGTTAATCTGTTGCTGCTTACATGATTTTTTTAGATGTAAAATTTAAAATAGAAAATATAATCAGAAATGTCAAATAAACCTACCAACTTTGGACAGTTTTAAAAGTCAGTATATCAAACTCCAAAACTTACTCAACAGGTTCCCTTTCCCAAGATTAAATCTCATTTTCCAAAATTCATAGGCCACCTTCTAGAACAACAAATAACATGAGGATTTATACTCTTTCTACGAAGAATCAAGTTCGCAAATCATAGATTCAACTCCGTAGGATTGACTTCAGATTAGTAAACATATGGACTCATGATCCAACTCCTACTATTAAAAATATCCCTATGGAAATTTCATAACCTTTTCTAAATGCAAAATCAAGAGGTTCATGGTTGTTGTTTTTATTGCAGAATCGAACTAATTTTAATGGAGTAATCACCAACCATCTCCAGTGCATTAAGCTAGAAATTCTTGAGCAAGAATGTTATAGCAAAAACAACTGTGGGGTGTAATAAACATTAAAATATTGAAGCTAAAATGACAAGATTAAAACCAATGAGGAAAGTAAGTAAAAGGTCTGTAGATGAGTATGAGATCACCTGGCCAACCAGGTAAGGGAAAGGATGTGGCCTTGAGAAGACAACAAAACCCTTACAGTTTACTGATGTTTCATTACATTAGGCCACAAGTCTACATCAAATCAATCTACCTTTTGTGTCCACACTAAATAGAGTCCTAAAAATAGTTACAAATAACTTAGTAGAAATGAAAATGTCTTATGAAAGCATAGGAAGCACTTAATATAAATTTTACCAGGCAATTATTATTTACTGTGTGTATTTGCAGAAAGTGGACTCTAAGACCAAGATGGTCATCCCTGCTCCAGACATGAATAGGTTTATTTCAAGTGTCCTCTGTGGCTTCCTCTCCTGGCTCAGGCTGGCTCACTGGCTTTCGAACACGGAGAAAGGAGAAAATCAGCAGCCAAGGTTATCAAAAACACTGTGATCCTGGGACCAGCTGGAGGAGAAAACATTTCTAGTAGAGGTTACTATTCTTATCCCATGCTACAAAAATGCCTGTAGGGGGAAGGAGAATGGAGAGTCTTCACTGAAGGGAAGGTGTTCAGCCTGAGATTTTTTGGAAGAGGGCCCCAGCTGACTGCTTCCAAGAACTTCTACAGTCATTTCTGAAAAAGAATCTACTGTCTGATCAGATGTTCTGCTGCTAATTTTCTGCTACTTGCTTTTTTTTTTCCTTCTTTTTACTTTGGTGTGTTATCTACTTCTTAAAACTGAAAGCCCTGAGCGATGCAGATCATCTCATTACAAAGCAAAGCAACCTGTAATTAATTTTTCTATTTCTTTTATATAAATAGTATTTCAAGTATAATCTTAGGAAGCACAGATATGTTTTTCATTTCAACTCATTCTTTTTTTATTCATTCAAAAATACTTCCAAATGTCTTATGGAAGCAGTGCTCCTTCTAGGGATGAGGAATATATCATGAGTCTATCACAATCTGTCTGTTAGAAAAGCCCCACATATTGTGACAAATCGGAGGTCATTATAACATGATACATTAACTGCTAAGAATCACAAATTCAACATGCTTCATGAGAAATGAAAGGGCCCCTGAAATCCAAGGAGACTTACCAAGGTTCTTCAGTAGGAAGAGGTCTGTCTAGCTTAGACTAACTCAAGCTGACTTGGGAACACAGAAAGAAGAGTCGAATCTTATTGGATGATAAGATAGGGGGTCAAGACAAAAATTCTCTCCATGAAAGCAGTGTCTGTTTTCACCAGCTGTTCTATGCAAAGCTAACCACGGATGGTAGGCAGATACTACCCACCCTCTTATCCAGGGGACAGAAAGAAAAAATTTGAAAACTATTTCCATGTGGTTTTTGTTTTATCAAATCCCAGTTTATTCATTGATTGAGCAGAAACGAATGGAAGGCCTCACACAAGCACATATATTCAAAAGATAGATGGTCTCTATATGTAAATAACATCGCAAATGGTAATAAAATTGTATTGCTAATGAATTTGTATAAAAGCAAAAAAGGATTGACTAAAATATCTTCCATGGGATAATTAAAAAATCATAAAGGTAGTTAATTTTAGCCAATAAAACATAATTATTGATTTCTAATAAAAATAACTATTTAACAAAATCAAAATAAAAAGTGTAGTCAGAAAAGATTTCCATCATAGTGGATTCTTCACCATGTTCTTTATTTTCAGATTGCAAGATGCCTTTAGGGAGGTATAAATTGTTTGATACTTGACATGGGTAACATGAGATTTTGTCTTTTTACAAACACCAACAGGCTAGGCCTCCCTTTTTTTCCACACAGCACCAATGGCTGTGCTCTGGAAGTACATTTCTTCATGACATCAAAGCAGGTTCCCAAATTATATAGCGCATAGGAGTTCACAAATCATAGATTCTCTGGGTGTCTGGTAGTGTTTAATTCCACGGAGTTGTCCTATCTATAGATCTACACTTTTGATGTTGCCTGTCTTTTATGCTATCCCTACAAGTTTGCTGTTAAAATATATTAAACTTTAAAACAAAAATAGTTTTAAATTTATTTTTTTTTCAAGAAATTAAACTGTGTCATCTCCAACTTGGAACCTTATTTATGCTTAGAATTCTTCTTGGAATTGTGCTTTTTTTTTTAATCCTAAGTGTTATTTCCTGGATATTAATAAGCCCATGCTTACCTATGTATGCCGTTCCTCTTTACTTTCTGAGGAAGCACTTCATTTTCTTAAGAGAGTGACACATTTCCTGCTCACAGCTCACATCAATAAACACACTCAGATATACCATCTTGCCCAGGCTGTGATTGCACCTCTTGACTAAGGTATTTACAATTCTGACTGGAATCATTAACAATCTTCAAAGTATATACAAATTTATTTCAACAATATAACCTCTTTTTAGCATATCAAGTAAATACATACCTAGTACTGAGCTTTGGATATTCATGCTTTTGGGGATTTCTTTTACCCCATGCTTACATTGTGACTGTAGGGTTACCTTGCAACACTTATTTAGTATTTGTTCCTTGGGGAAAGTCTTAGAGGCTTTCTTAATCACTAATAAAAACAGAATAAAAACAACCTCGGGGATGTAAAACTGAAAGAAAAAAAACTGATGTATTCCATGAAAGAAAGATTAATTCCACCAGAAAACTAAAGCAGACTTAAATCACTTTATTAATTCATGCTATTTACTTAACAGGTTTCAAACGGCCTAAAGCCATTAGAGATATAAAACAAAATGTAAAAGATCTGGGATAAAAGATGAACACAATAAAGGAAAATAGGGCACATAGGAAATTGGTATATCATTGTTTTCCTGATTTCTTTAAAAAACATTATGCATAAATTATCTATTACAATAAACTATAGGAAGTAAAATTAATTTTTAAATGTGATGTTTTATTTATTCAGCATTACAGTTACAAAAATAGTGTACATAATAAACTTTTGGGACAAATATGTAGGTAAGCCATTCACATATGTACACACATATTAGAATCTTAATAACAGACAAATAAATTTAATTGAACAATTAAACTAGTTCAATTTGCCATTTATATAACAAGATTGTATAGTACCATGAACAGACTACCTGACCAGGATTTAAAGGACCAAAATTTATAAATTGTTTGAAATTACTATTAGTAAAAAGGAAATAGGGTATGAAAAGATTTTAGATTTGATTAACAGAAAAAAATGCAGGTGAATTTAAATAACATATAAGTGATGAATTGATCTATATATTTTTTAACATTATAATACTCTCTAAGTTAAAAAAAAAACTGCATCTCTCCTTTTCCCTTTGAAGAAATAAAGATATAAATGATGGTAAGTTATCATTGGATAACCGTTAAAGCAACTTGGATAATTGCCCTGAATAGAAAGTGTTCAGGACTCAAGAGACTCAAACTGGCTGTTAGATACATAACTGAGGAAAGACTGAATCATGGGAGGCAATTTCTTTCAGGATGAAGACTTGGAAAACAGCATGTAACGGCTTCATCAGCTATTCCGTCCACTTTGGAAGTAAACATCTAGCAGTATGTGAGCTGTATTGTTGTGTGAGCTATAAAGGCTTCCAAGAGGAAGGCAGATTCAATCAGTTAAAACATTTAATTCTCTCTTAAAGCTGTACAGTTTTGAAATTGGAAATGAGTCTTGTGGGAATAAATCAAGGTTGTCAACAAGGCCAGTTTTATCTGGAGGTTTTACAGGGCATTCTATTATCTTCAGGACTAGGTTGTTTTAGTCACTGGCTGCTGGATACATTCATTGCTACCTCAGCCTCCTTAATCACATGACGTTCTCTTAGTACTGACCCACACTTTCCTACCTTTCTGATACAAGGAATCTTGTCATTGCCTTAGCCTTATCATTATGTCCTAGGACAACCACCCCATCTCAGTATCCTTAGTTTAATAACACATACAAAGTCCCTCTTAGCATGTAAGGCGACATATTCATAGAAACTAGCGATTAGCATGCAGATATCTCTATGTGAGAGGCATTTTGATCATTACAGAGAAATATACACACATCAAGAGCTTTAGCTTAAAATAAGAAGATTAAGTCCTATAGTTCAGACCTGTTGTGAGATAAGCAACAGCAGCAGCAGGTCTGAACCATGGGACTAAGCAGGCCAGGAACTTCTTGTTACATATTTTCATGACAGATAGGAACAAAACTCAATGTAAGGAAAAGAAGTTTATGCAATGGACATAAGTAAAAATTAAAATAAGACTATATGAAAGAATCAAGCTCAGGCCAATGAAGGGCAGGAGAGGGAAGGGCGAGGAAAAAACACAGAAACAGAAAGAGGCATGTTATGACTATAGAAAGTGAAGTTCTTCCAATATTTTTCAATAAATTTCTAAATATCTATTAGAAGAATGTGGTTATATGTATTATGTGTGGGATAAAGGGAAGGGTAATTTAATTTACATGTTAAGGAAGGGAGTTTCTAAAAGACAAGTAATTATTAGATGAGAGTTTGAGGTTGCTTGAAGATTGCAAATTCTGGTAATAACTGAAAAATTAATTTTTAAAAATACCAGTGGGAAATTCTATAGACAGACTCTTGAACAACTTATTTAAGCTCATCCCAAATTTTGTTTTTAAATCAAGACAACAATATAAAACATTAATATTTGTTTCTTAGCTGGCTTGTATTGCATGGAAAAATAAGTAGGGTGATTTAAGCCTGGGTAGTCAGATCAAATATTTCCAGCTTCTGCAGGCTTGATAGGCTGTGTTTGTCCTGCAAATGAGAGACTACTCTTGACAGAATCAGTTATAACAGAAGTGTCAAGAATGAATGACGGGAAGAAAAAAATTAAGCCTTTTCACTGAAATAAAAAGACAACCATAACAGATAAAAATAATTGTTTAAAACTACTAACAAACAAACAAAACACTAACTTATAAGAACTGAAAATTATTTGTGGAAGAGAGAAAATAAATATGTATTTAAGAAATTAAACTATTATCAATATAATGAGCCTCCTACACTGGAGCCATGCCCCACTGCTTTCTACAAGTGTGTACTCCTCACTGAAGCTCTACACTGAGTTCTATTGCTAATAAAATGGAATTCAGCCTTTCACCAGCTCTAGGACTCAACTGCCTTCATCCAGAAGAGGGAACAGGTCACCAGTATTTCCCATTTCCTCTGCCCAGTTCTGTGGGTATTCTAGACAAGTGAATTGAGGCATGAGGGTTCTTTTCTTTCGTACAACCCTCACTTGTCAGTTGAATACTTATTTCCTCCAAATGTAGTTAAGTGAGCACACATCAGTTTTAGTAACTCTTGTCAACTTAGAGATGAAAAAGTCCATGCTAAAGGAGATAAGTGAGAATACCAAAAATTAATGACTAGTGTCTCAATCTTCTGCTGAATTCACAAGAGTAAAACTGAGCCCCAAAACAGTGAGCAACTGTAAGAAGAAGTTTCTGAGGGAAAACAGTGGAAGCATGGAATTTAGAATAGAGAGTGCATTGTATACTTTGTCACAGTATGAATGTCACAGGGTATACATGTATTACTTAACTATTTTTTCTCTAAATAGATAATAATTTCAATATTCTAAGTATTGCAAAGCACTGCTATAATCTTATATATATATATTATCATAAGGTGAGATTAACTTTATGCAAACCAGAGAATTAATTATGCATTATTAGTCAGATTGTCTCCAGCATTACATATCAGTTCCCTTAGACACTAGCTCAAGTAAGATCTGGCTTTGATTCTGATAGCTGTAACACTACAGTTTACTTTTTAAATTAACTTTGAAGCTTTGAGTTTTATTTACAAAATTAAATCTTATTTGTCAGTAGGTAATATTGTCCTTGCTCAGATTGACTGTTCACCTTGTTTTGAAAGCACCTTCCCTTTTGAAAAACATAAATGAAGTGTAAGCAATTATTTCCATCCTTCATATTATCTGCCATTTTCACTTTCAAGTATTTTCTAATTAGTTATTTCATGAATTTGCATAATGCTTTGATCCAACACCACAGTGTATAAGATTCCGTTTTCAAATTAGTCACAACAAATCATATTATCCCCTATTTGTTGTCACATTTTCTCTGTGCATAAACATATGCCAGCATCTAAAATGTTTTGACATTGCTAGAGTTTAGAAAGTATTAATTTTCTTTGCTCAAAACTCATATTGGTCAAGCCTTAACATTTCTGTGACCAAATATTCAAGAAAATTAACATAGAGGAAGAAATATTTATGTTGGTTTATGGCTTAGTTCATCATGCTGAAGCGTGTGCGTCAGGGCAGTTCAGAACCAGGCAGAGCTTTCAAAACATATCCAAAGTAACCTATCCACTATTGCTAAAATTCACATACAAGGATGTCCACAAATTTCTAAATTGTTGTTCCAAGATGGGCACCAAACATTGAAAAACATGACTGGGACATTTCACAGTTAAACCATTACCCTCTACCCCTGGAACATCTAGGCTCACACATAACTCATAAAACATAACACATTTAGAACAACTCCAAAAGTTCAAGAGTTTTAACACTATTTAAAGTCTAATACAAAGATTCCTTTAAGACTTGAGAGAACTCTCAGCATCGAGTCTCTGTAAATATTAAAAAGTAAGCTAATATACTCAATGGTTAGCTTTATGCACGGTAAAAAGCATTTTTCTGATACTAATTTTCATTGGAGTTTTTGACAGAAACAACTTAAATGGAGAAAATTGTATGTCAACTTATGATTTCAAAATGTTCTGTCAATCAATAGGAACGAAGTAGCAGAGTAGAACAAAGCACTTCACCTTTATCATTACCGAGTGCAAGAGAGAGGTCTCTGAGATGCAGTGGATCTTTTTAAAAAAACATCCTTAGTTCCTCTTCCAGGAATTTATTCCCAGTGTAAGCAAACATTCAGGTTTGAAAACAGAAAGAGAAGAATAGAAAAGAAGGATCAGATTAAAGCCAATCAAAACACAATAGGTAAACATTAAGGAAGTTCTGGAAAGGTTGGGAGAAGGGAATATATTGAATAAGATTTTTTGTCAATAAAAATATATTTAAGAAATCAATTAAAACATTAATGTCCATAGCTTCATTCCAATACTGGGGCCACGTGGTTATGCACTTTGAACTCTGACTGACTTGGGCTACTATGACCTTGCTATTTTTATTCCATATGATATCTCTAGTGTTAGTTCCTCTCATTTGAGACAACTTTTAGAAGATCACAGTCTGTGTTTCAGGAATGTTCTGTAGTTAACAGTATGTCTGTGGAAGCTTAGACCTCTTACTGAAGACTTATCTATGGCCTTCTGAAGGACTGAATATAGGTATTTCATACCTATCATTTATTTCTGCCTCACACACCTGTTCTTGAATGAAATGGAAGTTGATATGATGCTGTATCTACTATATTTGACACATCTGGACTACTAGAAGCAGTACTAGAGAGTTCAAGGGTCGGAGAGAGCTTGAGCAGTACTTAAGCCTCTTTAGCTACTACTTCACATCATCTGAAGGCTCAGAGTATTGGACCTGGGAAAAGCTTCCATGATGGTTTTCTGTAAACAGTTGTTCTAGCAGCTCTCTCTACTACCAAAGGGCACCTTTACAATTTAGTTCTTATTTTTTATGGATAAGACTGTTCTGAGTCAAGTCTGAAAAACTCTTCAAAGGACCACGATCTATCTCTCCTCTTGTTTTAGGGCAAAGGACTGTTTTGTTTTGTTGAAAATGTTATTAATCACTTTACTATCTATGAGTTTTTAAATTGTATTTATTTATTTTACATTCTTACCACAGTATACCCCACCCTCCTCTCTTTCCATTCACTCCCCTCACTGCACCCCCTCAATCCACTCCTCCTCTGTTTCTATTCAGAAAGGGGCAGGACTTGCATGGATAATAACAAAGCATGGCACATCAATCTGCAGTAAGATTAAGCACCTCCTCTTTTATTAAGACGAGATAAGGCAGTAAAGTATGAGGAATAAGTTCCCAAGATCCAGCAAAAGCCTTGGAGACAGACCATGCTCCCATTGTTTGTTGGAGCCCCCAGGGACTTCATCATGTTGCCTAAATCAAGGTCAGAGAGTTCAAGCTTGTTTTGCTTTTTTAGGCTCTATAATAGGATATTTGACCAAAGACTTGGTTACCAGATGTCTTACTTCTCAAGGCCAAATAACAGGATGTTTGGTCAAAGCCATGGTCACTAGATGCTTTCAGAATTAAGGAAGTGTTTATGCATGTTTCTTCCTTGAACTAATGTTAAAGAAGTCTTTTCGTGACCTTGTTGTGTGTATTAAAAAGTGATGAGAAATAAACTCAGGGATTCTAAGGCATTCACTGAGATCCCTCTGACTCTATATTTCTATCTCTGTCATTTTTCAATCCTCACTTCTCTCTTAAGGATGGTTCAACCTGTAGGATCTGAGAATTATTAGGAGTATCACAAATAGACCAAGCTACACAACTGCCACATACATGTAGAGGGCCTAAGTCAGTCCCATGCAGGCTTTCTGGTTGTTGGTTCAGACTCTGTGTGGTCCTATAAACTATGTCAATTTTTTATGTAAGTTTCCTTGTGGTGTTCTTGACCTCTGTAGCTCCTACAATCCTTTCTTCCTCTCTTCAGCACAACTGCCCAAGTGTGGCCTAATGCTTGGCTGTGGGTCTCTGCATCTGTTTCCATCAATTACTGGATGAAGGTTCTCTGATGACAACTGGGGAATTCACCAATCTGATCACAGGAGATTCCCAGTTGAGGCTTGCAGTCACTATTCCTAAGAGTCTTAGCTGTGATCTTCCTTGTGAATTAGGGAGAGATTCCCTTGCACCATGTTTTCTCCTGCCCCTGAAGTATGCCCTTCTTTCTAGCCATCTCTTGTTGTAGTGTGTTTACTTGGTCCTGGTCTGCCAGAGGCCCAGACCTACCGACCTGCAGCCCCAGACTCCTTAGCTGCCCACTGCTGCTCAGGCCCCCAGAAATGACTCAGATGCTTATATTAACTTCATGCTGTTTGGCCTATGGCTCAGGCACCTTGCTAGCTAGCTCTTACATCTTAACTCAACCCATTTTCATTAATCTATCTGCCACATGGCCCGTGGCTCACCTGTGTTCCTTACATGTTGCTCCTTTAGGCTTCAGGCTTGGTCTGTCTCTGACTCCGCCCTTCCTTTCCTATCTATTTTGATTCCTCCATCTACTTTTTCTACAGTGCCTGTCAAGGGCCAAAACATCTCCTTTATTTAAAGATTGAGATTCACAGCATACAGAATGGCATTCCCACATCAATCTCTTCCAGTACTTTCCTCACCCATCCACTCCTCAACCTGACTCTACAAGTTCCCATCCACAGTTGCCATAGTCTACCCAGGAGATCTCTTCTATTTACCTTTCCCAGTAAGATCCATGTGTTTTCTTTTGGGTCCTCCTTGTTACCTAGCCTCTGTGGTTTGTAGCATGGTTATACTTTACAGCTAGTATACACTTATGAGTGAGTACATATCATGTTTGTCTTTCTGGGTCTGGGTTACCTCACCCAGGATGATTATTTTCTAGTTCCATCCGTTTGTCTTTAAATTTTTGATGTTACTATTTTTAACAGCTGAGTAAAATTTCATTGTGTACATGTACCACATTTTCTTTGTCCATTCTTCAGTTGAGAGGCATCTAGGTTATTTCCATATTCTGGCTATTACAAATAAACCTGCTATGAAAATAGTTGTGCAAATGTCCTTGTGGTGTGATTGAGCACCCTTTGGGTGTTTATCCAAGAGGGTATCTCTGGGTGGATCAAAGATCCCAACATAAATCCAGTTACACTGAACCTGATAGAAGAAATAGAAAGCAGCCTTGAATGAATTGGCACAAGAGAGAAGTTCCTGAATAAAACAAAATTATCATAGACACTAGGGTAGACAATCAATGGCATCTCATTATACTGAAGAGCTTTTATAAGACAAAGGACACTGTCAATAGAGCAAAACAAAAGCCTAAAGAATGGAGAAACATCTCCACCAACTCACATCTGACAGAGCGCTGATCTCCAAAATATAAAAAGAACTCATAAATCTAGATATCAAAAAAACCCCAGATAATCCAATTTAAGAATGGGGACAGACCTAAATAGAGAATTCTCAACAGAAGAATCTTAAATGGCAGAGAAACACTAAAAGAAATGTTCTACCTCCTTAAACATCAGGGAAATGCAAATCAATATGACTCTGAGATTCCATATTACACTCATCAGAATGGCTAAGATCAAAACCACAAATGACAGCTCATGTTGGAGAGGATATGGAGCAAGAGGAACCCCTCCATCACTGGTGGGAGTGAAAACTTGTGCAGCCACTTTGGAAATCCATATGCCAGTTTCTCATAAAATTGGGAATCTATCCATGCATTTTTTTATCCACACTTCCAACTTCTTCCATATCAAACTTATTTTTAAAATCTTTACAGTCTGCTTTTTGCTCCAATTTGTCACCAAAAGCCTGACTAAAAGCTTGTGATCATAATGCCTCATCCTGAAAGCTATGTTTTTCTAAAATTTCTTTTTCCAGATCAACTTTTATTTATTTTTTTAATGTAGCCTCACTAAACTCTTAGGACACCGCTCAGTATCTTCTAGCCCCATTCCAAGTTTTGTCTGAAAGCTCATGAGAGCAATCTTTATTGTTAATAATTGTTTCAATAGTTTGATCTCCTGAGCTCTTGGAATTGTTCATGAAGCTCTGCTTTCAAATTTTGAGCCTTCTATAGCCCATATTGTTAAATATTTTCATACCCTTCCAACAAATTAATTACATGTGCCTAAGGATTGCATTGCTAAGCTTTGCTCACAGTAACTCTGCTTCCCTGGTGACTATCTTTCTATTTTAATTTTTTTTCACATTTGTGCCAAATAATTCCACAAAAGAACACAAATTAGGATTTTTGTACACCCATGGTTCAAAGGATTTTTATCAGTCATCTTAAGAAAGGAGTGGATGAGAGGATGAGAAGGACAGTTTACAGCATAGAGACCAGGAACCCAAAATAAAGGATAAGGCACTTCCAAAGGAACACACTCAGAGACCTATTTCCTTGAGGCAGGTCTTACTTTCCATAAATTTTCAAAATAGTGCCAAAATCTGGGGGGAGTATTTGCTGTGAGTTCTATTCCAGATTCAAATATAGCAAAGCTCTTCCTAACTAATAGGTATTAAGTTATCAGGTCACTTGTCTTTTTTGCTGCTACTTGTGAGTCAACATTGGGTATATTAACATTAAAATTTTCTAACTGTAAAACTAAGGCAACATTATTGTACCAATGGTATTTAAACAGGTCTGGATATGTTCTGACATGCAAAGGAAGTGAAAACATATTACTCTTCTAAAGAAACAATGTCCCTGGTAAAGTCCAACATTTCTAGAAAAAAACCCTCCTTTACTTATGCACCAAATACAGCACACATTTCACTTTTGGACTTGCTACCCTCAACAGGATTGATCATTAGTCTTCCTATTTTGTTCTAAAACCATCCCTAAGTTTTATAGCTCAGAGATTTGACAAAGCCAGAGTATAAAATGATCAACTGTATGCCTTCAAAAGAAAGGTTTTTAAATATTGTATCAGGCACCCTCCTAACAAGTGTAGATATAAGGAAGGTAGTTAAGAACATTCTAAACCAGAATATTCTAGTTCTCTGCACACCTCAGCTTCATAGATGGACTTAAAATAGAAAGGAGTTGGTGGACACTTTCTCAGATATCAGCAAATGACAGGTAAGTAAATTATACAATTCTTTTAAGTTCAAAATAATCCCTAACAGCCCTCACTTCTCACTGATTCATAAACATAACTTCAGAGCTAAAAATGAAAAAAAGAGATACTATTCTGGTTTAGTGTATTAGGTATTTGCTCAGTACGCCAAAGTCAAATGCATGAGATTTTTCCCTGTTCAATGATCTTTGGCCTGGCTTTATCTTCAGCTCTGAGCAAATAACTACATATGAATTTTTATCAGATAATATGTTTGTATCTATAAGACATTCTCCCTACACTTTTATTGAAATACTGTGGCCTAATCCAAATATTTATTCAGGAAAAAAATATGTGCAAGCCCCTAAAATAAAATTGTCTCAAAAATAGCTTTATTTGCAAGCACAACCTGACAGCTCTACATTCACATCCCATTAAGGTATCTGTTGTGGGATACATATCACAGTAGCCTTTGGGGTTATTTTTACATTTATAAAATAAATGAAAATTCTGGCTGTTTGCTAGTGCAGGAAAACTATTAATGCCTAATATTTCTGTTTCTGTGGAATTTTGTCACCATCCATATTTGGTTATTTATTCTCTATTGATTTCTGTTGCTGTACTGAGTAAACCACTCCCCAAGACACTTGATTGCTGAAGTAAAATCTGAGGAGGCAAAGAAATAAATTTCTGCACTGTTTGTCTAGCAATATATTCTGTAGCATACTGTACAACGTTACAACTTAAAGTAACCCTGTAGAGTGCTAGCCTCAATGAATTTAGAGGCAACTCAGAGGGATCTCATAATCGTAAAGTCTTCCTTAGACAGGGATAATAAAAACATAGTTACAGTAAACAGACTGTGCCCTCAGTTAGAAAGATAAATCATGAGGAAGATTGAGAAGGCAACCTGCAGGCATCATCTGAGCAGTGTAGATGAAAATTATCAAGCAATGAAGTAACAGAAACGCCATGGTCCTGAAGCCAGGGTTCATTACAATGCCACCAAGTAACGTTCATTTTGTTAAAGGTCAAAGAGACTCGAAAGTAAGAACTACCAATTCCCTTTCAGTTTTTTCTTCTATTTTGTTTTTAATTTTATATATGTGGTTGACTGCTTTTGGAGACATGTCTTACTCTGTAGTTCAGGATGGCCTCATTTAAAAAAAAAAGTCAAATTTCACCCTTCCAGGCTCTAGGATTATATCTGTGAGTCACTATGCCCATCTCCGAATACTCCTCTCAATAAACTTTAAAAAGAAAAAGAAACTTCATTATACATAAACTCAGCTTGTGGGAACATTAAACAAGTATGAGCAGCATCATCTCTAAGGGTTCAAAAGCAGATATTGTTATTACTTGATGCCCTTGGAAGGCAGAAAAATGAAATGCCCAGTCAGAAGTTCTCTGTAAAAATTATCAATGCCCTTCTGATAACCTAAAATCTGTTGTCCTTAAATGTGTCAAATCCAACAAATGAATGTTTACTTTAAGAAATTCCAAAGTATTTATCATTTCTCCTACAGTCCTACAGTAAGAATTACTAATATGCATCACAGATATAGTGGAAAAAATGAGCACCAGGGTCAATGAGGTGGTTTTGTTTGGACGTTCATTTGTTTGGATGACGCTGCTTGCTTGGTGTCTGTGTGTGTGTGTGTGTGTGTGTGCGCGTGTGTGTGTGCGTGTGCGTGTGCGTGTGTGTGTGTGTGTGTGTGTGTGTGAATGATATTAAACTAAAGTGCCTAAACCTTGGCCGAGAGGTAAAGAAATCAATTCAACTTTCTATCTTTTAATTAAAGGCTCTAATCTTCGATACTAAATTTTGCTCTTTTTGAGTAATTCATCAAATCTGAGTATACTTACTATGTAACATGGATAAGACTGACAAGAGGTCACCAAAAGCAATATGATGCCAAAAAATGTTTCAGTATGGTTGGGTAAGCATTTATTGCCAAGTTTCACTACTCTGAGCTCTTGATGGAGTTTCTATTCATTTAATCAATTATAACTCATATAATACCAGAGTCCACATATTCCTGCATATGAGCTCTGTTCAGACCAGGCTATAATATAAAAAGACTATAATTAAGCAGATTAAGGAAGCCAGGTTTATTTACTTTTTATTCTTAGCCATAAAATAATACAGAAGTCAGAAGCCCAGAAGAATATATCCACGTTGATAGGTCTGCCCCACAGAAACTTTAAAGACTTGGGTCCTTTGCCATATGTTAGGAACCGTTCACATCTTTCATGTGTCTAGTGTTACTGGTGCTCACATAAATCTTTACCAAGTTCTAGAAAATGAAATGGCAGGAAGAGGGAAATAACAGGAAAAAAATGTATTTAAAAGCTCTGGCCAGACACAATAGTATTGGTCACACTTGTTCATATCCAACTGTTCACACAGCCACGCCTGGATACAAAAGAAGCTGAAAAATTTCTCTTAGGTCAGATGCATCTCTATGCCTTAATAATAGTTAGAGAAGTTCATTTTCCTCTAAAGAAAAGAAATGAAAAGAGAAAGAAAAGAAAGCTTTTCCCATTTGAGGCTCTTTTCTCATTATAAAATGGAATATTAAGATTGGACACTAAGTATGCCTTGGAAATGGACCTCATAATATTTTACAAAGATAAATGTTTCTGGTAAGAGAGTGAATTATTTCAATGGTTTATTAATACAACAGTAAAATTTCAATGAAGGATAAATCAAACACTTGATCTTGTGGGTTTTTTCTAATATACTTTGTTTTGTTCCTTTTTGTGTTCTAATTTTTTATTTTATTATATAAACCAGAATAACATGGAATTTATCATGTAGCACAGACTGACATTGGATCCATCACCTTCCTGGCTCTTCCACCAAAGGGACAAGATTACAAAAGTCCACCACCATTTCTGGGCTTCTTTTTTATATTTTTAATGATGCTGTTGAAATTTTGTTCAATAAAATATATTTTATGAATTTGTTTTAACATAATCTCACTCAAGCTGTTTTTAAATAAAAAATAACAGACAAATATTTAAAATTAATTTTTTTCCTGTTTTTAATCTAAGTATTAGTGGAGAGTTTAATATCATTGTTCCTCACAGATAATTTGATAGAATGAACTTGGTCTCCACTTAATCTGCTTCCACAGCTCTATTGACCTATGCTCACTTCCTTGTCACTTCTAGTATATTCCAATAGTTCCTTTCTCCACTCATTTGTCATAGCTTAGTCGTGTGACTTACTTTAGCCAATGATATATTTCTGAACCAAAGCTTTACTAGAGACTGTGGGCTTCAGCACATCTCTTGCCTTTTTTTCACCCTCAGCAGAAGAAAACCTCACAAATGAAGGCTGATTCTTAAAATCAAGAGTACATATACATATATGTGTGTATATATATATATATAATATATACATATTTGTGTGTGTGCATGTGTGCCTATATAACTATTGCCTACTCAGTCAGTTTAGTTCTCCTTGTATATTTATCATTTCACAGCAGAAAATGTGGTATTGGATTACCAATTATGGTTTTACCTTTGGGGAGGATTATTTTCCTACTCTCAGTATCTTTTAGCTGCCTCTAATTCTTTGCCTATAGATTTGACTCTTTGAGATTTCTGCCATCTATGTTATATCTCTTGTTGTTGTATTTATTCAGGTCTTGTTTAAGCAGCCATACTGTTGAGATATCATGGGTAACGTGGAGTGTTTCTGACATATCTAGAAAACACAATCTAACAGCCAAGTCATAGTTAGATAATATGAGATTTAGAAAAATACTTAAACATATACATACCTACATATGTTTATGTACACACACACACACACACACACACACACACACACACACACACACACACACACTACTTCCAGAGAAAATAATGGAGTAGATAGTTGTGGTTAGAAAAATAGAAAGGAAAACAGAATGTGTGATTATGTTTCAATTGTAAAGTATTAATAACTTTACAAAGACTATAGAATTCAAAAGCTCTAACATAGAAGCAGAGCAACTTCTGCTTTGGGTGATGCTAATTTTATGTGTCAACTTGACTGGGTACCCAGCATTTAATTAAACATTTGTTTGCCACTGAAAGTGTTTGAGAATGAGATTAACATTTGAATCCGTATAATCAGTAAATTGGATTGCCTTCTTGACTGGGGGAGGGGTCAGTATCTAATCAGTGAAGTATCTCATTAGAACAAAGAAATTGACCAATTGCTTGGCTGACTGATGTTGAGACATGAGCTTTCTTCTGCCTTTCCACTTGAACTGAACCATCAGTTATTCTGGGTCACAAGGCTGCAAGGCTTCATTGAAAATGAGTTCTTAGCTCTCCAGCCAGCCAAGAAACTTCAACTAGCACTCAACCCTCCAGCCCTTGACTCTCTGGCTTTCATACACAGATCGTGAGTATTCTTGGGCAATATGACCACATGAGCCAATTAAATGAAAAATGTTATGACTTTCTACTTGTATTTCTTCAGAGAACTCTAAAACATCTGCATCTGGCATGCAGTGTGATTAAAAAAAAAAAAAAAACTACATGAATTAGGTCATCATTATGTGGAGTGTCATTTATTGTAATAGCAACTTATGGACACAGCTGAATTTTGTCTTCTTATCACATACCACACTACTTGTAAGGAAAACCTGGTGCAAATATTCTCTCACAATTTCAGCTAACTTAATTTTAAAGAGATTTTTTTAATTCAATAAAATTTAAATTGTTCTGTTTTATAAGAGTTGTGGAATCTTGACAATTTTGTCTTACCATTTATGTTTATTTAACAGATGGGACATTAGAATAGGTGTTATAGAAGTACAGCACATCTCTTTAGTCACTAGTTACTTTAGGATAATATGACCAAATAGCTACCATGAAAGCATTATGAAACTGCATTTACTAGAATATTTAAACATTTCACTTGTTCTAGAAACCCACTGTGATGGCTATTCTTGACTGACAGTTTGTCTACATCAAGATTCAAATAATCCCCACATCTTTTAAACTGGAAATAGATACTCCTTTAATCTAGTTCTTCAGTCAGGAAAACATGCATATAACCTGGACCTCACTTTCTACTGGAAGACTATATAATGACATGGAAGAAAGAAGCCTTTCCTCTTTGTCTGCTCCTCTCCTTGCTACCTAATCCATTATTCCACTGGCTTTTAAGCCTACTTCTTTGAAATTTCAGGGCATATTGATAAACAGCTGAGACACCCAAAATTGTGGACTGAGCAACTACTGGATTCTTACATTTTTAGCCAGCCAGCCATTGCTGAATTAGCTGGACTGCAGTCTGTATGTCATTCAAATAAATCCCCTTTCTTTATATATAGAGAGGTTCAACCTAGAAGTCCTACTACTATAGAGAAACTAATGCATCAGCCAACTGTTCTTATCAGTCTTTTCACTGTGACTAAACTAGTGGGAGTCTATGGCATCATTTAAGTGAGGTCTAATTTACACCTTCTCTTTAATAATGATGTTAGGCATATTTTTCTACTGATTTGCTAAGTGACAATCTTTTGTTAGGAGGCATCAAAATATATTGAGTACTTTAATTTTCTTCTAAGCTATAATGCATACACTTTAGTCCAGCTACATATATTTTATAAAATGAACAAGTCACAAGAAGGTTCTTTGAGCTGCTGTGTATTACTTTCACTTTAAAAACACCTTTCAAAGAATAATTATTGAAAATTTTAATGAATTCGTATTGTTAGATGCCTTTTTTATTTGTGTTTCTGTGCCAGGTATGAAGATATTTTTCTCAAACACAACCTTAAACATCTTCTGGTAATTTTTATCCTCAGAAATTTTGTAGCATGAGTTCTTCATCATTCTGTTTCCCTTCAAGGTGACTCTGTAAGATGTGAGGTAACAGTTGAGGTTAATGCACACAGAAAACAAAAATCTAAATATTACAGTGTCAACTCTTGTTCAGCTTTTTTCATCAGAATTTCCCCCTAAATCTAACAATGCTGGGTGTGTTTCCCAAAATTTGCTTTGATTAATTGGCATGAATATTTATTTTTCACACAAACTATGGTTCCCTCATAGTCATTGTACTTATTTTGAGGGACTCTCATTTCCATATAAGTGTTTAAACAGATTATCAATTTATGTAAATTACCATGCTGACACTTTTATTAGGAAGGCCGTAAATCTATAGATCATTTTACAAGAAAACTTTTGTATTAATAGATTTGAGTGGTGTTTCAAACCATAACCATAAAGTTTCTCTCTTTTCTTTATTTCTTTTAGAAATATTTTTTTAGATTTAGATTTTGAATGCAATTTTTCAATTATTTTATTCCAGTCCCGATTATTTTTACTTTAGATGTAATTATTTTAAAACATTAAATTTCAATTTAATTTTAATTAAAATTAAATTTTCAATTGATTGTAGATACTTCGTAATAATACACTGGTCATGTACTATATTGTCTAGTTTCATTAAGCATTTTTAATCTCTTATTATATCCTTCAGATATTCTACATTTATTCACATTTTATCTCTCTTTTGTTAAATTTATTTAATTATTTACTTTCCTTAATGCACTTATTGAAGCTTATGGTTATTATTCATTATTTTTAACAATATTGGGTGATATTCTTATTACTCATATTTTGTTGAGAATTCATTATGAATCATGTTGAAATTAATCCAATGTATTTTCTGTGCCAAATAAATAATCATATTATTTTTGTTTTAATTTGTTAATGCAATTAATTAAATCAGCATAGACTCAATAATATTCATCTTTTATTTTGGGCTGTATAACTTACTTATTTTTTCCAGTTTCAGCTTATATACCCATGTACTTGCTGCTTAACTGTCTCTTCTAATCATTTCTTACTTTCTGGCATTTTAAGATGTTCCAGGGGTATCTCATAAATTTTCTGTCCTAACCTAGATTCAGTCCTCTGTTCAGCAAACTTTATACTTGTTTTCAAAAGAGTATTAATTTATTTATAGACCTATGAGTTTTTAAATGAAAAAAACAGAATTTTAATTACCCCACATGCATAGGTTCTCAAGCTTTTACACACTATGCAAATGTATTTGACTTTCATACTTCATAAATTTTTCATTTCAGCACCTAACTTAATACTCCGTAAGCTCTTTTATCAACAAAGCCTGGAAAAGTTAGACTCAGAATTTATATACAGAAAATTAAAGCTAAACAATTTTAAAGTAATAAATGGCATAATATAATTTATAGTATATCTAGACATAAATGTGACAAAATAAACTTTGTTCATTATTACTCCAAGAAAGAGTTCAAAGCACAGATGCACAAGTTTTAAACATGAAATCAGAAAGCTGAAAGAAACCTTTTGGTTTGTTTTCAAGTTAGCACTGTAAGACCTGGTAGATGCAACCTCAGTGCTTGCTTATAAATCAAGAGCAATTATTTCTATTACTTTAAGAAAAAGTAAGATATTTCATTTATATTTTAGACTTTCATTCATAATATTTTTTTTATATTGAACTCTGAAATATTTATCTTTAAAACCTAATTAGGACTTTCAATCTTTGCAGTGCATTTTCTTAGAGGGAATTCTCGTATAAACAATACAGTAATCTTTATTATAACTGGCTGATGAGTAACCGCTGACTGAGCCCTAATAATGCTGAAAACATGCATATTTTGCAGCAGATTTTTTTCCTACTTTTTAAAAAATAAGACCCTTTTGAGTGATTTTTACTTACAATATTTTAGAATACAACTAGGTTAGTCTGAATCCTTGTTCACACAAAGTGAAACTAGACAGTGTGCATCTTCCTTTCCTAAATTGGTCTTCATTATCTCTTGCCCAAACCAGGAACACATTCCTCAGATCATGTTGACTACCATTAGTTGCTGGCTTTTGTTTGTTTGTTTGCTTGCTTTTCCACTAAGAGATACAATTTATTCACAGGTGTATTTGGGAATGAAAGATTCTTGTTGAAATACATATTTTACTTCCTGGAGAGTTTATTTGTTTAGTCTACATGTAGATGCAACATTGTTTTCAGAGCCCAATATACATCATATAAATACTTTTAAATTTTATACTACAGAGTAATGTGGACTACACTTCAGAGCATTATCCAAATTCCTTTCATGTGATCTTCCAATTTGGGCATTAATACTCTAAATAAATCATTCAGAATGTAGAAATTAGGAAGTTTATCAAGTAAACCAGCTATAATATAATACAATAATGAAAATCACAGCGTACTGCAGATATTTCAAAATTACTTACACATGTAGAGCTCAAAAACAATCCACTGACTAATCCCTCGTTAATTTGCTCAGCTGCTCCTTCCCTGGTCTTAAAGGACCTTCCAGCTGGACTTGCTTCAGTTACATTCTTTTTATCCAGTGGAAATTCAAGTGTGGAAAGGTGAGATTAAGTGTTCATGTTTCTTTTCCATGTTCCTCCTTATCATTTTTATATTAACAATCATAGTGAATGCATAATCTGTCTCTATATGCTTAATAGAGTATCTCATGCCTACATTCTACACTTTTAAAGTAATATAGTAAAAACATAAATTTAAAGGAAAAAGCAGGAAAGCTATTAAATAGACAATAGGTGTTACAAGGGAAACATAATTGAATTGGAATTATCTAAGCTAGAGAATAATGGGCTTCAAGGTGATTTAGTACTGAACACGTAAGGTATAATTGAGAGGGAATATGAACTAGTCCTACAAACAGCAAGAGAAAAATATATGATTTATTGCCTGGCAGATTTTTCCCATGTATGTCTCTATATCATATTTAGGTATAGTCACTGATGATATAAACACTAATATCAGGGTAGAATATGCACATATAATCTTTTCAGTATTATTATTAGAATGTTAGCCCTTTATGTAAATAAAAGACACCATGTAGTAAAGGCTCGTAGTGTTTCTAAAAAGAGAAAAGTTAGTTATTTAGTTTCTTGTTAAATAATGTCATATTTTTAAGTGAAAAATTGTAGCAGTGTATAATATGGAGCTTGGGATGGGGCTTTAGAATGAATTCATTAAAGAAATGAAAAGAGATAATGAGACAGATTGACATCTGCTGAAATTTCTCTTATAATACAGATGATGGTGATGCCCTCCTTCCAGTCTTTCATGTCTTTGCTAACTTTCTGATGCTTAAACTTCAGTTTCTATAAATTACACATTTTCCATTCTCACACTATCAAGAAATAACCTGATTGATCAAAGTCAACTTTCTGTGGTGTTTGGTAGGTTTGACAAACATTGTCACAGATCTCAGTGCCCATATCAAACGTTGTGTTTCAAACACGATTTTTCTCTCTGTAGTCTTTGCATAAGGTATAGTAAACAGTACTAAGGTGAACCCCAAGTTCACATCCCCTTGTAATACACATCAGCAAGTCCAGCAATGAAGACATTTCAAAAGTAATCCAAATAGAAGATGAGTTTGGATATGACTTAATTATCAAAAACCCTTGAAAATGAAATTCTTTAAAATGAATTATGTCCTTTTGATATTCTTGAAGATATGCAGTGCCACATTGTTAAGAAGGCAAGTGGGGAGTTAAATTCATTCTCTCTAGGGGCGAAAATGAGCCTATTGCAAGAAAGACAACTTCAGACTTCTAACTACAAATCCCTAAACTACTCAAAATGATGTGCTCTTAGAGCACACTTTGACTTTGAGTATGACTCATAAATACTTCAGATTCAGCCTTGTGAGACCCGAAGCAGAAGACTGTGACTTGCTAAAATCTGTGACCTGAAAACTGCGTGTTTTAATCCACTAAGCTTGGTACACTCAGTGGGAAGACATTGTGCATCAATAGATACTTATATAAAAATATATGAAGTTTCAAAAAGTATTTTGCAGCACTTCCCTCCCTGTCTTTGAGCCACTCAGGAAAAACATTTCCTCCAGACCCAAACATATACCTTTAACCAGGAAAGAACAGCAACAGGTTACATATCATTTTTGTACTGTCACATCTCAGTGTTTCTTATCATCTGTCCTTTGGGGATGAACAGAATAGGCATCTGAATTAAATATAAATACTTGAGTTGTAGAGTGTGAAGGGATGGTGCTCTTGACAGTCTTATAGAACTTAATAGTAAGACCCACTGGAGACATCACATACATTAGTCATTAAAAAAAAATGGGAAAACAGACAGGTGGGACCTCAAAACTTCATATTTAATCTACCTGTTATTCTATAGTGTTAGGAAGTGCTCTCAAAGCTGCCATAGGATAAAGTAATCTAATATATCTACTGTAAACCTGTGAGCTGAAAACACTGACTTCCATGGCAGGGCATGTCTTCTGGTACAAAAGTGGCATGAACATTATGGCGGTAACAAACCACTTTCTGATTGGATTTAAGGCTGGCTCCATAGAAAGAAACTTATACACAGCGCTATTACAGAGCCAACAACTTATGGTCAAACAGGTAATAGGATTTAAGGGAAAACCTACTATTATTATTCTGTTAAATAAGCATAATATTTAATGACCCCAATGACTTATCTCTAAACCCATAAATTATTGCATCTCAGGCTTCACCAGAAAAGCTTTTCTGTCTAGAGATGGTAGTGAAAACAGAGACCTCCACCTAATTGATGTGCAGAGAATAAGAAGCTATGGTTTAATCAGTCCTAAATGGATGTCCATATGGCATCCCTTTCCCTTTCCCCAAGGCACAGGAATCGTCATGGAAAAGGAGATAAAAAGACTGTAAGAACCAGAGGTTGTGGCTCTCACTAGATAACAGACACAACAGGGTAGATGAACATAAAACTCACAATGATGGTGACAGCTTTCATAAGATCTCTGCAGTTTCAAGCCAGATAAAAAGCCATCATGAGATATGGTGGGTAGGGGAAGCCAAGAATCCACTTCCAAGAGAGGAACAATTAACATTTGGTAATGCTAGAAAAGGAAGAGTCAGTTTTCTTTAAGGGTGTGACTTCTAGTAGATTGACCACTCCCCAGGCCAGGCTGCTTACTTACCAGTATTTGGATAGCACAAATTGACTTGATAGAAGAGAGAGAGAGAGAGAGAGAGAGAGAGAGAGAGAGAGAGAGAGAGAGAGAGAGAGAGAGAGAGAGAGAGAGAGAGAGAGAGAGAGCTGAAGTTGATGAAGAAGGCTGGTAAGAAGGTAGGTGTTGAGATAAGGAGAGTAAGATCAAAATTTATGAAACTCCCAAAAATACAATAAAATGTTATTTTTAAGAAGATACTTTTAAACATCAAAATTTAGAAATGGTAATACAATACTATCTAAGGAATAGATATACTGCACCTCATAGGTAAAGACGGGAAAGAAAATTAAATCACTGTCAGCTCCCTGCCAATTCTATCACTTTTGTGGCTATGTATTCTAATGGGTCGGCCAAGGTCTAAGCCTCCCATTGGAAATTAACTCTGACTTTATAAGTTAGTCATCCAAGATTCACATTCAATTTCCATCATCTTTATTGCTGAATAGTTGATGGAACAAAGTAGAAAGAGGAAAACCCTGAGGGTATTCATAACTCTGCTTCCACCATCACTGCAAGATTTATTTTCATGAGATTCCCCAGTCATTGTCTTGCCTATCATTTCACCCAAGTGCAGTTCAATAAAGCACAGCTAAACATCTAAATTTGTTGTCCATTTTCAAACAATCTCTCAAATGTACCAAAATGTTCACTAATAAAAAGAAAACATGAAATAGACACTCTCCTTCCATCTTATGCTACAAGGCCATCACAGCAGTTCTAAGCAGAGGGTCATATACAGAAATGCCTGCTCCATTTGAAGGTTGTTTATAGAAACACCCATAATGACAAATCATAGAAGAACTGCCTTAAAACACTTTCAACATGTAATTGTTTAAATTTTTACCAGATTCCCCTTTTATTTTCCTTTAAAAGCACATTTTCCCTCTCCTGTCAAAAATGAGGAAGAGGATGACAGATAACCTGAGATATTAAGTACCATGCTGAGGCAGTGAATTCTAATTAGCTACCACAGTGCCTGTCAGCGAATATTTGGATCTAGTTGTTGTAATTAGAAAAGCTTATATAAAAGCTTAATCTTGATACTGGCATAGAAAGTTATTTCTACAACTTTTGAGTGATAAAAAAAAAGAAAAGAAAAAGAAAGAAAGAAAAATGGAAGGAAGTGGCATTACTGCTAAATTTGAGAACAAGCTTCCACATGAGGTATTCTGCTGAAGAAATGCTGTGCACACATCTTCTATGCTCATGTGCTTGCTATACAATGAGTGTTTTTCTCCTGCAACATGTGCAGCATTCTCTATAGTATTTTGGCAGAAATTATTTTCTCCTCTAGTATAAACGACATCTTATGATATTAGTATTGTTTATTTGAATAAAGTACCACATGCTTGAAAGGCAACACACTTATGTGATGTTAGTATAGCAGTGAATTCAGAGTAGTATGGCAAAATTATTAGTCCTTAAACCTCACTCATAAAAGCCAAAGCAGACCTTTAGATCGGGAATTGAAATGTGTGATTGCATATTCACATGAGCAATCAGCCATAGAAAGAGAATGAAGAAGAAATTTTCTAATGTCCAATAGCTTTCTGTTTACCAGGATATGTTCCAGGCCTTAGGTCATGCTAATCAAACTGTTGCCAGTCCACATCACCTCTTTCCTGTTAGTATTTAAATCAAAAACACACCTGCCTAAATACCCAGTGCTCAATACTAAATGCCTAGACAATGAGTTTAAATGGGCTGAACACTGCCCGTCATAGAACCTTCCAAACACGTGCTCCAAATGCACCGAGAGAAGCATTTGCATGCAAAAATGACAGAAAATGTAAGCGGCAAGAAAACTGCTAACAAAGCCATAGCCAGATGGTGTCCTTTATTGGGGGCCAGCTCATATTTCTGAGCTTTGGAAAATGTCACAGCTTATTGCTGTTCAATTCTAGAGTTACATCCTCAATTTGGGGAAGAGCCTTCCCTTGTGAATATTCTAAGCCTTTTCACATTTATCTTGTAATTTACCATTTGGAAATTCCTTACTCCCAATGCCCCCTTTTCAGATGTTCACTGAAATAACACATTAAACATACAACATATATACAAATATAAATATATATATATATATAATCAGTAATAATAATACATATAACATGTATAGGTATAAAAATTCAAAGGAAACATTTCTGAAACATGGTACTTATTTTCATGCATTCTCTATGTGTATATAAATATCTATATATTTGAGTCAACATATTAATATATAATAAAATGTTTTCAAAAATGAAATTAAACTATATATTTTCAAATATCTAGTATCATTTAATGTCCTTTTTGATCATTTTCCCTATACAAAATGTATATATTAAATTAATATGATAGACAGTTGAGTGTTATTCTGCTTTAAAGTTTAACAGGACGATACACACGTATATGTATAAATGTATAAACATATGCATATATAGATAGAAATAGTCTCTATGGTTCTATTTCCATGAGTTTAATTATTTTAGGTTTCACATAGGAGACCGCATTGTAGTAGGAGGTTTCTGGCCCAGACTTTCAGGCCTAGCCTCAAGGTTTAGGCATGCAGACCCACAGACCCTCAAAGACATACAGATGCTTACAATCGTTTTAGGCTGATTGGCCTACGGCCCAGGCATATAACTTGCCAACTCTTTACCCTTAATCTACCCCATGACTCTTATCCTGTTCAGCCATGGGGCTTGGTACCTTTTCTCAGGGCAGCATAGTTGTCCTCTGCTTCTTCCGGCTTCTCTCTGGCATTCTGCCCTGTTCTGCCTGTTCCTAGAGTCTTCTTAGTCTGTTAGCCCCGCCCACACTTCCTGTCTGCCTTCGACCAATCAGCGCTTTTTATTAAACCAGTGGGTGGGACAATTATTTACAATGCAACAACATAATCTCCCACACCACATGAAATTTATTTTTCGTGATGCTCTAAAATTCTTCCTGCTGCCTTACCACCATCTCTCTCTCTCTCTCTCTCTCTCTCTCTCTCTCTCTCTCTCTCTCTCTCTCTCTCTCTCTCTCTCCCTCTCTCCTTCCCACCACCCTCTCTCCTTTTTTAGTTTTCGGTGCACCTAGAGTGACTCTGTATATTGGTCCCTGTGACTTGAGCTGTAATAAAGATGGGTGCAGACATCTGTGTGTTGCTGGATCTCAGTCTATCAGGGAGGCAGGGTGACACAAGACTGCCGTCCCTCCTATGCATTGTTCACTTCTCAATACTGTGACAAAAATACATGACAAAAGCAATTTAAAGATGGAAAAAATTATTTTGCTTCATGACTTGGGAACCATTTATTCAAGTTTTGTCCCATAAATCGTAATTCAAGTATTGTTTCCTTTGTACAAAATACTTTGAGTTCTTATATTAGCCCTTCAGAAGGCATGAGGCTTAGGAATATTATCTTCCCCTGTGAAGATACTGTCTTCATCATCTCCACTGTTTCTTTCCTTCTGTGCATAAGATGCTGGTTTCTCTAGCTTATTGTAATCAGATGAGCTTATGCCAATGATATGCAGTTTGCCCTGTTTTATTTCCTCCTTGTAGTTTAATAGCTTCCTAAAATTTGTATTAGTCTTAAATCAAACTTGAATTGATCTTTATATATAATGTGAGCTAACAACCTGATATTATTCTTTTGCAAATACATCCCATGTTATTTGCATACATTTCTTAACACGACTTACTGAGCAGACTCCCCTCTCCTGTATATTCTTGACATCTTTGTCAAAACTCAATTGACCACAGATGTGTTGAGGGTTTTTTGTGTTCTCTTTTCTGAATCCTTGGCTGATGAAGCTATTTTATGCCAACACCATGCTGTTCTAACAGCTTTCACTTTCTTAGTATAATTTGAAATAAAGTAGTTGATGTCTCTAATTTCAATCTTTTGATTGTGTACATTAACTTTGAGGTTTCAGTTAGATCATATGAAATAAAGAATTTTTTCTCTCTCTATATATAAATTTAGCATTAAGTTTTGATATGTATTCTATTAAATCTGAAGATTATCTTGGGTTGTATGAACATGCAATATTATTTATAATCTGTGAATATGGGATGTTTTCATTTAATTATGGCTTTCCAATTTCTTCTCTAAATGTTCTGTAGTTCTCAGAGAGCATGCTTTTCATTGCCTTGGTTAAATTTGTCCCTTTGTGTTCTTTTGAAAAAGGACTTTTTTCTCTTTGTTTGCTGTTTGGGAAGTTTCTTTTGGTGTAGATAAATGCAACTAAACTTTTGGTTTTTGGTTTTGTATTCTTAAATTTACTGAACAAATCTGACAGTCCTAATAAATTTTCTTTTGGAATCTTTGAGACTTTCTGCGTATAAAATCCTGTCACCAGAATACAACAGTTGTTTAAATCTTTTCTTTGCTATCTGTACTGATTCTGTTGTACTTTCAACCAAGTGCCACAGCCAGGTTTTCTAGGACCATGTCCAACAGAAGCAGTGATGATGAGACCTTGATTCATTCTAGATGGAACAGGTTGAAGTATGACAGTTTTTTTCATCTACTATATTTGCTATGGGTTTATTATATATCATTCATACATTAAAATGTATTCTGTTTCTATTTGACCTCTTGGGTTGTGCGTGTGTGTGTGTGTGTGTGTGTGTGTGTGTGTGTGTGTGTGTGTGTGTATGGAGGCTTGTATATACCTATGTATGTATGTATGTATGTATGTATGTATGTATGTATGTATGTACAGATGTCATTCCTCAGACACCAACTGCCTCTTTGCCCAGTATTGAGATTTCAGGTGTGCATCACCATACCTGACTTTTTTAAAAAAAAATATGGTTTCTAGGAATAGAAAGCTTTTACTTTCCATGCACATTCTTCACCATCCGATCAATTACCTCAGCCCAAGGCAGTTTCCTTTTATACTCTGAAATAACAATATGTCAAATGTTTGTTTCATTTTTTTTATCTACTGAGATCACATGACATTTGGTCCTGAATCTGTTCATGTGGTGCATTATATTTATTCAGTTGCAAGTGTTAAACAATCCTTGTAAATCAGAGATAAATTTCACAATCTAGCAAATGATCCTTTTTATATGTTGGTGAATCCAGTTTGCTAATACTTTTGTACATAGTCATCAAGAATATTGTAACATATCTTCTCTTATGGTAATGTCCTCATCTAGTGTTTCCAACAAAAAATGCAAGGTTCATGGAAAAATGAAATTATTCCCTCATGTAAAATTTGTGGAAAAATATGAGAAACTGGTATTGGATAATCAAGTGAATACGAGAATCATTGAAACCTTGCTCATGCATATTAGAATCACAGCTCCTGAGATTTTTATTTATTTGATGGTAGGCTTATGAATACTGATTCAATCTCCACAAGGTGTTACTGAGCAGTTCCAACATTTAATTTCATCTTGATTCTGTCTTCATAGGTTGCATCTAGAAATGTATTCAGTTTTCTAGTTTACCCAATATTTTTGGCATAGAATTATTCAGAATATTCTCTTACGGGCTTTTACTTTCTATTGTGACAAATGTAATACCTTTATTTCTTATTTCACTTGCACATTTTTTTGGGTAAACATTAGTTAAATATTCATCAGTTTTGTTTATTATTCCTGGAAATGAACTCTTACTTTTATAACTATTTTATATGATACTTTCTTCTTTATCTTTACTGATTTTTCCTCTTTAACATCAATATTTCTTTCTTCCTAACTGAGGGGGCCTGGTAAATATTATGAAAGGCTCCTAATAACTAGACTTCCATCCCTGCTTCTGAAACTGGACAGACAATTCTGAGGAGGCCACAAGCAAAGGGCAATTAATCACTGGTGCTTCTTACAAAGGGGCAAGGAGAACTGTATGTGTGTGCCACTGAGAACTGCATGTGTGCCCCACTGAGCCAGGCCCCACAGTTAGCACATACTAGGCCAGCCAGAACCCGCAGTCAACAGCATAAACTAATAACCAAATAAGGATGGAGCCTGGGACTTCTCCAGGCCTGTCCTAAAATGAAACAACTATAGCTTTAACCAACCCCTGACTATCCCTAACCAACTAGGATGTATTAATATGATTGACACTTGCTTAAGACAATCACATTTGAAATGACTTAACTTCCTTAGGAACTACCCTTGGCTATATTTAAAAGGAGCCTGTGAGTTCCTCTAAGGGCCTACACCATTTTGCCTTTCAATGGGATGTGTAGCCTCAGCATGCTGGAGATTTTACTCTCCAGATAATAGATGTTTGGATGATTGCCTTTTGTGATATGTCTCCAGGACCCTAACACTAACAACCTTGGCTCTAATTTGTTCCTATGCACAATTCCTTTAGGGAAAAGTGAGTGGGCATCCACACAAGCTAGAGAAAGAAAATGCACCCACTTTTATAGTTCTTATTACTGTAGGCTTCATGGGCTTTGAGGAAATCTTTTCACATGGTTTTGTGATTGCAAGTCGCTTTGAGGCATTCAAGTTTCTATACCCCATACCTGAGGACTTCCAGCTGCCCCAAGAATACTCTTAGGAGGGTCCAGCACCTCAAAGGACTTAAGGGCATAATCCCTGAGGACCTCTAATCTCCAGGCTGTCAGTAGAACACTCTAACTACCATAATCAGACCATTAGGATGGAGGCAGCTGAGTTCTGACTTTCAGAGTAAAAAGCCAAGGATCAGGCTGCAGAATCTCACTAATTCCTAAACTCTCTATAAGATCAGGCCACAGAATCCCACCCATTCCAAGATACCCTGGAAAGCTCTGTCCCTAAGAAACTTTATATAAAGCCTGCCTCCAGCCTGCCTCCAGCCTGCCTCCAGCCTGCCTCCAGCCTGCCTCCAGCCTGCCTCCAGCCTGCCTCCAGCCTGCCTCCAGCCTGCCTCCAGCTCAGTTCTTTGCAGCCTCTTTGCTGCAACAGAGGCAACCATCTTTTATTCTCTCCCAATATATCTCTTGTGTGAGGTTTGTTGTTCCCTGTGACTTTGTGAGGTTCCTTGGTTTCCAACTTCCAGGATATCTTTCCCTTTAGATCTGTTAATGCTTACAGTGATGTCTCGCAAGAACTTCATGGTGATGGAGTCAAAGCAAGACCTTTACTACTGGCTTTCAGTGTGGACAGGCATTTATCATAGAACACACAAATAACTTTGGCTTCTTAAGGATTCTTATCTAGATGATTTGCTTTTAGATAGCGGTTAGGTCATCTTTTGAAAGAGGTAGGGGGTCTGAAACGTATTTTGCCAGGTTGTTGGTATTACTAAAATTTTAATTGAGACTTTTAATTTTATATGTTTATCAATGTGCTTAAGCATTTTCTTATGGTGTCACAGTATTGCTTTGCCTCTTGCAGAGTCTTTTTATAACTATACTAACAATATAGTTTTTAATTGCTTCTTTTTCTTATTTAGAACTTATTTTTTTTTAGTATTTTACATTGTCTAAAGTAGGTTACATACAGAATTCTTATTTCTTTAGTACAGAATATTTCTATTCACTGGACACTGCATTATACCTGTACTAATCTCTGCTTGAAAAGATGTTATTGTTAAGAAAGTGCTTCTCTTCTTTATTTTCCATGTAACTAGTCATGCCAATTGTTTGTCTTGATGACTCTGCAAACAAAGCTCTTAAGCTTCTGTCATTAGGTTTTATATCAGCTGCTTCTCAAATTGAGATGGTTGGTTTGTTTCCAATTGCTTTATCATTTAAATTTATCATTTAGATCCAAGAAGCTCAGTCACCATTTCCCACTCTTTAATCTTAAGAAGAAAGACCTATAATATACTACTTAAAGAAGTTAAATATTTAATAAATGTAGAAGCTTATTCTCATGCTAAAGTGGTTGTTTTCAAAATCTTACTCTTATTTATTCTAGAGGAACCTGTTTTGAAAAAACTGTCCTTGTCCATGTTAAACTAGGTAGAGATATCAACTCTACAAAGACAGAAAAATCCTCCAAAGTTTGAAACATGAAACTCAGAATTTCTAATTATTGCCTTAGGGAAAAAATTAAATGTGAAATGATAAAACATATGTAATGGTTTGTGTTTTAAAAAGAGAAAAGAAACTTATCTGTAGATCCAGAAATTTTAAAAAAGGTATGTTTTATGTAAAAATATTTAAACACAAAAAATTACAAGAAACAATATATGTCTTGTCTTTTATGGAAAAATGGAACCTATGTCATAATCATTACATTATTAAAAGTAGCCACTGGTCAACCTGTTGATCAAAATTTGTAAAGTAGTTTTCTAAGAAAGAAAACTTGATCATTGTCTGCTCCATAACATTAATCCAATAGTAACTGAACTTTGTGAGCTTCTTGAATCTATAAGCCAGCCTTTTTTTCTCCAGGAGATATTTTTCAATTTATATAACTATATAAAAAATCATTTGCTGCCCACATTCACTTCATCTTGAAGAATAGAGAACTGTTTCTATTATCATGTTATGTTGTATTCCATGTTTGGTGCTGATTTAGTGAGAAAAAGTCATGTAACGTATACATGATTTTTGGATTAATGCATATAGTCCTACGCTGTCCCTCAGTTGAACATATCAAACACTGACAACTCCCCGAAGAAGGCTTACTCTTTTGGAAAAAGGTCTGGGGCAGGGAAGAGGGGGAAGGCTCGGGGAGCTAGAGACGAGAGGAGGAACTGTGGTTGGTATATAAAAAGTGAATTTGAAAAGTTCTTATTAAAATCTTGCAAAAAATGGTTAGAGTTAGAAAGTTGAATATTAGGCAAAGTCAAACAACATGTTTTTTCTCACATGTAGAATCTAGCCAATAAGTAATATGTATTTATATAAACATATATGTAGCTGAAATATAACATGAAGAAAAGATAAAATAGTAATTTATAATGAACTTTGAGAGTCGAAGTCAAAATGAAAGAAGCAAAAAATTCTATGGGAGCTAGTTAAGGGAAAAATGGCTAGTGTTGGGTGGGAATGTAACTACTTAAAGTTATCAAATTGAGAGCATGGTATTTTCCTCTTGTACAATAACAGTTTTGTGTGTATGTATATGTGTGTGTGTGTGTGTGTGTGTGTGTGTGTGTGTGTGTGTGTGTGTGTGAGTGTTGTGTGCACTCATTTGTTCCTGTGCACACCCCCATGTATAACCTTCTCAAGTTCCTTTGGAGCCCAGAGCAGGGTACCAAATCCCCTGGAGCTTGAATTTCATGTGGTGGTGTGTCCTGACACTCATGCTGGGAAGCAAATTCAGAGCCTCTGAGAAAGAAACAGCTGTTCCTTACAGCTCAGGCATCATTCCACTCCCAACACAGTTTCCATACAGCTTCTGCTAATTTTGTAATAGCACTTTAAAAAAGAATAGATGTTGACCTTTTCTTCTTGTCAGAGTAGTAAACTCACTAACTCTAGCACTGATTAGTGCTCATTAATTAATAAAGCTGTCAAAGAACTTCCTATATCACAACTAAGAGAAATAATTTGAAAAGAGGAAGTGTGTAAAGGCAGAGAGAAAGAGATAAATCAAGAAAGAACCCTAGGTTTATCTTCATGCATCTTAAATGCGTAAAGTCTACAAAAAAGAATTTTCTCCTTTTACACTCGCTAAACATCACTTTGCTTCTCAACTCTGATCAATCATATTCTGAAGCCATCAGAGTCACTTGATGTTGTGATTTAATTTATCCTTTATCAATTTACTGAATCTTTAACCTCCAACATGAGACAGAGTCTTAGAAAAACCACTGCAGGCCAGAAATCTCCATTAAGACCCCAGTTTTTTCGTCACTCCAATCTACAAATTCTGACCCAAGCCCCAATGTGTTCCATCACTCTATAACTTCAGCTACTACCTGAGACCAATTGTTCACCAGCACTTATTGGATCAAGAAGTGAGTGACGCTTCACCTAGCCCAGCTAGAGACCAGTCTCTGTAACCTTGGCCTCTGGGCACAACCTTTGAAATACCACTCCCACTCATTGCTCTCCTAATCCCAGTGGACCAAAACTCTCCATTAACATGCCAGTTGGTAGGACACTCTCATCTTCAAATCCCACCCCAACCCCAATCCATTCCATTACCTGGTGACCTCAGCAACCACCTGAGTTTGCCAGCATCTATTGGATCAAGATCAGCTGCCCTTGATCTGAGGAAGCAGTAGGAGGCAGATGTCAGTACACTTATATATATATATATATATATATATATATATATATATATATATATATATATATATATATATATATATATATAAAACAACAAAAAGAACAATATGGCACCACCACAATCCCCTGGTTCAACAACAAAAAGACCTGAATATGTCAATGTAAAAAAAAAAGCAGAAAAAAGTGGCCTTAAAAACAACTTTATAAAGATAATAGAAGCCTTAAAAATAAATAAAAGATTCCTTTAAATAAATAGAGGGAAAGACAAATAAAAAAATTGAAGGAGATCAACAAATCCCTTAAAGAAAATGAAGAAAATGCAATCAAACAGTTCAAGTTCTAAAAATTAAAATAGAATCAATAAAGGAGATACAAGCTGAAGGATTTCAGGAAGTGAAAAATCCAAAGCAGACAGGAACTATAAATGCACAGACAACACAATATAAGTTAGAGAAGAGACAGTCTCTCCTATGGAAGATTCCATAGTGGAAACAGATACATCAGTCAACGAAAACACGAAAGCAAAAATGTCATAACACAAAATGTCCAAGAAATCTGGGACAACATGAAAAAAACCAAACCTAAGGAGAAGAAGAAGAAGAGGAAGCAGAAGAAGAAGAAGAAGAAGAAGAAGAAGAAGAAGAAGAAGAAGAAGAAGAAGAAGAAGAAGAAGAAGAGGAAGCAGAAGAAGAAGAAGAAGCAGAAGAAGAAGAAGAAGAAGAAGAAGAAGAAGAAGAAGAAGAAGAAGAAGAAGAAGAAGACAGAACACCAAATAGACTTGAACCCCAACCGCCCAAAAAAGTCTGATTGCCACAAAATAATCAAGCCACTAAACCTACAGAATTAAGAAAGAATACTAAGGTCTTCAAAGGAAAAAGCCAAATAACTTATAATGGCAGACCCATCAGAATAACAGCCGATTACCTGATGGGAACAGTGAAAGCCAGAAGGTCCTGATCACTAAAAGACCCCAGTTGCCAGCCCAGGTTATTATACCTAGAAACTCTCAATCACCAGAGGGAATAAACATGAAATTTCACACACACACACACACACACACACACACACACACACACACACACACACACACACATACACACAGAGAGAGAGAGAGAGAGAGAGAGAGAGAGAGAGAGAGAGAGAGAGAGAGACAGAGAGACAGAGAGAGAGACAGAGAGAGAGACAGAGAGAGAGACAGAGAGATTTAAACAATACCTATCTAAAAACCCAGCCCAACAGAAAGCACTAGAAGGAAAACTCCAACCTAAGGATGCTAGATAAACCCAAAAAGTCACAATCAATAAATAGTTTCATAGAAAAAGAGCCTAAAGAAGGAAAATAACACACACTACCACCAAAAATAACAGGGATTAACAACCACTGGTCATGAATATCCCTTAATATCAGTGGATTCAATTCACCTATAAAAAGACACAGGCTAACACAATGGATACAAAGACAGAATCCATCTTTCTGTTCCATACAAGATACACACCTCAAGTTCAAAGAAAAACACTGGCTCAGAGTAAAAAGCCCAGAAAAGAATTTCCAATCAAATAGACTTAAGTAACAAGCTGATGTAGTTATCCTAATATCTAATAAAATAGACTTCAAACTAAAATCAATCAAAAAAGATAAGTATGTACATTACTTACTGATCTCAGGAAGTCTCAACTATGACCATTTATGCCTCTAATACAAAGGCAACCACATATGTAAAAGAAATAATACTAAAATTTAAACCTCATATCAAATCCACATTCTAATAGTGGGGGACTTCAACACCCCACTCTCACCAATTAGTAGGTCTACAGAAAGACACTTAGCAGAGAAAAAAGGGATCTAACAGATGTTACGACTCAAATGGACTTAATAGATCTATACAACTTTCCATCCAAACACAAAAATATATACCTTCTTCTCAGCATCCCACGAAGGTTTATCTAAAATTGACCACATATTCAATTATAACACAAATATAAATAGGTACAAAATAATGGGAATAGTCCCATGTAGTCTGAAAGACCAGCATGGACTAACCTGAGAATTCAATCACAACACAATTCACAAAAAATGTACAAACTCATGAAAACTGAATATTTCTCTATTGAACCACCTCTGGAAGAAATAAAGAAATTAAAGACTTCATAGAATTCAATAAAAAATAATCTACCATATACCTAAACTTCTGGAACACAACAAAAGCATTACTCGGTGCCTACATTTAAAAAAAAAAAAAGTCAGAGAAATTTCACACAAGAGATTTAATAGCACACTTGAAAGCTCTAAAACAATTAGAAGCGAACTCACCTAGAAGTAGTAGATGGCAGGAAATAATAAACGATGTCTGAAATTAAAAAAAAAAAAAATAGAAACAAAGAGATCAACACAAAGAATCAATGAGTCAGAGTTGGTTCTTTGAGAAAGACTACAAGATAAACAAGTCTTTATGTAAACTAACCAAAAAGCAGAGAGAGTTAATATCCAAGTTAACAAAATTAGAAATAAAAGGGGGACATAACAACAGAACTGAATAAAATCCACAGAATCATTAGGTTACACTTCAAAAATTTGTACTCCACTAGAAAACTGAAAAGAAATGGACAGGTTTCTGGACAGATAACTGTTGTGGGATTCAGGTGTCAGCTGATAAGGTCCAAAGAAGCTTATCCAGGGTCCCGGGCTCCTGGAGGGGGTGTGGCCAACCCCTTTGATAAGGGGCTGCTGGGACGCTGGGGGGCTCTCTTCCTGGTTCCTGGCTGCTGGAGGAAGGACCCCTTCGTCCGTCCGTCTGCAGACTTCGGTCCCTACTGTACTTGGTTACCTGTACCGTGAGTTCTGGATTATATTCTAATAAATATTTTTCTAGTATTGGTGTTCTTGTGGGTAAACTCTGCCTACATCTGGCGCCCAACGTGTCCCGGACCCACGGGCGGGCCCACGGGACGGGTTTAATTCACACTCAGGTCAGGTTTTGAGTGTGGGCGGGGCTTATCCAGCCCCGTGCAGATTTGGTTTTGAGCGGTGACCTCCAAACGGCTTACGCCATCAGTTTCCGAGGCTCCCGGTCTGTTTCAGCCGGCGCCAGCGGGGGCTCCAGGCATCTCAGCCAGCCGCACGGCCTCGGCCCCGCTGCCACCTGCGGTCGGTAGACCCCCCCCCACCCAGCACACGACCCGCGGCTAGCTGAGACCCGGGCCGGTTGCAGCTGCCGCGCGCGGTCTGTAGCCCCGCCCTTCGACCAGTCGCGCGGCTGCGGCTCCGCTGTAAGCGGTCGGTCTGTCTAACCGCTGCACGCGCGCGCGCGGTCGGTATCTCTGCCTTTCAACCAGTCGCGCGGCTGTGGCTCTCTGCCTAGCTAAACGGCTGAGACCCGGGCTGTCTGCCTGCTGCGCACGCCCCTCCCCCAGCGCGCGGCTGTGGCTCTCTGCCTAGCTAAACGGCTGAGACCCGGGCTGTCTGCCTGCTGCGCACGCCCCTCCCCCAGCGCGCGGCTGTGGCTCTCTGCCTAGCTAAACGGCTGAGACCCGGGCTGTCTGCCTGCTGCGCACGCCACTCCCCCAGCGCGCGGCTGTGGCTCTCTGCCTAGCTAAACGGCTGAGACCCGGGCTGTCTGCCTGCTGCGCACGCCCCTCCCCCAGCGCGCGGCTGTGGCTCTCTGCCTAGCTAAACGGCTGAGACCCGGGCTGCTTGCTTCCGCACCTAGCTGTACCGCTGCTCAGTTCATTTTAATTGAGTTTGAACTGCGGCTGCAGGAGCGCCCTTCCCCCAACCTGGCTGGCTGAGTTTGACCCAAAAACTGCAGATTCAAGCAGCAGCTCCGCCCCTAACCCCTGTAACCTGGGACAATTGTGAATTACTCCTGTAGGTGAACAAAGATAACTAAAACCATTCTATCTTGTAATTAACATCCTGTCTTGACTTGTGAGAATTTGTTTTTTCCCAAAGATTCTATTTTGTCTGCTGAGACCCTTTTAACACCTAGGATCTGTGAATAGCGTGCTGAGTGTCTCTACAGCGGCCATACAGCAGGGCACTAAACGTTATTGTGACACCTTCTGACCACACAGCGTCATTGCACCTGGATTGAGGTAATGGCTGACAACTATTCTTTTGAGGAATTTGGTATATATTTTTCCACGATGGTTGACAAGTTTTTAAATGAGTATCTTGAGGTGTTCAGTACCCCAGTTTTACTATTTCTTGGTCTGTTTCTGTATGTTGTGTTCCACAATAGAAGGGTGATGACTGAGGTCACGAATCTGAACTTTCAATTGCCATCCAAACTTGGTATTATAGAATCATCAAACGCTACACTGTCAGATGACGTTAAGCAGATGCAGACCTTCAATCAGCAGCTGTTGTCCAGGATATGTGAATTAGACTCTGCTATGTCTAAAACGATGGATATGCTACAAACTGGTTACAACAAGCTTTCACATAATGATAACACTGTACTAGAACAATATAAACTCTACGTAACTGATGAAAACAAGAAACTTATTGACCACATTAATAAACTGGATGAAAAATTCATTAATTATGTTAATGATGTAGATCTGAAAATTGCTAACTCGGCGAGGTCTTTAGACCTAGAACAATATAAACTCTACGTAACTGATGAGAACAAGAAACTTGTTGACCACATTAACAAAGTGGACGAGAAAATCATTAATTATGCTAATGATGTAGATCTCAAAATTGCTAACTCGGTGAAGTCTTTACAAGGATCACTTCATCAAGAAAGTCAAACTTTGAGACAGATGGTATCCGAAATACAAGAATTTGTACCTGCACTGTCCAAATTCCAAGAATGGGAATCCGTAGTGTCCAAAATCCAGAAATGGGAACCCATTATATCTAAAATGGAACAATGTGGGGACCATATTGCAACACTACAAAAGGGCAATGATACATCTGATGCTCAGAACAGTTCAGGTCAACCCCCAATGGGGTGTTATGGTACTGGAAATACTTTACATAAAGTTGTAAACATCACGGGGATACCTCCTTCACCACCACTATTATTCCCAGCTACTATTCAGACCAAGATGGCACCAGGGGGTTCCTCAGAATATGTAGAGTATAGTTATGAGCCACTACATATGAAAGACATCAAAGATTTTAAAGAGGCAATATCCATGTATGGTATTCACTCTACTTATGTAAAGCAGCTCCTGAATTCATGGTCTGCAAAAAACCGAATCCTCCCCCTCGATTGGATGCAGCTAACGGCTGCTGTCTTGGACCAGAGTCAAAATTTGCAGTGGAGAAGCTGGTTTAGAGAAGAAGCCAGGACCTTAGAACACCAAGGAAGAATTAGGGGTTTCTTTGCTTCTCAGGACCAAATCCTTGGTGAAGGAATGTTTGCTGACGTGAAGACTCAGACTACTTATGACGAACATACTTTATTGCTATGCCGTACGGCCGCACTTAATGCATGGGAAAAGATTTTAGACTCAGGTCAAAAAGTTGAGCATTATGCTAAGGTCAAACAAGGTTTAAAAGAGCCTTATACTGACTTTCTACAAAGGCTTACCACGGCTGTAAATAGAGCAATATCAGATCCAGAAGCTAGAAAGCAAATAATACTTTCTCTGGCCTTTGATCATGCTAATCCAGAATGTAGAAGAATGCTTCTGCCTTTAAAAATCAGAGCCGCACCTCTAGAAGAATGGATTCAATATACAATCAATGCTGAACCTCTCCATAGTAATGAAGACAATTGGGTAGACCAAACCATTGATAAGGTAAGGAAGAGGAACCAAGGAATCACTTGTTTCAACTGTGGTAGACAAGGCCATGTAAGACGAAACTGTACACAAAGTACTCTTGGAAACGAGGCCCGATCTAGGTTTAATTCGAACAGAAGGCCATTGCCTTCTGGATTATGCAGAAGATGTGGCAAGGGACGACATTGGACCAATGAATGTAGATCTACCAGAGATAAAGAAGGCAACCCTCTGCCATCGGGAAACGCCTTTCGGGGCTTCCCCCGGGAAGCCCCCCAAAATCAGACTCCAAATTCGAGGATGGTGAGATCATATCCGGTCGTAGTAGAAGACCAGCATCCTCAAGACGAATAGAACACCCAATACCTGATCTTGAAAAACATACGATATCAGATGATAACATAAATTCAAAAGAAGATTCAAAAACTCCAAAGAAAATTACGAAACGGATATTTTGGCAGACTTCGATAAATGAACAAAGACCAAAATTGGGTGTACTGATAGACAATATTTATATCCAGGGTTTAGTCGACACGGGGGCTGATGTTTCGATCATAACCCCACGGTCCTGGCATCCGAGATGGCCTTTACAGACATTAGATATCCAATTTCTGGGTATTGGAACAATATCTCAGGTGAAACAGAGTGTGAGGTGGCTTGAATGCATAGGACCAGAAGGTCAGAAAGGACGGTTAAAGCCATATATGGCTGATATAGCAGTGAATCTGTGGGGTCGCGACCTCCTAATGCAATGGAATACCCAGATTAAAATCCCTCCTGGTTATGATGTCAGCCAAAGGATCAACTATGTTTCCAAAAATGACAAAAATTCACCAGCCATTCAAGTTGTACAAAAGAATCACCCTCCTAATAAGACACTCACAGCACTGCCTTTGAAATGGTTAACGGAAAAGCCTATTTGGGTTCAACAATGGCCTTTGACAAAGGAAAAACTTCAGGCGTTAGAACAGTTGGTACAGGAGCAGTTACAGGCTCAGCATATTGAAGAATCAACCAGTCCGTGGAATTCTCCTGTTTTTGTTGTCAAGAAGAAATCTGGAAAATGGAGGATGGTGACAGATTTAAGAGCAATTAATAAGGTGATTCAACCTATGGGCTCCTTACAATCTGGTATTCCCCTGCCTTCTCTGCTACCTAAAGGATGGCCTATTACAGTTATTGACTTGAAAGATTGCTTTTTTACCATACCTTTACAGGAACAGGACAAAGAGAAATTTGCTTTTACAGTGCCTACTCTTAATAATTCAGGGCCAGCTAAGAGGTACCAATGGAGAGTCCTGCCCCAAGGAATGTTAAATAGTCCCACTTTATGCCAATATTTTGTACAACAACCACTAGAAATACTACGCAAGCGCTTCCCACAATCTATCATTTACCATTATATGGATGACATCTTGTTGGCAGACCCAAACCCACAGACATTAGAAACATTATTTGAAGAACTACAGAAAGTATTGCCTAATTGGGGACTGCAAATTGCTCCAGAAAAAGTACAGAGGGGAGATTCTATCAATTATTTAGGATATAAGATAGGTTTACAAAAAATTAGACCACAAAAGGTAAAATTAAATAGAGATAAATTGAAGACTCTTAACGATTTTCAAAAGCTACTAGGAGATATTGCTCATATACGGCCCATGATTGGTATAAAAAACTATGAACTAGTTAATTTATTCAAGACTTTAGAAGGTGACAAGGGTTTAAATAGTCCAAGAAAACTATCTGCTGAAGCTGAGAAAGAATTAGAGTTGGTAGAAAGAAAAATTCAGGAAACACATGTGGATCGTGTGGATCCAGACTTGGAATGCATACTTGTTATTTTACCCTCAAGACAATCTCCAACAGGAATCTTAATGCAAAGAGAAAGCATCATATTAGAATGGATATTTCTGCCACATAGGCCAAGCAAAAAGATGAAGACATATATCGAAAAAATTGCTGATCTGATTTTTAAAGGTAAATTGAGACTCCGCCAATTGACTGGAAAGGACCCTGCAGAAATTGTTGTGCCTCTGACTAATGAAGAAATTGAACGATTATGGGCAGACAGTGAACCTTGGCAAAAGGCTTGCAGTGACTTTTTAGGAGAAATTAATAATAAATATCCCCAAAACAAGAGAATTCAATTTATAAAGGAAACTAATTGGATCTTTCCTCGTGTAGTACAAGATGAACCAATTTCTGGAGCCCCTATATTTTATACAGATGCAAACAATTTAGGGAAGGCTGGCTACAAGTCTGAAAACCTAACTAAAGTGGCTCAGAGCCCTTATAACTCTGTTCAAAAGTCAGAACTATACGCGATCATTATGGTGTTGTTGGATTTCACAGAGCCTCTTAACTTAATTACTGACTCTCAATATGCAGAAAGAGTTGTTTCACATATTGAAACTGCTGACTTCATTCCTGATGATACGGACTTGACCTTACTATTCATACAACTACAAGATATCATCAGAGGTAGGATACATCCTATGTACATAACACATATCAGGGCACACACGGGCCTCCCAGGCCCTCTAGCGCAGGGTAATGAGGAAATAGATCGGTTGCTAATAGGAAGCGTGCTAAAGGCCACAGAATTTCATGAAAAGCATCATGTTAACAGCAAAGGGCTGAAGAAGAGTTTTCCCATCACTTGGATTGAAGCAAAAGAAATACTAAAAAAAATGTGACACTTGCTCTTTCTATAACCAACCATCTTTACCTGCAGGAACTAATCCTAAGGGTACACACGGAAATGAGATATGGCAAATGGATGTGTTTCACTTTCCAGAATTCGGAAAGATGAAATATGTACATCATACTATTGACACCTATTCTGGAATGCAATGGGCGACTGCCCTGAGTTCAGAAAATGCTGATGCTGTACTTACTCACCTTTTGGAAGCCATGGCCGTATTGGGAATTCCCACTCAGATTAAGACTGACAATGCTCCAGCTTATGTCTCCCGAAAAATGAAGATAATTTTTGCATACTATGATATAAAGCATATTACAGGGATACCACACAATCCTACAGGACAGGCAGTCGTGGAGAGATCTCACCGCACATTAAAAGAGATGCTTTATAAACAAAAGAAAGAAATGAAAAAGCCCAGAGAGAGGTTGCATAGTGCCTTATTGACTTTAAATTTTCTTAATGCTGATGAAAAGGGAACTTCAGCTGCTGAGAGACATTGGGTAGTAGAAAAATCTTCTGAGTTAAATCAACCCATTTACTTCAAAGATGTGTTGACTTCCAAATGGAAGCCAGGGTATGCGCTTCGGTGGGGTAGGGGTTTTGCTCTTGTTTCAACAGGGACAGAAAAGATATGGGTACCAACAAAACTAATAAAAGCCCGCTTCGAAAAGGAGTCTCTTCCTGAACAAGAAAAGTAACTGCTCATCCCTGACATGACAAACGGATGCGTGGTAAGGAAAACACACTTAACAAACCTGGGGCAGGGTCTCTCAGTTTTGTCTTTACAGGAAAATGGATACAACTATTTTTACGGCATTGTCTAAACATTGAATAATTACTCACCTGCAATAGAAGACAGACTGATGATTAAAGACTGTACAAGACGGACTACGAGACCAACTGATACACATGTGCACTACTGGGTAATTTCTCAATTTTTACTGCTTTACATCTTACATCTACATCTCAAAAAAAAAAAAAAAAAAAAAAAAAAAAAAAAAAAAAAAAAAAAAAAAAATTGGTCCTGATTTGACTATTAATAAGGCTGGATTTGGATTGGGAACTTGTGGCTTTCTCCCTATCTAAACCCAAGCATATTGGTAAAGAAATATGAAAAATTCTGTCTCACATCATAAAAGCCACCTGGTGTGAGACAGAAGGCATAATATTTAGGGACCAATATTACTGTGACTTCATCTTAAACCTTGTTCCTCCCTGTTTCTGTACCTCTCAAACATCTCATTCTATCTGCTTCCAGTCTCCTAAAGTCATGAAAGATATAAATATCTCTTAAATATCGACAATGCTTAAGTTTTCCACTGTAAATAACATTTCCTCCTATCAGCTATCTACAAAGAATCTGAAACCGAGATGGGGCCTCCACCGGAACAACTCCTGCTACAAAAACAAAAATAGAAGAAAGAATATGAGAGAGAGAGAATAAGAGACAGATAGACAGACAGCAGGGACAAAAATAGAAAAATCAGGAACCTGGTGCGCACCAATCAATAATTGCTTTCAAGAAATAGATTATTCAAAAACAGCTGCAAGATAGCTCCTTATGATTATCCTTCAGATCACACTGCTAATTAAGTTTCCAGATGGAGTTAACCACTATCCTAAAATTGGTTATAGATGTATATGGTCAGTCCATTAGGAACTAACCATTGTTTTAGCTTTTACAGGACCCCAAAGAGATGCCATCGCCCTTAAGTCAGCAGGAAGCAACCTTATAAACGACTACGCCCCCTTTCCCAATAAGTTTTATGATCCAAAGGTTGTGGGTAAAACTGGGTAAAAGACAAAGCTATAATATAGCATCAGAGATCTTTTTTTTAGAAGAGAGGGGGAATAGACAGGAGAGATAAAGATAGACTGTTCTACCTACCTATACTTCATTTTAGCTAAATGTATGGGCTAAGCTAAAGACAATTTGCACTGTCATAGATATCTGTATATTGATACTAATGCAAAATCATTTTATATGTTTAATTGTGATAATTTGTACATTGGTACAAAGTTTAATCTGAGATTGTTTTATGTAACCAAAGCAACTTGTACTTCGATATAAATCTGAATCTGTAACTATTATGTAAAGCTGAATTTGAAATTGCTATATTTTATGTATGCTTCTACCTTTGTTTAAAATATTTGCACATCATTGTCATGTATACTATGCAATTACTACCTTCATTTAACTATACTAGATATAATGTATGATTGCACTAGTTATGATATATGCACAAGATGTTTTATATACCTCTGTTTAGATGATATATATGTATTTACATGTATAAAATGCTGTGGACACTTTACCTGGTAAGATACCCCTGGCTAATGCTCGATAGTTCTACTAAGGGTCATTGTTCAGAGATTGTACATCCCTTATATAAGTATTCTAATTTTTAGTACAGGGTTTATTCCTTAAGACGATAAGATCTGCCGTCAACACTATTTAAGGTATCATATCCCAGTCATTTCAGATACAGGTTAGAATATCATAGATGGACAAGAATCTTCAACCGTTTCATAGACCCAGAGAATATGGCATTTAACATTTAAAATTTGGCCACGAGAGACACGACGACTCCTGGTGTCACTGCTCCCTTCACGAGATGGTGTTGAGCATCAAGGATACTCCATTGGAGTTGGTCCTTTTGGCAAAAAATGGCCGGTTGAGTAAGGAACTGTCCTTACCTTGATTGCTGACAGTACACACATGATATCAAGCTGGATGAACAAATTGAGATGGAGACTGACGAAACCTGCCTAGACAGGATAAGACAGTCCCTTCAAAACTGTTCTGCTTGTAAAAAGATCTGTCAGATGCCATAGGCCTATAGCCAATCCGATAGATGCTCTAACGGTGCACAAATCCAGAGGTGATTGTCCAGGTAGCTGTGTTGCTGTCCTCTCCCAAATTTTGGAAGTAGCTGCTTCCATGTACTTCTGTCTTTCAGACAAATTTACCTTCCTTCTCAGGTCTTGAAGAGGTTGAAGAATAGATGTTTAAGGTTTCCACCCTAGTATCCCTTAGATAAGAACACTCTGGTGTTAGATTCTCACTTTCCCAGATTAACCCTTTAAAATAATCTATACACCCTACTATCTACCAATATTCTGAAACTATTAGATATACCTTATATAAGTTAGACTTTGATTAGCAATTGTACTTTAACCTCTCCTAGATACTACCTCATAATGATTCCTACTGTACATAGTCTTAGTTTAGAACCTTCTTAGTTAGAAAAAGGGGGGAGATGTTGTGGGATTCAGGTGTCAGCTGATAAGGTCCAAAGAAGCTTATCCAGGGTCCCGGGCTCCTGGAGGGGGTGTGGCCAACCCCTTTGATAAGGGGCTGCTGGGACGCTGGGGGGCTCTCTTCCTGGTTCCTGGCTGCTGGAGGAAGGACCCCTTCGTCCGTCCGTCTGCAGACTTCGGTCCCTACTGTACTTGGTTACCTGTACCGTGAGTTCTGGATTATATTCTAATAAATATTTTTCTAGTATTGGTGTTCTTGTGGGTAAACTCTGCCTACAGATAACCCCTATCAAAATTAAATCAACACCAGATAAATGACCTAAATAGACTTATAACAGTTAAGAAAATAGAGCAGTTATTAAAATTCTGCCAAGCAAAAAAAGCCCAGGGCCATATGCCTTCAGTACAGAAGTCTTCCAGATTTTCAAAGAAGAACTAATACCAATACTCCTCAAATTGTTCTACACAATAAAAACAGAAGATTGCCAACTACTGTTTATGAAGCTACAGTCACTCCAATACTCAAACCACACAAAGATGCAACAAAGAAAGAGAACTACAAACCAATTTACCTTGTGAACATTGATCCAAAAAAACTCATCAAAATTCTGGCAAATTAAATTCAAGAATATATCAAAAAAAAAAATCATCCACCATGATCAAATGGGCTTCATCCCGGATATGCAATGATTGTTCAACAAATAAAAAACTGTCTATGTCATGCATTATATAAACAACCTGGAAGGAAAAAAAAAACCCACAAGATCATATCATTATATGCTGAAAAAGCCGTTGAAAAGTCCAACACAGTCAAATCTTACCCAGCATTCTTCCAGCTTCCTCAGCCTTGTTCCTCATTGCTTCTACTGCCTTCTCTGTCTTCCTACACCTGCCTTAAATACCTTTTTCACCCAGTTGTTTTACATCTAGGTTAAGATTAAAGCGTGGGTTACTACTATTTAGTAGTTAGCCTTGAACTCACAGAAACACAGTATGATCTCTGTCTCTGCAGTTATAGAACTAAAGGCATTGCACCACCACTACCTGCCTGGGAGCCTTGAACTTCCTCTGCAAACCAAGCTGGCCTCAAACACAGATCTGCTGGGATTAAAGATGTGAAATACCACTCTCTTATCCTCCTGGATTGACTGTGGTAGATCTCTTCTCTGATATTTCAGATTGGTTTTATTAAATATACAATACTCAACTGCAGAAGCCTCTTGCGATTTGACCAGAGTTTATTACTAGTGAATGAACTGGCTTCTTGGAACCCATACCCTGCAGGGGAACACCTTTTTCAGCCTTGATACTTGTGGGAGGGACTTGGTCCTACCTCATCCTGATATGCCAGACAGAATTGACTCATTTTGGGAATCCTTGCCCTCTCGAAGGAATGGAAGAGAAGATGGAGTGGGGAGAGGCTGGAGGAGAACTGGGAGAAGGGGTGAATGGGGGATCTATGGTGGGTATGGGAAAACTTATTTTTAATTTAAAAATCAATAAAAAAGATATGGAGCCGTGTAAGGTAATTAGATTTTAGCTGTGGTCTAAGAATGGGGCCCTGGCAGAAGGATTGATGTCATCTAAAAATAAGAGGTAACCATGTTTCTCAACAGGGTGAGGCCACCGAGAAGGAAGCGTCTTCAGACAAGGAGAGAGGTCTTCAATAAGAAGTGACTTAGTTGGTAACTTGAACTTGGACTTCTTAGCTTCTAACGGCGTGAATGTGGAGCAGACTCCAAGGTTCTTCACAGCAGCCAAGCTGAAATAATAGTAAGCTGCTAAGAGCCAGCCGCTATGCCCCAACCAGCCAGGCCAGGCCGAGTCAGAAGCTTTTGTTGTGGCAGTCTGGAAGGAAGGTCCCTGCGGTCTAAAACCACTAAGTGTCCCAGCACTACAGGCCACTTTTTTAGTGTCAGAGCCTGAACCCATGAGGGGGGAAAAATCGCAGGGTTCCCCACCGTTCTTTTCTTGTTTTCCTGTTATTGCAACATCAAGGGAGGTGCTGAAGATGATATACCTGACCAAGAACATGTGAGCTTTCGGTAGACATTTCCTTTTACTCATTGTTTAGACAGTCTCTCTACCTCTGTTCCATTTCTCCCTTCATTTCTATGCATAGATTCCTAGCCAATCGGGGCCCGCCAGGCTTTGTATAGCAGAGCAGAGCACAGAGTTTTGCCAGTGTAGGAGTCTACTACTACTTATCCATCTTCCAGAGCACACTAGGGTCTTGGCTCTCAGACTTCTTCCTTAGAAGAAGGACTGCTCCCAAGAGATAGATCATCAGCAGATCCAATAAAGGGACAAGACTGATGTTGCATTGAGACATGTTGTCTCTGCTTAAAAATCATCATTTCAGCCTCAATCTATGAGACCTGCTAGTTCGACTGTGATCAGTAAGGCTCACTCAGCCTTGGAAACACAACCAGAAAAAAAACAAAACAAAACAAAACAAACAAACAAAAACCCTGCTACTCCTCCTCTCCCTCGGGTAGGCTACGTGAAGTGAATTTGTTATAAAGAGGAATGAATGTTCCTGGGCCACATGCTGAGACCCTCTGAGAGCGGAGTTTTAACAACAGCAAAACCTCTCTGTTGTCATTTTGATGACACCAAGGTTCTCAGAGTTTCTACTTTCTCCTTTGAGTTTCTGCTTTCCTGTTTGAGTTATTACTCTTACATGGAAAACAAAAGTTTATTTTTTTGTTGTTATCATTACTATTGCATCATTTATTTTGTACAAGAATGGATCATCGTTTTGTCTGCCCCTACCCTCCATTCTCGGAGAGAGGGTAAAAAGCACCTTACATAATGCTGAACCTTGAAACCATGATGAATATACCCACCTATTCCTTCACTTTATCTTCTACATCACTCATCCTTTGCTTTCTAACATATCAGGCAGAAATTGAGGAAAAATTTAACAACAAAAATTGTCGTCTATTTCAATTTAAAGTTGGCAAATGATCCAAGTGCATATTTGTCAAAAGAAGACAGAAATAAATGTACAATAAGCACATGGAAAAATGTTTTTTGCTAGTCAGAAGGGAAATTCAAATAAAAATAAAAATGAATTATTACCCCTTTACTAGAATGACTTACTATAAGTGTAAAACTTAACTAACTAAATAAATAAATGAATAAAGAAATAAAGAAAACAATATTCTGGCAGCTTGGTAAGTAAAGACTTTAACACACACACACACACACACACACACACACACACAAAATGGGTACCCGAGTTTGGTCCCCAGAATCTCTGGATAGACATAGTGACACATATTTTTAAGCCTTAGTTCTGAAAAAAAGAGACAGTCAGATATCTGGGCCTTGTTAACTAGAGAGACAAGTTCCAGGGTCCAGTGAGAAACAGTCTTAAAAAACAAGTTGGATGACATTTATGGAAGAGTGTCTGTTATTTGCCTCATAAGTGCATGTAGTGTACTTATCCCAGCATGCATAAAACACATGATCAAGCATATATACAAAAAGTCAAATCTACCAGCATGGAAATACACACACACCTGATGGAAAACATATCCCATGTGGTTATTATGTAATTTTTTTTGAATTTTATTACTATGAATTGTATATATGTATTAAAATACCATGGTATACATTATACACATATGTAATTATAATGTACCTGTAGGCAGAGTTTTTCCATGCTGTGACTCTTTCCCAAATAACTAATACAAAGATTTAATATAAATTACAAATCCTCAGCTAATAGCTCAGGCTTGTCACAGCTAACTCTTTCAGTTAAATTAACTCATGTTTCTTTTCTATGTTTTGCCATGTGACCTGGTACCTTTTCCTTAGTAAGACATACCCATCTGGCTCTCTGTGTCTGCAGTGAACCCTCTGATTCCATCCTTAATCCTTGCAGCAATCTAAACTTTCTGCCTGTTTATTAAACAATGAGAGTAATCTTCATGCAGTGTTCAGAAAGATTATTCCACAGCATTCACCAAAAATTAAGAGAAGGAAGAGCAAAACAAGAAAAAATTATCAAACACCGTGAAAAACACAATGGTCACCTATGAGTATTGCTTCCCATTTAGGTTTCTTAATTAAAATAAAATTCACACTATTAAGATACAATACAATATACTTACTGAAGCTTTATCTCGTATCAATGTTCATGTATATTATCTCAATTACTGAGAATTATAGGCATATTTTATTTTCTAGATCTAAAACTTTTATATGGCTGCTTTAAGTAATCTCAGTTTGACTTGGAGAAATTCTCTAAAGTCTTTTAACAAAAAAAAAAAGGAGTAATCAATGGAGAAGAAACAATCAAAACTTTACAAAAGCAATATGGGGGGCGCATCAGATTTGAGATTTCAGGTTTATTGTCATTCAGGTAGAGGAGGGTGGTTCCAAAAATAATCACAGAAACTATTTCTAGCAAATGTTGGGCAGAAAGAGATTTATCACTTCTCATCGATGAATCAAACTAGGGTGGGAAATATTAAGAGAGCCCAGAACAGAAGAAAAGAATAGGATTATTATCTGAGATAAATCAATCTTTGGAAAATAATTTAAAACTGACAATAACTTTTTAAAACATCTGCCTCATATTCACATAGAAAATCAGAAGTATATGAAGAGCACACATTAAAATGGAAATGAGGGTAAAGGCCCAGCTGGAAGAGCACACCAAATACCTGCTTTGTAGGATCACAAAATTTCAAGACATTAATTAAAACTTAGTGTACTTTTTAATATGTGATACACGAATAGCTTGAAAAGGTCGTCCATATTTCAGAAGAAAAATAAAATTATATAATCTGCCAAAAATAACATGGAAAGACATAGGGATGTAGGAAAGCTTATGTCTTCTTACACATACTTTAGCAGAAAAGGAAATGATTATAAAAATAAGTCAAAACTAAGCAAATTCATAAAAATAAACTTACATTCAAGAAAAAATTCTACTAGTGTTTCTCAATATTTAAAATAAGAGGATCAATGGAAAGCAGAGACACATATATTTTTTTCTTGAGAAAAAAATAAACTTAAAAAAAATTAATGTCTCTCAAGAAAAATGTCAATATTCTAACAAGATTGTTTTTTCTGAGTTGATATAGATTTCTCTAACTTACTGAGGACTGGATAAATTTACAAAGTCTTAGGTGAAGGTCCTGTGATGACTGAATAAGTTACAGCTCAGCTAAAAAGAATTGACTCACAAGAACTTCTATAAATATTTTTTAAGTGAAATGATACACTTAACTAACAATATTCATTAAATTTAGAAGCTTAAGTATTTTGTGTAGAACTAGGTATTCAGACAAGCTATCAAATTAATGATAATGGGAAACTTACAATTGTCCAAATTCAGTCAATATATGTTTAATAGAGGCCATACTATGTTCCCTAAAATATTATTTTGGTTATTATTTAAAAAGTCAATGTAAATGCATATTAAAGTTAATTTTATGTTATAAATGTACATTGCTGTATACATATTCTGTAATCAGAGAGAAAGCTAAATAAATAAAAAGAAGAATTCTGAAACTACGAAGCAAAGTATAAGGTAATTATTTGTAAAACTGATACACATGCCTAGACAAGAAATGCCACCTCTTTTATCCATGGATAAAATTTTAAAATGAAAATGAATATTTGGAGAATTTTTCTAGTGAAAACACAGAATCTTTTATGAAGAACTGGAATAATTAAAGAAACACTGTCTCCCTGAGACAAAGCCCTCTACCATATACTAACTATGAACAGCCATGTGCATTCCACAAATCTCATCTTACAAAAGCTAAACCCGTATCTAGTTGCAATTCAGAAAACAATGAGAAAATCTCAGAAGTGACATTTTTTCAAGACAGAAGCATATGAAGAATTCATTATTAATTGCTCTAATTAAAACAATTTTAAAAATTAATATATTTGAGTATTATTTTTTATCCTATAACTAGTAATTGAGAACAATAGGCTTGAATTCTTTCCTTTGTCTAAAAATATCAATGATGAATTTTGGATTTAGGAAGGTTAATATAAATCAATAAATTTTAGCTTTCTTATCAAAGTGCAATATCCATAAGCCCTTCATTAACAATACATGAGTGGAAAATTTATAATAGCCCATGTTCTAGAGTTGAGCTTTTGTATTCTGGCATTTGCTTACAAAACCATATTGCTCTACAAATCAAGAACTTATTTCTAAGTATTTACAACAGCCCCTGCTTTGATGTAAAAAGGATTTTGGCATGAATTATTCTGTGACATGATCGTCTGAATTAGAGATTCATTTCTGAAATTCAATTTTCTCAAATAGACAAACCTTGAAGAAAAAAATTCAAGAACTCATACCCAAACTAACATGAATTTATAGTAAAATGTTGGTTTAAGTGAGTTTCCCAAGTCTATGTATTATCTAGAGATAAGCATATAAATTTTTACATTTATTTAAGTGTATGTACACACACTCATAGAGAAATCTTTACTTAACTATGTTGACAAGAAGTCTTTTAAACATAGTTCAGAGTTTGCCCATGAGCTGAATTAGAGTGTTAGCTTTCAATAATAAAACAAACAAATAAACAAAACAAACAAAAACATTAATGTCTACTTAAATTTCTTTCAAACATTTACATTTTTTAAAAACTCTAAAATATAGTCTAACCAAATAATTTCAGACCTGGAAAATACATTAAATCATTATGCAAAATTCAGACCTGGCTAAAGTTTCAGATCCAAATGCCTGGTTCCCTTTTCTACTCAAGTCTCCCTGCCAATTTGATGCTAAGACCCGAATATTATAGGCAAGTTTCCAAACTCTGAAGATGAGAAACAAAACACCAAAACAATGCACACTATTATTGCAATATTTACTTTCTAAGCAGATATGTGTGTTCAAATGTGTTGGGCTAGAGCAAAAAATAAACTTGATAGATAAGAAGGTCTCGACAAAGAAAAATAAAATGAGAAGGATTTAACTCAAGAATGGCTATGATGTTGCCAAATGCTTGCATAGCTCCAGGGATAGACCTGACAAAACTGTAATAGAATGAAGAAAAGATAGACACACAGACATGGAAATGCTGTGGTTGAGTGGTTTGTGCTCTCAGACAGAGAGCTACAGCACCCTGGAAACAGTGTGTTTGTTATATAGAGTTCAATAGAGAGACAGGGTTATTTAAAAATCTGAACAAAGTGGCAGGGTTATTGCATACAGTTAAAAAAGGAAGCAGTGTTATTGCATGCATATAGATGAACAAGGGATAGGGTTATTATTACAGCTGAACTGTAATAAGCTGGGGGGCAGGTTTAGCAGATTTCAGCAGGAGCAGTCTCTACAGGGGAGTTCTCTTCAAGCCTAAACATGCAGACAGAGAAAGCTATGGTGGTCATTTTCTGAACATATATTGACATCCACACTAAGACATACATGGACTCCTGAAGAAGAATTTGCCATTCTTCTGAACCTGAGGCTATGAGATTCTAGCCATGTCTATTCAAAGGCATACATTTAGTTAGGGTTTCATTCACTCAGGTCTTTCTTTGTTCCTCAGAGGATGTACTAGCAGGTGCCAGAAATAGAGAACACAGTGTTAAATATACCTATCAGGGCAGGCATCTGTGGGAGGCTAGCTCTTTAGAAATTATCTAAATGGAATGGAAGAACCACCTCTGTGGGTGTTTATGGAAAATTTTGCAGACAGTGGGAAAAGCAGGCAAAAAATGTTTTGAGAGAGAGGTGTACCTAGTCCCTGAGTTTCTGAGGTGAGTTAATATTAAGAGAAAACATTTCCAAAAAATGGGATTTATGTAGTAAGTATGCAAAACCTGCAAGAAAGGTGAACTGTGTAGGGCTCAGACTTTCCAAGAAACGAGAAGACTTTGAAAGGGTCAAAAAGACATTAAGTGCATTACACTATTAAAATTTGTTCTGTTATTTTGTTTGGTTGTTTGCTTTGATGCAACAGTGCCTGGATTGTAATAGAATCCACAGATATCTGTAACTGTTGTTCTTTAAAAAGTCTAATGCTAGCCTTTACATAAGAAACATCTATAAGCATATTTGTTACTGTCATTCAATTTAGATTACATTTTTAACTCTAAATAATTAATAATCTTATGTTCCTCAAAGAGACCTTCTCCAAATACTGCCATTTAATTTTTTAACTGGGGATTTGGGCAAATTCTAGTGGTAGAGTCTTTGACTCAGTGTGTGAGAGTCTGAGTTCTATCTCCTGCCAACTCTTTTGATGGATAGAGAATAAATACAGATAAATGGCGGATATTGTTTATAGCCCTAGTATCAAGCATAAAATATAATGCTATAAATTATGATTTTTTCTCTTTCAACATAAGCCTGTTCTTTTTCATATTCTAAGCCATAACAGCTATATAATTTTTATTTCAGAACATGTGATTTCTACTGCATGCAATATCTATGTTTCTATAAATCTACTATCAGTTATAATACTACTATAGGATTTGTGTGGCAGGATGAAGGTGTCAGCCAATAAGGTTCCGGGCTCCTGGAGGGGGTGTGGCCAACCTGGAGGGACACAAGAAGTCTCTTCCTGGTTCCTGGCTGCTGGTTGCTGGAGAGACAGAATCAGAATCCATCGTCCTTCCATCACATGTCCATCGCTCGTCCATCGCTTGGATACGCCATTCCTTGTTCAGGTGCCACTATAAGCTGTTACTAATACTGTGGGTGTTAATTTATATTCTAAATATTAATTTTGGACTGGCGCCTTGAAAGTAAAACTCCATCTACATCTGACGCCCGACTGGCGCTGAGCAGCAGATGGCAGTTTGACTTTGTCATTATATGGACCCTAAAATTCCCCAGAGTACCTGGGTTAAAAAGATAAATTCTATGAAATTAGACTAGGAGCTGGGTGGAGCCATCCACCTATCATACCAGCCTTTAATCCTGGCAGATTAAAGGTGTGTTCAGAAACAGAAAGAAATAGAAGAATCTGGGTGGAATCAATCACCCTAGACAAGCAAAGGTGTGGTCAGAGACAGAAAAAGTTAAGAAATAAATATACAGTAAAGACAGTTTTTTGTAAAAAGTCTAAGTGGTTTAGAGTGTGTTGAAAATATATATACATAGGCTTAGAGAAAGAAAAGAAAGGTTAGAGAAATCCTTTAAAAAAGAAATAAAGTAAAATATATAAATAATAAATAAGCCACGTAAAGATGGAAGATACAAAGAATGTCTGGATACTGTATATTACTGTCTTATCTTTAAGCTTCTTGACTGAAAATGACTTAGTAAAAGCTGCTAAAAGACAGTTGATTATAAATGCTGTTAGAATAATTCAACCTATATATTTTGTAAATGAGTTTACTTTAAAATTGAAATCCAAAGATACACTACTTTGGAGAAGAGGTTTTCCTTTTATTTTCACAGAAAATGAGAAGCTGTGGATTTCTTCCTGGATAAAGAACATAAAGTTTGATAGAGGAAGACCCCCTGAAAAATCTCCAATGGAAATGCATGGACCAGATGATTCAGCATTTCAGAGCACCTCTGTTGAAGTTCCAGAGCTCTGAATCCAAAACAATTTCAAGGAGACTGGCTGAGATGACCCAGCCTTAGAGACTACTCCACTAAAGACTTGTCCATAATCCTACATTTTTCTTTGGATTCCCATGAGATTGTTGGCGTCTCCATTCAGCAGGAAGTAGCTAGAGAACAACTCCCACATTCCCAAAACATGGATTATGGAAGTTTGTGTTTATTTACAGTGTTGCTTATAAGCTGTTATAGATAAGGGGGGAAAAGAATTTTAGAATTGGAGTTCCTTTTGTTTTAAAGAGAAGAGGAGATATGTAGGGGTATTGTGTTGTTTCATGGTAAATAATTGTCCCACCCACTGGTTTAATAAAAAGAGCTGATTGGCCAAAGGCAGGCAGGAAGTGTAGGCGGGGCTACCAGACTAAGAAAATCTCTGAGAGCAGAATGCCAGAAGAGCACCAGAGAGAAGCCAGAGGAAGCCGAGGACAACTATGCTGCTCTAAAGAACGGTACCAAGCCGCATGGCTGAACAAGAGACATGGGTTAGATGAAGGGTAGAGAGCTAGCAAGTGATATGCCTGGGCCTGAGGCTGATTAGCCAAAAACTAATGAAAGCGTCTGTGTGTCTCTATAGGACTGTGGGACTGTGGGACTGTGGGTCTGCGGGTCTGCGGACCTAAACTTTGAGGTTAGGCCCGAAAGTCTGGGCCAGAAACCTCATACTACAGATTTGGACAAAATGAGAGTAGTGTGACAATGTAACTCTTAGTATTATTTCAAAACTTAAACTTATTAGTTATTACATTAAATCTGGTATTTCAGTGTCAACATTTTCATCATATACATGCAATATTCATCATATTTCTATAGATATGTGATAATTATTATTTTTAAACCACATAAGATTAAAAAAAACTGGCCATCTCTTGTCATCAAACTAAGTTTTCAGTACCAGCACTAAGTTACATTAAATTGAGTCCTAGGTTATAGAGGTCCCATAGTAATCAAGCCAGGCCATTGCTAAGACTAGGTAGGTTGCTCTCTACAAACTGACAGCAAGGCCCCATCGCTGAAATCAACTCTAAACAATTTATTGAACATGCATAAGTCAAGGTGATGCCTACTTAGAATCTTCACCTCTACCTGCTAGTGTCTGATGTGGGAATGTCTTTCTATATGCTGTGAATATCAATCTTTAAATAAAGGAGCTGTTTTGGCCCATGACAGGCACCATAGGAAAAGTAGGAGGAGGCGTCAGAGTAGATAGGAGGAACAGGGCAGAGTCATAGACAGAAGAAGCCAGAAGCCCAAAGGAGCAATATGTAAGGAACACAGGTGAGCCAGGGGCCACATGGCAGACAGATTAATGAAAATGGGTTGAGTTAAGATGTGAGAGCTAGCTAGCAATGTGCCTGAGCCATAGGCCAAACAGCATGAAGTTAATATAAGCGTCTGAGTCATTTCTGGGGCCTGAGCAGCAGCTGGCAGCTAAGAGGTCTGGGGCTTCAGGGTCTGTAAGTCTGGGCCTCTGGCAGCCTGGATGATGAGAAACCACATTGTAACAAGTGTCTTTGATACAGGAAGTTACTCTGCAAGATACCAAAAGAGAAATGTTAAGACAAACCCAGCCACAAGCCCTTTGATATACAATTCTATCTCATCTGCAAAAAATGAATGGGAAATGGGTACTCAAGTTGGTGGCAGTAACCAGCCAATGTCTGATTTAACTTAAGGCTGACTCCTAGACATGGAACCCATTCCCAGCACTGCTTGGGTAACCAAGAACCAAAGACTAGATAGCCCAGAAACTGGGGTGAAACAAAATAGTACTCATCTTTTTCAAAAAGTGATAAAATGACTCCTACCTATCTTTTAGTTGATTACTTTTAAGGGACTCCCAAGTTTGTAAACAAAGGGGTCTCTGATTCTTGTGCCTTTTCTTGGAGCTCTTTTCCTTGTATTAATCTGTCTTATCCAACACTGATGCGATGGTTTTGGTTCTATTGTATTATATTTTGTTTTGTTGTTATCTCTTAGAGGTCTGTTCTTGTCTAATGAGATAAATAAAGATAGGAGACCTGGATGAAGGGAAGGCAGGGAAGAGGTGAGAGGGATAGAGGACATGGAAACTGTAGTCAGGGTGCACTGTATGAGTAAAGAATCTGTTTTCAACAAAAGGGACGCAAAGATAAGGAAAATACCTTTCACTTTCACTTGTGAAACGATATGTACTTTCCTGTATAGATTGGCTATGTTGAAGGTGCAAACTTAGAAAGAATTTCTGATTTAAAAAAAGAAAAAAGAAGAAAAAATGGCATCACATGAGGAAATACAGCAAAACATGCTAGAGAAACAATAGCTTGGGGTAAGGAAGACAAAGAGACATCGAACAATGGAGATGGGAAAGCTTTGCCTGCAGTCTACTTCAACTATTTGATGATATTTTGCTCTCTCTCTTCCTCCTTCCTCTCTCCCTAACTTCCTCCCTCCCTCTCTTCCCTTCTTAAACTGTACAATGGGTCAAGTAGCTTTCGCTGTCTTTACACTCACTGTACAGCTGAGAATGACTCTAAACTGATTTTCCTGCTTCCAACTCTCAGTGATGGGATTCTAGGTATGAACTACCATGTTCTGTGTGCTTCTGTGTTCATGCTATAAAGGGACTCTATCAACTGAACCACATCCTAGTCAACGGTGCTCTTCATTCGAGAATGAAGCTCATTTGCTAGATCTGTGCTAAATATCTATACTGTGGTTGAAAATGATTATTATTAAGTGTCTGAAGAACATATATTCAGGTCATTTAATGGTGAGATACATTTCCTATAAGTGATGTTTTAAATTTTTTAGCCACCAGTTTGCAATGCCTATTGTAAAATTAGTCACTACAAGTGTCTGGTAATACTTAAAGGAGATAAAAGGGAGAAATGACCATCATGTCCCAGCACAGAAAAGTTGCTAAAAAATAAGAAACATGCAAAACACATCTGGAAATTCCCTTATTTCAGGAACAAAGTAGGAAACTCATTGATTAAGATAAAGTGTCTGCCTAGACAGAGAACACATGGAGAGATAAATAGTTAAGCTTTAGAGAAAATGGAAAATAATGCATGGAAAATCATAATCAGACACAAAAGTACCATTGGAAACCAAGAAGCAGGATAGCAAAGGCCATTTAAAATTCCCAGGGAAACAGTTTGTAACCCACACACCCAGCAAAGGCATCATTTTAAGGACTGACAAAGGATGACACAAAGTAATTGCTTTTGAAAAGCTAGAGTAAGAAATATTTCTAGGATGATAATTAAAGTCATACAAGAGTGATGTAACAAGATGGTTAACAATGCTAGACATGGATAGGACATGCACATTAATTGCAGCATTTGGCAACAGAGGAAAGTAAATTTCTGTAAGTTCTAGGTTAACCTGATCTACATAATGACTTCCAGGCCAGACACGGCTAGATAGTAAGAACCTGATACACGCAAGGAAAAAAAATATAGTGAACATTCTTTACTAATAATTTGATGCATATAAGTTAAATATAAAAAGATATTATCTTAATCACAATATAGTGCTTACTTCATGAATAATATGGACTATAGACTGCCAGAAACTGAAAGAGCACCCAGATTATTGCACACTGGAGATGCTATTGTCTAACTTTCCAAACGCTACAGAAAAAGATCAGAAAGCATATTAAATAGTTAAGTTGTCCCAACAGTCAAAGAAAAATAAGAAATTATGAAGAGAAAACATAGTGAAACAGTTTTATATAAAAATCTTAAATCAAAACCTAGGAGAAAATGGTGGAGATTGCATGTTAATTAAACAGATTATTCAGTAGCAGGTCAGATAATATTTTGACTTCTTTAAAAATAGAACTTGAAGGAGCTGGAGATATGGCACAGTGTTTAAGAGTGCTTGCTCTTATTCCAGAGATGGGAATTTGGTTTTCAACACTCATGGCTAGCAGCTCTGAACATCCTGTAATTACAGTTTTAGGGTATCTGAGATCCTTTTCTGCCTCTTTGGGCATCCACATGCACATATCTTGCAAACTCAGATACACATATTCCCCATATAGGACAAGATCAAGGGATACGGCTAAACTTTCCTTGAGGTCTGAGTATGTGTTTGTGGACCATTGATCAGTACTGAGCTTCCTCCTCCCTGACATGCACAATCTAAGAATGCTAGCCTACAGAAACCTCTTACTGGGACAAATGAGAGCCCTCCCCCCCATGGATTACCTAACAAGCATGCTGAAGTATCATGTTGTTGTACTATGCAGTGAGTGCCCACCCCATCAGAGTGAGCACACTCACATCTGATCCTAGCTTTCCTTTACATATGTCTGTGCTTCTGTCTTTTCTGTATTCCCTTGTTGCCCTTCTTCACGGTTCTAGGAGCTGAGCCACACAGGCCCCATTTTACACGCTCTTGTTTTGCACCATCATATACAAAGAACCCTGATCAATAGGTCTCTTCTAGGAGGACACTTGCAATGAAAAAAATAGTATTATAGAATTCTATAATTTTTGAAATCCACTGACTTTTTTTTCAAAAAATAGTAGTTTATAAACAGAAAATCTGAAAAGCTCTACTATATACACACAAAAATAGTGAGTATGTGAGGTAATAAATAGGATAATTACCTGGATTACAGTAATCATTATAGATGTATACATATAACCAATCATTACATTGTACACCTCTAGTATATATAATTTTTGTCAATTGCTCTTTAATAAAGTTAAGAAAAATTAATAGTTATGGAAACCCCAAATTTATTGGTAGAAGTATATAAAAAATTCAATAACCAATTATATTAGACCTACAAAAATGTAATTTTATGTAGTTACATTTAATATATAATGAAAGAAATTCACCTCTGCCTGTTAAGTTCCTCATGCTTTCTGTCATTAAAATTTTCCTCTGAAGCTTGAAATGGAACACAAAGTAGTTGTCCAAAAATTACTCTTATGCTACTTGTACCCTTATACTTCTTTAGTGACTAAAAAATTCACAACAAACATAAAAATAATTAATTATTTCACATAATACTTAAGACAACTCCTTACACAAAAAGTTGCCAACAACTGTATGGCAAGGATCATATTGGCCAGTGCCCAAGGGCTTTAAGTATTATTATTGTCATTTAATTTAATTTCTTGAATTCTCTCTCTCTCTCTCTCTCTCTCTCTCTCTCTCTCTCTCTCTCTCTCTCTCTCTGTGTGTGTGTGTGTGTGTGTGTGTGTGTGTTAGTGAGAGAGAGAGAGAGAGAGAGAGAGAGAGAGAGAAAGACCTGGTCATTATAGCACCTTTACTAAGGGTTTTGGGTTATTTCTTGTCTGTAAAACTTCATTTTTCCCCTTATTGTCCATCATTATGCTAGTTAGTTTATCCCAACTTGACATAAACTAAAAAATCTTCTCATAAGAGGAAATCCCACTGGAAAAATATCTTTTATCAGATTAGACTGTTGGCATCTCTGCAGGGGCATTTTTGATTAGTGGAGGATGTAGGGATTTTATCCCTGCATAGGTAATCCTGGGTTTTATAATTAAGCATGCTGAACAAGCAATAGCGAGTAAGCCAGTAAGCTGAATCTTTGCTCTGGCTCCTGTCTTGGTATCTCTCAGTAATGGATTGTGATGCAGAAACAAGCTAGAATTATTCTTCTATCCCATGTCACTCTGGCCAGTGTTTTATCGCAGCAACAGGGAAACAACCTAGGAAAACCATTTAATTTTTTTCTGCTCACTTTTTTTCTAGAGGGTACACCTATTTATCCAAAACTTTATGCACAGGGCACTGTACTGGTTATTAGTTAAATAACACTGAACAATAGAAAGTTTGATGTTTTTACAGGGCAGACATGATGATACCTGACAAGCTGATATTCCTTCCTTTTCCACTGATGAGCTTGTTAGTTTGGACTGTGGGTCAGTACCTAGCTATGCTAAGCCTTGTGTAAGTGAAAACTACTTTCACCATGTTTGCTGTCCATCATCTGTTATGTCAGTATCAGAGGACTTTAAGTCCTCTGGATATTTTCTATTAAATATTTAAAAACATTTAAAAATTAATGTTTAACAATAAAATGATAATTACCCTAATTTAATCATATATTCTATTATATTCCACACACATATATAATTAGCGTATTGCACTCATAAATGAACACAATACAAAATATTTTAAATTGCCAGGCGTTGGTTTTGCACGCCTTTAACCCCAGCACTCAGGAGACAGAAGCAGACAGATCACTGTGAGCTAGAGGCCATTCAGGTTTGCAGAGTGAGTTCCAGGACAGCCAGGGATACACAGAGAAACCCTGTCTTGAAAAACAAAAACAAAGACAAACAAACAAGTAAAAAATAATTTAAATTAAAAAAATCAAAACACATCTAGTATAATATTGTACCATGTCATGCGGACTCCTTCTAGGGTTACAAAACACATGGATACAAACCCTAAACAAGAGGCCTGGGTATGTATACTACCCTTTAAGGAATGTTGCAAACAGAGGAAGTGGTTGAGCCAACTGGTATATACCACTGGATTCTGGTATCTACCACAACTGTAAGAATGTTGCTAATGGAGCTACAACAGCCAAGAGAGAAAGGCAAACATATGTTTGTTATTTGTCACTGGAAATTTTAAAACAGTAAAAAAAATAAAGCTAGTTCTATAAGAAATCTGGAACTTAAAAAATTACTTTATTTATTTATTATGGGGGATGTGTAGCATAGTGTACCTGTGATGAGGAGATCAGAAAAACAGTTAATGGGAGTTGGGTCTCATCTTACACCATGCGGGTTTGGAGAATTTAACCAACTTGGGATGATGGAATATGCATTTCCACACTGAGTCATCTCAGTACACCAGTCTTTGATTTTTGAGTGACTTTTGGCATCAATGTTTCTAAGATATGAACTGTCAGCTATGCCTTTAATAGAAGTAAAGTTTACCAACAGAATTTAGAAGTGGTTGATGCAATCCCTAGAGAGCTCGCTTAGTGGGTGTATAAATTTGGCAATCTCTGGGCTATTTCTAAAGGCAGAAGTTATGCTAAAACACTTGATGGTAAAAAGGCACCCAATCAGGGTCTTACAACAGATAAAAGCAAACAGATAAAAAGCAATGGAATATTTAAGTAGTGTGCACATCTTTAAATAGTAAGAAATAATGCCGATCAATTAAGTATTGATGGGAAAAAGAGAGAAAAAAAAAATAAGATTTCATATGTAGAAGATAAAGCTCTTCAAGCAATTATTTAGAAATGGATGAGGAAGGAGAGGGGAGATGGGAGAGGCTGTAAATGAGATTAAAAAAACACATTGTATAAAATTCTCAACAAGCTAATATTTTAACAAAGTAAATGGACATGGTGTTACACAGTTTCAAAACTGGCACTTGAGGCAGAAGTAAGTGAATCTCCAAATTCAAAGTCTACATAGCAATCTGTAAGTCATCCAGGGATACAGGGTGAGATCCTATCTTTTAAAAGGGAGAATGAATAACACTGACATTGGTAAGAAAAAAACAAAATCCATTTTTTTCTTTGGGGAGGGGATGTTTGTATGTTTGTTTATTGCTTTTAGATTACAACCATAGTTTCCCTAAAACATCTTCCCTTCCCATTTCCTCCTCTCCCCTCATCTCTACCTCCCCTCCCATGCATGCCTCCACCATTTCTCATCAGATACAGGAAGGCCTCCCAAAGTATATCAAGTTGTAGTGAGGCTAGGTTCCTCCTCTCCTATTATGGCTGAATGAGGAAATTCAGCAGAAGGAATAGGTCCCCAAAGCCCAGGTATCAAAGTCAGAGACAAAGCCCTGCTCTCGTGCATTATGGGGCTAAGGACAGTTTGGTTTTAGGAATGAAAGTGGCTTGTATCTCTAATAGAAATCAATTAATTACTTTAGACTACAGAAGTCACTACTACATGGTGTTGATTTCAATCAATTATCTGTCTCTATGGAGCACAGATGGAGATTACTTCAAATTACAATTTCTCAGATATCGGACCAAACTTAACGTCCATTTAGAAATAATTAGGAGGTAAAGATTTGCCCTTTACAGACATTGTCCCAGTAGCTGAAGGGTGTCAAATATTTTTGAAGACTTGAATACCCATTAAAATTTAAAGTTGAGAAAGTAATTCTGTAATGGGAAGAGTTCAGAAGGGTTTGCATAGAAACTTAATACTAAGGAGTACAAGAAGACATTGATGATCAGAGAACCTGCTCTCACTAATGTCCCCTTGATGCCACCCAAGTGGATGATAGATCATATTACTACTTGAGTGGACACAACAAAGCTGTCCTCTTTTTTACCAACAGATGTTTCTTGGTTTATGCAATCTACTCCCAGATGAATCCACAACATCCTGTTTTGCAAACTATAGTTCTTACTGAAGAAAGTAGAATAAATCTGATTGGTGGGCTAAATTAAATATTATCTATTTGTATATTTAGTTTATTACCATTGGTGCTGGCAATATGCCCAGATAATGGGGTAGTTTAAACTAAACTGCTAAACTAATACTGTGCAAGTTTGTCATGTCCATTAGAAGGTATATTGATGTCCCTCTAAAGAATAACCTCCTTAAGATGCCAATGTTTTCAGAACCTAAGAGGAATATCCTGGTGAATTTGACCTATGTGTTTACTTGAGCCATAAGGGCACATTTATTCAAATCTTTTTTAGAGTGAGCTCACACTGTTTTAGCAAACAGGAAAGAGCAAATGAAAACATTACTATCTGATCGGGAAATATTTGGTCGCATGTACTGCAGTGATAAAGTTGATTAATAACTAATGAAGTATCAGGACCTTAGTAAGGGTTTTCATCTTCTGACTCTGTTTTCACATTATATTTATTATGTTGTGCATTGGTAGAATGATTCCATCTCTTGTAGAATTACAGCATACAGTAAGATGTTGACAATTGAATTCATACTAACTGGTTATGTTCTGTGAGAAAACTCAAGTAGAGAGTATAAAGAGAGCTAATGGTAAAAAAGATTATAAATATAATTCTAAATGAAGTTTAAAGAGAAAGTTTCACTTAGAAAGCAAATGTAATTTGAAAAACAAAGATCAGAAGAATGAATGGAAGAGCTTTTGGAGAGACAGTTCTAACCTAAAAACACATCAAATTCACAAGTGTTGGGCCATATTAGCCCAGGTGTTTCAAAGACAGAGATCAGAGATACTGTTAGGAGATATACCCTGACAATAGGAGAATGGGAAAAACTTAAATTTTGTCCAGTTAGTATAATACATTTGGCTTCTACTCTACATATAAGGAAATGGATTTGGGAAGAGTACCAAATCTAATATTCTTTATAAAATAAAACTGGTGTCTGTCATGTGAGGAAATGTGAAGGTACATTAATAAATTATAATAAAAATCTTTTCTAACTGTAAGTGAGAATTTTGGTAGTTTGGACTGGGATGATAGTGGAGTAGACAAGCACTAGAGGCTGTATATATCAAAGTGAACTTGTAGGATATGTTAATAAAGGCAACATTAATCGAATAATAGAAAATAATAATAATAATAAAGAATTTAGTTTAAAGAGATGAAAAATAAAGTTTCCATTTCCTGAGTGGGAGGAAAACCAGACTGAGCAGTAAAAATGTGGGCTCAGATTTGGACATATTATACTAGGAACATTTTTTAAAACGTGAGAGGCAGAATGCTGACTAAAAGCCAGATACAGTGACAGAGTCATTCAATACACAGAGGTCTCTGCAACTTCAAATCTAATCTTGTTTACAATATATGTTTCAGGCCAGAAAAGTATGTTTCAGACCCTATCTCAAAATAAATAAACACACACATACACACACACACACACACACACACACACACACACACACACACACACACACACACACACTATTGACTAAGGAATTATATACACAAGGAAAATAATTCAGCTTAGAAAAATAAATGTGGGCACTGTCAGCAGAAAAGTTGATTGTTACAAAAGAGACATTGGTAGAAATCATCAAAATAGTAAATACAAAGAAAAAGAGAATATGCACTAGAGAGGTGGCTCAGTGGTTAAGAGTACTTGTTGGTTCATAGCAACATTATTCTTATAACTAGAACCTTGAAACAACCTAGATACCACTCAACTGAAAAATAGATAAATAAGAAAAGTAAACAAACAATAACAAAAAGCTGTGGTACTTGTACACAATGGAGCACTACTAAGCAAAAATTATGACATCCTGAAATGTGCAGGCAAATGGACAGAACTACAAAATATCATCCTGAGTGAGGTAACACAGATCCAGAAAGATAAACATAATATGTACTAATTTTAACTCATAAGTGAATTTTAGACATAAAGCAACGAGTAACCACCACAATCTATCATACTAGAGTAACTAGGTAACTAAAAGGAACCTAAGAGAGACATCCATGGATCCCCCGGGAAGAAGAAATAGATAAGATCTCCTAAGCAAATTGGGACCATAGGGTGGAGGGGGCAACAGAACGTGGGAAGAAAACATTAGGGGGTGGAATGGCTGATTCGGGAGTGACAGAGAGGGAGAACAATGAAATAGATATCTTGGTTGATGGAGCCAGTGTGAGGTTAGAGACAAACCTGGTGCTAGGGAAATACCAAGAACTCATAAAGAAGACCTCATCTAAGACTCCAAGCAATAGTGGAGAGGGTGTCTAAACTGGCCTTCCCCTATAATCAAATTGGTGACCACCATAATTGCCATTATAGAACCTTCATCCAGCAACTGATGGAAGCAGACACAGAAATCCACAGCTAAGCACTGGGTTGAAATCATAGTCCAGCTGAAGAGAGGGAGGAGAAATTATATGAGCAAAGGGGTCAAGATCATGAAGAGAAACCCACAGACAGCTGACCAGAGCTATTGGGAGCTCACTGACTCTGAAATGACAGCTGGGGAACCTGCATGGGACTCTCCACATAGATGATAGTTTATGGGTCTCTCAAAGGAGGACCAGAATTTATTCCTGGTGCATGAACAGGCTTCTTGGAACCCAACTTCTGAAAAGCCTTGATACTAGGAGGAGGAGTTGATCCTACTTCAGCTGGATATGCCAGATTGCACTGACTCACCCAGAAAGTCCTCACCCTTTCTGAGGAATGGATGGGAGATGGTATGGGGGAAACCTGGGGGAGACTTGAAAGAGGGGAGGGAGGGGAAATAGTTTTGGATATGTTAAAATTTTTAAATAAAATAAGTACTTATTTGAGAGTATCTGGGTTCAGTTCCCAGCATCCACATAATGTTTCCAAAGCATCTATAATTATAGTTCGAGGGAAGCTAATATCCTCTCTGACTTCTGTGGGCACCAGACATACATGGCATAAATATGTACATGCATGCAAAGTTCTCATAGACAATATTTTTAAAATGCATCTAAATGTAATTTTAAAAGCAAAGAGAACAGACCTATATAGTTGTGAATTGGGCCCTCCAAGTGTTTTCAGTTAAATAAATAAGAGGTAAGAAGCAAAAAAATAAACAAATAAATAAAATGACTAAATAATCATTATGTTAGTAATTACTTAAGTTATTACTCCACAGTTTTATGTGTCTCTAAGGTATAGTGGGTTTTGATAAAAGTCATGTTACTGAGTTCGTGAAAGAGCTGCTTCTCCCAGAATGGTCAGGGAAGTGAGGTGATCTGGAAGCTGTAAGGCCATCACATTTCAACAGTGAAGGAAGGATCCACTGTGATAAATGCTGCACATGGTCCAATAAGGCAAGGACAGATTTAATCACCAAGAGGCCAGTACTGCTCAGTAGGGATAGTTATTTTAAAAAAAAAAAAAAGCCTTGAAATGTAAGACACCAGACATTGTTATACAATGTATACCTTCAAATCAATTTTTGATGCTATGATTTTATTATGACATTGATTAATCTGTCAACTATTATACAGAAGCTAAATGTCATGCAAATAAAATTGGAATTAACCAATTTCTTTGAAATTTATTGTACCTGTTTCTTGAGTTAAACACATATGGAATTTTCTTGGATCTTTATTATAATTAATGCATATTAGTTGTACAAATCAGATTTACATTGGGTATGTATATGCATATATCATGTCTTTCGTGGTCCGCTTACCCTGCTCTTCTCTCTCGCCTCCTCCATTTTTTCTGCTCTCCCTTATTGTTCTCTGAAAGGGCCTCTTCTAATTGCGGGCACTTTATTGTTTTGATTCTACATTTGAGATAAAACCTACAATGCTTTATTTCTGACTCTGACCTTATTCCACTTAGAATTTTACAGTAGTTTTCTCCAAATGACAGTACTTAAGTATTGTGGCAGAATTGTGTGTGTGTGTGTGTGTGAGTGTGTGTGTGTGTGTGTGTGTGTGAGTGTGAGTGTGTGTGTGTGAGTGTGTGTGTGTGTGTGAGTGTGAGTGTGTGTGTGTGTGTGAGTGTGTGTGTGTGTGAGTGTGAGTGTGTGTGTGTGTGTGTGAGTGTGTGTGTGAGTGTGAGTGTGTGTGTGTGAGTGTGTGTGTGTGAGTGTGTGTGTGTGTGTGTGAGTGTGAGTGTGTGTGTGTGTGTGAGTGTGTGTGTGTGTGTGTGAGTGTGAGTGTGTGTGTGTGTGTGAGTGTGTGTGTGTGTGTGTGAGTGTGTGTGTGTGTGTGAGTGTGTGTGTGTGTGTGTGTGTGTGTGAGTGTGAGTGTGTGTGTGTGTGTGTGTGAGTGTGTGTGTGTGTGTGTGTGTGTGTAGGGGGGAGAGAGGGAGAGAAGAGTGGAAGGGAGATATTAATTCATTCCATTATTGGGCACCTAAGATTGTTCGGTATCTTGACAAGTATGAATAGTACTGCAATAAACATGGGTATTTCAGAATCTCTTTCACTACATCTTTTCCTTTGGCTATACACCTAAAAGCGGAATGGCTAGATTGTCATCCTGCTTATTTTTTAAAAAATAAGACCAAACAGTTTTCCATAGTCACTTTCCCAATTTGTATTTCTTCCCACAGAGCATATATTGTTATTTTCTTCACATTATTTGTCATCATTTATTAGAGGAACTAAATTTCAGATTTGAGTTGGCCATACCAGGCTATAAAGTCTCATTAAACCTGTAAGTCACAGTATCAGGCCATTCAGGAAGCCTTCTGATTAATTGAGAAAACTGAAGTCTACAGAAAGCAATCTTTTCAAAAGTATCCAACCAGTTAGCAAATAACACAAACAAGATACTTCTCAGGGGAGAAGTCTGACTGTCTTAGTACCTCGAAGAGTTTCTAGCAAATGATAAACATCAAATGAATGCACATCCCATGACAAAATGTTAATGAGTAAATGAATGAATGAACAATAGAAACTAAACCAACACAAGTTCCTATTTTTACTTCACTTACTCCTATTCTGTACCCAGCATTGGTTTAGACAGTTGCTCAACATTCTTCTCCCTCATTTCTTCTCTGCTTTTTCTTTAGGCAGTGCCTAGAATACAAAGAACAGAGGGAGAGAAGTAGAACAGTATTAACCACGAAATGGGCTCCCCTCTGCAAACAAGTAGCAGTATTAAAAATATGTGTGTTGATGAAATGTTGATGGATGGAAGAAAAACATATTCAAAGAAGTTTGTGATACATCGAGGAAAGGGAATTCCCACTGTGTTGATTTGATTTCTGAAACATCTGAGGGAGTTTGTGGATTCAGACCATTTATCTAGTCTACCACAACTATCCTCGACTTAGACGCATTTGCAAGAAAGAAAAAAGTCCTGGGTGTGATTTTCATGGTGTGGAAGGGCTTATTAATGGAAAAGTAAATTCTGAAAGCAATTCTGCACCCTGGATAGAAGCCTATACTATGAACCAAAGGCAGCTTTATTCCTCAGCATGACTAAATATACTTGTGTGAACTGCAGAAGTTGATATTCAATTACTAATCATGTGGAGGAGAGAAAATTAAATGGTAGACTATTTAAAGAAAATTAAAACTAATAGAAACATCATATTTATACATGTACATGCATATACACAAATATATGTATATATACGTGTGTGTGTGTGTGTGTGTGTGTGTGTGTGTGTGTGTGTGTGTGTGTGTGTGTGTGTGTGTGTTATGGCTCTCTTCAGAATTTCTTTGAATCCTTTAAGTAGTCAAGCACAGACCCCCTAATGAATTCAGACATTCTTAAGTTTGAATTTTTTATCTTTTAGTATTTATTTGAAAGGTAAAACAATGTTTATTCAAAAGAGCTTCTGTTTTCTCTTTTCTATAAATTTTGATCCTAACATCTAGTTGTGAAAATAAGTATGTAATAGTGATTCATTAGACATATTATTCTTGTCCATTCTGATAAAAAAGTAATAAAAGCTTGACATTCAAAATACATATGGTAGAATAAAAATACAGAAGAGCACTTATTTTTCACTCTAGGAAGCATCCTGGACCCAGTAGCTTACTGTGATACAGATACCATTTTACATTCAGAGTGTATGTAAATTTAGTCTCTTCTAAGGCTAAATCATTGCTAAGATAAATGCAATCTTATGTCTTTTCTCTCATGTTAATATGAACTGAGGTCTCTATATAAACATATTTTTAAAAAAATAGTACTCTACACAATTGTATGCAACATGCCTAGAGACCAAAACATCTAGAATTGTTTAGCTCACTGACGTGTATATCTACAGGCACCACTAACTACTGATTGCCAGGTGGACAGTAAGATGGTCATCTGGAAACATAGCTCATTTGTTTCATGGTGATTATGCATCCAAGAGGTAAATACGATAGCAATCTCAGTGGAATAGGAAAGGTATTTAGAGAAGGACAGGTTATGTAACTGAAGCAAAGGACACAAGAACTTCAAACAGGAGATATGGGCTCCATGTCCACCTCCCACAGCCTGTGGCCATGTTTTCTTCAATGTGTGTCATAGTGTTTCTGAAATTCATTGATAGAATTACTTAGTTTTCCTAATTGATAAGGCATCATTCTACAGTGTAGATAAGATATAATAGGACTGGGCTCTGTTCCGTTGTAAATAATTGTCCCACCTACTGGTATAATAAAAACACTGATTGGCTGAAGGCAGACTGGAAGTTTGGGTGGGGCTTCCAGATTAAGGAAACTCTGGGAATAGAGCAATACTACAGAGTCTTAAAAGAAGCCAGCAGATGCAGAGAGCAACTATGCTGCTCTAAGAAAAGGTATCAAGTCACATGGCTAAAGAGAATAAGAATCATGAGTTACTTTAAGAGTAAAATGTTAGCAGGTTGTATGCCTGGGCACTAGGTCAATCAGCAGAAAATTAATATAAGTGTCAGTGTGTTTCTGTGGAACTGCAGGTCCAAACTTCAGGGCTAGGCCAGAAAGGCTGGGCCAGAAACTAAATACAGTAAGATAGATAATAAACGCAAACACTTTCTATAGGACTGTCATATAGAATACCTTCATTTAATGTTAGATAAATGGATGAACGCTGTCATTGCTGATATGTATGGATTAAATTTTGATAAATACATAAATATTAATACTGTTGTCATTGTTAATATTTATAGATTAATATATAAATTCTGAAATTTTATTTTTAACCCTGACAGTTTTTTGGCTCAAGTTTCCAGACTGGCAGATTAAGTTTATTATTACAAGTTTCTGCTGTTATTGGTGCATACATCTAATCAGGAAGTAAAGAAAGATAGCTCTCTGGATTCAAAGCTGGCCTAGTCTGCAAAACAACTTCTAGAAAATCAAGGGCTACATAGTGAGGCTCTGTCTCCAAACAACAACATAAAGTCTCTGCTAAAATCTCTTAAGTTCCTGGTTGAAAGATTCAGGTGAGATTCTAACATGGACCATGAGAGGCCACCTCCTGTGATCCACGTCAGGGTAGGGAAGGAAAAGGACAAAAAAATCTCTGACTGATAAAATAACAAAACATACATGCCTTTTAATGATAACTTTCTCTTTTACTTCTTAAAAATGGTCTGTGATTCTTTTTCTTCATTCATTTACATATCTCTATTTTGATGCATCCTATACATACAACTATGTATACAATTATGTATTATATAAAGCCACACATCTCTAGACACAGTTACCTCTATTTTCACATGCCTTCACATCTTTCTTTTACAAAATTCTCTTTTATATCTCCTTTCTACAGTTTCATCTTCCTTGCCTCCACACAGTTACAAATCTCCATACAGCCATAGTTATTCATCTCATTTACATAGCTCTTTCACCGTAAAACATTTTACATTGTTCTTACAGATTTTCATACAGCTCTTTTCACAGCTCCTATAAGTAGCAACAACTCCTTCACATAGCTTTGTCTCTCACGCATTCATTCATGCTTTTTCTATATCATTCACTCATTCTTTGCTCAGCCTCTCTCCATTTACTCTTTTACATATATTTCACCATCTCTTAGGCTTCTGCTCCTCCTCCTCCTCCATCTCTCATTCAGCACACATTTACTCACATTCTGCATAGCTTCATCATTATATTGCTGCTGTCCCCTCTCTCATTAATACATACTCATTGCTCCTTCTCCACACCACTTACATTGCAGATGCTCTCTCTTTATCCTTAGCCAAACTCTGGACAACTATATGCGACATTTTCAGGGCCCAACCTATTCTCATAACATATATAGTCATACAGTTTTTCTCAGGCTAGTAAGGTCACAAAGACAGGCCACTGTAAATGCTTGGCCTTGCATGAAACTTTTTCTCAGACAGAGAATGACATTAAATTCAAGATATAACAATAACAGTAGCAGGTTGAACTTTGAGTAGTCAGGGTACATGCAGGAAGTTAACTATTGCAAAGGGGGTATATTTCAAAACAGCCTGGCCTTGATTTAGCAATAACCAACACCTGGGATTCAGTATTTGCATATTTTCTGAAGGAGTAGTTTAGTCTGAATTTGTTCTGAAGTCAACATTAGTTGTCTTTGAGACTGAAAATACTGTTACGTTTTTGTGTCAGTAAAGAATATTCTAATATTATTTCTATATATCAGGCTTCACTATCCACAACTATAACTGTGCCAAAAGATGTAAAACACACTACCAAAGTGCGGTGGAAAGAACCTCACAGCTGTTCTTCTTAGAAGAAGGCAGAATACTGGCACCTGAGAAAGTTACAGACAGAAAATAACCAGTATCCATAGCCTGTAACCTCACAGGCATTGCCTTTTGGGACCACTCTGGATTTTTTTAGAGGACTCCTCTACAGACGTTGCCTAGTAGGATTCTCCAACATAGAAATTCATCTAGTAGGACAACTGTAAAATACTGGTTGTCATCTTCTGTATACTCCCATGGCCCTTGGAAAGATTCATTCATGATGTCCCATGGGATGGGAGATCGAGTCCATGAGATGTAGAAGTTGTCAGGTCCTAGACTTCTAAGGTCTATTTCATAATTTAGAGTTTATGAATGTTGGCATAAACAGATATAAAAAAAAGAGAGAAAGACAAAGAGCGCCATGCACTGTCTTGTCAAGAGTTTAACTTGATCCCCTTACCCATGTTCCTGTATATAAGTCATTGGTTATTGTAATTAAGTTCAAAAAGAAGTCATGGGCACAGAAGAGGGTGCAGTTGCAAAGAGAATGGGGATCCTCAATAGAACTGATATAGAACTAAGCCAAGAGAGGATGAAGGGGGACAAATATAACCAAATTATATAATATATGCATACAAAAGTGTCATCATAAAACATTAGGTACACGGAATGGATCATAATAAAATAAAATAAAAGCAAACAGCTTAAACTCAACTGTGGGTTTCACTGAATTCAGCGTTGTCAAGATATGACACATACAGAGTTCTATTGGGATCACCTCTGTTTCAAGCACTGGAGTAGGTTCATTGACAAAGGCAGGCTCCTGTTCTCTGTGAACTCCCCAAAGGTCAAAATGATTCTCCTCAGTTTCAGGAGAATTGTGGAAGGTGATTATGAGTCAGATAACATGTAAAAGAGAGTGAGTTGTCTTTTAAGTGTTGCTGACCAAGGTGTGATGATGGGCCTGAGCATGGGTTGTAGTATGAGGTTTCTGGCCCGGACTTTCGGGCCTAACCTCAAGGTCTAGGCCCACAGACCCACAGATCCACAGTCCCACAGAGACACACAGAAGCTTCCAATAGTTTTAGGCTGATCAGCCTCAGGCCCAGGCATATCACTTGCTAGCTCTGTACCCTTCACCTAACCCATGTCTCTTGTTCTGTTCAGCCATGCGGCTCGGTACCTTTTCTTAGGGCAGCATAGTTGTCCTCTGCTTCTTCCAGGCCTTTCTCTGGAATTCTGTCTGGTGGTCTGTTCTCAGACTTTTTAGTCTGGTAGCCCCACCTACACTTCCTGTCTGCTTTTGGCCAATCAGCTCTTTTTATTAGACCAGTGGGTGGGACAATTATTTACCATGAGACAACACAATACCCCTACAATGGGTGAAATTGTGAGGGGAAACCAGAGCTGCCTTAGCCCTCCTTGCTATGAACACTCATTATAATTGCTCACTTTCCTATTCTTCTAATGCATGGGACTCTTAATTCCTGGAAGGCCTTCTGTGCTTGCTCAGTATGACTTCCCAATATAAAATGGCATGGAGCTGTACAGAAATGTTTGCCTAGATGATTACTTCATAGATTTTGTGAGTTAGTTTCAATCTGACTAATCATGTTTAATTTCCATAATTAGGATCAGGAAGGATTTGGGCATTCAAAGGAAAGTCAGTAGCTGTTATTAGGATTGCATTGAACGATAATAACAGAAGAATTAAGTATATTACTAAAAGAAATTGGAAGAGATCTATAGGTGGGAACAAAATCATTCAAGTTGAAAACAGAACATTATCACCTTGTAATTGAAATATGAGTACATCCTTACAGAATATGTATGCTCATTTGTAATGTGAAGAGTTACCTGGAGGACATGTTGGAACTTCTCTCTCATGGGTTGTTTAACTAAAACAAAGGAGTTTCCATTCACACCAGTGCTGGGAAAGTTATTTTAGAACCTTATATTTAGGAAAAAAAATGGTTCTGTTATTTTTTTTTTCAAGCACTAAAAGATATGAAAGGAGTATACTTTCTTTCCCCAATGGTGATTACTTCCTTAATAAAGGATGTAAAGTTAAAAAGGAGAAAAAGGAAGCAGAGGAAAGACAACAAATTGAAAAGATAAGATTTTACTTTTAAAAGTTACTTGGCAAGGGCACTTTTTTAAAATACTGATTTGCATACATGTTTAGTTACTGACCAACACCGAAGGGGGTAAGATTCCTTCCTGTCCCTCCACAGCTCAGAGTGCACCAAGGTATGCTCTAGTTAACCTCTGTCAACATCCTGCTCAGACATGCCGATTTCTTCACAGAACTTGTTTAAATGGCAAAAACGAGAGGGTCCCAGAAGAATCTGAGTTTTCTTAGAAAGGATTTCAAGAGTGTGTCTAAGAAATAAGTCATCAGATAGAAACTCGCAGATCATCAACCTAGACTCTAAGGAACAGAAAGAAATATGAGCTTGATTAAGAGAGTGACTATAACTGAAAGCTAAGGCTATCGCCCCGCATGCCTTTCCTGAACTCACATAACAATCAAGATAGAGGCTTTTATTGAACAGCTAACAATTATAAGTCTCACTAATATAATCTATCCAAGTTTAAAGGAATTTCAAAATTATCATAAATCATGAAATATAAATATTTCATTTTTCCACATAAAATTCTTACAGCCTACCAGGCAAAATGCAAGAGGAAGCTGAGAGTGAGGCCATGGCCTAACCCATCATAGGAGCTTACATTATTTTTCATTGACTTCACTCTACAGGCTAAGAATATATTTGTCTGTAATGGAATGCTAATGAAGGCAAATGTTGCAGGACCATAAAATAATGCTTTTCTCAGGCATCACGGGACTATTCCTAAAGGAGAAAGCAAATGCAGATGCTAAATTTATTCCAGTTTGGTAAAGCTTATACTTCAGTACATGTTTTGCTCTTTATAAATGTGAAGTAAAAGGAATAGGGTTGATACTGAAGCATGAGGAAATTAGGCTGGACAGTGGGTAGATGTTCAGCTCTGGGAAATACAAAATGCAGCATGTATTAATGAATCCTGGAATTGATCTGCTCTCCTGAGGACGGACGCTGTCTGTATAGAATAATCACAACCCTTCAAAAAACTGACAAGGTGTAATCTTCTTCTTAGAGTAACTTCTTTTTTTAAATCTACACATATATCCGTATGAAAAATTTACTTGTTTGAATACTTAATACAGACATCAGAGTATGTTTTTGGAAGGGTGGAGAGGTTTGATGGGTGGAAAATAGGGAAGTGGGAAGGATCTGGGAGGAGGTAAGAGAGTAGAAATTGTGATAAGAATATATGTGAAAAATATCTATTTTCAACTTTTAAGATGACGAATCTTTTTTCTTGTTGCACGTCTAATCTGCATTGTTGTGGTTATGCAGAAAGATTAACCACAAGGATGTCCCCAGCTAAAACTCCTATCTATAGTGAAGAGAGTGCCAGAACTGGCCATCTAGTATAATTGGATTGTTGACTACCCTAATTATCATCATAGAGCCTTTAACCAGTAATTCTTGAAACAGTTGCCTAGACCTACAGCCAAGCTCTGGGCCAAAGGAGTCCTCATGAAGGAAATAGGGATTATTTGAGACAAGTGTGTTAAGGTCATGAAAGAGGAACCCACAAAAACAGATGACCTTTGGTCCTAGGACCATGTCAACTCTGGACCAACAGTTAGGGAGCCTGCATGGGAATGACCTAGGTCCTCTGCATGTGAATGACAGTTTTATGGCTAGGTATATTTGTAAGGCTCTTGGCTTTGAGATCAAGACCTGTCCATGGCATTTAGCTGGCTTTTGGGAACCTGTTCTCCATGCTGAATTACCTCACCCAGCCTTTATTTAGGGAAAGGAGTTCCGTCCTACCTCATTAATGTGCCATGCTTTGCTCAAGCCCATAGAAGATCTGTCCCTTTCTGAATGGAGATGAAGGAAAAATGGATGGGAAGCGGGTAGATTAAAACCAGGGGTTAGGTTGGGGGTAGGGAGGGAATGGAAGGAGAGGATGAAAGGGATATTAAGTATTAAGTAAAATTAAATTTAAAATCAGGGACTAACCTCTAAAATTATCTTAATATAAGGCTCTTTGGAAGAATATCATTTTCACAATAAATATGTGCTACAGTGGAATTAATTAGATTGTTTGCAGGGGGAAAGTCTGGACAGAGGAAAAAACTGTCTGTACACTGTGGAAGCTGAGAACCTGGTAGTTGCCTCATCCACCAGGCTAGAAGTATCATTTCCAGTTTGGCAAACAAGGCCTAGAAGTTTCCTGTTAGCCACTGATCTTCAGACCATGTCAAAAAGCTGAGGAAATTGAATGTCAGCAGCAGTAGCAACAGAATAGGTGTCCTTATCATAAGAGAGTGGAGTCAGCACTCGAGTATACCTGGGCCATCATGAGAAAGGGCTCTCCAATCTGGGCCTGGTCCTCCTTCAGTCAATTCTTGAATAAAACAGCTTCAGATATGTTTTTCTTAGATAATACCAGATGTAACCAAGTTGTCAACCAAAATTAATCCTGGCAATATCCTAAAGATAATAAAAGAAAATGTAGACAGTTGTGGAGGCAAATACCTTTAATACCAACACTCAAGATACAGAAGTAGACAGATCTGAGTAAGTTTGAAGCTATCCTGGTCTACATAGCAAGTTACAAGAATCCAAGGCTTTGTAGTGAGTTGCTAAATCAAAATAGGAAAGAATCTGGGGGGAGGGGGGGTTGCATGCCTTTAATCCCACTTGAGAGACAAAGGCAGGTGGATATTAGTTGACTTTGAGGCCAGCCTTGTCTACAAAGTGAGTTCCAGGTCAGCCAAGACTGTTACACAGAGAAACCCTATCACAAAGAGCAAAACAAAATAAAACAAAACAAAAAATTGCAAAAAAAAAAAAAAAAAAAAAAGAAAGAAAGAAAACAAAAAACCTGACACAAAGTTCAAAGACAGAAAGTGGCAAAGAAGATCAATTGGCCTACATATATGTTAAATCACATGCTCATTTCCCTTTCTTGTGTTACTCATTTCTGCATACATCATGCATCAAAGCTCACATACACACACACACACACACACACACACACACACACACACACACACACACACACACACATGCATGTATTTATGTGTGACCTACAAAGTTTCAACTCTGCTGCTCTTAGTCATTTAGTATTGTATGTATTACTATTGGACATGTGAGTTTCTTTCTTCCAAGAGGCATATTTCCTTTTATAATAGAAGGAAAATGAATCTCTCATTTGATGTGACCTTGGCCTTGAACTAAGAAAATAAGAAACAAAACAAGGGCTGGACTTACTGCTTTTGCAAAGCATGAGGGTTTGCTTCCAGCACCCTCATGGTAGCTCATGACCATCCATCTGTACCTTTAGTCCCAAGGGAACTGAGGCCTTCTTTGGAAATCTGTACACACCATACATATACATACATACATGTATGCAAGATACTCGTGTACATAAAATATAAATAGTTGCATGCATAGATACATACATAAATATTTTTCAAAGATACAGACAAGAAATTAGAGAAGATACGCTCATTATCTAAACTATGAAGCTAGGAATTACTTAAAGGAACAGGAATAGGAGGAAGAAATTCAAATAAAAGATAACATTTCTTGTCCTGGACATTGACATTGGTAATGAGATATTTTCCTAGATCAGTACCATTTTACCTAAAGTAGGTGAGTTGAAATGGCCTTTTATTCTTTGCTTTAAATCACTTTTATGTAACAATGAGACAGACCTATAAGTTATTAATCCAAAGCAAAATATTTTACAATAAAATTTGTTCTTTAGAAACATTAATATGTGCTGTGTTTTTGATTACATGTATTAAACATTGAATTTTAATGTTAGAAGCTAAATTAACAAATTCATCACTATACTAAAACATATGTTTCACTTACAGGCAAATTTTGTGACAAGTAACAAATACACACTCAGTAAAAGCTAGGAAAAAGAATATCTAATAGCATTAGGGAAGAATTACCTTCAATTATTTTAAGAAAGTTTCCTAATCTTCATCTGCCTGTAGTGGCAGACTGTGAAGATCTTGAATAACATCTTATCTAAAAATGTGCTACACAGGAATATACTGCCATGATTGTAGCATGGAAAGTACAGTATCAAGCTAAGGATGTATAAGCATTATACATATTTGCATGAGGCATGAATACAGTAATATTATTCATTGAAAAGCACATTTTAGGAAAATCTGAAGCAGTTCATTTATTATAAAATTTAAATGAAACTAGCTGCCACTCATTGCGAACATCACTCAAATAAACCTTACTTCAGAACTGAAGAAGTGCCTTTCTCTGGGAGCTTGGTATTTGGATCCTTTGGTCATAAGACGCCATGAAAGGGCCTGAAGTCTTGCTCTGTCTTTTCACAATTTTTATGACCAAAAAAAAAAAAATGGTAAGAAAACTCTGTATGAAATGCTACTGTTTTAATTGAACTTGACAATGGGATGATTTTCATCTTCAAGGATTCAGGTTAAGATTGCATTCTTGGCATGCAAAGGGCGGAGAAGCCTTTTTTTGCTTTATGTTCTCACTTCAGTGACGTGTCATACAGAGCTAGGTTTGACTAAAAATATGCACAATGATATTTAAAAATTGACGTGCAATTTCCTCTACAGTGCCAAAGAAAATATTTCTAGACATGCAAGGGCAATACTTTCACATTAGCAAAGACAAAAGGGGCCAGGTTTTACTCTCAGATCAGGAGACTTGTCAAAATCAAATAAACTAAAATAAAACAAAAACAAAAGGCCTTTTATTAGTGAAAATATTTGATCTGTAATTTCAGGGATATATTTTGTTCCTATTTAAAGATGTATTTTCCTTCAATAAGAGTGAATGGTCAAAGAGAATATTGCCCTGTAATTTAACATTTTAAAATAGGCTTTCCTTAAAAAATTATGATTCAAATTTATAAAATGGTATATGGGAGAAGAGGGGTACAAATTCATAATTTGTACTTAATACATAATTTGTACATAATTTGTATTTAATGCTAGGATCCTAGAAGGAGAGAGAGAGAGAGAGAGAGAGAGAGAGAGAGAGAGAGAGAGAGAGAGAGAGAGATAGAAATAACAATGAGATAATTGGTAGGATTTATTCTTTTTTACACTGAAGTCATCCAGCAGTAGCAACAGTAGATTTGTTACAAGTCTATGACTATGAAAATCTAGCATGGGGCAGAAGAAACATGAGAAGTAGATGAAAAAAACAGTATCATACAGGCATGACATAATCATTGCACTCATGAACTCACAGCATCTGATGATGTCTTTTCTCTCTTACACAAGATTAGGACTCTCAACAAACAATTATGAATGGATCGAGATTCCTGGGGCCCTGTCTTTCACTGGGAAACTGTAAGCCATCAATGAAATCTGATGAGGAAAAGCCACTGTCTTCAACTTCATAGTCCAAAATGCTTTTGTAAGTAAATATGTACTTTCTATTACTGGGAAGGGAGAGGATTTGTGTGCTCCATTCATTTTATGTGTCAATATGAGCATACCATTTTCACTCAGTGTTCATATGTACACATACTTAACATTTTGTTGTAATCACATAAAACTCACGATAGTAACATGAACATATATGTCATACCTAGGAGTAGTATGTTCATTATATGACATATAATGAACAGTAATGTGCAGTAAGCTAGGTTATCCATGATTCTGAAAGTGTATTCCAAATTTATTAGACCATACATCCATCCACTAAATGTTACACAGGAATATATAACAGCTACTTCTTAAAAGAAACACATATTGATACATTAGGTTTTTGAATCATCACAAAGAAGTTTCACATGTTAAAATTCATTAATTTTGCATACTTAATCATGGATATCCTCCATATCTTTAAAACCTTCACAATCATTTCTTCATGGGAAAGTATATTCTTCATGTTCACACAGAATTAATCTCAAAGTAGCAAAGTTTGCCTCATCTCCTAAACTCTTTAAGTTAGTAAATTATGGATCCAAAAGGTCACTGTCTTGCCAAAGGAGATAACTGAGGAATGGAACCAGCTTGTGTCTGGCAGTTAAGTTTCCTGTAAATAAAAAATTCACACTGTGTAGATGTATGGAGATAAAATTATTACAAAATAACAAAATTCTCATAAGCCCCAGTGAGCTCAATGCCAAGTTGAATATATTAGGATACTGTATGTCTCATAATTAGAAATCTATGAAATATGAAAGGATAATGAACTGTCTGTCATGAGTAGTATTAAGTGTGCCAGCACTGTCAAAAGAAGTGTCTAGAACATGAACAAACTGACTATGCTCATTCTGGTGGTTAAAACCTCTACTAACTATGATAATAACCACATAAAAAATAGACACATTCAAGACAGACATACTGGGGGTAAAACACAGAAATCCATGCCTGCAAACTTCCCATTCAGCTCTGATATTAACTTGTCCTGACAGCATCAGTGAATGCTGAAATGATGTTCTGGGCAACCCTATGGTGATCACAACACAGCTTCCCAGAGGGCCCATCCACCGTCTTCTGGGTGGCAGTGATAAATGGACTGTGGTGATGAGTCCTTCCACAATGTAAAATTGTCATGGATGACCTTTGCCAGGGAGTCTAAGCAGTTGGTGGTGCTGGGAGCATTGCTGGCAATCCTGAGTGAATTGTCATACTTTTCATGGTTTATACCCATCACAGACATGGGGGCATCAGCAGAAGAGATGATAACCCTTTTTATTCCACCCTTCATGTGGGCCCCAGCCTTTTCCATGGTGGTGAAGATACCAGTAGACTTCACAACTTACTGGGCACCAGCATCACCCAATTTGATGTTGGCGGGATTTCATTCCTGGAAGATGGATTTGGGTTTCTACGATGACATCAAGAAGATGGTGAAGTAGGCATCCAAGGGCCCACTAAAGAGCATCCTGGGCTATATTGAGGACCAGGCTGTCTCCTGCAATTTTAAAAGTGACATCTACTCTTCCACCTTTGGTGCTGGGGCTGGCATTGCTCTCAATTGCTTTACAACTTTGTAAAGTTCATATCCCAGAGTGACAATGAATACTGATACAGCAACAGGGTGGTGGACCTCATGGCATACATGGCTTCCAAAGAATAAGAAACCCACCCCGTTCTACCCACCACAGCAAGGAGCAAGAGAGAGGCCCTCAGCTTCTGAGCAGTCCCTGCACCAACTCAGCCAACCCTGAACATCTCCCTCAGTTTCCATCCCAGAACCCCAGGCTAACAGGAGGGGCTTAGGGAGTCCTACTCTCTTGAATATCATCTATAAAGTTCACAGCACCACCCAAAATAGAAAGAAATAGACAAAAATCCTACTTGACAGAATGTCTGTATGATAATAATTCTGTATAATACTGACTATCCTGAAAGAAAAAAAAAACTCACTTGTTTGATAAGACTGAAGATTTTATTTACATGAATGTGACTTCATGAACCCATACTTTTCTATCAGTCCCAACAACTGAAGAGAATGGGACTCTATAATAGGACAGTCTAGAGAAACCCAACTCTATATTTGTATAAATTTTGTCAAAGTGTTAAAATATAAAGATTTGCTACCTATGACTGAAGTTAGATGAGATCATATTGTCCAACACAATAGATGTCTTAAACAATTTCAGGTGAGGTCAATTTATCTGCCTACATCTAGGGAGATGTTATGTTTAACACTTTTTCAATTTAGATAACTTGTAAACAGATTAAATCCAGATGAATAGGTGCACAGTGATACCCATTAAAACTGGTAATTTTATTTTTAGTCAGTGAACTTAAGAATATTATGGTAAATTTTAATGTTTAACACTTTTTCAATTTAGATAATGTGTAAACAGGTTAAATCTAGATGAATAGGTGCACAGTGATACCCATTAAGACTGGTAATTTTATTTTTAGTCAGTGAACTTCAGAATATTAGGGTAAACTTTACTTATATTTAGCAGCTACCATGGAAATTGATTTTGAAAAAATAAACCTTGTCTCTTGTGCCAATATGTACATCTTGAAAAAGCACTGAATATAAATTATGGTGTCAGGGAAATTACATGAACCAAACTTCAAATTGGTTTTAACAAGTAAAGGACTTAAAATATTTTCAAGGCTAGTAAGATACACATAAGCTTGAGGTTGTTATACTTCAATATCATGGAAATCATAGAAATGTAGGGATTTATAGAGTTGGATTGTTTCAAAATCTGATTAAAAAAAGAAGACAGAAAAAAGATTTACTACCCTGACTTGTTCGAATCCTACACACTGAAGTAGAGTCACAAACTCTCACAGGAGGCTTTTAGAATATCATTAGTAACTCCTTACTAAAAAGGAAAGTCCTACGCCTGATATAGGCCTACTAAAATTTCTAATTTGAGATTAAAGACTGTGCTCTAAGCCATAACTTCAGTACAGCCCCATCTGAATGATGAAGATCATTATATATTCTCTAATACAGAGCCCTTATTATTTATTAATTTTATGTATTCATGTTGTCCACTAAGAAGCAAGCTGTTAAACGCTGTTGACAGCACCACATAATTCTTCATTAGTTCTTCCTGCACAGAGAACAATGCTGAGTGTCCGCTGCACACCTGATTAATGACTATATCCAGCAACTTGATTCTATCAATAAAGTACAGTGCATCATAAGAATTTTTTTATTGTTTCCAACTTACTCTCAATTGGCTTGGCTTGATAAAAAATAAGATTCTTCACCAAAAAAAAAAAAAAAAAAAAACCCAAGTTCTATCATCACTGATATCAAATACAAAAAATTAAGTAAAAAATCCTACATCATATGTAGAATCATAGAGGCAGGGTGATGGCAAATATCAAATCTGTAATGAACTGCAAAGTTGAATAGAAAGAGTCTGATCTTACTAGTGTCAAATATATGGCATTAAGGAGTTCTGAGAAGTAAAAATTGTAAGATGGTCCAGTTGTTAAAGACACATCACTGCTGCCCTGACCCCAGAAGATGGGCAGAAAGGTCTCCTGAGAGTTGTAATCTAACCATAAAGGTTATATGTATACTATGTCACCAGTGCAAATGTACACATGCACCCAGGCGTGCACACACACACGTGCGCGCGTGCACACACACACACACACATACACACTTAAATAAATACTTAAAAATCTCTCAACTCATAGTATTATAACATGGTCCTAAAAAAATGCAATAATGTAAACAATGAAAAAGAAAATATAGTCTAAGTATTCCATCAATAATAAAATACCATGTGATAGTTTAAATGAAATTTTATGTCAGAAACCACACAGAAGTATATTGAAAAATGGCTACATAAATAAGTTGATTAAAGGTCCCTTGTACATAGACGTAGGGATTTCTGTATAAAATGAAAATGTAATCTTTCTAGGGATATAAAAAAGGCACCTTTTCATATTGCTGCTGGTGTCAACTGTTTTGCCATTGCAGAACTAATGAGAGAGAGAGAAGGGGGGGAGAGAGAGAGAGAGAGAGAGAGAGAGAGAGAGAGAGAGAGAGAGAGAGAGAGAGAGAGAGAGAGAGAGAGAGAAGGAAAAGAGAGTTTCTGTTTCAATGCTGAGGTTTCAAGACCATGGACACAATTGCAAGTATACTCACAAACATGAAGGTCATTTCTATCAATCTTTATTTTAATACCTACTTTATTTGAGGCCCAAGAGCCATCAAAAGAACATACTCCTCCTATGTGGGGCCTATTTGTTTTCTCTCCTACTCAATTGAGAAAGACATCCTCACAAGATCTATAAGAAAGCATGAAAGCATGTGATGAGACCAGAAAATCAAGAAACTAATGGCTAATAGGATAATTCTGCTTGTGTCTCAGACTGACAGCAGCAGCTTATAAACATAGTGCAGAGGATTTGCAGGTGGTGGTGTGGTAACTACAATTCTACAGAGCAGAACAAAGATGGACGTTTCTTCAGACAGTTTTGTGTCTCATGAGTATTAGATAGTTCAGACTGTCTTAGACATCCATATCATCCCCTAGCTATTGATGTGTAAAAAGTGACTACAGATCAGGTAAAATATATAAGTATGCATTCTGTAAACAGAGTCATCTGGACAGTATCTTTTGGGGCTGTGAACCTAGCAGCCTGGATGAGTTTTATTCTCCACGTTTTCATGGCTCAAGAGACACTGGGCTGAAGTAGCCAGTGATGGAAGAAAGGTATGCTGTTCAGAATTATCCACTTCTTTCCTCAACCGCCAGGGGGCATCTTCCATTCATTGACACTGCCTTCTATTTAGTACAAATGCTTTTAGTCAGAGGGTTGTTAATAAGTGAGGCATTCAGGCTTGTTCTATGTGCTTCTGTGCTTACACCACATCTCAGTGATAAAACCAAAGAGGCCATCATGAGGGTTTCCTCCTAAACCCAGATATAAAGAGTGAAAAGGTTTTAAAGATGGTCAACCTCCTCTTCCCCCCCCCCCCACAAAAAAAAAAAAAAAAAACCAAACAGAAAAATGTTTCAGGTGGACCAGTTCTGAGTCACAGCAAGGAAGAGGCTACACTTGAACAACACAAAATCAAAAGCATGAAATAATATCCCGAAATGATCTTGAGTAATGATGGTCTAACAATTACCAGAGAGTCTTCTAAAAAAATTATTTAGCACCATAGCATGTTTTGAGCAACCTAGAGGAGACAGAAAGTTGAAGGGTGGGTATCATTTGTTTGACCCCTGTAAATTCTGCTCATCCTTCCAAGTAGATGCTTATGTGGATGTAAATATATGTTTCTGGATGGGAGAGGCAGAAACCAAAAATTAAAATAGTAAAATAACTCATTTTATGTTTTAAAAAACTGTTACTGTGTGCATGCAAATGTGTATGCATATAGGTGTATATACCAGTTTATTTTCATAGGCCAGATGTTGTTGACAACCTTATCATTTTTCATAGTATTTTTTTGAGACAGGGTCTCTCACTGAACTTGAGGCTTACCGTTTCACCTAACATGGCTGGTCAGCAAGCCAGGTGAAATCAATTTCTGCCACCATTGTTTGGGGGTTACAGATAAAGGCTTCTTCCTCTGGCTTTACATGGGTTCTCAGATCTGTACTGATGACATTTTGTTTACTCAGCCAGCACTTTAACCACAGAGCCAGAGCCATCTCTCTGGCCTGATCAAATCCTTATTATTAACATAAAAGTACATGCTTACAATTGTGTTATCTGATCAAATCTTAACCTCTGGCTTCCTTTAACACCAACAAAACAATAATGATACATATACTATAACTTGAACTATTTTAAATAAGGTTTAAAGCACGAGGAAGGATTGTGGAGGGATGAGAGAGAGAAAGAAAACATGTCTTATGTGCTATGCCCTCCTCTAGCAGGCAAAAGCAGAACTCTCCTTCATCTTGGGGATTGGCTGGCATCCTCTGATCTCTCCTGATTGAGCAGTGTTTGCAGAAACTAATTAGGCCTACGGGATAGAAAATAAAGAAAGACCTTTCCTTCCAGCTCTAATTTCTCAGGCTGTACTCATCCCGAGGGCTTTCTGAGGTATGCACTATTTTAGTGAGTCAAGTTTGATTTAGCACTAACTGAAGCTTTCCCTTTGCTATTCTGTAGCATTGAACAGGGGCTGGGAAGCAAGGGCATAGAGGTCACTAGCTAAAGGGAAAAATCAACCCAGAACATCTAAGGGCTGAGGGTCATGGGAGACACAAAAGGATTGGCAGAAAAAGAATGACCATCGAAACAATATGCTATATGTCTCTCTCAATAATTTTGTCTCCATGCTCTGTCAAAGAAGCCAGAATGACCATGCCATGATAACTGAGTTGCCACTCATAGAGAGGTGAAATAATGGAGAACCCATCATAGCTACCTCTTCAAAATATGGTAGAGTCCACCAATAGTAAAACATGTGATGAAATGAAATTGTAAATGTCACAGTCTTTCTTTTTCTCTGAAGACTTCAATGCCTGATGCCATTCTGGCCAAAAGTTAGATAGTAAACATTGCTGAAACTGGAACAAAAAGAACCAAACAGTTTAAAAACCAGTACAATCGATTTTAGGACTAACTGTCCCTTTAAATTAAATATCCTACCATGAGTGAATGAGAATGGTTTGAGTCAAGTAGATCTTCAGTCTATTGTACAGGGCATTAACTTTTACCAGGACATTAAAAGAAATGCCTCATATCAGTGCTATGTTCTGGCTGAGGCCATGAGCGTGGAGGAAATGAAAAATTCTGACACTTTGACAAGAAACACTTTCAAGGAAAGAACAGAATCTGAATAGGGCTTCTTTCCTTCGTTTGAAATTATTGATTTGAAAAGGTGGATCCTTTTTTAAAATTCTATAGCTATTAGAACAGTTCTGAAATAATTTGTCTGTACCTTGTTTACTCACACCTACCTTATGCCCTTTGTCACTAATGGGAAATATTTTTAATCACATTTATATCAACAAAGAAAGAATGGATATTAAACTTCAGTTGTTTGTATATCACACATCCTACCTATTCAAAACAATAAGCTGTCAGCAAGCATAAATTGCCTTATTTGTTTTAACTTTGCCAGTTCTTTTAATTCTCAGCCTTCTAGATAGACAAGGAAGTTTTGCGAATATGATCCATGGCAAGGATGCTTTTTTAACAGAATTTTAATTGAAGGTTCTACATTTTTTGTTTGTCATTATGTCATGAAAGTAAAACTTGTTAACTGTCTCTCTATAGTGCAGAAAAATAGTGAGTATTCAAAGCATTAATGAATAATTACTCACATGTCATTGCAAGGTGTAAAAGAATTGCTTTATTTAAGTAAATGCAAATAAATACCAGCCTCGGCTCTTGGCACAGCCTCTACTGAGAAATCTCAGCCCTGAGAGTTTCACTATTTCATAACGGAGTCTTCCATGCCATATTTTCTGTTGAGTTTTCATGGTATTTAAGAAGTATATATATATATATATATATATATATTCAGGCATTCACCCCCAGTGGAAGCAGGATTGCTGTATAATGACCTTTGGCTACCAGAAGTGTTTTTATTCACTAATTGAAATCCAGAGGTCATCTAAATAAGAAGTGAAAGCTGGGGTGAATTCCTATGAAGAGGGCATTTTGAAGGCATAGGCAAACTTATATATACATATATACACATATATATGTGTATATATATATATATGCATGCATACTCCCCTTTGTCAGCAATGCACACTTTCAAAGTAATATAAAAAGCCGTGTTGACATTGAAGCATTTAAATTTCAGATAAACTTAAAAAAAATACCAATGGCTTACAAAAATAAATACTTAAACTAATGGGCAAATTTCATATCATAAAAGGAGAATAAGTAGGCATAGGTTTAGTAGAATGTATGTCCCTACTGCTAAAGACACCATATACTACAGAAAACAGAGTCTGGATACCTTTGAACTAGACTGACATAAGTCTCTCATATCTGAGAAATAGCTATTATGGCACAAGAAGTAAGGGGTCAACTAACATTTCTTCCCATCTATAATGCTTATGAACAATATCAATAACCAACACGGCACTAAGGGTTCAGTAACCAGCAGCTCTGAATTGGACTGAAGATCTGCTTAGCAGAGATTAGAAAATGCTTCGTATTGAAAATCTAATAAATTACTTAGTGATAGGACAATCATGATTATTGGAGAAGAATTTACAACAATTAACTAAGCCAATGTAATCCCAAACAATAATAAGTGCTTAATGTTGTCCAAATGTGCACATTTAAATATAGAATTCACCACTCATCAAAGAAAATTCTCATTATCAAAGATATTAACCACACACAAAAAAGCCATGACTGATCAAAATGCAAAGTTTTGGGGTCTAGTTCCAGTAACTTCATCTACAAAACATTCCTGTGTCCAAGGCTCAAGGAACACTGAGGGAGAGGGGTGGAAGGATTATAGAAGCTGTAAGATCAAGGAGTTTGATATGCTATCATATTTTCTAGTAATATAAGACACAAAACTCAGAAGTTATCACAAATATTATTGTTCAAATACAAGCAAAACAAGGATGACAGAAATGTTCATGCCAACCTAGACTAAGAAAATCCCAAAAGGTCTCAACCTAGACAAGAACTATAGGCAATTGAGGAAATCAGAAAAATACAAACAAACAAATAAAGATGTTGTTAAATCATAAATTGTGTTTGTAGCATTATCAGAGAATATGATCAGAGTCATTAGAATAATACACCTTTTAAGATTTATTTTGAGATAAGCCTTACCTATGTATAAAAGCTGGCTTTGAATTTATGAATCTTCTTCCTTAGCTTTAAAAGTGCTGGTGTTATGCGTGTATGTCAACAAGTCCACTAGTCAGCCATCAAATTTAAAACATTAGTAAATAGCTCTTAAAATTAGATAACACCATACTTTCTGATTTTGTGGTTTTATGGGCATTGTGTGTATAATCATGTCTCTGTGTATGTGTTCTTATGTTTTTATTTTTGTTTGTTTCCATGATATTTGTTCTATTTTTTTTCTTGTATTTGGGTATTTATTTTTGAGAGAGACAGAAAGAGAAACAGAGAGAGGGCACATAAAGTTGGAATGGTGTGGAGTTAAGGTGAGGATCTGAGAAGAGATGAGGGAGGGAAAATCATGTTCAAAATATATTGTCCAAAAATTCTATTTTTAATTAATTAATTTAAAAGTTTTGTAATGTGCCCACCACTGTTCTCCCTCCATCAACTCTTCCCGGTCCTCTCCTATATCCTCACACTGCATTCCCCGTCCATTCCTTGGAGAGGGTAGGAACTCCCAGGTTGAGTCAATGAGATCTAGCATACCTAGTTAAGGTAGAACCAAGCCCCTTCCTATAGTATCAAGGCTGTGCAAGCTGTTTCTCTGTATGGAATGAGCTCCAAGAAGCAAATTTATGCACTACACTAGAAATAATTTCTGAACTCACTGCTGGAAGCCTCACAAACAGCCCACACCCTTGACTGCCATCTGTTTCCATTAGCTTCTGGATAAAGGTTATATGATGAGAATTAGGGTAGTCATCAATTTGATTATAGGGGAAGGTTAGTTTAGTCACCCTTTCCACTACTGCTTAGAGTCTTAGCTGGGATTATCTTTGTGGGTTCTACAGTATTTCCTTAGCACCAGGTATCTCTCTAACCCCACAATGGCTCACTCTATTAAGATATCTATTTTCTTGTTCTCTCTCTCTCTCTCTCTCTCTCTCTCTCTCTCTCTCTCTCTCTCTCTCTCTCTCTCTCTCTCTGTGTGTGTGTGTGTGTGTGTGTGTGTGTGTGTGTGTGTGTGTGTGTATCCCTTCTCCAACTAAACTATTTCATTCCCTCATGTACTCTTCCCACCTTCCCTTGCCGCCTCCTCCCATACACCCAATTTACTTAGGAGATCTTTACATGGCTGTATCTCTTTGGATTTTCTTTGGTATATATGGAGAAGATGTTATGGATTGTAGCCTGGTTATTCTGTGCTTTATATCTAAAATCTACTTATTAATGAGTACATATCATGTTTGGTTTTCTGAGTCTGTGTTACCTCACTAAGTATTCCATAAATGGAATAAACAAGATATTCTTTAACAAAACCAGATTTAAACAATACCTATTTACAAATATAGTCACAGAAAGCACCATAAGAAAACCTCCAACCTACTGAAGTTAGATACATCCATGAAAACACAAGCAATAGATAAATCCACAGCAGAAAATTCCAAAGAAAGGAAACACACACACACCAAAAAATATCAAAACAGTATCCATCCTGCTGCTGTATACAAGAAACACACCTTAACTACAAAAATAGAAACTAACTCAAAGTAAAGTATTGGGAAAAGACTTTCCAGTCAAATGGGCCTAAGCAGCAGGCTAGTGTTTCTATCTTAATGTCTAACAAAATAAACTTCAAACTAAAATCAATTAAAAGATATCTTGAAAATTATTACATATGCATCTCAGTAAAAAATCCATGAAATCTCTATCTTCAATATTTATGTGCTCCAAATACAAGGGCTCCTACATATGTAAAAGAAGCATTGCTAAAGGTTAAACCACACATCAAACCCCTCACACTAATAGTGGAGAGACCTCAATACCCTATGCTCACCAATAGACATGTCTGCCAGATAGAAACTTAACAAGAAATAAGGGACTTAACAGATGTTCTGACTTAAATGGACTTAATATGTATAAAACTTTCCACCCAAGCAAAATTGAATATACCTTATCAGCAATCTATTTTTAATTTTCAAAGTAGACAATATAAGCTGAGGATGTCACTCAGTAAATAAGGTACTTGCCTTGCGTGTATGAACCCCAATGTTCAATCTCCTGAGTAAATAGATTGTGTTAGTAAAAGACTACACTCATGACAAATGGGAGATAGGAGGTAGAGGCAGGAGTTCAAAGTAAATCTTGGAAGTACTGGAATTTTGAGGCTGATTTGAAATATATGAGGCACTGGAGAGAGAAAGAATGTTTGGTGATATGTTGTATATTTAATAAAGCTTGTCTAAAAGTCAGAGGACGGAGCCAAGCCATGAATGTCTAAGAGTGCTGACACATGCCTTTAATCCCAGCATCCAGGAGCCAGAGATTCTCTAGATCTATGTGAATTTAAAGCCAAACAGTACCAAGCAATTGTAACACACACCTTTAATCCTAGCACTATGAAAGCTGAAGGAAGAAGTGAGAAATGTGGGTGGAGAAAGAGAAGGTAGGAGATCTTCTATTAGTTTCTGTTCCCATCTTCTATTAGTTTCTGTTCCCTTTTCACTGAGGACTCAGAGTTATTCAGTTTGAAGATTTATGGAGACGGAATCTACCCTTTTTGTTCTGAGGAGTTTTCTGGGTAAGAACTAGATGTGGCTTGTTCATATCTCTCTCTCTGATATTTCAGATTTTCCCCAATATCTGGCTCCAGGTTTTTACTATAATACAAAATAGAAAGAGACAGAGACATAGCCATACAGGTAGACAGAGATGCAGAGAAAGAAAAACAGAGACAGGGAGACTAAATCTAGAACCTATCTCAATCTGGGAAAAAGTGGGCAAAGAACTGTGTGGTATGTGGCATGCCAGGTAAGAATTCTAGGTAAGAAAGCTAGCTGTAAAATTTCCAGGTGGCGAAGAACCAGAGACAAAAAACGCAATAAATTTAACATAATGATTGGATTTCACTTTGTTGGTGGTTTGAATTTTTTTTCAGATTATAATTAATTAAAATATTTCTCCCTTCCATTTCTATCCCCAAACTCTCATATACATCTTCTATTTGCTTTCAAATAAATGGCCTCTTTTTTCACTATTGTTATTATATAAATATATGGACGGTTACAAACATATGTATTCCTAAATATAGCTTTGTCAGTCCATATAGTGTTAGTTGTGTGTATATTTTTCAGAATTGATTATTTGCTACCAGACGAGCAATTGGTGTGCTCTTCCCCGTAGGTCTCCTCTTCCATTCCCACCTTTATTTAATTTTCTATAGTCTTTGATCTATAGGCCCCATGGGATTTTTTAAAATCCAGTTTGACATGTTTCTTGATGTCATCCTTGTTTGAGTAGTCATGTTGGTGAGATTCGATGGGTAGCTTCTAATGCTATGAAGAGACACAAAAGCGAATCCTCTATGTAAGACACAGTATACAGTAACATATCCACTTGCCTACTGAACTTCGTGAAGTGAACAAAAATAGCTAACTAGTAGACAAGATGACGTCAAAAAGAAATTGAGAATAGCAGCTAACAAGGAAGCCACATAAACTGATAATCTGATATGTCTCCACATAGGTGATATTATCAGCTTAATGGTGTGAACAATTTGAAACTGTTACAGCTGAAATTGAATTTGTCTTCACTAAGCCTTAAGTGAAATAATGGTCCCTGATACAGAAGTATTGAAGGGTAGATCCCACTGAGGCTTATTTGCATCATTAAGAGAAGTTACATGGAATGGGCCAGTAAGACTGGATTAGTTCCCTGGTTGGTAGAATGGTAGAAAGTGACGTCTGCTTCCCTTGCTTTCTTGTTTCTCTTTCACATGCTCCTATTTGTTATTCTCTATAAATTGAGCTTTAAGGACATGACTAGCTACAATAATTTACTACATAGCAATCACCCGATCTTGGACTTCCTCTTCTGAAAAGTAGGGGCCACATAAACTTTTCTCATTTTAATATACTTAGTCCCTGACATTCTGGTAGGAAACAAAAATTAACCCTTGATGAAATATTAGTACCGAAAAGCCTACAAATGCAGAAGCAGCATTAGGAATGGGCAACGTATATAGGTTTCCCCCAGCCAGCCTACATGGTCACTGATTGCGACCCAGGCAACTGTAAATTACTCGCACAAGCAAACAAAGGAAACAAAATCCCTTCTATTTTGTGATTGACATCCTGTCTTAATTTGTGAGAATTTGCTTTTTCCAAGGATTGTATTCTGCCTTCTGGGGCCCTTCAAAACCACGTAGGGTCTTTAGGTAGCCTCCTGCTGCTGAGAGTCTCTGCATCTGCCATATAGTGGGCAGGGCATTGAACGCTACTGTAACACCTGTGGTCTAAATGTCATCATCACACCTGAATTGAGGTAATGGCTGACAATTATTCTATTGATGACTTAAGGTCAAATTTTTCCATGGTAATTGACAAATTTTTAAATGAATATCTTTAAGGCTTCAATACCCCAGTCCTACTATTTTGGGGCTTGTTTCTCTATTTTGTGTTTCAAAATAAGAGGATGATGACAGAGGTAACAAATGGAAATCAACAATTACTGTCCAGATTATGTGTTATGGAAGTATCAAACGCTACGGTGGCAGATGAGGTTAAAGAGGTGAATAATGGAAACCAACAATTTCTGTCCAAAATATATGACATGGAAATATCAAAGACAAAAATAGTAGATGAGGTTAAACAGGTAAAAAAATGTAAATCAACAGTTGCTGTCCAAGATATATGACATGGAACTTTCAAACACTAAAATGGCAGATAAGATAGATACTCTGGAAATTGGTTACAACAAGCTTTCGGATAAGGCTTCCTCTTTAGATATGGATAACACTGTTCCAGAAAAATATAGGCTCTATGTAAATGATGAAAACAAGAAACTTGTTGACTACATTAATGACAAGAACAAGAAAATCATTATGTTAATTATGTGGATTGAAAAATTGCTGGCTCAGTGAGGTCTTTGGAAGGACTGCTTCATCAGGAAACTCAAGCTCTAGAAAAATCAATAGTATCTAAACTTCAAGAATGGAAACCAGTAGTATCCAAAATCCAGGAATGGGAACCGTAGTATCCAAAATCCAAGAATGGGAGGACGGTATTGCAATACTGGAAAAGGGTGGTCATGCATCTTATGCTCAGAACAGTTCAGGTCAACCCCCAATGGGATATTATGGTGCTGGAGATACTCTACCTAAGGTGGTAAACATGACAGGGCTACCCCCTTCCCCACCACTATTGTTCCTGGGTACTATTCAGACAAAGAAAGCACCTGGGGGATCTTTAGAATATAGTTATGAGCCAGTACATATGAGAGACATCAAGGGTTTTAAAGAGACAATATCAATGTGCAGTATTCACTCTACTTATGTAAAGCAGTAATTAAATTCATGGTCAGCAAAAACCAAATCCCACCAATTGATTGGATGCAGCTAATGGCAGCTCTCTTGGACCAAAGTCAGAATTTGCAGTGGACAGGCTGGTTTAGAGAGGTGGCCAGGACCTTAGAACAACAAGGAAAAATTGGGGGTTTCTTTGCTTCTCAGAACCAAATCCTTGGTGAAGGCATGTTTGCTGATGTGAAGGCTCAAGCTACTTATGACAAGCATACTTTATTGCTATGCCATCCTGCTGCACTGAATGCTTGGAAAAAGATTTTGGACCCAGGTCAAAAAATTGAGCCTTATACTAAGGTCAAACAAGGCTTAAAAGAGCCTTATACTGACTTTCTACAGAGGCTTACCACAGCTGTACATAGAGCAATATCAGATCCAGAAGTTAGGAAGCAATTAATACTTTCTCTGGCCTTTGATCATGCTAATCTGGAATGTAGAATAATGCTTATGTCTTTAAAGATCAGAGCCGCACCTATAGAAGAGCGGATTCAATATGCAATCAGTGCTGAATCTCTCCATTGCAACGAGGAGAATTGGGTAGGCCAAGCCATTGCTAATGTTAGGGTAAGGAACCAAGGCATCACTTGTATCAACTGTGGTAAACAAGGCCATATAAGACGGAATTGTATACAAGGTACTCTTGGAAATAATGCCCGATCTAGGTTTAATTTGAACAGAAGGCCATTACCTTCTGGATTATGCAGAAGGTATGGCAAGGGACAGCATTGAACCAATGAATGTAGATCTATCAGGGAAAAAGAAGACAACACTTTACCATCGGGAAATACCTTTCAGGGCTTCCCCCGAGGAACCCCCAAAAATTAGACTCCAAATTTGAGGACAGTAAGATCATATCCAGTCATAGTAGAAGACCAGCATTCTCAGGATGAATAGAGCATCCAATACCTGATCTAGAAGATCATACAGTGTTAGATAATAACATAAATTCAAAGGAAAAATCAGAAGTTTCATAAAGAATCACAAAACGAATATTTTGGCAGACTTCAATAAATAAACAAAGACCAAAATTAAAAATATGGATAGATAATATTTATATCCAGGGCTTAGTCGACATGGGGGCTGATGTTTCGATCATAACCCCACAATCATGGCATCCAAGATGGCCTTTATGGGCAGTAGATATCCAATTTCTGGGTATTGGAACAATATCTCAGGTGAAACAGAGGGTGAGATGGCTTGAATGCATAGGACCAGAAGGTCAGAAAGGATGTTTGACGCCATATATGGCTGACATGGCAGTGAATCTGTGGGGTCATGAACTTCTAATGCAATGGAATACCCAGATTAAAATCCCTCCCAGTTCTGATATCAACTAGAGAATCAATTATGTTTCCAAAAATGATGCTTTAAGATACTATGAAGAAAATTCACCAGCCATTCAGGTTGTACAAACGAATTGCCCAATAATCACAGAACCTAAAAGGACACTCACATCACTGCCTTTGAAATGGTTAACAGAAAAGCCTATTTGGGTTCAACAATGGCCTTTGATGAGAGTAAAACTTCAGGCTTTGAAACAGTTGGTGCAGGAGCAGTTACAAGCTCAGCATATCGAAGAACCAACCAGTCCATGGAATTCTCCTGTTTTTGTTGTCAAGAAAAAATCTGGAAAATGGAGGATGGTGATGGATCTAAGAGCGATTAATAAAGTGATTCAACCTATGGGCTCTTTACAATCTGGTATTCCCCTGCCTTCTCTCTTACCTAAGGGATGGCCTATTACGGTTATTGATTTGAAGGATTTTTTTTTTTTTTTACCATACCTTTACAGGAACAGGACATAGAGAAATTTGCTTTCACAGTGCCTACTCTTAATAATTCAGGACCAGTTAAGATGTACCAATGGAGACTTCTTCCCCAAGAAATGTTGAATAGTCCCACTTTATACCAATATTTTGTACAACAACCACTAGAAATACTGCGCAAGCGCTTCCCACAATCTATCATTTACCATTATATGGATGATATTTTGTTGGCAGACCCAAACCCAAAATCATTAGAGACATTGTTTGAAGAATTAAAGAAAATATTGCCTGATTGGGGACTACAAATTACTCCAGAAAAAGTAGAGAGGGGAGATTCTATCAATTATTTATGATATAAAATAGGTTTACAAAAAATTAGACCACAAAAGGTAAAATTAAATAGAGATAAGTTGAAGTCTCCTAACAATTTTCAAAAGTTACTAGGAGATATTGCTCATATACAGCCCATGATTGGTATAAAAAACTATGAGCTAGTTAATTTGTTCAAGACTTTGGATGGTGAAAAGGATTTAAATAGTACAAGAGAATTATCTGATGAGGCCGAGAAAGAATTAGAGTTGGTAGAAAAGAAACTTCAAGAATCACATGTAGATCATGTGGATCCAGATCTAGATTGCATACTTGTTATTTTACCTTCTAGACAATCTCTAACAGGAATCTTAATGCAAAGAGAAAGCATTATATTACAATGGATATTTCTGCCGCATAGGCCAAGCAAGAAGATGAAGATATATGTCAAAAAATTATCTGATCTGATTTTTAAAGGTAAATTAAGAATTTGCAAATTGACTAGAAAGGACCCTGCAGAAATTGTTGTGCCTTTGACTAATGAAGAAATTGATCAATTATGGGCAGACAGTGAACCTTGGCAAAAGGCTTGTAGTGACTTTTTAGGAGAGATTAATAATAAATATCCTCGAAACAAGAGAATTCAATTCATAAAGGAAACTAATTGGATCTTTCCTCATGTGGTACAGTATAAACCCATTTCTGGAGCCCCTACATTTTATACTGATGCAAACAATTTAGGAAAGACTGACTACAAGTCTGAAAACTTAATTAAGGTGGCTCAGAGACCTTATAACTCTGTTCAGAAGTCAGAACTATATGCAATTATTATGGTGTTGTTGGATTTCACAGAGCCTCTCAATGTAATTACTGACTCTCAATATGCAGAAAGAGTTATTTTACATATTGAAACTGCTGACTTCATCCCTGATGATACAGACTTGACCTTACTGTTCATACAACTACAAGATATCATCAGAGGTAGGTTACATCCTATGTACATAACACATATCAGGGTGCACACGGGTCTCCCAGGCCCTATAAGGCAGGGTAATGATGAAATAGATCGATTGCTGATAGGAAACATGCTAGAGGCCACAGAATTTCATGAGAAATATCATGTTAACAGCAAAGGACTAAAGAAGTGTTTTTCCATCACTTGGCATCAAGCAAATGAAATAGTAAGGAATTGTAACACTTGCTCTTTCTATAACCAACGGCCTTTACCTGCAGGAAGTAATCCTAAGGGTACACAGAGAAATAAGATCTGGCAAATGGATGTGTTTCACTTCCCAGAATTCGGAAAGATGAAACATGTACATCATACTATCGATACTTACTCTGGAATGCAATGGGCAACTGCCCTGAGTTCTGAAAATGCTGATGCTGTACTTATTCACCTTTTGGAAGCCATGGCCCTAATGGCAATTCCCACTCAGATTAAGACTGACAATGCTCCAGCTTATGTTTCCCGAAAAATGAAGCTGATATTTGGATACTATAATATAAAGCATATTACGGGGATACCACACAATCCTACAGGACAGGCAGTTGTGGAGAGATCTCACCACACGTTGAAAGAGATGCTTTATAAACAGAAGAAAGAAATGAGAAAAACCAGGGAGAGGTTGCACAGTGCCTTATTGACTTTAAATTTTCTTAATGCTGATGAAAAGGGAACATCGGCTGCTGAGAGACATTGGGTAGTAAAGAAATCCTCCGAGATAAATCAACTGATCTACTTCAAAGATGTGTTGACTTCAGAGTGGAAGCTGGGATATGTGATTCAATGGGTTGGGGTTTTGCTTTTGTCTCAACAGGGAAAGAAAAGATATGGGTACCAACAAAACTAATAAAAGTCTACTTTGTAAAGGAGTCCCTTCCTGAGAAGGAGAAGTAATTGCTCATCCCTGATATGACAAATGGATATAGGGTAAGGAAAACACATTTAACAAACCTGGGGCAGGGTCTCAATTTTGTCTTTACAGGAAAATGGATACAACTGTTTTTAAGACATTGACTAGACATTGAATAATTATTCACCTGCAATTGAGGAGAGATCGATGATGAAGGAATGTAAATGACAGACTATGAAACCAACTGATACACATATGCACTACTGGGTAATCTCTCAATTCTTACTGCTTTGAATCTTGTATCTACACCTCAGAGGAAAAAGAAAAAGAAAAAAAATGTGGTTCTGATTTGACTATTAATAGGGCTGGATTTGGATTGGGAGCAAGTGGCTTTTTCCCTCTCTAAACCCAAGCAAGCATATTAGTAAAGAAAATGTGAAGAAATCTGTCTGGTATCAGAAAAGCAACCTGGTGTGAGACAGAAGACAGAATGTTTAGGGACCAATATTATTGTGAGTTCATCTTAAACCTTGTTTTTCTCTGTATCTGTACCTTTCAAACATCCTGTCTGCATACAATCTCCTGAAGTCATAGAAGATATGAATATCTTCTTTGAGTATCAACAATGCTTATGTTTTCCATTGTAAATAACATTTCCTCCTAACAGCTATCTACAAAGAATCTGGAACCGAGTGGGGCCCCCACTGCAACAACTCCTACTAGTGAAACAAGAATAAAAGGGAGAGTATGAGAGAGAGTAAGAGACAGGTAGACAGACAGACAGAGGCAAAAATAGAAAAATCAAGAATCTGGTGCGCACCATCAATGATTGTTTTCAGAAAATAGATCATTCAAACATGGCTGCAAGATAGCTCTCTATGATTATCCTTCAGATCACACTTCTAATTAGAATTCTAGATGGAGTTAACCACTATTCTTAGAATGGTTATAGATGTATATAGTCAGTCTATTAAGATCTAACCATTGTTTTAGCTTTTACAGGATCCCAAAGAGATGCCAGCGCCCTTAAGTCATCAGGAAGCAACCTTATGAAAGACTATGCCCCCTTTCCCAATAAGTTTTGTGCTCTGAGGGTTGTGGGTAATTATTATTCTAATAGAATACTTATAAATTAAAATTGGGTGAAGGACAGAACTATAACATAGTATCAAAGATCTCTCTTGAAGAAGAGAAAAGGGATAGATAGGATAGATAAAGGTAGATTGTTCTACCTACCTATAACACAATTCTAGCTGAATATATGGGCTAAGCTAAAGACAATTTGCACTGGCATAGATATTTGTATATTGATACAAATGTGAACTCATTTTATATGTTTAATTGTGATCATTTGTACATTGGTACAAAGTTTAATCTGAAATTGCTTTATATAACCAAAGCAACTTGTACTTCAATATAAATCCGAATCTGTAACTATTATTTAAAATTGAATCTGTAATTGCTATATTTTAAATATGCTTCTATCTCTGTTTAAAATATTTGCACATCATTGTCATGTACACTATGCAATTATTACCTTCATTTAACTATACTAGATATAATGTATGATTGCACTAGTTATGATATATGCACAAGATGTTTTATATACCTCTGTTTAGATGATATATATGTATATACATGTCTAAAATGCTGTGGCCACTTTACATGGTAATATACCCCTGACTAATGTTTGATAGTCATACTAAAAGTCATTGTTCAGAGATTATACACCCCTTATATAGGTATTCTATATGTATTATATAGTACAGGGTTTATTCCTTAAGATGATAAAAAAGCAGTCAACATTACTTAAGGTACCATATCCCAGTCATCTCAGATACAGGTTAGAATATCATAGATATACAGGAATCTTCAACCATTTCATAGACCCAGAGAATATGGCATTTAACATTTGAAATTTGGCCACGAGAGACACAACGACTCCTGGTGTCACTGCTCCTTTCCTGAGATGGTGCTGAGCATTGAGGATACTCCTTTGGAGTTTGTCCTTTTGGCAGAGAATGGCCAGTTGGGTAAGGAACTGTCCTTACCTTGATTGCTGACAGTACACATATGATATCCAAGCTGGATGAACAAGTTGATGGATGTAGACTGACGAAACCTGCCTGGACAGGATAAGATAGTCCCTCCAAAATTGCCCTGCTTGTGAAAAGATTTGTCAGATACCATAGGCCTGTAGCCAATATGATAGATACTCCAATGGCACATAAAACCAGAGGTGATTGTCCAGGTAGCTGTGTTGCTGTCCTTTCCCAAATTTTGGAAGCCACTACTTCCATGTACTTCTGACTTTCCGGTAATACATATTCCTCCTCAGGTCTTGAAGGAATTGAAGAATAGGTATTTAAGATTATTTCCCTATTATCCCTTAGAAAGGAATATTTGGGTGTTGAATTTTTACTTTCCCAGATGAACATTTTGAAGTAATTTATATACCCTACCATCTACAAAGATTCTAGAAATATATAATGTATTTTATATATGTTAAGTTTTGGTTGTTATTTGTACTTTATCCTCTCCTAGATACTACCTCATAATAATTCCTATTGTATATAGTATTAGTTTAGAACCTTCTTCGTTAGACAAAAGGGGGAGATGTGGTGGGATTCCGGTGTCAGCTGATAAGATCCGAGGATGCTTACCCAGGGTCCTGGGCCCCTGAAGGGGGCATGGACAACCCCATTGATAAGGGGCTGCTGGGACCCCGAAAAGCCTGTTTGCCTGGTTCCTGGCTGCTGGAGAGACCAGTTTGGAATCCACTGTCCATCGTTCCAGACTCTAGTCCCTCTTCAGGCTCCACTATAAGCTGTTACCTGTATTGTGAGTGTTGGTTTATATTTTAATAAATATTAATCTTGGACTGGTGCCTTCTAAGTAAAACTCCGCCTATACACACAAACATTTAAATTGTTTTAAGATGACAAAAAGTGGGGGCTGAAGAGATAGCTCAGTGATTTAGAGAATTTGTTACTCTTGCAAAGGACTGAAGTACTTTTCCCAACTTACGCTCACCCCTGTAATAGGTACAGGCCCTAGAGATGTCTAAAGGCCTGGGGATGAGCCTAGCCTCAACTAGTTTAAACTGGCTATAACTGGGGCCCTAAAGGATATCCTCATGGCATTTCCTCATAGCCATGAGGGCTCCTTGAGTGGGCACTTCATCATTAACCAGCCTAGAGTCTGCTTGGGGGCCTTGACAAAAGAGGCAGTGTCCTAATTTGAGACGACCTGGACAAGGGAAAGATGATCATGGCACAACTACAGATGCCATCAAAGCACAGCCCTTCTCCTGACTGGATGGAGGGTATATAAGGCTTGCCCCTCCTCAATACATTGAACTTCTTTGTTTCGGCTAGTTTCCAGAGTCTTAGTCTTGATTCAGCACCTTCTTGCCCTCTCCCCCAAAGGGAACTAGCAGAGCCCACAAATGTCAACACACCCCTAACCTAAGGTGTTCAATTACTTTTGCTGCCTCCACACATGCCAGGTATGAAACATGGTAAACAAACATACATGTAAGCAAAACATTTTCTTATATAAAGTAACTTTTTAAAAATAATTAATGATAGTAGGAAAAGATAGCAAGGCATTAGGATTTTCAAGCCACAAGGGAATGAGAGTAAGTGGAAGGCTATGGGCATATGGATTGGCACGGAGAGTAAATAGCACTACAACCACTGAACACTCTCTTTAGGTTTACTATCCACATAAAACTCAAAATGAGAGAGCAAAGCTTCTGCCTTCTGCCTTATCTTTTCCTGAAGTAGAATCCATTATCCATTTTCTGATTCAGTTGCTTAATCATTATCTTTATCCCTTTGAATTTCATTTACTCTTCTATTTTCTTTCTATTTCATCTTTCTCCATTGCCATCTTTATTTTTCCTTCAACCTTTTACACATTCCCAAAGTGACACTATATATTATTCTGTCTGAACAATCATATGGTAACGCTGGCTTCATAAAATGATACGTAATAATTTAAGGATAAACTACAGGGGACTTTTAGAGTCTGAGATGGAAATAGGAAAGTAAAGTTGATCATTTACTAGGACTGGCACAACAATCCTACTTAATTCACTGAAAACAAATAGAATTGCCAGCATACAAATCCAATGGCTCTGCTATTGTCAAATATATTAAAAATATAATTTTAAATATTCATATATGTATATTATTTATGTGCATGTGTGTTTATGTGAATGTGTCAAATAGCATTTATATAGAGTGAAAAAAATCATGTATTCTATAACAACAGAAAATTTCCCTCTTTTTAAAAATATGTGTGTATGTACATGAAAATGGAGTACCACAGAAACTATAATAATCTAATAGCCCTAGAGATGAGGTTACAAGTGATTTTGAGCTGCCCAGCATTGATACTGTGATCAAATTTAGGTTCTCTACCAAAGAAACATTTGCTCTTAAGTGCTAAGCTACGTCTCCAGCCATGAACATATTCTTCTAACCTACATGGTGATGACCTAGAAAGTATTTCATGTTCACAGTCATATCATTTCTGAGAAAATGAAGAACCCAATGAGAAAAGTCAGTTGACCATAAAGAGCTAAAAAATTGAGGACTCAAATTTGCTTTTACAATGTTCATATAAGACTTTTATCAGGAGGCAGGAGACTTTCATTGATTATGATTAAAAAGAAGAACTTACCAAGGCATTTTTCTTACAGGAGTTGTCTATCAGATATAAAGCACAGCCCTCCAAGACAGTCTAGTAACTAGCATCCTCGTAAGAAAATAATAGGTCCTGAAATTATATACATCAGTATAATTACTTTTACAACTAATTGCCTAGTTATGTCAAGAAAACAATTTTCATGCAGCAATCCACTGCCTTTGGATCATACAATCTTTCTACCTTATCTTCTACAGTGATTCTGAGCTTTGAGAGGAGGTAATCTGCTATAGATGTCCCATTTAGAGGTGAATATCCATGTTCTCTTATTTTTGGTTCCTTGACCAGTTGTAGATCTATGTAGGTCTACAGCTACAGCAAACAGAAGCTACTCTGATGAGGGTTGAAAGATGAATACATTTCGGTATATAAAGATAAATTATTGATCTACTTTAATGCTATATCAACTTAGCAGAATAACAAAAGTAGATTCTCCATTGGGGACTGTCCAACAACAAGTTATTGGCTTGAAAATGTCCCCAGAGATGAGTTTCATCTTATGTTGTAGGACTTAAATCCACTCAGAAAGTGGTTGGTAACTTCAATGATATTTCTGCTGTTCTTGCACCAGTGGGGATGTCTACCCCAATAAACTTTCACTTGTGTCGTTGTATAAAGTAGTCAGCATGGATCATAAGTTTTTCATTAGTTAATTTTGATGCTTGAAAATGTTAAACATGTAGATTATGTGTTCTGATTATAGTCCTGTGATCTGCTAATTTCTTTCTGCCCATACCAATGTCCTCTGCCCTTCCTGAATAGTCCCTTTGTAGGTTTATGTTAGATTTTGTTTTATGACCCAACTTAGTTTAATCATGGACATTGTTGTATCACCAATGGATTGGAGGTTCCCATTAGATCCTTATGAGGCATTGGTTTGTACTCAACTAAAACCAATTACTTTTTCACACCCAGAATCTCTTCATAAACTTTAAGTTTTAAAAGGAAGAATTGTGCTAGCTTGAGATATATTTTAATAAGCTGATATAGTCATTGAAGGCTACAGAGAGAACTTTTCATTTGAAATTTGTTAGGGAAATTATCAATTACAGTGCAGAAATTCTGCACTCAAATTATTAAAAGAATTTGTAAAAGAATTACAAATTCTTTTAATAATTTGAGTGCAGAAAACAACTGACATTTCAAAGTATTATGTGTAGTCTATGTGTCCATGGACCCACAGTTTTGTCATGTGTACTTTTTACAGTTCATAATCTGCTTTAACCAAGCCACAAGTGAAAACACATGCCGACCAATTTGATAATGGCCTAATGGAAATTTTGTTGGGAATTTTCTCTATCATTTCCCACAGAGATCAAATCATCCTCAGACTTTTTTTTTTTATATAACTGTCTTTTATTTCATCCCTTAATGTTTGACTGTGCTTTTCTTGTTATTTAATTAGTCCTGGAGAGGGCCTTATTTACTGCTGCCACCTGAGGAGAAAAGTATGATGAGGTAGGCTTTTGCAGTCATTCTTGGCTCAGAATCTACCTTTCTACATTAGGAACATATGTGCACTGTTTGCTGCTCAAGATCATACCCATCTGCTCAGATTGTGAGAAATCTGCAGGGAAGCTGGTTGCTTCCTTGCCTTGGGGTTTAAGTGTCATAAACTGATACGTGTATATGAATAAGCTGCAGGACCTTTGACAACACCTCCTTTGTCTGATCCAAAGAGGTGCCCAAGTTCCTCTTTGCTTGCTGATCCCTGACATTTGTCAAAATGGATTGGGAAGTATATCAAACTAAGAGTTTTTTGCTATGGAAAAGATAAGGCTATAATGCTTTTGACATTTATTTAAATCCTAAATCTGATCTTATGTAAAGACAAAACCTGATGTATAAAAGTTGAATCCAAAACAAAGAGCCACTATGAACATTGCCATACTAAAATGGCATTTATTATGCATGTATAGAGATATGTTTCCACTTTCATAGAAAACTGCAATAAGAAATTGATGGAAAGCCAACAGTGATCCATTGATCTTTTCAAAAACAAGTGGAATATTTACCCTTACTCTAGGAAGTGAAAAAATAATGACAATAAAATGGTATATTTTCACATTTTCAATGAACAACCAAATATGCAAAGGCATTTAACTGGAATTCAATATGAATGAGATATTGTGCTAGATAGGGTTCATGTTAACAGTTGTTGGCCAAAAGGTGTTGCTATCCTTATTTGCCTCACATTTCATTGAACATACTAGAGAATGACACACTGCCTCTATGATTCCAAACATCCACTTGCCAACTCTTTCAACACCTGCCTTTCTACTATGAGCTAAAGAGTGTGCAAGTATCTTTCTTCACTTACTGAAAACCTCTTTTGAGTTAATTCTGCTATTTATGTTCATAACATTCTCATTCAGAACTCATTACATTACAATGCCCATGTCTCAGTTGCTATATCTGTACTGATATTTTTTTCCTGCAGAGTAGCTAGCAGAAACCTAAGTCAGGCATTTCTGTCAAAGATATAGGCAAATTAAGATCTAATTCAGGAAGGTAACAAGATGCAAAAGTACTCTAATGTCTTAAAATCTCTTTCATGAATATACAATTGTCCTATGGAGTCTACATTATGACTAAACACCATGATGTTTAGATGTATTTGGGTACTGTGGAGAAACAAATATCTGAATTTGGCATTAATGTTAACCACATTAAGATTTTGATATTTTTATATAATTCAATTCCATCTTGGGGAGTGTCTCTAGGTATTATAGAACAAATAACCAATTCAAGTAAAAAAGGCATCTCCTACATTGCTTTTTTTATTATGATATTTTGAAATGTGTTTGGATAATTGCTGTTGAACATAATAAAAGACATAGAATTGTGGTGTTGACAAAAATCAGTCTCTCACTTCCAACCCCATATATGCATGAAACTCTTTCCTCCTACCCCATACACAGATCAAAATCACTTTTGTAATCCAACTCTGAAGGGATTGAAGTCTAAACAAAAGTCTCAATCACTGAGAGCACAGAATAATGGACCAAAGAAGAAGAATTATGATGGTATTACCAATAAAACACAGACGTAGACTTGGAAAGGAAGAAAGAAATAAAATCCTAAATGTGAGGAACTGGGTAAATGCTGCTAGCAATTAAGTAGGCAGAGATTTCATGAGAAAAAAAAATAAAACAGTTACATGAAAGAAAAAGAGTAAATGATATTTGCGCTTCTTAAATTCAAAGTAATGTGAAATATTCTCATAGACCAAAACTTTGACAGATTCAGTGAGCAGAAGTGAACTGGGGCTCTTTGGGTGCTGCTGTTTTCTGAAAGAGGTAAAAGTGCTCTCCTGAGGGCAGGGTCAGCTGTGTCTTCAAGATCAAACCTCAGTGGGAATTCACTTTTCTCCACATTTGCCAGGGGACAGTTCTTCTAAGGGGGAAGTTTTAAAGAGTATTGCTCTTAAAGCTTGTATGTTTAAGTTCCATGAGTAATTAAGAACATATTTCTGCTTGCAGCAGAAACTTCTTGCTTCCCTGCTAGTAGTCACTGCAAAGACAACTACAGATGTGAGTGTTGCCATTGTTTACACAGATAAAACAGATACTGTCAGAGCCAGGGAGAATAATTTTCAAATCCAAACATAGGGTCCCAGTTGATAAAAAGATGCCTCACATGCAATCATTGAATTTGTAGAGTTCAATTACAAGGCAAAACAAAAGTGTTATGAAGTGTGAAACAGATATCCTGTGGAATCCAGGATATCTGTTCCTCTAAACCTTTAGTGTCTGCTTTCTTTACATCTAGTAAATAAGAACTGACTTAGTTAACTAAAAATAATCATCTTATTCTGGTAACTGGATATATAAATATAGATTTTAGAAGAGACAGGCATAGTGGAGGAAGCAAGTTCTTACAGGACTAGTATATTGGATTTCAAAATGCCAAGCTGTGTTGGATCAACCCAACACAGACTGGAGGAGGAAGGTCACAATAGTGTCACACATTTAAATATTCTCTGTGACCTTCCTAGTTGAGAATCCCATATATCATGAACTCTGTTGCAGTTTATAGCACAAGATGAACTGCACAAATTGTTCTTCATTTTCTTTTCATTTTGGAATCCTTGGAATTGGCATTAACTATTGATTATGCAACTTAAACAGGGAAAAAATCATTTTTCACAGTTTTGGAGCTTATGAGTCCACATTCAATGATTTGGTTTTTTTCTGATACTTCTATCCATGGCATGCAGACAGCCACATCCTCACCGTGTCCTCACCTACTTTGTCTCTCAGCACATTTCTCTGGTGTCTCTGTAACTTTGTATAAGAACATATATCTTATTGGAATAGACACACAATCCTGTTATTTCATTTACCCTTGGTTATTTCTTCATAGGTCTTTTATCATAAAATACATTATACTCATATCTAAGGCTTCATAATATAGATGGAGGCTCAATTCAGCTCAAGATGTAGAGCTCTAGATGGAGTCAAATGAGGTTGTCATCAACTCATCATTTGGATCAGGACAAATTGCAGTGGCCTAGTACCACTTGTCACAGTCCAAGTGGGTAGAGTGAAGTTATAGGGAGGCTGAGACTGTTGTGTGCTTAGCTTATAATGAGTAAAGAGTAAAGAAATCCTTCTCTTAGGGCTTCCTGAGATAAGAATGGAAGAAAGGCCATTTTCTCAGTAAAATGGAGAAAGCTGGTCTGTCAAGAGCTTTGGAGGTCTTGGCAGAGGAAAAGAGTTACACTTAGCAGAGAGGGCCTGGGGATGAGTGTCCAATTACAGATAGAATGAGAGCAGCATCCATGTAGGAGGAGTGACCATGTCCAACATGGAATTATAGATGTTAATTTTGAGAAGATGGTATATGTAGGTGGAAGGGGTATCTTGCATATTAGATCCCAGGCAAGGTGAGAACGTCATTGCAGTCGTCCTCTGACCCTGTTATCAGGGCATGTGGGACAGAAAGTAGCAGTGACATGAAAAAGGTTAATTTAGAGAAAATGTTTAAACCAATAAAAAATGTTAAGAACAGTAGAAGCCTGTTTATCATTGTCAGTGAAGGTAATTACAAATATGGGAAAGAAGAAAACTAGAGGGAACTATGTAATGTTTGATTAATACCTAAAATCTCTATGTACATTTGTATACCAAGAAATATAAATAAAGTTATATAAGTGTAAAAGTCTGTTTCTATTGCTGTGATGAGACACTATCATGATGGCCAGTCATATAAAAAAGTAAAACTTAATTGAGGTGACTTGCTGACAGTTCCAAGATTTAGTCCATTGTCAAGCATGTAAACAGACATGATCCTGGACCTGAGAGTCCTTACATCATATTCCAAAGACAACAGGAAGTAAATGCAAACACTAGGTCCTATCTTGAGCATATATGAGACCTCGAAGTCTGCCTCCACAGGCTTCCTTTGACAAGTCCATACATACTACAAAAAAGTCACACCTCTTATTAATGTCACTCCTGTTGGGTTATTTTTTTTTCAAACCACTACAATATATGTATAAATGTATAAGCCTACTTATATCTCTATCTTTGGCTACCAAGAAAGCCTTACCATTGTGATACAACTAAATATTGCTAAGTAACTGGCATTATTCTCTCAAAGACTCCAAGTTCATTGGAAAAATGTGGATTCCAGAACTAGAGCAGCACAGTAAATGGTGAAGTTGAGTTTTCAGTTATGCAAGAAAGATAAATATCAAATAGTGAAAATTTGCCTTTAGCTTAAAAGATCAATAATTTACATATGTTTCCCGAGTAGATTGCCAACCAAACAGTAATTGTAAAGGATTTCAACTCTCCAAATAAAACAGAAAAATCAGAGTATATGCACAGAGAAACGAAAATATTTGAATTATATAATTTAAAAGCTTGATGAAAAATATTATTCTTAAACACACTCAAATTACTGCACCAGGAAAAATGGGACCATGAGTAGTTTATAGTTAAAGAAGCAGAACATGCATCACCTTCATCAAGTGACCAATGTGAGTATCACCAATAATGAGACCAATTAATGCCCTGTCCCACCTGATAGAATGTATTCTTCTGGAGAGCATCCTACCCAAGATGTGTAAGTTAAAAATACTTTCAGAATACTACAGTAAAAGAAAGTGGAAGACATTTTAAAATCTAGTCCGACTAAATGTGTCACAAGATGAATGTGTTACAAGGAAATGTAATCAAAGATGGAGGAATTGCCTCATACTGGAGAAGCACAATAAAACCAATGTGAGAAGCAGCAGATTCTCAAATTGACCCTGACAGTTAATGTTAGTGTTGCTGCAGTACCAGCTTGTAACAGCTTCCTCATTGTGATGACTGCATAATGGCCCTAAAGAATAATGTTTTCCCTGAAAGAGAAACATACTAACATATAAAGCGCACAGGCTGGTAATTTTAAATGGTCCAGGAGGACAATGTGTCATACTTGTAGAATTTTTTTCAAGTATGTGATTTTTTTAAAAAGTAAATGATAGATTGTAGTTACAGAAATCTGAGAAGCATAGAGCAAGGCTAAATAGGAATTCCCTGAGAAGACAAGAGAAGACATTCAGAGGAGAGAGAATACTGATCATCATGACTCCAGTGCTTTCATCGTGGTTGAAGAGCACACATATTAGTCAAGATTCATCAAACTGTACACTTAAAATTTATGCATCCTGCTCTATTGCACTCTGATGAAGTAACTAGCATACAACAATGTAGGCAATGAGTTCAGGCTATTCATTCTAAATGCTTGTTTTGGAAATAAAGAAGGGAAATGAGGCTTAGCAAGAGCAAGATCAAAGAAAAGAGTTTTCCTCTCACGTTTTTTACCTTTTGTGGTCTCTAGATTTGCCTAGGGATATGTACCTATAGAATAGTAATTATCTAAATGTGCTGAAATAGATGCATTCCAGGGAAAGAGGCTCAAATTAGAAGAGATAAAAAGATCCAAAGAAAAAAAATCTGGTCTGCTACCGTAACAGACCAGAGGGGCTGGTCAGAGGGGCTCCTCATTCCCACTATACAAGAGTGACTTCAATATGAGAGCAGACCTAGGGAGGTGACGTTTCCTTCACTGGGTATTCTTAGTTTTGTTTAGAAATAGGACTTGTGGCCATCTTTTTAGTACTTAAGATTTACTATGACTAAGGGGGTTTTGGAAGTGGTGTAAGCCTGAAATTAAAATACAAAGATCAAGATAAAGATTAAATTTCAATCTTCTGGTTATGCATTAGGAATATATTGGTTTTGCCCACTTATCCAGACTTCAGTTAGAATTTTTTTCCTTGAGTCTATTCTCAGTCCAATTATGCATCCTCAATAATATTAATTCCTTCAATCTACTATGCAGAAAGCAATGCACATGAATAAAAGGATTTAAAAGAAAATAAAGCAATATTCCAGAAGGAAATATGTAGTATCTTATTCTACTTAATAGCCTTCCTGTTGTTATGAGATTTAGGTCTTAGATGCACTTACAATGACATAGATTTCTTCTTGACCAAAGAGCATGAGTAGGTTTATAAGGTATGGAAGTGACGTATGAAGGTATAAAAGAAGGAACTTTGTTAGTAATTTATACTGTCTTATATATTATACTTCCAAAACATATTTAAGAACAAATTACTATAATATTATTATTGTATAGATTTTTATTAATGATTTTACTAGTTAAGATTCACAGCTAGAACTATTTCTTTTTTCTTTCTTTTTTTTTTATTTCATGGCAATACTTATCACAATCCATGTATTGTTAACAGAGAAAGATAATTCCAATTTTTTATGATGTTTTTCCAAATATTTTACAATAAATCCATCTTTCTTGGAATGTTTTATATAAGAACAAAACTTCATAGCCCCATGTTTCTTAGTCTGTTGAATGGAAGAAGACTCAGTTTCTGGAAGGATAGGCTGTAACCACATTCAGATCATTTTCCTGTAGATTTGGCTCTTCTTTGGTCTTACAGGCTCAGTAACTCATGCATTCCTGGATAAAGCCTTGAAAAAAAGGGGAATTAAAGGTTACATATACCCCAAATTGTTGTGATAAACACTAGATACAAAAAGGCACCTAAGCAAGCCTTTTTTTATGCACACGCGTGCGTGCACCCACCCACCCACACACACACACACACACACACATGGTAGGCTTACCCAGTTCCCAAAGGGACTTAGTAGAAAAGTTGTCCTGAGTAGACACTCACAATTTAGGGCTTTCTTCCTGTGTGAATAATCTAATGGTTAATTAATTAGGCTCTCTGAGGAAAATTTTTTCCTCAAAGAATACAGTCATATGGTTTCTTACTTAGGCACATTGCCTACATTCTGGAAACCTTTCTCTGAAGTCAAACATACAGAATCTGTCTCCAATTTGTACGATCTATAATTTGTAAGAAAGGAGAGAGTGTCACATTATCCTTCCAGGTTAAGCTCTTTATTTCATGAGTTCTTTCATGAATGCCAAGGTTCACTGACAGGGCTACTCATCTGTATGACAGGACTACTGACGGTTCTGGTACATGGCTTGACTAAAGCATTTTCCATGTCCCAGGCACCTATAGGCTTTCTCTCTTAGGTATATTCTATATGGTGACAGAAAATGTGGGCACCTACAAAAGACACTATATGCACACACACTTCTGTCTTAAACTTTTAAAATACATTTATTTACTTAGTGTAAAAATGTGCATGTGGAGGTCAGAGGACAACTTTCAGGAGTCTGATGTATCTTTTCACCATGTTGGTGTGGTCCAGGGACCAAACACAGATTTCCAGGCTTCCTTTCCAAAATAAATTATGACAGAATCTTCCATACTTTAGCAGTGTATTCTTCAAGAGAAAAATAAACTAGAGAGCATATTTAATTTCATTATTGTTGTGAGAATAATAAGAGGAAAAGGCTATCTTCCTGATAGGTATTTGAATAGACTGTGCAATGATATTATTAGAAAATGTGTCTTTAAACTAAATGAGGAATAACTTAAGCATGGAGAATCGAATTATTCTCTTTTGACCAAATTTACCTCAAGGTGAAAGTTATAAGGTTATTTTATAATGTTATCAGTGACTATTTTCATTCTGCTTCGTTTGATATTAGGTAGTTACTATGTACATGTAGAACCAGCTTAGAAAACAAATTCTGAAAATATACGGAACTGAGGAAAACAATTTGGAGAAGTTTTTGTTCTTTATTTTATTTTGGTTTTTATTTTTATTTTTCTCTTTCAATAGCATTCAAGCCAGAATCTTTGAGAGATATCTGTCCTACAAACCTTAAGCCACATGTGCCCCACAGAATATTTCATGCTTCTTTCTGTTAAGTCACATTATAGAGTCTGAAAACTTTTTTTGAATTGTGATATAACAGTTGACCTGAAAACTTTAGTTTTTTAACAGACATCCCAACAGTCACAGATGGACCCATGCAAGTAGGAGGAATTCCTAAAACCAGTTGTCTATAAGTAAGTGACAGATTCTTCTTGACTAATTTCTCTTAAAATGATATTCTGTGGTTATGTAAGTTTTATGCATCCATTTGAAAAATTTACCTCAAAAATCTATTATTGAACAAACCACGAGTCTTAATTCTACAGTGGATTCCCAAGAAACTTTATGGTAAGATGTTTCAGAGGGACCATTTATCATAATGGAGAGCGTGATTTGGTTCTGGTGAGAGATTCCATTCTCAACATAGATACTCAGAGCTCTGAAATCTTGTTATTCATTAGTTCTATAGAGTGGTTAGGAACTGTACAGAGATGCTATGAGGAACCCGTGACCCCACGCATGCAAAATGAATAGTGTGGTGATGTTACCCAAGGATACCACTTCATTGTTTGTTTATATTATGTACATTCATTTTGTTGTCACCTTGTACCTATCGCTGTGCCTTCAGTACATAACAAATAAAGACAAAGCCAATAATTTATAAATAGCTATTGTTAATTAAAATAAGGGGTTTTGTATTGAAAGCATTTAGTAGGTTAACTCATAAATAAAATAGAACTGTTTTACTTGGTAAACACACACACACATGTCATACACACACATACTTATGCATACACCTACGCATCACACACACACACACACACACACACACACAACCTGATTGAACAAAATGTTCCAAATTAATAGCTAGTTGTTGTTCCAATATTTTCAGTGCAACTCCAGTCTTAGTTAAATGAGTAAAAATCTGATAGAATATATCCCTTGTTTGATTTTTATTAGTTCTTATTTCTTGGGGAGAGAAGGGTAGACATGAAGTCACATGTAGAGCTGAAGGTGGAACATAGAGAACTCAAATATTTTTTTCTTTTACATATTACTACACTAAGACATGGAGAGACAAAGTAACTTGCACATGATCATGACAGCAAAATCAAAATTAAAAGTCAGGCTAGAGAAATCTCCATGTCCTGTTCTTTATTCTGCATCACACTGCATAAATCAAACCTAAGGTAAAATGATATACCTGTGTGATTTAAGCATGATTCTGTAGAGAAATTTTATAGAACAAAATACATCTTGTATCAATGAAATGCAAAATGAGAAAGAATCCATGCATGTTCTCACATAAAAATTTAAAGGGATTATTAACATTTAATACACACTTTCATGATTTATTCTAACATAAATATTAATGTGTTACAAAATTATCAGTGATAAATATATGTCGTTGTTTTAAGGTAGTGCTCTTGGAGAAAGAAAGTGACTATTCTTCAAAGTGGGATATGTTCTTTAGGGTTGCAAGAAACCATCTTCTGTGTAGTAGATGAGTACTAATACAAAGACCCACAACTGGACAATATGCAGAGGTTGGAGACCTTCAAACATTCAGTCCTTTATGGGATATTTTTGTCAAGTCCTTCAGGGCTTGTACAAAAAATGAGGCAGAAAGACTGTAAGAGCTGGTGGAATGGATGATACCAAGGAAACAGTGTCTTTTAGACACAACAGGATTGATGAATATACAATATCATAAGTGTAGAAGCATACACATACCTGCACATACCCAAGCCAGATGGGGTTGCAGTCCTGAGAAAGCAAAGTGGACATGGATCCCCACCCCAACCAAGAAGTCTTCTGCATTTGATACTCACTGACAATGGGGAAATCAGTTTTCTTCAGTAGAGTGAGTTTCAATGTATATACAAACCCACTCTTAAGGCCAGATTCCACGCTCAGTAGATGATCAACACAAAATGAACTCAGTGGTATGTTTTAAAATTTTTGGTCTCATGTCACATTGTTTGTGCATTTTTAAATAGGACTTTTGCCTATTTATTATGGTTTCTATAAGTGTTACATCTATTCTCTGAGGGGATAGATTTACCCCCACAGAAGTATTGGAACTCTGAGGGGAGAGGCTCCCTTAGTAGAAGTGTTACAGGTCTGAGAAGAGAGGTTTCTCTTATATTGGTGTTAGCGTTCTGAAGGGAAAGCTGCCCTGGCTTTCAGAGCCAAGGAATACCACAAAGTTACACTGCACAACAAACCTCACATAAGAGACTGACTGGGATGACCCAAGAGGCAAGAAGTAGCAGGGAACTGAGCAGAAGGCCAGCTTATATAGGCTTTCTTGTAAGAAAGAGATTTCCAGGGTGGAGATTAGTGAGTTTTCTAGTTCTGAGCTTTGGACCAACTCAGGGATTTGGGGACTTGGGAATCTTTTCTGCCCAAGTATCAGTGGGTTTTTGTACTCAGGGATTGCTGTGTTTCTGTAAGTTTTACCAAGTGGGCTCAGACTTTTAGTCCTATCAGCTTCTGATTTTTATTTTATGTTTTTATTAGTTTGGGTGTGTGTGTGTGTGTGTGTGTGTGTGTGTGTGTGTGTGTGTGTGTGTGTGTGTGTGTGCATGTGTTACTTGTTTTTAAATTTGCCTCTGTTTTCTTGAGAGGGGGAGAGGGAGAAAGAAAGGGGCAGAAGATCCTGGAGTTACATGGATGTGGATGTGATGAAGATTTTGGAGAAGAGAGAGGAAAAAAACTATGATCAGAAAATGTTTGAAAAAATATTTTCAATCAAAGAAAAGGAAACCTTCAGGTACATTCTTCTTCAATGGTATGGTGGTCCCCTCAGATCTCAGTAACCTGATAATTTTTAGGTGGGTTCTTAACTTAATAGTGTTTAAATATACAGCTCTGTTCACACTGTAATTCATACGATATAGTTACTATGGAACTTAGTTGCAATAAGTTATGTGAAGTGTCTAAACAATAAGAGAAGATAATAATTGCTACTCTTGCTGATATCACTGTGATCATTTTTATATATTGTCCAAGATATTTTCTCATACATATAATAGAGCAAGGCTATCCCAACTCTACCTTATATGCCATCTGACTGAGTGTTGACATATTTTATTGTAATTCACCACTGTGTGTTTTACTAAGGACATTGGCAATACTCACTTCAAAGTTTCAAAAGGAGACAGCTGATCTACATTCATACTTGCTTCATTGGAAACTTAATGCTGTTCAAAAGGTCACATAGCCTTCTCAACCTGCAAACCATACCTTACTTCATATGGAAATCAAGGTGAATGAAAAAAATTAAACTTCTAAGACATTTAAATGAAGCTAATATGGGCTGTACCTAGGTATTAGTAAGAATGTGATTTCATTTTCTTCCTTTCATGTAGCATCAGGATCTGTATCATAAAAATGAAATGAATCAAAAAGATTCCTTATGTATATTCCATCACCTTATATAGACAGCTCCCTATACACACTGAAAAACTAATGAAACCAAAGCCAGAAAGTGATTTTGTCAGTCAAATATTTGCAAATACAGTTCTTCTTCAATAGGTGCTGTTTTCCCCCTCTGTAGATCCTTATTGCCCAAATCTAAAAGAATGAATGAATGAGATTTATTTCTTTGCCAGAGACTAACAATGTGTATAAAATCCCTTGTCACCTTTAAGCAGACAATTGCTGGTTATTCATCGTCCACATGTCTGTTGTTGATTACCCTGGGGGCTGGTGCTAAAGAAAGTTCATTTTTCAATGTATTTGTTAGCAACAAACTCAGAATACTGAGCAAACAAGTCATTTTTTCAAGTACAATTGCCTTCTGATAAAGTACACTTCAAAAATACATTTTTTACAAATAACCCCAAATTATGACTAAAATTACACCAGAAAATATGTAGCTAGAGAATATGCATAATAAACTATTTTTAAATTTATCAACTAATACATATTAAACGCCATGATTCTCTGCTAAAATCTGGAATTAAAATTGATTCTTTGATAGCATTGATAGGCAAGTTAAAAAAAGAAAGTTGCGTTATGTGATTTGTTTAAGGATAGATCCAAATTCTAGAGGCACCACCAAAAAATACATGATTGTAAAACATTTTAGATTCTAAAATTAGGAATAATATTATTTTAACAAATTAGATGAAATAAAAGAGCTTCAAAATATATCTATAATAAGCTACTAAATTATTTGTCCCAGTAGACTTATAGAAACTTACATGCTTGTTCTCAAACTTCAATAATTTTCATCATTCCAAAACAGAAAAAAGTTTTAGAAAACTTATTTAAAATTTGGTAAAACATACTTCATTTGTCTGATAATCTCAAACCATTGTCTTCATTTTCTATTCAGTTTAAGGTTTTAAGTTTAGCTAGGAATAGTGATGCATGCCTTTAATGCTAATACTCTGAAGTAAAGGCAAGGAGACAGACCTCTGCAGTTGAAACCAATCTTGAGTTCATGCATCCTCTTGCCTCAGTTTCCTTAGATCTGGGATTGTATGTGTGTTGCTATGCCTTGCTAAACACTGTGTTAATACAAATGATTATACACAAAGACTCAGAGTCCAAATCTGAAAAAAAAAAAAAACCTTGCAATGTATGAGAACAGTGGAGAATGGATAATAGATATATCTCATGCCCAGAACCGAAGGAATGAGTAAGGGATTTTTCTGACTACCTGGTCTATTATGGTTCTCAATAGATTTGATAATATCCAGTGACATTAGTGAAGGAAGATTATTTTTAGTTTACTGACTCAGGCAGGCATGATTTTACAGACATATTTAGAAATAACATTTTACTACCGATGCAGGCTTCCCTTAGATCACTCCAGGAAACAAAATTATCTGTCATATCTTCTAAGCCTTAGAATTTTAGGGAATACCAAACCCCATATTGGTTCAATAGTAGCCAAATGAAGTTGTGATTCCATGTGACATATTACACAATAGGAGAAGAAGATTTTAGCTGTCATCATGACTCCTTGTCATTACTGACAATTTAATGAATGATACACCTGTCGAAAACGTTTGTCACAATGATCACATCTCTTTATACCCCTAGAAACAATAGGACGAATTAAAGAGTCAATATAATATCAGCATGAGGAGTCTCAAGGGCAATTGTGTTTTGGAATTAGACTATGGAAGAAGTCATCTTTGCGTGAGTATGAGGCATTTATCAAAGTCTAAAAGCACATTTTCAGGAAATCAAAACAAAGAGTAAACTTAATAAAAGAGGCCTATGTCAATACAGCTGCTTCTTGATTCACCAAACAACAGCACATTTGCTATTTCTTGAGAAAGAGGGGGAAAAAGGCATAGAGAGAGATGGTTTTATAAAATATAAAAGGAGGACTAAATACGTCACCTTTCCAGGGAAATAACATATTAAAAGTCAACATCAAAATTCCATAATGCATTAAAGCTATGTGCTTCATGCTATTTTGTAGTTATTAAGATAGAGGCACATGTCTCCATTGGTTGAATATAAAAAAAAGTAAAATATGGCCTTTCTCGTAGAAATCTGGTGATGTACAAATCTCTGCATTAACTCTGGGTCCTACTCTCTGTTCCCAAACTCTCAGCTCCTAAAAACTGCTGTCTGATGTGAACCTGTGAAATTGAGTGTGTTCCCAACTCTACCTACTTTACCAGAATGAAACAGCCACAATGATAAGAAAGTTATGTGAATTTGTAGGAGATACACGTATGCTGTTAGAGTCTAATAGAAATATTTTAACCACTGGCTTGAATCCAATCTGCACAGTAATTTAATAGACTATCAACCACAAATGCAATCCATAAGGCAGGTAAATGGATACCAAAAGCAATAGGTAATTTTCCTGGAATGGGATTGGTAGAATCACACTAACCTCCGCAAAAAGGGAAACTGCCAGACAGTACAACACCATCCGAATCTTCAATAAGATAGTAAAACAAATTAGGACTTATGATATATTACTTTTAAAAATTATCAACAGTGCGGGACATCAAAACATCGCAAAACATTGTTTCAGTTGCAAATGATATCTTTGCTCCCTAAACTGTTTATCTTATTAAATAAGTAGAAGTTTCATATGACTATAACTCAAAAGCAGTTGATTTTAGAAGGCATGCAGGTATAGATGAATAAATAATTTATAGTATTCAAGAAATTATCACTTAGACATTTTTTGTGTTATTAAACCTTAAGTCATCTAGATACTTTAGGATGTTCCATTAAGGAATAAGGAATAATACAAAGATAAAGGAATTCATGCAAAGAATTTAATGCCATGACTATCATCAGGATTTAAAGAACATAAATTTAGGGGTTATGATTAGTTCTATTTTTACTCAACTAAATAGAAAGACTTAAATTGGCTATAAAAAGAAGAAGAAAACTACATTCTAAGGTCTATACTAGTAAGTGAGTAAGATCTTCAAGTACCCAGTGAACTAGCCATCTAATTTATTATGTCTGGGGCCAACTAAAGAGACAGAAAGACAATGACAGGTCTGTGTATCCACTCTATCTGAGGATTAAGGTTTTTGTATTATATCTTATGTCACATAAAGAGTACATATGACAAAACATTGCCCATAAATTTTACTGGCCAAATGTATTTTCTGGTAGTTATTATGATGTCCTATGTATAAAATACCTTCTAATGTCTTTTTGCTCCACTGATGCTCAGATTTCTAAAATATGTGAAATGAGAGAGACAGTAACTTTTAATATTACCCAACAGTTAGTGTTGTTGCAGAAACTGGACCTGTAGCAGGACAAGATAAATAGGGAAATAACTAAAAAGACCCAGTAGCATACGTTATCCAGTCACTTATTTAAGCACTAAAAGGGTTTTGATAACTTGTGTGACAGTCACTGTGTTCTATTGTGACATAACAGTCTATATTTTGGCATGTACAAATTATTGAAAGAGGCAATGTCGTATGTTTTTGTAAAGTTTGTTTGCTTGTATAAAGCATGAAATTTAAGTTAAACAACTCAATGTACAGTTAGCATTCCTATAAATCTTATGATGAAAAGATAAAGCACTTTGAAATAGAAAAGAATAAAATTTAGATGAAGCAAAAATATATAACCAGAATAATTAGGATTTTAAGGGTGGATGAGCGCTGTAACAGAGAAAACAATATGGAAATGGTAATCTGTAATATGAAAATTCAATCTTGTGTCCAGGAAATTGAAAAGTATGCACCAGGGCAATTTTTTTTTTTCCATTTACGGTAGAGAATAAGAGGCATAGAAAAAAATGGCTGAAGACTTGCAGCACACAAGGATTAAGAAGATACTGTTAAAAGCTTTAGATCAGCAATACTTAACAGTTTATCTGAGTAAAGATGCCTGTGGGCTGGGCAATACTTAGACCCATAAAAGGTTCAGAGAGCTCTGGCCAGCAGAGGGTCCAGTGAGGTTATAGACAAGACATAGAAAGAAAGTAGAGGAATCACTCGACCAGCCAGATGAGGCATCTTCATTACTTGGACATATGATGGAACTCTTGACTTGGATAAGTATTATCTGATGGGTTGGTCGCCTGTGACTGTGGTTTGTCTGCTTACTATACCCTTCAATTTGTCTATGTAATAACTCAGGTTGCAGTTTTGTTTATGTAATAATTCAAGTTGTCACAGGGAATCAATGAATGAGCTGTCTGTCTTAAGTCAGACCTTAACATGGTAACATGTTAAAATGTTTGGTTTCTTTTCCCTAATTGCAATGGAATACACTGAAGGGTTGTATGAAAGAGGGTATGGCCAAAACTTAACTTATAAAATGGATATTCTACCCTTGAAAATGAGAGGAGACATTAAAAGATGTGAATGAAGGATAGAATGCCGAAGTGTTTTTGGCACCCTCCCAGTAGCTTGCCTCTCCACAGTTTCCAGGAGGTCTCAGCTGCTGACCAAAGGAGATAAAGGAAGCACACAGCTCTAAAACAGATTTGTGTGGTAAAGCTGTGTTTCAACATCAGCAAAAACTGCAAACTGCTTCTTCTTGACTGAAGGTAAAACTTTGGGAATAACTGCACAAAATCATCTAAATAAAACAATTTATCATAGTAGCTCACAGTAATCAGAGTATAGTAAATGAATTTATAAAACTAATTGCATATTTACCTACTGTGGGAGCTCCCTAATTCCTACATGATCACCCGCTGAATACTGGGTCCTGTCAAAGGTTTTGATTGTTATTAATTTGCCACAGGTAGAATTATGTTCAGAAATTACCAAATCATCATGAGTTTACTTTTATTATATGTGGTTATAGTAATCTGAGGGTTAAGTGAGAAGTTATAAAAAAAATAATATGCCTAATTAGATGAAGCACAAAACAAAACCCATTATTTACTTGTAAGTAAATATACATAAATCTGACAAAGAAAATCATTAAGCAGTATTCCTAATGTGTCTTGAAGTACTTGTCCTCAAATGTGACTAGGGATTTCGATGCATTAAAATGAACACAGTGATGTGCAAATGCCCATATCAATAAAGTTAAAAAGCTTTGAGTGATGTTAAACATGCTCCTTGGGGGTAGGCTAATTAGTAAACTAGAGAGTCTTAAAACTCTCAAGTCCCATCTTTGAACTGAAGAAGACATCTACTAATGAACTCCCCAGTGGATGCTGAGTCTAGATCTGCAGTATCTCAGTGTCTGAGCTTCAACAGTGTTGATGCATTAAAAGGAACATAAGGCTTAGCAAAGTGAGCTAGAAATGTGCAAAGCATGAGGAGCTGAAGACATTTTGTGTTTAATTTCTTGCTTATATTTAATTCATATAAAAATCAAATATACCCAAAGTTAGATGATAAACAGAGAGCATAAAGTAATTTTGGAGGGAATGTTTATATATTTGGTTAGATTTATAATGGATCAAAGAAGAGGAATAGTTACTTGAGGGGAAATTTTATGACTTAAATCTATGTCTCTCACTGGTTTACATATTACAAAACTAAAAGAGGTAAATTTTATTGTTTTAACAAGTTTCCTAGAGCAAAATTATTATCCTTTTGTGTTCATTATGTTATTCTAAATAGTCTGTTTTAAAACTGTACAACCATAGCAGAACAGATATTTTACTTGGAATTCTGTACAAATGGATATGAGTTTCTTTTTTAATTTTTATAATTATAGTTTAAGGGCAGTGTAAATTCAACTCATAGTTTAGCACATCTGTTCAGTCTATATAACTGAAAAGAGCTAATTCTGAAAAGTAGGCCCTACTCTGGCTTCATCTATGTCACAGCTCCCTAAGGGATTCTGGGAGAGTTTCTTAATCTCTATAAATGGAGTTAGCTTGTCTACAAAATTAAGAGCTCAGTGAAGGTTTTTTTTTTTTTTTTTTTTTTTTACTACTTTAGATATGTCTATCAATTTTAGCATTCGGAACGTGACTTTTGCCTAGTTCTGTCTAACACAGAAGTCGTTTTGCTATAGCTTATAGGTTGTCTAGTCACCTAAATTTTTAAACTTTATGATAGAAAAAGAATTACCAACAACTTGGTGACTCTTACTGTTCAAAACCAAACTATGACTTATTATGCTTCACAGACAAAGCACTTGATATGAGAGTTGTATCTTTTATCAACATTTCTCTGAGATCTTTTAGTCTTTCTCCATCTTTTCACAGGAGACTCTAGAAATAGTAAGGAGGTTTCAGAAGCCAAAACTTTATCAGACAGCATACTCCTAATTAGACTTCAAGACAGAGTCAAAATATACAGGAGCTTCAGTAAGAAGACATAAGCATATAGCCTGTATGCCTTGTTCCTTCCCTGAAGATGAGAAAACAATCCCAAACCTATATTCCTAGGTTTGAAGCAGAGCAACAAGGTCAAGACCAAGTTACAAATAAAACAAATGACCAATACCGAACATTCTTCATTAATTAACAGAGCACATATGTATAACACTTTTATGTTACATATTATTCTAACTTAAAATTGAGATAATTGCTTTTGAGGTAATTTAGGAATTTTAATTAAAAGTGTTTTTCACCTCACCTCCCTTTTGCTGTCTCACTGTAAAGGCAGAAAAATGATAAAGGAAGAAAAGAAAGGAAAATAATAAAAGGAAGTGGAGAGAAGGAAGGAAGAGGGAGGGTAATGAAAGGAACTTTCTCAATCTGCTCAAGAATATCCATTGCTTTGGTATAGAACTCATAAGGGAATTAGTGCAGAGCTGGATGAGGGAGAAAGCTTGGGGTGGACAATGAATGATCACTGGTAGCCTGTTCACTAAAGTCTGAGTTTCAGAAGTCATTTAACAGATATCTGGTCAATGGTATACCTCTAAAGTTAAAAAAAAATTAAATAGGATAAATTGGGAAAAGATCTTCAGCAGTCCTACTTCTGACAGAGGGGATCATCTCTAAACTATATGAATAACTCAAAAAACTTAGAGATCAAAATACCTAATAATCTAATTACAAAGTGGGCATGGACCTAAACAGAGAATTCTCAACAGAAGAATCTCAAATAACTGAAAGACACTAAAGAAATTGTTCAACATTTTAGCCATCAGAGAAATGCAAATCAAAAAAACTTTGAGATACCATCTTACACCTGTCAAAATGGCTAAGAACCAAAACACCAATTGCAGTTTATGATGGAGAGAACATAGAGTACGGGGAGCATTCCTCTATTGCTGGTGGGAATGCAAACTTGTATGGTCACTTTGGAAATTTAACCTACCCCACACTTAAGCATATACTCAAAAGATGCACATTCACACCACAAGGATATTCGCTCAGCTCTGTTTATAGCAGCATTATTTACAATAGCCAATCTGAAAACAATCTAGATGCCCCTCAACTAAAATAAAGACGTGGTACATGAGTATTACTCAGTGATAAACAGTGACATATTAAAATTCACAGGCAAATGGATGTAATTAGAAAAATTACCACCCTGAGTGGGATAACCTTGGTCTGGAAAGACATAATATGTACTTACCTATAAGTGGATATTAGACACAAAACAAAGCATAATAAGACTACAAGCCACAAGCCAGAGAAGCTAGGAAGGACCCTAAGAGGGAAAAACATGGCTCTCCATAGGAACATGAAATAGATAAGATCTTCTGAGTATGGTGGGAGCCTGGGAGGAAAGAGGAAAGAGAAGTGAGAGAATTACATCAGGGAATAAGATGGTTAAGTTGATGGAGGGACCGAAAGAGAAAGCAAGGAAAGAGATATGTTGATAGAGGGAGCCATTATGGGGTTGGGGGAAACCTGATGCTACAGAAATTCCCATGAATCCAAAAGGATGAACTCAGCTAAGACTACAAACAATAGTGGAGAGTGTGCCTGAACTGCTCTTCCCTTGTAATCGAATTGGTGGGCACCCTAATGTCATCATAGAACCTTCATCCATCAACAGATGAAAGCAGATGCAGGAATGCACAGCTAAGCTCTGGGCTGAGCTCACAGTTCAGCCAAAGAAAGAGGAGTGATTATATGAGCAAAGGGTCAAGATCATGATGGGAAACCCACAGAGACAGCTGACCCAAGCTACTGGGAGCTCACTGACTCTGGACTGACAGCTGGGGAACCTGCATAAGATTGAGCTAGGCCCTCTGAATGTGGGTGACAGCTAGGACAGTTTGTGGGCCCACTGAAAGCCACAGAAATAAGAAGTAGAAACTCAGTCAGCACTGACCATGCCAACCCATCAGAGCCAAGGGCCCCAGTGGAGGTAAAGCCAAATACTCAAGGAGTTTTGGTGTTGATGCCTTTGAATGTGTTAGCTGTTTCCTACATAGGATTTATTATGTGTGATTATAGCTTTCTCATTTGTTATTTTCTTGGAATTTCTCAGGAACTTTTAGCAGTGTGATTGATCATTTATTGGGCACAATTTCCCCCATATCTCGGGGCATATGGATAACCCCTTTTAGCTATGCCTGAAAACAGTCATATAGACAGGATCTCTTTTCTCACAAATCAGGTCTTTGTTCCTTTGCCCAGAACACTCAATCTCTGTCCTCTCTGCAATTATCTTTACAGTAAACATGTGGCAAGAGTCAGCCCTTTGACAAAATAATAGATTTGAAACATTCTCAAACATCCAAGGACAGCTATAGATAGATGAATTACTGATATGTCCTGAATTACCACCCTTACTAGTAAGAGAATTATCCCAGAGCTAACACCACTAATCTTAGGCCCTTAGCTTCCTATACCCACTCATGGCTGGATTCATTAACACAGGATCCTAACTTAAACATGTACTGTTTATGATATAAGGAAAAAAGATATAACTCTTATTTGCAGATGTTAAACAAACATTTATTCTGAAGCACTGCACCATAAGAGCAGAGCAGCTAAAAGGTGACAGGTCGCATTTCTTGTGCAAATTAAGTTGTACTCAGAAGAGACAGGATCCTAGGGAATGTGCTACAACAGAACAAAAGCTACAGGCTTCCCTCCATTGTTTACTCGTCACCTAGCAACCGAGAACACACACCCCTCTCATCTGGGAAGCCCTTGCAAGAAGACCTTATAGAAACAGCACAAGACTTTATTTTGTTCATGTTTTTTGCTGATCAATAAAATTTTAACCTTATGCCTAGCCACATTTAGAATTGCAGTTAGAGCACTATTCCCCCATTAGATTTCTTTATTGCTCTAACCTTTAGTTGATCACCACCAGAAAAACCTTAACTAGTTACTCACACCGTGTTAGAAACCAAAGATGGCAGTCACTGACTGTGTGTAAATCTTATCACCCTTCTCAGTGACCCAGGGTATCTAAACCCTGAAGTGCCTTGTCAGATAATAACTGTCTGCATTAGTATATAAGCCTATGCCATCATTATTATAGTCTTACCAATAAAAATGAAATTAAAAAAAATTCTGTGAGATTAAATCCTGTAGAGTCCCAATTTTGCTGGCAGTTGTGTATCTCTTGAACCCTGAGAGAAAGCCTTTGTTGGAGCTGGTTCCTCCAAGGTTTCCTTTACAGTGGGACCAGGATTTATCTCTAGTGTATGAACTGAATTTTTGGAACCCATTCCTTATAAAGGGATACTTGGGTCAGCTCTGTTATAGGGAGTTGGGGAAGTGGAGCTTGGTCCTATTTCAATATGATATGCCCAACTTTTTGACTTCTCACAGGAGGTCTTACCTTCTTTAAGTGGAGTTGGGGAAGGTTTGGAGTGAGCGGGAGAAGGGGGGCAACATGAACTGTGGTTGGTATATAAAATAAAAAACCCCTTTAAATAAAAAAGAAAATGAAAATTAATATGATTAATTTTTAAATGGTATACCTGAGTCCTATATGCTTATTATGCTTCTGTTACTAACTTTGTCTTTATCCCCAAATGAAAATATCTTATAGCTCTCTACTTCCATGTCCTTTATCAAGAACCCTTAGCACTACACTGTCCTTGGCATTCAACAGTTTGATACTATTGTTTGCAATTTTAATCTCACTGTTCTTTGTTATTAATGAGCAAATAGGATTAAGATTTAAGACAAAATTAATGTTCTTTTTATTCCAAACTAACAATATCTTGAATACTTATAACTGATCATATAATTCCACACTAAAATCTGCCATTTAGACAGTAATCTATATTTTCATGTTATCAGTTTTAAAATGAAAATATCTCTAGGACTTAATGCTGGCTACCTAATTATGACGCTCAGTGAAATGTTGCTATATAGCATGATCATCTCATAGCACTGTATCGATACTGTTTTGGATGAATGGAGTTTCTTGGAGAAAACCAGAGATATGGCATGTAAGAAAGAGGCACAGGCTAGAGGTGGATGGCATATGTAGTGATTAGGAAATCAGAATCCTGTGGCATGGGAGCACACAAACTTAAAAAAACAAAGAGTGCAGAGGCATAGGATTAGCATGCTTTGCTGCCCCTTGCCTAATAAATCATCCTCCTAATATTTTATTTTTTCCATTTATAGTATTTCTTAAGATCATAGCTGATTTGGACTATGGATCACTAACATTCCACTGATGCTGAGAGAGTTGTTTAATCTTACAAAAATGCAAACCTTAATAAAAATAGTGAGATCATCTGGGAGAAATAAATTTTGAATAATATTTTTTTAAGAAAGATAGAATGTAAAAAGTTAACTAGTACTCAGTTTAAAGAGCTTAAGGAAAAATGACAAAGTAGAAAACAAATGGGAGACAAGGAGAAAGTTAACTGGAGGCTGATGACAGTAGGATAATGTAATGGGGAAGAGCAGGAAATGCTAGGATTCGATGCGGCAAGGAGGCACTAGTACAGGCAGACTAAAGAAGATGGAGAGCCAAAGGGAAACAACATAGAGACTTGATGTGAGGCAGAAAGGAAATGTCTTTCATTGGTTTTCTGTGCAAGGAGGAAGCTTTGGGATGATCTTAAGGAAAGAGGTTAGGAAGAAAAGAGGTGATATCAACAGAGAATCCTTTAAATGAAACTTTAATCCTTTCTTTTCTCTAATGAAAAATCCTAGTTTTTCATTTTATCTTATTCTGTTGGGGCTTCTTTGCTTGCTGTTTGCTGTTTGTATGCATGTTTTTCTTCACCAGTTGCCCCACTTAGCTTCAGATAGATCTGAGGCTGCTGTTAATCATAACAGGCAGGGTCAATCCTAGCTTACTTTGAGGGAAGTTTTTAAATCATTTCATTTAGACAGAGTTGATTCTGAAAGGGAGGGGGAATCTGTCCAAATTACATGTTGTTATAGATAATACTATATTAATACACCAAAAACTGAAAACAATACACAAATGAACACATTAGTGGGTCAGTAATGCTCAGGGTCTCACTCCTTAAAAATGAGAAAAACACACAAATAGTCCATTTTTACAGTCAAACACGACTCTTAGTCTAGGACATATTTCAAAAGCTAATAGCATCTGTCTAAGTGCACCTTTCTCTTCAGTAATCATTCCTTTCCAAGCTTCTCATGCACCACTTTTTTGTTGGTCTCTCTGTTTTCACATGAAGCATCACCTTCTATCCACCTTTTAGCCATTCAGGATGTAAACTAACCATGTATTTCTTCTTTCAACATTGAAAGCAACAGAACACATTTTTTTTTTCTGTAAAAATGTTAGACCTAAATCCCTTGGCACATCAAGAACACCACTTGTCCTCAGAATCCTTTAGTCACTCTTTCCATTAGTAAGTAGTTCCAGGTCACTGGTGAGTGAAAAGCTGATTAATCTTTGCTACCACTCCAGAGCCTGGCCAATGTTCAACACCTCTCAGCACAGCCTAGCTCCCCTGCTCTCCCTGTCCTTGCCTAGGATGCTGTGTTCTTGTTTTGAAAAAGCGTCTGAGTGTAGAAAGAATGCTTGACTCATTGAGTCTGAATAATTTGCTAACTTTGCCATTTGATGAAAGTTCTTTTTTGTAGTTTCCCCCCCCCCTTTCCATCTCCTTTTCTCTCTGAAATGCACTACTGCATTATGGAGCCACTTACTCTGAGAGAATGACACTTTCACAAATTCTTCTCACTCCACCCCAAATGGAAGGGTAAGATAAGGGAGGTACATTGATCTAAATGTTGGAAAAGAGAAGCGTTATCTGGGAGAGAAAGACAGAAGCATTCCTTTAGGAGAGGACCTATGAGCAGGGCGGTTCCTGGTGATCTGGGTTATGAAGAGGAAACCTAAAAAAGCAGTAAGTTCAAAAAAACAGCTTTTGTGTTTTATAATTCCTTTTTTTAGTTAGCTTTTATTTCTTCTGAGATTTCCTATCTTTCTTATCATTAGTGACATATTTTAATATTTGAAGATAAATATTTTTATTTTTTAACATAGTTGCTGTGCTTCAAATCCAGGTCCCTCAAATTAAGAATCTATGGTTCCGGTCTGGTCAGTTTATCTTACTGCCTCTATTTTTCTTAGCTATTTGCCACATCTAACTATTCTCTAGACACCTAATTTTTGTCTAATACCTAGTTTATGAACAATATAAAAATTCAAAAGTCTATCCAGTTTTTAGGGGTTATTCCTGTATTCTTTTAAAAAGTTTTTTTTATTTTTACTTATGTATTTATTGTGTATAGGGGAGTCAAGGAAACATGCCCCATGGCAGGAAGGCAGTGGGTAAACTGAGGAAGTCAATTCCCTCCTCCCACACTGTCAATCTCAGGGAGATCAATTCTGTTTACCAGTCTTGGGGAAAGCACCTTTGTCTGCTGAGTCATCTCACCAGATAGTTTCCACATTTTCAGGCAGTAGATTCTACTGCAATCAAGTTGTACGCTATGGTGTCCCCTCTTGACGTCCGTCCCAGTACGCAACCTCCTGGCCCAGAAGGACACAGCTGCTCTCAGACATTTTTGCACTTATTCCTTCCAACTGGTGCACTGCTATCCAGGCCTTTTACAAATTACTCTAAGCCACCAGTTTGTCAGTCTGCAGGAGATTTAAACAGATATTGGGCTCATGTCTTCTGCTTTTCCCCTGGTCCAGGAAATCTCCCAGTTTCTAGCTTCCCTGCTGCATGTGAGCCATGCATTCTGACACTAACCTTCCTGTGACTTAACTAAGCTAAAGGAATCAACTAGGTAGAAAAATTATGAAACTCATCAGGTTGGTACTGAGATACCTTGTGGTTCTAAAGTATACAGTCCTGTGCTATATACTAGAATTTAGTAAATGACAATTATCTATGCAAATGTAGTCCTGTGAGATTAATTGCAGCTGAAATAATGCTATAGTATAAAGGCATCATAGGCATTATAGTGTTATTACAGTACATTATTCTCATGTATAAAAAAGCCTGCTATACTGGCAGTCACACAAATATAGTAGATGCAACTGTCTGTGGTAAATGACATAGGACAAGGAAAATCAACTAAGTTATGGAGTATATATTCACTTCATTATTTTATTATTATGTTGGAGTGTTCTCTTATACATAAAAAGTTACCTGTAAAGAGTAGGCTATGCCATATACGTAGAAGGCTTATATATCTCATGTTTATGTATCCTTTACTGCATCAATTGTGTGATGGATTAAGTCTTGTGTTGCTTTGTTTTCTGTAGCCTCTAGATATACAAATCTCTCTGCTCATGTTGCCAGTAAGAGACCATGTGCATAGATGTAAGTATACTAGATGTAAGTATATCCAGGCTTGTAAGTATACTTTACAATGTTCACACAATGACAAAATCACCTATGGATGTATTTCTCAAAATGCAGCCCCATCATTCAGTAACACATGAGGGTACTTATCTCTGGTCTCTGGCTGCTTTCCAATCACACCTCCTGATGTTTCCTCACAGTCCTGTTATATAGCTGCCAGCTAGCAATTTTGGCAGTTTATGCTACATATCTGGTATCCTTGTTTCTCATGCTGTTCAGGATTTCTTTTTAAATTTCCAGCTGATTTTTAAGTCTGGAATGCTGATCTTTGTCACCTGGAGCCCAATGCCATGTAAACAGTTACACTGGCAAAGAATAGTACACTAAGGTCAGGAAGCGGCACACTCAATGTCCTTACCCTGTTGAATTATAGTTTTATGAGTTTATCATGCCCTGACTGAATTGTATTATGTCTTTAGTGTTTTAAAATAGTTGTTCATTTCATATACAATTTATTTGATATACAGGGTTTTGTCGATAAGAATGACTACATAATTTTGTCTGATAAAGGATATGATAAATCATCTATCAAATATTAGTGTCTGTAGTGTACCTCTCAGTTTGTGTAAATATCTCTTATTGTTATAAATATCTTTATATATTTATTTTTCATTTATAACTACTTCATCATAGATGTTAGATATATTGTAATTGCATGAATCATGACTATTGAGGTGCTATTCTATAAGTATAAAATCATAAAAAATCAAATAAACACCACTGAAAGCTTTAATATTTGGTTATTTGTTGCATCCAATGGCTTTGCACTAACAACCTGAACTAGAAAATAAAAAGACATGAACAATATTGATTAGGAAAAAAACACTTCAGACATAAAAACTGAAAGGATTTATATATTGACAGGTACAAGTAACATTTACAGTCTCTGATATTAAATGAGTGTGACTGTGGGGACCGTGTCTCCCAGTGGTAAGCAAGGAAGTTATTTTGTTCTAGCAAGCAGAATTAGAGAAGCTGGGATACAATAATAAAGGAGTTATAAAAGAAATAAGGACTAGTGAGTTTGGGAATTTTATATGGAAGAAAACAGAAAAAACAAAGGAGTTTAAATTGGATCTCTTCAATATGAAATAAAACTAAAGAAAAGAAGTGTAGTTATTTTCTGTAATGTGCAATAAAATATCCTACTTTTAAGCCCACATATAAAGTATGTCTCTTCAAGCTTTTTGAGCATTTCCTACTACCTTCACATTATTATTCCTCATAAATTTATAGAAAAAAGTGTTTAGGATCATAAGAAACACAAGACTTGAATGTATTAAAGTATCATTTTTTTTCAGAGACTCATAGAATTTTAATCTTAAAGTGATGTCCCAGCTGCACCTTTGGTGATCCAAGACCACCCCTTGCAGTGTGACAGCATGGCTTCTGAATGTATTAGACAGGCAAGAACAGACACAATCTGGGATTGGATTGTATTGATGGTACAATATCAAGATGAAGCAAAATGTAAGAATTATTCTGAAACTGAAAGAATACTTGATCTATAGCCAGCCATATCAAAAAGAATAGGGAGCTTCAGAACTATGTGGGATTGTCCAAGAGAGAAAATCTAAGAAACTTCCTTGTAAAGTTACAGGATGGGAATTGGTATAGGAAGCACATCCACAGGCACATAATTATTGAACCATCCAAGTTCTTTATAGAAGAAGAGTTCTGGTGTCATCACAACTGAGTTGTGTTAGGTCCCTCTCTTGGACTCATACCTGAGATCTGATTCACTGGTATCATATCTCAGAGGGCTTTAAAAAACTACTCTAAGTAAAGAAGCTTCAGAAATTAAATTCCAGGCCTAAGAAGAGAATATTGGGCTGAAATACTACTACATTGGTGGCTCTCTGGAACTCAAAAATCAGAGATGGTAAGGGAGGTTGTAAGTCTTGCATTAAAATTTGATAGTGTAGACTTATGTTCCCAAGATGAAGTGTCTATGACCCATAAAGAAGGTCTGTAAGACAGGAAGCTCATAGCACAACTTATAAAACTGTGTCAAAAAAAGAGAAATATCCTATGTTGAACTGAAATTCAAGGACCTTACATGGTAAACCACAGCACTGTATAGAACATAATTTGGAAAGTAAATGCACCAGATCAAATTACAAAAAGGGAAAAATGTGTAAATATTCAGCTTGCTGAGTGAAACATATGAGTATTGTATCTCAGGTTAGATGTGCCAGGGCATTATAGGGTTTAGGGGTATTGTGTTGCTTCATTGTAAATAATTGTCCCACCCACTGGTTTAATAAAAAGTGCTGATTGGCCAAAGGCAGGCAGGAAGTATGGGCGGGGCTACCAGTCTAAGAAAAACTCTGAGAACAGGATGCCAGAGCAGAATGCCAGAGAGAAGCCGCAGGAAGCAGAGGACAACCATGCTGCTGTGAGAAAAGGTACTGAGCCCCATGGCTGAACAGGAAGAATCATGGGTTAGATGAAGGGTAGAGAGCTAGCAAGTGATATGCCTGAGCCTTTGGCAGATTCAGCCTAAAACTTGAAAGCATCTGTGTGTCTCTGCAGGTCTGTGGGTCTGCGGGTCTGCAGGTCTGCAGGTCTGTGGGCCTAAACCTTGAGGATAGGCCCGAAAGTTCGGGCCAGAAACCTCCTACTCCAATAGGGCTTTGGACGGGAGGTAAGAAAGTAGATATAGAAAAAAATAGTTAGGTAAAATAACACCCTTCATATGTAGATTATTTTTCTATTTATTCTTTTATTTAAATTAGATTTTTTCATACAAAATATTCTGATTATGGTTTCTCTTTCCCAACTCCTCCAAGATCCTCCCCACTTTCCCTCTGATCTGAATTCACACCCTTTGTGTTTCTTTTTAGAATACTAAAAGGAATGTAAAAAATAATTAAAATAAAATAAAATAAAAACAAACATCACAATGACATAAAACAAACAAGAAAAAAAGCCAAAGAGGGAGCATAAGAGACAATGGTGCAGAGATACACACATCTGCACACACAGCAATCTCATCAAAATTATGAAAACAGAAGCTATAACATACATCAGAGGACCTATAAGATAAAAATGATAAGAATTTAAAAATTAAACAAAAATTAATCAATTAAATGCTCTGACTAAATACTATGAGACAAAGAACTTTAAAGATGCCATTGAGTTCTTTTTGTGTTGAACATCTTATTTCTAAACAGGGCTATGCTTATTAGAATGTTTTTCCCCAGTGACACTCTGTTGGTATAAACTAAGTATTCATTTGCAAATGGCTATATTAGAGAAATCTCAGTGATTAAGGATGGGGGCTTCCGAATGCTTCCCCTCTCCTCCCCAGCACATGGAACACACAGATCTGCAGGCCCTGTGCATATTGCCACAGCTCTGTGAGTTCATATGTGCATCAGTCCTTCTGTGCCTAGAAGACCTTGTTTCTTCTGTGTTCTTCATGCCTTCTGGCTCCTACAATCTTTCTGCTTTCCCTTCCAAAGTTCCATGAGCCATGATGGAAGGGATTTGATGAGCAGATCATATTTAGAGTTGAGAATTTAAAGTTATTTCACTCTCTGCAATTATCTGACTCTGTGCTTTTGTATTTGTTCCCACATAATGCAGGGGAAACCTTTCTTATGATGGCTGAGTAAGGCACTGATCTACGATCATAGAATAATGTCATTAGGAATCATTTTATGATTACCTTCCTATGGCAGAACACTAGTATTTGGTTTTCCCCTAGATTTCTTGCCTATTTACTCCCAGATTCTTGACTCCCAAGCACTCTCGGGGATGGGTTCAGTCTTATGAAGTGAGTCTCAAATATAATCAGATAGTGGTAGTTCATCTCAGAAACTTTGTGAGATCATTGTGGTTTCAGGTCTTGATGATAAAGACACCACTGTAAATTGAAGGTTTTGTAGGTGAGTTGGTGTTTATCTTTATCATTGGTAGCATTTTGAGAGTGCACCCAGCACCATGAATACTAGTACATAATTGTGAAGGCTCTTTGTAGGCACCAGTTTGAATTCTCCATATTTAATGAATTATGCAGGAATTGTCTCAGCAGTAGAGTCTTACAATATGTTTTGGAGAGCAACCAATACCATTGGCAGTAGCCTGGGTTGTTTGGGAGTTCCCATGGAGACCCTATGGGCAAAAACATCTCAATTAGATAAAACTCATTCCCAGTACTTTTTATTTGTAAAAATAATAATGTCTCTTCCATTAGTTGGCAATTTAAATTACCTTCATATATGTATACATTTTAGGAAGCTTTTAGTATATTACATTTTCACAAGTAGCCACAAGGAGCCACAAGTCCCTAATCATTACCTATCCTTTCCTATTTTCCCTTCCAAATGCTAATACCTATTTGACCCTTCATTGCATTTCCCACTTCTCATCTATTGAAAACTATACATTCATTTTCTAGAGATATCTATCCCTCCCCAACAGTCTCTTACTCTATATATAACCTTTTAGTTTATATGGATTTTAGCCTTCTTACTGAAGACTTGGCAGCTAATATGATCAAATACATGCTATATTTGTCCTTCTGAATGTGAGTTACCTTACTCAGGATAATTTTCTATCTCTATTCAAAATCTTATGAATTTCATAATTGCATTTCTAATGGCTGAGTAATATTCCATTGTGCATATGTATCACATATTCTTAATCCATCCATTGACAGACATCTAGACTATTTCCAGTTTCTACATATTATGAAACAAGCTATGAACATGATTAAGCAAGTATCACTGTAGTAGACCTAAGTGTCCTTTGGGTATAAGCCGCAAAGCAATATAGCTAAATGCCCCAAAGCAGTATAGCTAAATCTTAATGCTGATTGATTCTCAGCTTCCCAAAGAACTGCCACACTGATTCTCATAGTGGTTTTAAAAGTTCACACTCCCACCAGCAATGGATGTGTGTTCTCCTTATACCATATTCTTTCCAACATGATCAGCCATTAGCTTTATTGATTTTGGCCATTACAACTGTTACAAGATGAAATTCCAAAGTAGTTTTGATTTACATTTCCTTGATGGCTAAGGATGTTGAACATTTCCTTAAGTGTTACTCATTCATTTGAGTTTCCTCTATCGGTAATTTTATGTTTAGATGTATAGTCTACTTTTAAATTGGCTTAAATTTTAAAATTAATTTTAAATTTGTATTCTTTATGTCCAGGTATTTTTGTTCTTTATCTACTTTTGATATTAGTCAGACATGTGGTTGGTAAAATTTTTCCCATTCTGGAGCCCGCCACTTTGTCTAAATAATGGTGCTCTTTACCATACATAAGCCTATCAGTTTCTTGAGGGCACACTTATTAATTGTTCTTCTTAGTACCTCTAATTGGTAGTTTGTTCAAAAAGCCAATGTTTAAGCCTGTGCCAATGAAGTCAAGACTATTCCCTGCTTTCTCTTCTGTCAAAGTCAGTGTATCTACCTTGTACTGATTTTGATCCACATGGAGTGAAGTTTTGTACAGGATAATGGGAATAGATATATTTGAATGCAATATATATAGATATATCTACATACAGTTATGCAAATACATAGACTGTAAAAGACATTAATATAAGTATTTTTCAATCTCTACCAAGAGGCTTTTGAACTGACATAATAATTTATTTATCATTTATAGCTCTGAATTTACTTCCTAATCATAAAGGTATTTATCAGTAGCATTCACTGGCCATATAACACTAATCTCTTACATATGTTATATCTAAATCCAAAAGCATGAATAGATATTTTTCCATACCTATCTAAAGGTTTTGGGATATAATAACATCATCTGTGTTGACTATTAGTTATAATGAAGACTATATTAACCAGAGTTCTCTGGATGAGCTATACTTTTAGAATGACTTATTAGAATGGCTTACAACCTGTGGCCCAGCTGGTGCAACAATAACTATCTACCTATGAATAGTCCAACAACCCAGTAGTTCTTTAGTCAATGAGGCTGGATGTCTCAACTGATCATCTTGGTAGAAGTTTCATCTGTATTTCCACAGAAAATTATAGGCTATAGATTTATTCCTCATTAAGGAAAATAAAGTTTGATCAGGGAAGACCCCCTGAAAGGTCTCCAATAGAAATGGGTGGCCAAGATGATGCAGCATTTCAGAGCACATTTCAGAGCCCGCATTCCCGCCCAAAATGGATTATGGATGTTTATGTTTGTTTATGGTGTTGGTTATAAGTTGTTAAAGATAATGGGGAAAAGGGATATTAGATTTGGGGTCCTTCTTGTTCTAAAAAAGAAAAAAGGGAGAAATTTAGTGGGATTGTGTTCTGTTCCATTGTAGATAATTGTCCCATCTACTGGTCTAATAAAAATTCTGATTGGCTGAAGGCAGACAGGAAGTGTGGGTGAGACTATAAGACTAAGAAAACTCTGGTAACAGGAAGAGCAGATCAGAGAGGCCAAAGAGATACCATGGGGACACCATGATGAGAAGCCAGAAGATGCAGAGGATAATTACATCGCTCTGAGAAAAGGTACTGAGCTACACGGCTAAACAAGATAAGAATCAAGGGTTAATTTAAGAGTAAAGAGTTAGCAAGTTATATGCCTGGGCCCCAGGTCAATGAGCATAAAATTAGTACAAGCATCTGTGTGTTTCTGTGGGACAGTGGGTCAGAATCCCAGGGCCAGGCTGGAAAGGCCAGGCCAGAAACTTAATGCTACAAGAAACAGATAGAACACCGCCAAATTATTTCTATGAGGCCACAGTCACATAGCTACCAAACCATACAAATACTCAAGAAATGAGAGAACACAGAAAAATTTCACTCATGACCATATATTTAAAAAACAAAAAACACTCAACAAACTACTGGCAATCCAAATCTAAGAACACATCAAGAAGGTCATCCACCATAACCCTGTGGGCTTCATCCCAGAGGTACATTGGCGGATGTCCTGACAGTATAACCCACCATATAGACAAACTGAAAGAATAAACACTGAAAAGGCCCTTGACAAAATCAAAACCTCTTCATGATCAAAGTATTGGAGAGATTGAGGATATGAGAGACGTACCTAAACATAACTAAAGCAGTATACAGTACGTTGATGGCCAACATCAAATTAAATGTAGAACAACTCAAATCATTTTCACTACAATCAAGAACAAGACAGGGTTGACCACTCTTTCCATACCAGCTAAAGCAATGAGACAACTAAAGAAAGTCAAGGAGATACAAATTGGAAAGGAAGAACTCAAAATATTATTCACCTGTGATATGATAGTATATGCATATGCAATCCTGAAAGCTCTACCAGGGAACGTCTGTAGCTGAAAGATACCGTTAGTCATGTGGCTGGATACAAGATTAATTCTAAAATATGGTAGCCCTCTTATATACAAATGCTAAGTGGGCTGAGACAGAAACCAGAGAACCAGTACCCTTTACAATAGCCTCAAATAATATACATTATCTTGGTATACCACTAACCAAATGAGTTAAAGACCTATATGACAATATTTTCAAGTCTTTGAAAAAAGAAATTGAAGAAGATATCAAGGGACAGAAAGATCTCCCATGTCCGTGGATTAGTAAAAATAACAGTAAAAATGGCCATCTTATCAAAAGAAAGCTACAGATTGAAGTAAAATCTCATTAAAATCCCCGAACAATCTATTACAGATCTTAAAAGAACAATACTAAATTTCATATGGAAAAATACAATATTCAGGGTATTTAAAATAATCCACAGTTAAAAGAATTTACAATAAAAGTATCACCATCCCCAATTGCAAGCTCTACTATAGAGCAATAGAAATAAAAGCTGCATGGCATTGGCATAAAAAAAAAAACAGACAGGTGGATTGCTGAAATTAAATAAATGACCAAGATGTAAATTCACACACCAATGGATACCTGATTTTTGACAAGAAAGGCAAGAATATACAATGGAAAAAAAACACCTTCTGGGATATGAAATAAATAAATGAATAAAAATAAAAAATAATCTTTCCACAAAAAAAGTGGGTCTCCCTACTTCAAATGATTTAAGAAACAATTCCTTACAGGTACAGTCAGTCAGCCACTTTTCCTTTAGGTAATTACAGATACAGTGAAGTAACAAACAAAAACAGCCATCACATAGGTCAGGGTACCTTGTCCTATTGCATTTTATAAGAAAATGTGCCAATGAAAACATCAATTAACCTTTATGGTTTTAAAGAAAATATTCAGAAGTAATAAAACGAATATAAGCACATGATCCTGAATCCAGTGGAGTAGTGCAGTATATGAAGGGGTTATGTTGTAACTAAAAAGGAAGATATAATATTAATAGATATCAATTAGTTTCTGACAGACCTTTTCAATAAATACCTTTTAAATTTTAGCACAACAAAAGTTATATTATAATAGGTATATCTCATTCTTTTCTTTGTCTTCATAAATATTTTTTTATCAATGAGCCATTCTTCAGTAGATACTTAGTCAAACTAGACGAAACTGTGAGAAAGTAAAACAGGAAGTCAGCAAGACGTATAATTTGAGCTAAATTGAAGAGGACACGGAGGAACTAGAAAAATATCACAGGCTAAAAGGTGGGCATTAGGGACTTCCAGAGTGGTATTATAAAAAATAAATAAACTTGAGGTACCTGATGACATTTTATGTTTTCATTTTTTTTTATTATCATTGCTCAAAAGACAAAGAAGTCATAAAGAGATAAAAATGTATTGTTGGTTTCTGTGAAGAGTAAACATTTTGAAGAAAAAGATTTTAATCTTTCAGGTCTCAAATATCATCTACTCTCTGGGGTTTTCCTACATATTTGCCTTAAGATAGCCACACAAACACAAATTGTCAGTCACCCTAGTTATTGCCATATTCTATAACAGCAACCATAATGTTTAATTAATCAATTTACCCCCTACTTAAATTTTGTCTCTTTAGGTTTTGCTTATTTTGTCTTATTAATATTATGTGGGTTTTTGACACACTATCTCACTCTCTATTCAGGCTGGCCTCAAACTTATGGCAGTTCTCCTGCCTCAACCTCTCAAATGCCTGAAATATGTATTAATAGATTTCGCTAAAGGAATTGAACTGATAGGATGTGTGTGTGTGTGTGTGTGTGTGTGTGTGTGTGTGTGTGTGTGTGTGCGCGCGCACATGTGTGATATTTGTTAAATTGGTTTATAGGCTATGGAATGAATAGTCCAACAATGTCTCTCTCACAGCAGAAAGAATCCAGTAGTTGTTTAGGCAACAAAGCTAACTGTGTCAGCGGTCCCAAATTGGCTCTAGAGTAGGGAGGGAGTACTCCTAGAGAGCTGCATTCAGTGCATTACCTAAGGGCATGAAGACGTTGGATTTTAATATGGGCAAGAGCAATAGGTTAGACAATCGTGTCACTGAAAATAAGGGCAAGCAAGCAAAAACAAAGTTTCCTTTTTTCATATCCAGATATGGCCCAGATTTTAGGTGTGCCTTCCTGATCTAATTAATCTGACAAGAAAAATTCCCTCACAGGATTGTGCATCACCTTGAGCATTAGTTTTTTTTTTTTTTCAGATATAATCAAATTGGCAACTATGATAAGCCACCAAAGCCTCTATACTCAGCTCCTGTTAGGATTTATATGTGTGTGTTCTACAGTATGATTTGGTTCTATTTCAAGTATATAAGACATTTTATTATTGTGGTGTTGGGTATTAAACCACATTCATGCCATGCAAGCCCTCTATCACTGAGCTACATTCCAATCTTTTCCCATTAGGATATAAATTTGATGCACGACAATGTTTTTCAACCTCAATATGAGAAACAACCTATAATTATTAATACAAAGTAATTGCTTTATGAACGATAAACCTACTATTCGATTAACTGGGTAAATAATTTGATGATGTAATTAGTAGAGACTTTCTGTAAAGTGTTGTACTTTTATATACTGTCAGTCCATAACCTGTCTCTTGTGTTGATTGTATCACCATAAACAAATAAATACAGATAAGCTGTGGAACATGTTTGAAAGTTACTGCTTTATGTTTGAAAGTTACTGTCTCCTTAAAGGCAATAACTAAATCTCCATTTTTGGCAATGACATTTGACAAATCAGATCTGAATGACAAAATGACATCTGACTACTTTCAGGGTGGCATATATCACTCAGTGTCACATTACAAACAAAAGAATATGTACTTTATATTAACATTTGATTTTCATATCTTCATTTCCTTCCTCAGTTTGTGAACAAGTCGATATTCACCCTTTATATATAGTAGACAACAGAACTCTCAGAAAGTAACCTGAGCTCATTGGTTCTATATCAATAAAGCAGATATTTTCTCTCCCTACAGCCATACAGTTAATGATGTTTTAATAATTTTAATTAAGTTATCACCACTAAATTAATGTAATGAGGTAGAAAATTTTACTCTAATCAACTCTTCCTTAAAGTACCACATCTAAATGGAAAATGAGGTAGATATTATTATTCTTTAATTTTTTTTATTTTTATTTATTGAATCCCATAATCCAATTAGGCAACTTACATCAAAGAAAGTTCATCAATAAAATAAATCTTATTTTCTAATGTTGTTCATGAGAAGCAGAAGGAATTCTGTCTTATCTCTTTTAGATGATAACTTCAAATCCTCAACAAAAAGGAAAGATATCACAGATGTTATGGTTTACAAACTTTTGATTATTAGACCCTTCCACATCTGCCCCCTTTACTTAGTGCAGTAGAAGAAACTAAGATGAAAGTTTCCATTAAAACTCAAGAACACTGAAGACAAACAGGATTTGTAAATTTTAGACAGCAGTTGATCCAAATGTGGTAACAGGTCTTCAGCAATAAAAGTTTCAAAACATTTCAACCATTCAACTCTGAAATCTTGTTTTTATTCCAAACGTGTGTGTCCAGGAAACAATGTTTTCTACTACTTTGCTCTGGTTCTTACACTTTTCCTACACATTTTCTTATTAAGGCAAAGATCTCAGCAGACAGGATTCCCATCATTTTGACTAGTTATGAGTCTCAGCATTAATAGCCATTAACTGCAAGAGGCTTCCTTCACTGACACTGAAAGTAAAAACATGTTGTGAGTGTAAATCTAAGTATTTAAAACGTAGTTTGATAACAAGTAAATTTATCAAAATATTAGAAGCTTCCTGTCTTGGCCTTATAACTTTCCCAGCCATGGGATTTTGAGCAAGCCTCAATCTTATCAGAAAGTTATTGGTTTTCCACATAGTGGTTGTGCTACTACAGAACTAGTTGGCATACCTTAAAGAAAAATCATTATTGTGTAAGTTGTCGACTCTCTGGTTGTGTGGGAGTCCCGATAACGTGTCTTACTCCACTTTCACAGCACCTTTTAGCACACATAAAAGCAACAACAGAGAAGTGTGCACATCTGTTCAGCATGATTTCTCTCTGTCCTGCATCCAAAGTTTGTGCTATCTTTATATATAAATATATAAATATATTTATATATATAAATATATAAAACTTTATAGACCTGGACCAGAAAGTTGTTCTTGAGTCACAAGCTCCTGAGAGATAGGACCAGAATATGGAAAACAAAGATAGTAATGGAAATAAAGGTTGGGGTCAGGAAGTCTTAAACAGGCTATGTTTTATGTCAAGCTTATTAACAATTGCAGCATCATATATACTATGTTTCGGGGAGAAATGGGAGTCAACAAAATCTATCACACAATGGTACAAAGTGCAGGAAACTAATCATGCAATATTACACAAAGGAAACACAATATTTCTCAAGAGCATTATAGACCAATCACACCATCATGGCCTTCTCTTTATGGAGAAAAGCCAGGTTCCCAGGAACCAAAGCTTAACTTATGTGATACCCTGGTGCATTGGGATTATGTTAAATTGTAAATAAGTGTCCTGCCTAATAAAAATGGTTTAATAAAAATGGTGATAGACCAAAGGCAGACAGGAAGTGTGGGTGGTGCTACCAGACTAAGAAAACTCTGGAAACAGAAGAACAGGGCAGAGATGCCACAGAGACACCAGACAAGGCAGAAGATGCAGAGGACAACTATGCTGCTCTAAGAAAAGGTACCGAGCCGCATGGCTGAACAGGATAAGAATCATGGGTTAGATTAAAAGTAAGAGCCAGCAAGATAATGCCTGGGCCACAGGTCAATCAGCATATAATTAATATAAGCATCTGTGTGTTTCAGTGGGACTATGGGACTGTGGGTCTGTGGGTACGGGCCACGAGGCTAGGCTGGAAAGTCTGGGCCAGAAACCTAATCCAACACCCTGGTCCCAAGTAAAGACTGGCCTTGTCTGGTCTGATCCTGAGCAAGGACACAGAACAAAGTTCCTTTTGTTCTTTTATCAAGGCACCAGAGAAAGCCTTAGTTCAGTTTGGCTCTTAACAATTTATATTTCTACCAAGTGTGATTAAAAGCTCCCCATTCTTGCAACTTCACCAGCATTTAATATTGTTTGTTTTCTTGCTTTCGACTATGAATTGAGACAGAATTGCATTCCCTTAATATCTAAGGGTGTTGGAGTTTTTAAAGCCATTTGTCAGTTATTTGTATTTCCTCTGTTAAGAACTCTTTGTTTATAAATTGTTCATTTTTCTTGGTTTGAGTTGTTTTTCTTCTTTGTATATTCTAGATATGAATTCTCTGTCAGACATAGAATTGGCTAACTTTTCTCCCATTATGTAGCCTGTCTCTTCATTCAGTTAGCCTCAGAACAGGCTGGATTACATGTTAAGTACATACTGATGAAGCATTTAAGAGCTATAAAGTGGTCAGAATAAACTGGTGTCACTATTCAGGTAAGTAATGTCTGGGACATACATTGCAGAACTTATATTTGTTCACTGTAAGTGTGAGAATAAGAAACTGGTATATTGATAATTTATTCCTAGTTCATAGACTGGTTTCTTGGAGCCCATTATCTATAGATAAAAACTTTACTTAGCCTTAATACTGGGGTGAGGGACTTGGCCCTACCTCAACTGGATATGCCAGACTGCTTGATCACACTGGGATTCCTTACTTTCTCTGAGGTATGGATGGTGGGAGGGAGGGAGGGAAAGGTGGTGGAGGACTAGAAAGAGGAGAGGGAGAGAGAATAGTGGTGAGCATCTAACAAAAGCTTTAAAAAAGGGTGTGTAAAGGCAAAAAAAGAAATGAGTATATCATTAACAGGGTTGTTAACAGTTTGCTTCTAGGGTAGAAACACTTATTTTCCATTCTAGCATCTCAACATCTTGATTCTGTGCAAATAGATTCTGGTGTGTTATTCCAAGGGAATGAAAATATAAAACTAATATTTTTCAGAATATTCTAAGCCATCCATTCCAATAATAAAATTATGCAAATAGTAAATACCCAATAACTGCCAACTCAGCTTCAGACAAAAATTAAATACACTTCAGAGTAAATGTGTCTCACAGTTTATTGCCAACAACAATAAACATTGTTGGGAGCTGTGTTGCCCAGTTTCAGATCAGTATATGAATTGATGTCCAATAGGTCTCCAAAGGCAAGACCAATATATATGGTCTGTCACTTATCAAGAACCTACGGACCTCAGAACAGCACAGGATACTGCGGGAATGTGCAGCCTGTACACTCTCTTCCCTCCTATAATTCTGATGATTCTCTTAACAGTTTTTAGTTCCCCTTTGTCATTTACACATGGGACAAAATTGATAATTCCAGGAAACCCCATTTTTTTCTCAAATATTTTCCCCTAAAATTCTTTGGGAACCAATGCTTTTTAGATTTCTCTTCTTGAACTACCAGCTATCACCCAGATACTGTGAACTTTTCTGATTCAGTGCTAACTTGACTGGAGGCAAAAAATTAACATGACTACAAGGGAGCAACACAGGAGACATTAGCTACATCTCCGAATTCTGAGGGGGGGAGGAACATTAAGATGGAAAACCAACGCCTTCTCAATGTTTGCCATTTATAGAGAAGTTTGGGCATGCAGAACTCTTTTGTGGGATCAGGGAACACCTGAAAAAATACAATCTAACCATATATACTCAGTTTATGGTAAATTACCTATATTTCTATAAGTAAGCTTTGATAAGTTTTGAGTGATATTGTCGTTCTTGTAAATGTGTGCCTATAGTTATCACCTTTTGGTATTGTAAAAATAAGATGTGGCTGGCTTGATATTTAGCCAAGCTAAAATATACTGAGTGATATTTTGGGTTTACAAATTGTTTTGATGTAAAAACTTGTAATTTTTTTTTAAAAAAAAAAAAGTATATTTTTTTTCAGAGGTTAATGCTGGAAGGTGAGAAAAACCTGCTTGTTTTTATGTAAGAATAAAGAAAAATTGAGTTGTTCAGGGTCAGCCACTGTGAAACATAGCTGGCAGTTAGGCACATTTTCTTCTTTGTACCAATGGTCCTTGCCTGTCTCTGGACCTAAACTTGGCTGTGGTGAGACTGCATCAACTTATCATTAATATCCTCCTCTATTATTGTGTAAATATTTTCCAAAAAATATTGCATGGCAAATCTGCCTTCCAGTGAGTTTCTAGCAAACACTAAAAATTATGCGAGTTTATATTTTATTAAATAAATGATAGCTCTGTACAATGGTGAAGACAAGATCATTTAAGAAAGCATTATACTTTGATAGAAAAAAATACAAAGCTTAAGTCTATTTAGCTCTCATAAAGCATATAAGTTGTGAGCATCATATTAGATGAGTTTTTAAATTGTGAAACCATTCTTTCTAAGATTACCTGTTAAAATAATTTTATTTCTAGGAAAATTATCATTTTATTACTGAGAGAAAAACTTAAACCCAGAAGGAATGTGATGACCAGGGAATTCATCTTTTAAAAATATAATCCACGTAAAGAGAAGGATTCAGAGATTTAAAGGCGTAAGTATGCTGTTTTTAATTTCCATTTCTACTCACAAATATTCAGGTGAGGAAAAGAAAATTAGAAACTATTTTTAATTTTAGAATTTGGAGAAATTCACTTATAATAAAAGATTATATTTTACTAAAAGAACCTACTAATGAAATTCAGTAGTTAATAATATCAGTGTGGGAAAATCAAAGTGAACTGACTAATTTCATATTCAACAGATAAAGTGCCAAACAGTTCAGTCTTACATACACCACAGATGGAATCCTAATTCTGGTCTGACTACTTTGGAAACTTGTAGGGTCCTGAATCTCTCTCTACTTGAGCATCCAAGTTCTCCTTGGATACCATTAAAACTCTGGGATATCATCACATCTTACATTGATATTATTGTCTACATGATCCATGCAAGCTCCACTGAAAGAATCCAAAGTAGACACAGCACAATGTTGAAGACAGCTGCCGGCTACTGAAGAGTAAAGCACTCTCTGAGAGGCAATAGTGACCGACAAAGAGATTGCTCATTGTTCTGATCTGCATTCTAAAAAGGCATTTTATTGTTTTGTTGTTGTTTTAATCTCTAAAGAAAGCAACTTTTCTGCAGTTATCTGTCTCATTTGGTGACTGATAGGCCTTTGTAGACTGACCCTCCCTGGAAAGAGCTCCATGTTACCTATAGGATGGTATATCTTCGTTTATTGCTGGAAAGTCTTCCACCTTATCTGGTTCAGGACTTCTCAAGCACGTTAGATTGATGTTCATCATTGTCTTTATAGACAACATAAAATCTAACACTTCCTTCCACATTTCCTGAAGAGATGTAGGTCACATTCTTCTAGCCAGCAATTAAAAACATACTACCTAATCTTTTCTTCTATAAGCCACTGAATATGACGGAATGGTCAAGCACTAGTGTTTCTAAGCCTGCTAGTATCTGACTGCCTAGTACCTAGCTAACAATACTGTCTCAAACTGAGGTCTTTCTGAAACCCTGCCCTAAAAGAAGGTGGTTCAGTTTTATTATGCTCACACTGACACAAACATACTTATCTTATTAAATTGTAGATGTACAAATAACATTTTTCAGAAGTATAAACAACAAAGTTAGCTTAAGGACTTTTCCAATCTCTTTCATTTTAAAATAAGCATGTACAAGGATAACTTCTCTATAATGAGATTAGTTTGGAAAATTGTTAAGTGTTCTCATTTCCCTGCCAAAGAGCCCTCAGAAATTCACAGCTCATTAGAACTTTCAGAGTAGTTAATAAACAAAGCTTGATATTATTACCAAATTAAAATATATCTCATTTCAACATTTTATTACCCACCATTAAGATTCTTCTGCTACAGAGGTTACATAAAAATTATTATTCTACTTTTCTTTAATTGCAAGTTTCAAGAGTTAGTTATTTCATATCAAAACACCTAGAAATTGCAGAGGGAAAGATGTGTCACTCAATTCTCTTCTTTTAAATAAGCACTAGAGCAGTATTTAAAATGCAAGATCAGAAAGCTTCACTCTGCTTTAATTGTTTCTTCTATAATATGTTATTGGGACACAAATGCAGATAAAAATTGAGCTAAAATTTATTCTTTGAGAGCACTTATGCCCTTTTCCTTTTCTCAACGCATTTGCAACAAGGTATGGAGTATTAGTAGGGATGCCAGATGCTGATCTCAACCTGATCACCCTCTGTGCAACTTAATGTAAACTACCTACTCTCTGAGTATCTGACTTTCTCCCTTACAAAAGCTGTTAACAATGGCTTTCTTATACACCTCCAGGATATTTTTAAGAAGACAAAAATAGATTGAAATCTTAGTGATTGTTTAAAAGGGCTCTTTTATTTCATAGTTATTTCTTCTTATAGTTGAGCAGCATCATTATGAGCCCCAGAGACATCCACCAATATCATCAGTGACAACTGGATGAAGCCAACAAACGGTCTTATTTTTGTTAGTCTATATACTTCAGGGATGTTAAATAGTAAAGGTGATGTTTTAATTGTATTTCAAAAGCCTTGCCCTTTATAAAGGAATTCAGCACAAATGAAAATAACAGGTAAGAGGCTATGAGCTCTTACCTGTTATATACATATAAATACATAATATACATATACATATATATACATAATATGAAAATGGCCAAGGCAGGTGTGGTAAGGAATAATGACCGATGCCATCATGGTCAAAATTTAAGGAACTCTTCCAGTGTGAATGAAAAAGGGAAAACATTAGAAATCAAGGGAGATGTTGTCCTTACCTCTAACTGATATTCTTGTAAGTATTTCAAGGCCAGTAATTGCCTCAGCTTGGTGTACTATAGAGGATCTATTATCAGGTTCCACTTAAGACATGAAAAGGAAGGAGTATTCTTTCAGCAGCTTGTGGGGAGCTGAGTAAGTCTTGAATGTGTAAGGGGCTGATGAAGTCCCCAGTGACAATGTAACTATATACATTAAGGACCTCAGTACTTCAGACTCATGAAGGTAATTAAGCCTTCCCCACTGACACTCAGAGAAATAGAAAAGCATTCCCCAGGTCCAGGAATGACTGTTTATGAAGAACTAACTAGTGTATACAAAAACCTGGAAATCTGATAAGTCAGCCTTTTCCTCCTAGGTATGTATAGCCTGAGACTGCTCCCCTACAGATGTCTCCTACACAAAGCAGTTAAACTTGCTTCCTTGTTCAGGAGTATACCATAAACTCACCTCCTTATTCAGCTACATAAAATAAACCTCACTGCTCTATTTAAATGTGTAAAATAAACCCACTGAGCTTCCGGGGGCTGCTGTGGTGCATCTTCTTTGAGAGCATATGGTCCACCAGACCCCAAGTTTTATCTGTGTGTCTGTCTGTTTTTTTTCCCACATTATCACAGTTCAATTTCCAGGACCAAGCTGTACAGGTCATGGCAGCATCCACAGAACATTGGAACTGTGATTTAAATAAAAGAAAAGGGTGACTAGTTAAATGACCTGCAGAAAACAAAGTGGAAGTGATATATAGCTAGTATGTATTTTGAGTATCAGTGACAGATGATGAAACAAAGTAGCCTCATGTTTCTGAGATAGATACATAACTGTAAAGCTATATCCGTTGCAAACCTCAGGTGTTTGCACAAGTTTAGTGCTATTGGAAGTTAACAGTCCTAAGTCTCTTACCATCCACACTGAGGCTGAGAAACATAATTGGGAAGCTGAGTGATATTTGTTATAGTCAAAGTTATAAATGTTATTCAGTAATTATAATGGTGTCCCCAAGAAGCCAAGTCCAATGGGGAAGACTTGTGAGATCTAGTGTAGTAAAGACCCGCACAATGGTGAAATGGAACTAATGCGACCTCTCATTGAATCAATTAACACTTAGAAAATGGAAATCCCTGCTTACCAGAATGTTAATCTGGGACCAGAGGTGATTTGTTTTCGAACATTGGCATTTACTAGGTACCCCGAGGCTTTCTAACTTTACAAATGTGTTTTCCTCAGAAGGTGGTAAAATATAGCATGATTTCAAATTCGTCAACTTCCTAAACTAACCTTACTCTTTCCACTAGTTTAAATTTACTTTAAACAATGTTTTACATTTGTTTGTTTTCCAGGTTCGCAGTAATTATGACATTTGCTTACCACAATATTCTCAATCCTGCTCAGAGAATTCATGTTAGAATTGCCTAGGAAATGTTTTTAAATTACATCTTTCTTTTCTGCCCTGAAGGCATATGAAAGCTTTGTCTAGTGGTCAGTGGCATAGATGCAGATCCTAAGTAGACCATTGAAATTAGCGATAAAGAAATTCTCTGGGTGATTCCTAAAACCATCCTCTTCATCCTCCCTTAAAAACACTTGACCCAAATGAGAACATCCCAAACATTTACTTCTCTCAAAGTTATTGAAACATTTCAGATAATTTAGGTGATAATATCAGAGCCCAGAAATGCCTTGAACAAGCAAGTTAAAGCTATTTTTTTCCTATTATACACTTAGAACATAGATCACTTCTGACACCAGATGTAGGAGGATTTCCTTCACATGCTAAGCAATCAATTAATTCTGGAAAAGAAGACACCAGGTAGGTGGTCACCAATGCAATTCTGACCTAGCTGGAGACAGCAACTTCATGTGCCAAATCACAAGCCCAGCGTCTTTTCTTTTTTCCTTTTTAAAGTCCCGTGTTTCTGAAGAGAAGCTGCAAATCGGTATTCCCACAAACCTCTTTTTTAAGTTAAATTATTTGATCAAGTGGCTTACAGGCTTCAGAAGAACACACTTATCATCTTACTATAAAATGTTCTTTTTTTCTTAAATATACAGATGCCAAAATGCATAAGATAAGGCATAAAGGAGGGCTTAGAGCACCCCATGTCTTCTTTCATTGGACACTCTCCAGGCAAGCACAGGGAGCAGTCTCTTTTGTGATATATTATGTTATAGAGAGCCTTTATAACAAATTTATGATAGACTCATAAATATAATACTTCATCTTCACCCCTTCTTTCCTCTAGGGAGGCTGGGTACTAGAGTCAAAAGTCTGAAAGCCTCCAGCCCTCTAATCCTATTCTTCTCTTTCTATTGACTAAACCCATCATGAAGCTATCTAGAAAAGATGACAGACATCAATTCAGTACCATAAAGAAAGACACCCTCCATAGATCCCAAGTATATTAGGACTAGTGTCCCAATAATTAAGGGTCAATGCCAAATATCTCTCTCTCTCTCTCTCTCTCTCTCTCTCTCTCTCTCTCTCTCTCTCTCTCTCTCTCTCTCTCTCTCCTCTCTCTCTCTCTCTCATGTGTATGTGTTTGGGGGGTGGGTACACTCGTGGGAGGGTAAATGTTTCACAATACCCTACAAAAGTATTCAAGTAATGGATGCAACTTTATAACTAAAGTCAAATAATACCAGATGAGTTACTTATGCATCTTTGTTATAATTATCTGTAGCTTTGTATCAGTTGTTTCAAATAAAATAATCTCTATGATTTTAAATGAAACGAGGTATATATCTTAATTATGTTTGACATATTTTAATTATTTTTTCAGGTCTCATGATTAATATAAGCTCACTGAGTTCCCTAGAATAAGAAAATAACATAAAGAAAAGTTCCTATCAAAGAATTAGTAATTTTCCCAAATTATTGGTAATTATAAGGAAGCAAAAAAGAGAGGCAAAAGAGTAACACTGAATAATGTCCTACAATGAAATAACATCTTAGACCCATACCTCTTATTCTTTCTAGGGTTTAGACTATCTATCTGAAAGTTGAGACCATGATTCCAATGGAAATACACCCATTCATTGAGTTACTTCTCTACTCTTTTTAAAAGAAAATTTAGCTAACATTTAATGTTTCATGCAAAATAAATTTCAGGAAAAGTCAGAAATCTTAATTGCAGTCATTATCCCTAACCATCTCCACTCAAAATGTGGGCAACTTAAGTGGTTCCTGGGTCTCTAAAGTGAAAATATGAGACTATACCCGGGAAAGTAGATAGAATAAATGAAGATCTTCAACTCTCCTGCCTCTCTTCCAAATCTATTTCCCCAGTCTCCTCCACAGATCTCTAGAAAACCACCTGCTACATTCTTGCCTCTTTCCCATTCCATTCTCCAATGGATCATAGAGGTCTCCTCTCCAAATTTCTTTCCTTCAACTCATTGCTTTACCCCAGGCTCCAAATCTATCAGGCATTCCTGGGAACCCTCCAGAGAAGTCTTCCCAAGAAACAAGCAGGCAGTGAAACAAGTGTGGGAAAATCAGACCTCCACTCTCCATCCTTTTCTCCAAATCCCATTGCCCAGTTTCACCCCAAGACATAACAGACAAGCTATATCAATAACAGGCTGACTGTTGACTATTGTGGCCTTTCCTCATGCTGTGAACCCCTTCCCAGGAGAGTAAACAGACCCTGATAGAACACTCTTTCTTCTTCCGGTGGGACACCCTCAGTCTCTTTTCCTAGCCATTCCCATTCCTACAGATCAGATTCCAATACCTAAAAACAGATTCACCCAGAACCCACTGTGGACTCACCTATCAAGATCCCAGAATTTCCTACCAGACAAAACATAGATACTACACTCTCTTAAGCAGCAGAAAGGGCAACAACAACAAAAATCAAGGAACAAAACACACACCTAACAAAGATAAAACTAGATATCCGCACCTAGAATTAAATCTTCCTAAACCTAGATACCGAGGCATCAATATAAAAACAGACAATAACACCCAGGAGAGCATGTCTCCATTATAGCACAACAACCCTACTACATCAGGCTCTGAGGTTTGCAAAATAGCTGAAGAACAAGACAAAAACCTTAAAGTGACACTGATAAATATGAAAGAAGTCCCTAAAAAGGAAATCAATAAATATATTAAAGAAATCTATGAAAACACAAATAGTAGAATGAAATGAAAAATAAAACACTGTAAGATCTGAAAGTAAAAAATACAATCAATAAGAAAAACCCAAGCTGAGGGAAACTTGAAAATAAAAATTTTTAATTGAGAACAGAAACCTCAGAGGTAAGCCTTTATAAAAGAGATGAGAAAGAGAATCCAAGGCACTGAAGACATGATATTAGAAATGGATGTTTTAGTCAAAGAAGATGTGAAATCTAAAAACTCCTGGTGTAAAAGTTCAGTAACTCTGGGACGCTATGAAAAGGATACAGATAACAGGGTTAAAGAAGGAGAAGAAACCCAGGCCAAAGGTACATAAAATATTTTCAACAAAATCATAGAAGAAAATTTTTCTAAAAGAAAGAAAATATCTATCAAAGTACAAGAAGCATACAAAACATCTAATAGACTGAACCGGAAAAAGAAATTATTCTTGACTCATAATTATCAAAACTCTAAACATATTGAAAAAACAAAAATGTTGAAAGCTTTAAGGGATAAAAACCTAAGTAATATATCAAAGGAGATCTATTCATTAGAACAACATCCACCTTTTCAATGGAGACACTAAAAGCAAGAAGAGCCTAGATAAATGTTCTCAAAACTGTAAGAAATAACTGACACTAGCATGAACTTTGATACCCAGAACAATTTTAAATAACAATTGATCGAGAAAATAAGACATTCCATAATATCTTAAAATTTGTCCAATATCTACCAGAAACCTAATTATTCCGAGTACTCTAGGAGTAAAAACTCCTTCTAAAGGGATTAATTACACTACACCAAGAAAACTACAAGAAATAAGAATTCCCAGATCAAAAAAGGGGAACACACACTCACACCCTACAACAAAATAATGAGATTAATAAATACCACTCACTACTGTCTCTCAACATCAGTAGCTCCAATTCCCCAATAAAAAGAATGGATGCAAAAACAGGATCCATCCTTCTGTTTCATCTAAGAAACATGACTTAACATCAAGGTTAGTTATCATCTGAAGATAAAATAATTTTATCTTCATATAGAAAGATATTCCAAGCAAATGGACCTAAAAATCAAGCTGGTGGGGCCATTTTAATTTGTGACAAAAATGGGCTTAAAACCCAAAGCTAATCAGAAGAAATAAGGAAGGGTGTAGTACGAGGTTTCTGGCCCGGACTTTTGGGCCTAACCTCAAGGTCTAGGCCCACAGACCCACAGACCCACAGTCCCACAGAGACACACAGACGCTTTCATTAGTTTTTGGCTGATCAGCCTCAGGCCCAGGCATATCACTTGCTAGCTCTCTACCCTTCATCTAACCCATGTCTCTTGTTCAGCCATGCGGCTCAGTACCTTTCTTTAGAGCAGCATGGTTGTCCTCTACTTCCTCCAGCTTCTCTCTGGCTTCTCTCTGGTGCTCTCCTTGGCATTCTGTTCTCAGAGATTTTCTTAGTCTGGTAGCCCCACCTACACTTCCTGCCTGCCTTTGGCCAATCAGCTCTTTTTATTAAACCAGTGGTTGGGACAATTATTTAAAATGAAACAACACAACCTCCCACAGAAGGGCACTATGCACTCATCAAAAGAAAAATTTACTGAGAAGATATAATTCTAAACATGTACACACCAAGTGTAAGGGCACTCAAGTTCCTAAAAGATACACTGCAACAGCTAAAAGCACACCTTAACAGTCATACAGTGATTGATAATGGATGACTTCAATACCACATGTGTGCTAATAGGGGGATCATCCAGACAAAAAGTAAAGAGAGAAATGCTAGAGCTAAATGTCATTGCATAGTGAATGTACCTAACAAATATTTACAGAACACAAAAGAATATGACTTTTTAGAAGTTCAACAAACTTTCTCAAAAATTGATCACATAGTTAAACATAAAGCAAGTATCAACAGATAGAAGAAAACTGAAATAAAATCATGTATTCTATCTAACCACCTTAGACAAAAGGCAGATATCAACAACAACAGAAAACTTCCATACTTATGAAAACTGAACAAGTTATTACTTAATGAGAAATGGGTAAAAACAGAAATTATGGAAGAAATTTAAAGCTTCAAATTTTCTAGAATGAAATGAAAATCTATACATAGCATACCTGGAACACAATGAACACAGTTCTGAAAGACAAGTTCATATTACTAAAACCTTATAATTAATTAAAAAAAGGAAGGAAGGAGAAAAAAGGAAGGAAGAAAGAGAGAGAGAAGACGAAAAGGTCTCATACTAGTAACAGCACAACTAAAAACTCTAAAAATAAAGGAGAAATCACACCCAAAAGAAGTAGATGGCTACGTAAGTGACCCCAAAATTTCTATCAGGGAACTGCAACAGCTGATAAATGTCTTCAGTAATGTTGGGATACAAGACTAACTCAAAGGAGGATGAGTAGCCTTCCTATATACAAATAATAGATGAACTGAAATAGAAAGTTAGGAACAATCAACATTTACAATAACCACAATTACCATAAAAAAATCTTTGGGTAACTCTAACCAAACAAGTAAAAGATCTGTGAGACATGATCTTTAAATTGTTGAGGAGAAAAAAATTGAAAGAGATATTAGAAAATGGAAAGGAGCTCTTGGATAGGTAAAATCAACATAGTAAAAATGATAATCTTACCAAAGTAATCTACAGATTCAATGCAATCCCTATCAAAATCCCAACAAAATACTTCATAGACATTGAAAGAACAGTACTCAATTTCATATAAAAAACAAACAAAAAACAGAATAGGTTCTACTATAGAGCTATAATAATAATAATAATAATAATAATAATAATAATAATAATAATAATAATAAAAACAGCTGGGTACTGGCCAAAAAAAAAGGACACATGGATTAATGAAATTTTGACGATCCTGACATTACTTCACACATCTATGAACATCTTATTTTTGACAGAGAAGCAAAAATTACACAAAAGATAAAAGGTAGCATCTTCAACAAATGGTACTGGTATAATTGGATGATGGCATGTAGAAGAATTCAAATAGATGCATATCTATCATCCTGCACAGAACTCGAGTCCAAATGTGCCCAAGTCTTCAACATTAATCCAGTTACACTGAACCTGATAGAAGAGAAAGTGGGAAATAACCTTGAATACACTGACACAGGAGATTTAGATTTCTAAATATAAAAACACTAGTAAAGACACCAAGAGCAACAATTAATAAATGGGACATCCTAAAACTGACAAGCTTCTGTAAGACAAAGTAGAGTGTCAATAAGACAAAACAAAAGCCTACAGAATAGGGAAAGATATTCACCAATTCTACATCTGACAGATGAATTATCTCTGAAATATAAGAAGAACTCAAGGAACATCAAAATATAAAGAATCCAATTTTAAGAATAGAGTAAAGATCTAAACAGAGAATTCCCAACAGAGGAATCTCAAGAGGATGAAAGAATTTAAGGAAATGTTCAACATCGTTAGCCATCAGGGAATTGTGAATCAAAACAAGTGTGAGATACTATCTTACACCTGTCAGAATGACTAAGTCAAAAACACTTATGAGAGCCTATGCTGCAGAGGATGTCAAGCAAGGAGAGCATCACTCCATTACTGGTAGGAGTGTAAACTATACAGCCAGTTTGGAAATCAGTATGGTGGTTTCTTAGAAAACTGAGAATCAGTTGACCTCATGATCCAGCAATACCATTTTTGGGTACATTCCCAAAGGATGCACAATCATACCATAAGGACACTTGCTCAGATATGTTCATAGCAGCATTATTCACAATAGCCAGAACCTGCAAACAACATAGATGCCCATAAACTGAAGAATGTATTAAAAATGTGTGGTACAAATGTACTCAATAGAATATTATACAACAATTAAAAAATGGTATCTTGAAATTTGCAAACAAATAAATAGAACTAAAAAGAAACTTCATGAGTGAAGTTACACAGACCAAGAAAGAAAGATAAACATAGTATATACTCACTCACAAGTGGCAAAAGATAACCCTGATACAGTCCACAACGCCAGAGAAGCTAGGTCACAAGGAGAACCCTAAGAGAGATATCCATAGAGCCCTTTGGAAAAGGAAAATAGATAAGATCTCCCGAGTAAATTGGACCATGGGGGCATGAGGTGAAAAGAGAACGTAAGGAAACAAGATGGTAGAATTGAGGGAATGAGGAGAGAGAGCAACAAAATAGATATCTTTACAGAGAAAACCATTTTGGGGTTAGGGAGAATCCTGGATGCAAGAGAAACTCCCAGGAACCCACAAGTATGACCCCAGATAACACTACAAGCAATAGTGGAGAGCATGCCTGAACTTGCCTTTCCCTGTAATTAAATTGATGACTCGAATTGTCATCATAGCACCTTCATCTAGCAACTGATGGAAACATGCAAAGATCCACAGCTAAGCACTGAATTGAGCAAAGTGTGAGAAGGGATTGTATGAGCCAAGGGGTCAAGACCATGATGGGGAAACCCATAGAGACATCTGACTGAAGCTACTGGAAGGTCACAGGCTCTGAACTGACTGCTGGGGAACCTGCCTAGGACTAAACTAGGCCTTCTGAATATAGATGACAATTATGTGGCTTGAGCAGTTTGTGGGACCTCTGGCAGTGGGACTGGGTTTTATCCCTTGTGCATGAACTGCCTTTGTTGGAACCCATTTTCTATAGAGGAATATCTTGCTCAGCCTTGATACAGAGGTAAGGATATTGGTCCTGCCTTCAAACTGATATACTAGACTCTGTTGACTCCCCAATGGGAGGCCTCATCCAATCTAAGAAGTGAATGGTGGGGTGGGGTTTGGGAAAGTTGGGAGGTGAGTGAGGGGAAAGGAGGAAAGGGGAACTATGGTTTGTATATAAAAAACTTTTAGATAAAATGTATTTTAAAAGTACATGACACAAAATTATCAACTTATGACTAAAATTAATAAAATAGATATAAAAATAATAGAAAATGTAGATAAAACAGTCAGTTCATGAGAAAAGCAGCACAATTTACCAATTAAGTGAAAGGTAGAAGAGGTTAACCAATGAAATAGAAAATATAAGAAGATACAAATGAACAAATCTAGGGATAAAAAGAGGGCAGAATAACAGACACTGGAGAAATCTAAAGAATCATATAAACATACTACTCCAAGGAATTTGAAAATCTAAAAGAAAAGGATAATTGTCTTGATATATACTACCCTAAATCCAGATCAGACAAGCAGTTTAAACAGACCCACAACTCTTGGTAAAACTGAAGCAATTATTATGAGTCTACCAACATAAAAAAGGTCTAGGCCATATGGTTTTAATGCAGACTTATTGGTAGTGCAGAATTAATGCCAAGTAGAAACTATAGTATTCAGTTCTAAAAAAGGAAGAAATTATACTTGACCATGTGTGATACAAGACCATAAGATATAGATTCTTAGTCAATTAAAATAAAGTTTAAAACATCTGTAAAGTTGTTTGTAACTGAAACACAAATTTGATAATATATTGATATTTCAAATGGATCTTGAATTTTAAAAATTGAATACACTTGTGAAATAAACAATTACTAACAATTGCATGCTAAATTTATATTTTAACTAAAATAAAAACTGGGGTGTATATTTATGCGTACATGTATATGAATTTTCTGAACTGAAATTTTTGAAGACGATGTATATATATTAAATAATCTACAAAGTATTTGACGTTGGCTGACTGGAACAGACTGACATAGAGGTGAGTTCTGTAGATCTACTGCCAAAGCTATCTTGAAATATCTTAGTCCCTGTAAGTTATTTATTTTCACTTTTTGATTCTGAGACAAGATTATTATGTGACTATAAAATCTAAACTAATCACTTCTATGGCAAATCACTATTTTATTTGTAGACACAACTCACTCCTAATTGACTAAGAATAAACTCTTCTTATTTTATTTTAAAATACTCTCATTGGGGGTGGAGTATCTCATCAGATACAGTGGCTGCTGTGCAAACATGAGGACCAGAGTTTGGATTACATAAATGCTAGTGGGAGTAACGGCTGCTTATGGTCTATAGGAAGCAGAAACAGAGTAGTATTCCTACAATAAGCTAGTGAGCTAGACAAGTTAAAGTGTCCAATGCTGAGTTAGTGATCTACTTCAACATCCCAAATGGAGCACCCTAGAGAAAGATACCTGACCACAACCTCCTAAACACGCATACCCATTCACATGCAAACACGTGTGCATGTATGTACAAGCAAAATTTTATTTAAAAATTAACCATATACCATTATTTTCACTTACTAGATTCATATGTGCATATTATATTAATATGCACATTTACATATTACTACGTAAAAAAGAAGCATTCTAGTTCATATATAGTTTAAATTCCTATTCTTATGGGAATGGCAATCTGAGGATAATCAGGGATCCACTAGAAAAAAAGAATAGCCAAATAGTTTAAGACACAGCATTCTGAGATATCTGTTCTGTGTGACCTCAAGATCTAAATCAAGAACAATGTACTACACATGTGCACAGGAAAATTATAGGCTAATTGTTTTCTAATTATCAAAGTCAAAGATATTCCAACATGTAAAACTGAAGCAGAACTGACTTTTTAAAAACTTTTTATATATCTTAAAATGTCTACACTCTGTTAGTAATGATCAGAAAAATAATTTTAAAAGTTTTTGAAAATTTTACACATGAATATTGTATTTACAACATTTCCATCTCTCCACCTTCCAGCTTTTCAATGAATTGAGGGAAAGTGGACTGTTGGAGAAATACTTCTTATCAGTCATTGCTGTGTAGCATGCCTGGGAACAACAGCAACTAGTGACAGCCTTAGCCTCCATTGCTGCAATCATCAGACCACGAGATTCAGTTCAGCATTATTGGCATGCAGTATGGAAACAGTCCAGACACTTTCCTGCTAGCTCCCTCCAATGACACCATTGCTCTTAACATACAGTCTAAGATCATTATCAAAGCAGAGAAACATCACTGATAACTTTCTACTGATCCCCTTCTAGTCTCATCTACTGTCAAAGTGCTGGTAACCTGTAATTCGGCATTCTTGGCCATCTCTCCATTCACTGGTATACTTTGGGTTATGGACCTCCCACCACATTGCCCTACTACTCTAGTAGATTGTACTAATTCATGGCCTTATTTTCTGGGCAGTCCAAATGGTAATTATGTTAATCTCTTCCTTATCTGCCTATCACTAGACTTTGTAATGCTTTGTTTAATGATAATATTTTTGTATTTTATATGTGAATTATGTGTCTTTATTATCACACAGACACTTCTTGGGAGAAAGAATGGCATCTGTCTTTTTCCTTACTGCATTCTCAGCAGCATGTTGGGTTGTAGAACAAACAGTATTTCTAACTAGCACCACAGGGGTGCTGCACCCTAATATGACTTTAAGGTGTCAAGATACATGCTCACAAGAGTGACACAAAACCTGTGGTTAAGAATGGGACATTCTCAGTTCTACTACAACAGAACCGATCCCAACTGAGATACTTCCTTAGCTATCTGTGATCTCAAAAACTATTTCAACCACTGTGCTCCTAAAGCCCTACTTAGTGAACTTGATGAACTATAAAAAATAATTAACACAAGTGTAAAGTGGAAACTGCTTGCCTCATGCCCTATGATTCACTATGCTTTATTCTTAATTTTGTGAGATAATAGAATAAATTACTCTAGTTTCAAGCACATATAATTTCAAGTATATCTTTTTATGATTATTGAGACTAGCACCAAATGCCCTTACTATAAAAACAAGCATAAGAGTCCAAAATTGACTTCCTGTAAAGCCCTATTTATAAGTTTTGAGTGTTGACAATTTAATAGTTTCAAATGTTTATGGTGCTCTTTCAAATTTTTTTGCCTTAAACCATTTTTCCCTCTACTGATGGTGTGCTTTATTAAAAATTCAATAATTGAATTTCAGCAGCAGAGACTGTAAAATACTATATTACATTTATGATGAGGCATAAAGATCTTCAAGTCTTTTAGGCTAACACTACCATCCAGAAAATTATTTTTTTATTATTGAGATGTTTTGAGGGTTTTTTAATAATGTGGTTATTGGGTCAAATATGACCATGGGAAATTCTGCTTCTAATAAAGACTCTAAAGCCACATTTACTTAATAGAGATAAAGTCTTCTACTCACTGGATAATACAGTCTCTAGCACTTGCTTGTTTTCACTAATATGTACTGTGTACTAAGAAAATATTGTAGGAAGTAAAGCAATATTAGGTTATCTAAAAGACTTTGTGATAAATATGTTTTTAGTATTTTTAAAGAAATTCTCTTATTTTTCTTCATGGCCACTATGTGACATAAAATGACTCTTCTGTGTTTATTTCTTCTTTTTAGACAGGATTTCACACTCTAGCTCAGGCTACTCTGGAATTTACTATATAGCAAAGAGAAATAAACTAGGTAGTGAAGACTAATCTCAATTCCAAGCAATCTGCCTGCCATACATTCCTGAGTATTATGTGAGTCACCATACCCAGTCTTTATATAAAAATACTATAAGCAATCATTCAATTAATGGCCACAGATATCAAAAGGGAGGGAATATGTGCTATTAATGAATTTATTAAATGAAATTGTCATTAAAATATCAATATACTACATATTTGATATTTGTTCTCAGGGGCTTATTAAGAAAAATCACAAGTGATCCAGCTCTTTTCCAAAGCCTCAGAGATAATCAGTTTCAAACCTTTAAATATTTTCCACACAGTTCCAAACCAAGTACAGATGCATTCTGCAAATAATTAAGTTTTTTATATTCCCCCTTCTATCCACTTTCTATGATGATGTAAAAGTACAGTTCCCTCCTAGGTTCAAATTACCCTCCTAGAAGCACAAACTGAAATGCAGACAGGGGGGAGTAATTCCTTCATTTCTCATTCTTCATTAGTGTGCCTCTTCCCTGTCCCTGCCTGTTTTATTCATTTATCCACTCATATCCTCTTTTAGGAATTTCTTCTGTCTTCCTTATATACCTCCTCTTCCTCTGAGCATTGGCGCTACAAGATAAAATACGATTCTTACCCTAAAGCTTTCTCTTTTTTATTGTATTAAAAATTGTTTTCATTTATGCTCTCCCCACACTGCTTCTTCCAACTCCTCCCCCACCTCCCCCTCATCCAGATCATCCCACTTTCTGACTTTCATTGGAAAATAAACAGGCAACTAAGAGATAATAAGAAAATAAGAAAAAAAGTCAACCACATCAGTATAGGACAAACCAAACAGAAGGAAAAGAGACCTAGAAAAGGCACAAAAGCAGATATAGATACAGAAACTCAGTCTTTCATTCTCTCAGAAATCCCACACAATATATACACAAAGGACCTGGACAGCAGTGGGGAAGATGGGATAAAATTTTGAAAAGATAAAATTTTAAAAGTAGGGGGACCCTGACATGATATAATGAGAAGGAAAAAAAAGACAAAATCCAGCAAAGATGCTGTTGAGTTTATTATCTGTTGGCCATCTACTGCTAAGCAGTACCTTTAAGAGTAGTTCATGCTTGGTAGTGGTGGCACATGCCTTTAATATCAGCATTTTGGAGGCAGATGCAAGTAGATCTCTGTGAGTTTGAGGGCAACTGGGGTCTATAGAGAGAGTTCCAGGATAGGCAAAGTTATACAGTAAAACCTTGTTTTGGTGGGGGGAAGGTGTGTGTGTGAGGGGGAAGTAATTCTTTTTCCCAATGAAACTTCCTTTGGGAAAACTACATTTTTGCTTGCAAGTCATTATCAATCAATTGTAGATAGGGATGGAACACGTAATCACTTCTTCCAGCTCTAGGATCCCATCTGGTGCTGATCTTTTCAGGCCCTGGTACATGCTGCCTCAGTTGCTGTTTATTCAAATGTGCACCAATCCTGTTGATACAGAGAACCGTATTTTCCTTCTGTCCTCCATTCACATTGGCTCCTGTCCTCTTTTCTGCCTCTTATTCTGCAAAGTTCCCCGAGGGAAGGGGTTCGACCTTGTGGAATTTGCCTTAAGTTAAATCAGATATCGGTTAGTTACCCCCACAAACTTTGTGCTACTGTCACACTAGCATATCTTTCAGGCATACCACCATTTTTGGTTGAATGGTTTGTAGTCAGGTTATTTATCTTTCTCCTTTGGTAGTGTTCAGGATCAAAAATTCTAACCCACAGGGATGAAGGCTTTATATAGGAACCAGTTCAACTTATGCATGTTAAATGAGCTGTGTAAGGGGTTGTCTTCAGCAATGGGATCTTACTGTCAGTTTGTGGAGAACAACCTATAGTCTTGGCAATGGTGTGGCTTGCCTGTAGGTTCTCATAGGACCCCTTTGGCCACAGCTCACTTAGATGTAACCAAATCTAGAAGCTGGGAGCTTCATTTGGTGACAATCTATTCGGTAGGGGTTTTATCTCTCTCATTATTTGGTGATTTCATTTAGATCATCTTTATAAATGTATATATTTTAGAATCTTCTACTTAATTGCCTACACTGCCTCTCTAGTGGCCCTTACAGGACAACTTGCTTTCCACATATTCCTTCCCCAGTCCCCTTTTCTATCCCCTCCCTTCTTAGTCCTCCCAAGCCCATCCATCCCCTCACCCTCCACAGTCCTGTTTATTTATAACTATCCATTCCATTTCTTTTTCTAGGTAACTCTGTTTATCACCCCTCTCTCCCTTATTCTATATGTAACCTCTGTATTTAAAAACATTTTAGCTTGATTATCATTGGCTTAACAGCTAATATCCACATATAAGCAAACACACAGCAAATTTATAACTCTGGACCTGGGCTACCTCACTCACCAATAATTTATTTTTATCTCTACCAATTTAACCATGAATTTCATTGTTTCATTTTTAACAGCTGAATAATATTCCATTGTGTAAATGCACCACTTTTTTATTCATTCATGTATTAACTAATAGCTAGGTTGTTTCTAATTTCTGGCTATCACAAATAGAGAAAAAATGAACATGGTTGAGCAAGGGTCTCTATGGAAGGATGAATTATGATTTGAGTATATGCCTAAGAGTATTACAGCTGTGTCATCAGGTAAATTGATTGTAAAGTTTTCAATGTAAAAAATCTATAGATAAAAATATGGACCAAACAAATTTCAGGACCTCCTCATGATATAGGAGTCCATTACCATATTTTTTAGATAAAACTTCAGTGACATGTCCTTTGTAAAATAAACAAACAACAAAAGATTGATGCTTTTATAGTACTTTAAGTAGTTGCTTATACAAACAGCAATGAAACTTTGGGACAAAAGATGAGATAATAAGCCTGGCTATGCAACCGTGCAAGCCTTTTGCTAGGTTATAATACCCAGTAGGATGCCCAAGGTGAGTACAAGTCTCACTGTTTGATATACAAAAAAGAGACTGTATGAATACTCTCCCCTTCTGTGATGATGTATCATTGTGAGTTGTGGGACATATATAAAAAATACCAGGACACTAGTATCTTTTCTATAGCTCAGACATGCCTTGCAAAAATGCCATATCCACAATTTATCACTGTGTCTTTAGTCTCTCCTATAAAAATGCTATATTGTTCCAAGTTAAAGAACTTTCCAAGCCCCAAGGGTACAGGGTAATCTCATATTGGGATTCTCATCTACAGCTCTTAGAAAGAATCCAAATATTTACTGGTAGAGCAATCTAATAGAAATACATTAAAGTTACCATTCACTTCACCATTTAAGTTTTATATTCAACTACAACCAAGATTATCTGAGAGAAAGAAAGAAGGTATCTATAATCTGACAAAGGTCTAATTAAGTTACTTAGATCAGACAACATCTTGCAAATGAGTAATCACTTGGAAGACTTTGCTTGCACAATTTGTAACCCTATATTTGCTTCATACAGACAGTAGCCACAACAGGGTTGACAATATATCAGTCGCCATGCTGTCTACAGAGTTCTGGCCACCAGCATTCTTATTTTATTTCATTTAGGGTTTCTACTTTCTTAATCGAAAGGCACGGGCATGAGAAATAATAATGACATTTTTATAAGGTAGCAGCAATGGTTCCGGGAGAGTTCTGCAATAAGGAACTGCTGGCACAATTTACAGTTAATGTCAGAAGCATTTGCAGACAAAAGAAAGAGGCTGTGTGGTATTAGTAAGAAATTTGTCATGATTTGTATACTTGTTCCCTCCAAATTGATGCTCAGGCTTAACTGCCATTTTGATAGTAATAAGAAGTAATATCTTTAAGAAGTGGTAAGGCAACCATTCTGCCCTCATAAATGGATCAGTGTCATTGCTGTGGGTACTGGCTCATTATCACAGGAGAGCATCCCTTATAAAAAACAAGTGCACTCACTTTCTTTCCTCTCTTATCCTGTCTTTGCATTGTGCTCATGTAATGCTGTCATGTTTTAATGCAGAAGACCTTCATGAGATGCCTAGAATTTCACTTTGGACTTCCTTGCCTATCAAACTGGAAACTTTCACATTCACAGGTACACATTCCTGATTAGTATAAGTTCCCCAATGTGTGGTATCCTGTTATAACAATACAAAATGGCTAGGGTAACGGAATAGAAGGTCTCAGAGGAAAATACCTTCACAAGAACTAAGTGATCATGGAATGACAACATTATATTTTTGTTAGAGGACAGAAATAAGGGGAAAACACTTAAGACAGTAAAAGAAAAGTTTTTCATTCTGCACTTCTCTATACCTCTCCCCACCAGGGTCAGGCATACTTGAGCCCATGACTCTAAACTGACCTATGGAGACAGGGGCTTTAGAAGCACTGAGCATCAGACTGCCATGTAGACACAGGCTGGAAAGACAGTCTTCAAACATAAGCTATGAGCTGGGCCACACATACCAAATAAAAAGGTCAGAGAATTAATAACTGCCAGATATATCCTATATAAAAATGATATTTTTCATTATAGAAATGAAATGACATGACATTCATAAAAATAAAATGTATAATTTTTATACATATAATGTGAAGAAGAAAACTTTGTACATCTGTAACAATGTTCAGTAAATGCCACCTACCACTAGCATAAGAATTGATAGAAATATATGAAGACAATCCATAAAAGATGTAATTTTGACATATACACAAAAAGTGAGGAAAAAGAGTTAAAACACAAAAAATAGAGGTTATTCAAACAAATAAAATTAGAAATAGAAAAGGATATTACAACCAATTTCACAGAAATACAAAAGATCATAAAAGGTGGTTATGAACAATTATATGCCCCAAGATGGAAAAATCTAAAAGAAATGGATACATTCCTGACACAGACAACCTTCTAAGATTGAATTCTGGAGAAACAGAAAAGTAAAATAAATCAATAACAAGAGAGATTGAATCAGTATTAAAAAGTCTGCTATGTGAGGAACTCTGGGACTTGATAGCACTGCTGAATAAAACTAAGAATATGTACTCTTTTTTAAAGTTCATTTTTATTTGGCACATAAAAGTTATACATATTAATGAGCCATGAAGTTTTTATCTATATATGTGCCTAACATTCCAGTCAGGTGATAGATATTTATCTCATCCATCATTTATTATCTTTTATGATACAAGCATTCAGAATCCTTCCATATAAATTTATGATGTTTTATGTTCTTCATACTCATTTTTGTTACTTATAGCCAACCTATATTACAATAGCAAATACAAGCTTTGTATTTCTTCCTATAACTTGATAACCCACTTCCATGATCCTTGGCATCTGGTAAACTTAAATCTGTACTTAAATTTTTTGCATAAAATTCATTTTTAAGTTTCTGCATCTGAAATAGAGCATGAAGATCTTTCTGTGCACTACTGAGGACTGGACTTAGCACCTTACATTTCTGAGTAACAGTTCACCACTGACCTAAACCCAAGCCCCTGTCTCCTGTCATTAACATGATGATTCCCAGTCTTCCCACCAGCATGTCTTAAGGGAAATGTCATTCATTTTTTTAAGAAAAAATAACTTCTCTGTTTTATATAGCTAATCAATACATTTCCTTTGCTATTCATTAATTTTTCCTCATTTCTTGGAAAATTGTCCAGCAATAAACATGAAATACAACGGGCTCATCAACATATAATTTCATTTGCTTTCAATACTGATATGGTCATTGTTCTATTGATGTGAAGAGATACCATGATCACAACAATTCTTATGAAAGAAAGATTTAACTGGGGCTTACAGCTTCAGAGGTTTAGTCTATATCATCATATTAGACAGCATGCTGCACATAGGCAGACATTATACTGGAGGGGTAGTTGAGAGTTCATGTGGATCTGCAAACAGCAGAAAGAGAGAGACACTGGGCCTGCCTTATGCTTTTGAAACCTCAAAGCCTATCCCCAGTGATAAAATTCTTCCAAAAAGCCACACCTCCGATTACTCTTCAATTAGTACCACTCCCTGATCACTAAGCCTTGAATATATGAGCCTCTGCCAGCTATTTTTATTTAAACTACCACAGATACATACTGTATAGTTGTATTGCTAGTTCTGTTACTGGACTTAGGGGTAGCAACCTGTGCACCAACAAATCAGATTCAGCTGCCTGTCTTCAAAAAGCCAGTTAAATGAGCCAATTAATACTGAAAAGCAGAGTCAGGAAGAGAAACACAGAAATCCAATGACTATCCTAAATCCATCTACAAGGGTTCTGACATCAGGTAGGCTTTAAATAGAAAGCAAAGGCAAGAGAGGGCCTGGAAAGCTGGGTCTATGGTTATAAACATTTGCTATGGTACAAAAGCTGAGTTGGGTTCTCAGCACCCTTGGGCTAGCTCACAACTGCCTGTAACTCCAATTTCAGAGGATCCAGTGTCCTCATCTAGGCACTGCACATAGGTGGTACACAGACATACACAAAGGCAAATCACCTAAACACATAGAATAAAATAAATGAGTCCTTAAAAAGAGAAACAAACTATATGTAAATTAACAAATCTGATATACCTTAACAACAGAATGGGAATGAACCCTTAATGTATTAGCAGGAGCTAGGTAAAAACTGAGCAATCCTGACTATGTGAGATGATAGATATTTTAGTGATATCATTGCAGTAAACGTTTCACAACGTATCCCAATACTTGATACTGTACATGGTAAATATATACATTTTATTTGTCAATCTAGGCTACGCTGTCTCCTAAAGGATCAATTTCTTGCCTATTCCTGTATCATAATTAATATCTTGATAAAAAGATGTAAAGTTTTCAGAATGCATTAATTTAACAAGACCTTCTTTCCCACTGATAGAAGGCTAAAATGCTGGCAAATAGAAGCTGGAGCCAATCTGCCTGGCTTATCTGCTTTTAATGTACCCATAAATATATTTGAAAATTGCCTTTATTTATGATTTTGTTTGTACTGCACTATAAAACTTCATAAACCTGCTTACATGTTAAAATATAAAACCTGGGTAACCTAGCCCTATGTCTCCTGGGTCATGGTCACTCAAATTTGGCTCAAGATTAAACTTTTTCTCTGTGGATTTTTGAACATGTAGGACAACACATGAAAAAGTAGTTTTAACTGACACCACAGAAGTTTAAAAACTCACTGAAATTACTAATTATTTGTCAACAGATTTGATAACTTAAAAGAAATGGACAAATTCTAGCAATATATGCACTATGACCAAAGCATGGGGGAATAGAAACATTTAGCAGACCAATAGCAAACAACAAAGTTAAATCAGTACAATAATGTTCTATCAAAGAGAAGCTTAGGACCAATAATTTCAACATTGATTTTTTACCAAAAACTTAAAGAATACCAATTATCTTCAAATTACCCCCCCAAAATATAATTGTTCTATGCAGAATTGATGAGGTCCAGCACTGTCCTCATCTAAAAATCACAAAATATAACAGATAGAAAATATAACAGAAACTATCATAGAAAGAAAATAAGACAAAAGAAATAAAAAACAATGTCCTCTAAACATACACGCACACACACATACACACACACACATACACGCATATCAAATAATAGCAGCAACCCAAATCCAACAGCATATTAAAAAACTTGCTCATGAATTAATAATGAACCAATATGAATCATAACAATACAATGGTAGTATATAATATGAAAATTAATAAATCTGATATGCTATATTAACAGAATGAAAGAAAATTATCCATATGATAATCTTAATAGGTAGACAAAAGACATTGAATACAGTTCAGCAATCATGAATTGGTGAGGTGGTAGCTATCTATCTTGATATCATTGTAATGATCATTTCAAAATCCATAGCAAGACATAATATTGTACATCATAACACACAGACACACATGCACACACACATATGTCCATTTTTTAAGTTATCAAATTTATTAACAATAATTGTTTATATATATATAAACAATTTATATATATTCACCTATACTATGTGAAGCAAACAGGGAAGAAACTGATGATAGATCTGAAAAGAGTGACCAGGTCCTGAAATATGTGTGAGACTCTCACTGACAATATCAGCATCTTCAAACATCTTTGGAGAGACTGTAATTTCCAAAGGTTAGCCAAGCCTAGTCAAACACATATCCTGTTATGATTTATTGTGTATCATCAGAGAGGGAATTTTTTTCTCTAGGAGATACAATCTGGAAAACTGATTAGGCATAGGAAATAGATAGTACGGGTTCTGAAATAACTGCCATCTTTTCATTTAGGATTTGAGCTAATCAAGGCAGATGCAACCAGAAAATCAGATTTGTGCAGAATGAGGGGATACAGTTGTTTGGGGAGAGGACACTATACATATGCTCTGTGAATGATACAAGTAGAAATGTTTTATATGCTATTCAGTAGATTTGATCACAGGAGTCAATAGTAAATTCAAATAAGAAAAAGTGATTTACTTTGGTATTTTGAGTTGAATATGTATGTTAAGAACATTCTCAGTAGAGGTTGAAATCCATGTTTTAAGGCACAGTTAGATATGAGTATTTCTTATGCTTTTCAGCTATTCTATTTATTCTTTCTTTATTTATATTTATTCTGGTTTGCTTGTTTTTTATATTTACCCATTTGTTTTCTAAGGAGGGATGTCCAGAGGAGGTGGAATGGATGGGTGAGGAGGTGGGATGTGGAAGGAGATGAGGAGAGCCATGATCAGAATATTGTATAATTTTAAATAAAAAATAAATAAAACTCTAAGAAGGAATTTAGAAGGATATGAGGAAGCTCCAAAATGTTTCTAGGCTGATTTATTACAAATAAAATGAAGAAGAGCTGCAAAAATGAAAGGAACATGGTATAAAGAAATGGGTACCAATGTCAAAGACTTGAACTTGGAACAGAGAGGGAAATGTTGAAAGCTGTGTTCCAGAACACTTAGTCAATTAGTTCACCCACCAGTGAGGTTGACCCCGTAGTTCACTTGTGCTCCATATTCCAAGCCTCACTGTGCCTCATTTGTGTGTGTGTGTGTTGTTGTTTTCCTTTTACTTGAGAAAAACCAGCTTCTCTTCAGTGTAGTCTGTCTCAGTGGCATCGGTGACGTAAGAAAACCAAACCTGGGAAAAGCTTTAGGAGCAATTTTTTTTTTTTTTTTTTTTTTTTTTTTTTTTTTTTTTTTTTTTTTTTTTTTTTTTTGGTACCAATACATCCCGGCATTCTTCAGTGAAAGGAAGCACAGAGATAACATTCCTAAATATAATTAGCACGGTACACTGAGATGGAGACTGATCTCAAACAGATGCTGACAAGCACTTTGGTATTGATGATTAATAATTTTCAACTTCTGAGTATACCCATGTTGGCCTATCTCTCTGTTAGATCCTTGCGTGCTGCAAGCATATATTTCCTTGAAATAGGTGGTATCTCATGAAATCATGGGAATAAGTAGATCTACCTAGAGCTACTGTCGATGGAAGCAAGTACTAATCATTAATAACTAATGAGTTCTACTGTTCCAGATGTCTATTCTCTGTAGGCTGATTCTAAGGGCATTGTGATAGCCTCCTAAATGGATCCACAGCAGGATCACTCCCTGTTGCCACGGGGGTAACATTTTCATTACAGCATTTAACATTTGCCTTTCTTAATCTCATTTCTCCAAATTCCTCTCTTGAACACTCCGAAATCTTTCAAATAGAGTCCATGTACACATATACTTAGCTTCAGGTTTGTTCAGGGACAAATTCAGACAGAAAGCTCCAGTAATCCATCATCTAGGAATCGATCTTAAAAATAAAGAAATCCTCTCGCTGGTGAACAAAGATTAAGTACTACAGATTTAGGCTGCTAACCCAAACCCACTTTTCAGCAAGATTCCATTGATATGTTGATAGACCCATGCCAGCACAGGACTTTTAGTGACTTCCTTCCTGGGTGTGGCCTTGGCCACGCCCATCAGTCTTCTAGCCTAAACCTGAGTGGATTTAAGGATTGTTACGTATGGTAATCAGACTGAGAAAGTCATGCCCTACACTTCACTTCCGTTTTTTTGGGTTGTTTTTTGGTTTTTGGTTTTTCCTGCTCACTTAAATAAAGCCTAACCTGTTCAGCACTGAGCAGGATGTCTCGCTTTCTTGTGACTGTTTTGGTGACCCTCCTGTCTACATCTTCTGATGCCTGTGGTGAGCCACCATGGTATGCAAATATGAAGCTCAACGGTCATCCTAAAACCAGTTATGCCGTAGGAGAACAAGTACAGTACTCATGTAGACCAGGATTCATAAGAGAACCTTCGTTCAGCATCTCCAGTATGTGTGCTGCGAATGGCCAGTGGTCACCCATTTCAAAGAAAGCTTGTAAGAAAAAATCATGTCCAAGACAAGGTGATCCCCTAAATGGCCAAATAAACTTTCTGAATGGAAGTTCTGAGTTCGGAACACAAATTCAATATATTTGCAATCCTGGTTTTTTCTTAATTGGCGAAGAAATTCTACATTGTCTTCTTACAGGATCAGATGTACAGTGGAGTGGTGACCCTCCTATATGTTCAAAGATTTTATGTAAAGCTCCTCCAGCTATAGCAAATGGAAAATTCTTCCCAAGTCATAAAGACGTGTTTGAGTATCATGAAGTGGCAACTTACCGATGTGACCGTGTTTCTGGCAAGGATGAACTGTCTCTTGTTGGTGAGAGCCAGATTTATTGCTCTGAAAATAGATCATGGAGTGCTAATCCTCCTGAGTGCAAAGTGGTCAAATGTCCATATCCTGTAATTCAAAACGGGATACAGATCTCGGGATTCAGCAAGAAATATTCCTATAGAGCAAGGATTACGTTTGAATGTAACCAGGGGTTTTTCCTCCATGGGAGCAACAACGTCATGTGTGACGGTAATAGTACATGGCAGCCACCGATTCCAACCTGTCGGAGCGAGCCACCTCCTCCCACTCCCACAACACCTTCCAGTCCAGGTGTTCCAAACTCTACCAAAGGAGTACCCCTTGATTTTGGAGATTCAAAGGGATGGATCGTTTCTCTGATGGTGATGGCCGTGTTGGAACTACAGTAATTTGCACTGGCCATTCAAACATCCTCAAAGGGAAGAGAAGGAAAGAGATAAATAAACTGAAGACACCAGCTGCCAGAATAAATTCATTATTCTAAGCACAGCAGGCTGAACGGTTTCTACACTGCTTTCTACTCTTATTTCTTAAATCCTATTTAAAAAAAAATCTTCAGACATACAATAACTTCTGTGTTTTCACTCTCGTAGATGCAACTGTTCATTTATAATGGGAATGTAATGAGAACATAATGTGCGTTGAATGGAGTTATTCTTTGATCCTTTTTTGAAGTTGTGTTAGGAACTATTTACTATTTACCCTTAAATAAAAAAAATACCACATACATACACACAGAGAGAGAGAGAAAGAGAGAGAGAGTTTCTTTGGTAGCATCAATGCATAAAAATTAAAACATTTGTAAACTACACAAATTCAAAATAAAGACATTTTTCATTAATAAATAATTTAAGGATTTTTTTTTGTATAAGCACTACTGCTAACTTTTTACATTCATTCTTTCAGTGTGTGAAAATATTGGCATACAATTTTCCCTGAAGAAAGCACTTAAAAGAATAGTAAATTCAATGCATCAACTTGATTTATTAAAGCCATAAAATCTACAGTGTTGACTAGGACAAGGTGGGCTTCCTAGACTAAGAATATTATAAAATTTCCATAAATTAATCACAAAAATTTTTTTCATTTTTATGGTTTTGTAATATTGTTACTGCTTATGTAACAAGGATTAAGTGTTATGTGTGATACTTGTTTCCACTTTGATAAACACCAAGTAAATGAGTATAAAAGTTCACTAAATAGTTAGCACGGCCTGAAATTCATACTATTGGTTCTTAATTTCAAGTTAAAGATGATTTGATCTTGTATTTTCTTTAAAGAAAATTTAATAAATTAAGTAACCAACTCTGAGACCTGGTTATGTGTGGTTCTTACCCCTATTAAATAAACAGATACCTTATTTTAAATATATCATCAAAAAGTAAGTAGTTCCATATAGAACAAATTCAAATAAACTCAAGTTGTATCAGAATCTAGTCCACTTACAGCAGCTTTGCCATTAGAAATATTCAGATCTGGAGTATCAGTTCTTACAGCATTTCCTGAAATGCTGAACGTCAAGCAACAGAGTTCACAAAAAGTAACTTTATTCTATGTATTCTAAACTTGTAATTCTAAAGAATGAGAAATATGAACTTAGTTTATGTGGATGTCATCTTCAAACAGAATATCCCTCTCCTCCTGGCTAGACACTCTCACCTGAGCAGGCTAAGAGGCAGATAAATAAGTTTGCCTTTCTAATTCAAATCATATTCTTACAATTTGTGTTTTACTCATTAATATAATACATATGTATGTATATATGTGTGTGTGTGTGTTTTATATATATAGTACATTGGAGGGACATCCCATGGCAAAATATTGCCCAAACTGCAATCTGCAAAATGACAACTGGAAACCCAGAAGCCTCTTGGTCCATAGCTGACTAAGAGCCAACTAAGACCCTACCAAGAATGACCCCTGTCACAACTGGGACACAGCTCTTGGCCTACAGCCAACTAAAAGCCAGATAAAAACAACCCTGCAATTACTGGAGACAATCAATCCCCAGGTTCACAACTGACTAGTAGCTGACCAAGAGCTGACTAAGAGTGAACCCAGGGAGAAATGGGCAGAAGCCAGTGCAAGAATATACATACATACATACATACATATATATATATATATATATATATATATATATATATATATATATATATATATATAACACAATACAAAGAACAACAATACACCAACAAAAGAAGCTGGTGGTTCAACAACATCAAGATCTGAGCATAACAATGAAAAGGAAACAGAAGGAAATGACCTTAAAAACAACTTTATGAAAATAATAGAAGCTTTAAAAGAGTATATATAAAAAATCTCCCTTAAATAAATAGAAGAAAATACAAACAAAAAATTGGAAGACATAAACAAATCCCTGAAAGAAACTAAAGAAAGAAAAAGAAAGGTGAAAGAAACATTCCAGGAATTAAAAATTGAAGTAGAAGCAATAAAGAAGACACAAACTGAGGCAAAGCTGGAAATAGAAAACCTAAAGAAATAAACCAGAACTACAGATGCAAGCATAACCAACAGAATGCAAGAGATAGAAGAATCTCAGGAGTGGAACATTCAATAGTGGAAATAGATACATCAGTTAAGGAAAACACTAAAACCAAAAAAGTCATAAAACAAAATGTCAGGAAATCTAGGATACAATGAAAAGACCAAACATGAGAATAAGTGGAATTAAAGGAGAAGAATGCCAGCTCAAAGGCACAAAATATATTCAACAAAACCAGAGAAGAAAACTATCCCAATGTAAAGAAGGAAATGACTATAAAGATACAAGACGCTTACAGAACACCAAATAGACTGAACCCCCAAAATATCTGCTCACCACACAAAGAAACAAAGAGAACAATACAAAGTATCATTAAATCAAGGTCTTTAATCTGATCTTGATTTAATTTGTTAAGTGATATCTAGCCAGAAAGCTATCCATTTGTTTTAGGTTTTCCATTTTAGTCAAGTGTAGATTTTAAAGTATGACCTAATAGCTCTCTGGATTTCCTGGGTGTCTGTTGTTATGTCCCCTTTTCATTTTTGATTCTGTTAATTTGGATACTCTCTCTCTGCTTCTTGGTTAGTTTGGATTAGGGTTTATCTATCTTGTTGAGTTTCTTAAAAAACCAGCAATCTCTGGTCATTGATACCACTTAATATCAATGGACTAAATTTGCATATAAAAAGACAAATGCTAACATAATGGGTATAAAAAGAAAATCCAGCCTTCTACTGCATAGACGAAACACACTTCAATTTCAAAGATAGATATTACCTTAGAATAGGGCTGGAAAAAAATTGTGAATTAAATGGAGTTAAGAAATAAGTGCTGTGGATATCCTAATAACTAACAAAATACACTTCAAATCAACATTAATCAAAAAGATGGGAAAGTGTGTTTCATATTCATCACAGAAAAAAATCCATCAAGATGAACTCTCAAATTCTGAACATCTATGCTCCAAATAATAGTTCACCTATATTTGTAGAAGAAACATTAATAAAACTTAAACCACACATTAATCCCCACACATTGATAGTGAGAGACTTCAACAACTCACTCTTGTCACTGAATACGTCTACTAAATAGAAATTTAACAAAAAATATAAGGAAATTAACAGATGTTATGATTCACAAGAATCGAGCAGACCACTATAGAACATTTCACCCAAACTCAAGAATGTATACCTTCTTCTCAGCACCTCATTGACCCTTCTCCAAAATAAACTAGTAACAAAGAAAATCTCAACAGATTCAAAAAATTGAAGTAATCTCCTCTACCTTTTCTAATCATAAAGGTTTAAAGTTAGAATTACAAAACAACACAAATTATAAAAAGTCTACAAACTCATGGGAAATTGTAGTCCTAGATTTGTGGCTAGCCCTGAGGTTCTGACCTACTGACCTACAGACCCATAGACTCACAGAAACACATAGATGCTTGTATTAATTTTATGCTGATCAGACAGACTATAGCTTTGGCATATTCCTAGCTAGTTCTTGCTCTTAAATTAACCCATACTTCTTATCCTGTTCAGCCATGCAGCTGGATACCTTTTCTCAGAGCAGCATAGTTGTCCTCTGTATCTGCTGGTGTCTCTGGCATCTCTGTAGCATCTCTGCTCTGTTCTTCCTGCTCCCAGAGTTTTCTTTGTCTGGTAGCCCTGCTCACCCTTCCTGTGTACCTTTGGTCAATCACTATTTCTATTTAACCAGTAGGCAGGACAATTATATACAATTTAACAATATAATCCCACTAAAGGAACTGAACACCATTTATTTGAATCATAGGTAGAATTTATCCTGCAACATTTATAATAAAATGGCTTTTAGAAGCTTTAACTACTTCATTTTTCAGTCAAAAGAAGTTAAAGACAAGATAATAACATACAGTATCTAGACACTCTTTGTAATTTCTATCCCTATGTGGCTTAAAAAAAAAAAAAAGACTTTCTCTACCCTTTTTTGTTTTTCTTTTTCTCTCCTGAGCTAAAGCCTACACATATTTTTTAACCACACTCTAAACCATTTAGAGGGTTTTTAAAAATCTGTCTTTATTGTATATCTCTTACTTCTTATTCTGTTTCTGACCACACCTTTGTTTGACTAGGGTGGCTAACTCCACCCAGCTCCCTTTATTTATTTCTGTTTCTAACCGCACCTTTAATCTTCTAAGGTGTGGCTAAATATTAAAGACTTGGATAGCTTGGCTGGCTAGATCCACCCAGCTCCTAGTTGAGCTTTATAGAATTTAACTTTTTAGCTGAGGGACCAGTAGGACTCTCCATTACCACTCTGGAGAAATGTAGAGTCCATATAATCACCAAGTAAAGCACTGCCATCTGCTGCTCATTAACTCCATTTAAGTATTTGGCAGCAGGGCCTCTTAAAAGATTCACAAGTGTTTTGCCTTTAAGGCTGAATCAGGAAGCTTCTCTTAAAAAGCCAAGCCTCTGCTTCCAGCAAGAAAACACCACCACTAAGAAGCCATCTTTGACTCTGTACTCATTTTGTTTTTATTAACAGAAACCACAAATCCACTATATACAGCTCTTTGCTTGCATTGAAGCTCAGGAACTGCCCTTGTTCAGCTTAAGTTGCATGCAGCAAGCATGCCATTTTGTAGTAATTTAATCCCATACACCACTCAGTCGCTATACCATGGCCCACTTAAGAGACACAACTCTGAAGCTGCTTTTGGCTCCATTTCTATGCTCTTGACCATTTTTAAGCTTTCTATGGCTTTATGTGGGTATATTTCACCCATGTCGGGCATCATTTGTAGTATGAGGTTTCTGGACTGTCCTTACTGCTAGCCCTGAGGTTCTGACCTGCTGACCCACAGAACCACAGACCTGCAGTCCCACAGATACATATAGACGCTTGCATTAATTTTATGCTGATCAGACTATGGCTTTGGCATATTGCTAGCTAGCTCTTGCTCTTAAACCAACCCGTGATTCTTATCCTGACCAGCCATGTGGCTCAGTACCTTTTCTCAGAGCATCATAGATGCCCTCTGCATCTGCTGGCTTCTCTGGCATCTCTGTAGCATCTCTGCTTCATTTTTCCTGCTCCCAGAGATTTCCTAGTCTGGTAGCCACACCCACACTTCCTGTCTGCCTTTGGTCAATCACTATTTTTATTAAACCAGTAGGCAGGACAATTATTTACAATGAAACAGCATAATCCCACTAGACAAACTGAACAACATTCATTTGAATCAAAGGGTCAAGGAGAAAATAAGGAAAAAAATTTAAGGCTTCCTAGAATTCAATGAAAATGAAGGCACAAAGTACCCGGACTTGTGAGACACCATAAAAGCAGTGTTAAGGGGAAAGTTCATAGCACTAGGTACCCACATAAAGAAAGTAGAAGCACAGCTGAAAGCTCTAGAACAGATAAAAGCAAACCCACCCAGGAGTAGCAGACAGCAGGAAATAATCAACTCAGAGCTGAAATCAAGAAAACAGAAACAGAAAGCAATACAAAGACTCAATGAAACAAGGGGTTTGTTCTTTAAGAAAATCACTGAGATAGACAAACCGCTATCCAAATTCACCAAAAGGCAGAGAGAGAACATCTACATTCTCAAAATCAGAAATGAAAAGGAGGACATAACAACAGACACTGAGGGAATATGGAGAATCATTAGGTCGTACTTTCAAAAGTGGCACTCAACAAAATTGGAAAATATAAAAGAAATGGACAATTTTCTGAATAGTTACCCTGTACCAAACTATAATCAAGAGCAGATAGACAACTTAAATAGACCTATAACCCCCAAGGAAATTAAAGCAGTCATCAATAGGCTCCCAACCCAAAAAAGCCAGGACCAAATGGTTTCAGTTCAGAATTCTACTAGAATTTCAGAGTAGAGCTAATACCATTGCTAGAGCAATGAGACAGCAAAAGGAGATCAATGGGATACAAGTTAGAAAGGAAGAAGTTAAACTTTTGCTGTTTGCCCATGATATGATAATGTACAGATATGACTCCCAGATCTCTACCATGGAGCTCCTGCAGTGAAAAATATCTTCAATAATGTAGCAGGATACAAGATTAACTCAAGAAAAATAGCCTTCCTATATACAAATGATAAACAGGCAGAGAAAGAAATAGGGAAACAGCACCCTTTACAATAGCCACAAGTAACATAAAATATCTTGAGGGTTCTATAACTGAAGAACCTGTATGACAAGAATTTTAAGACAGTGAAGAAGATTTCAGAGAATGGAAAGATCTCTCATGCTCTTTGACAAATAAAATCAACATAGTAAAAATACCAATCTTACCAAAAGGAATCTACAGATTCAATTCAATCCCCGTTAAAATCACAACAGAGAGTTCAAAAAGACAATACTCAATTTCATATGGATAAAATAAAACCCAGAGTAACCAAAATATTCCTATACAATAAAGTTGCAGAACCATCACCACCCTGACTTCAAGCTTTAATATAGAGCTATAGTAAAAAAAAAAAAAACAGTTTGGGATTGGCATAAAAACTGAGATGTTGACCTGATGTGGGAATGCCTTTCTGTATGCTGTGAATATCAATCTTTAAATAAAGGAGCTGTTTTGGGTCATGGCAGGCACCATAGAAGAAGTAGGAGGAGAAATCAGAGCATAGGTAGGAGAAGGAGGGCAGAGTCAGAAGCAGATCTAGCCAGCTGCCCAAGGATCAACATGTAAGGAACACAGGTGAGCCACGGGCCACGTGGCAGACAGATTAATAGAACTGGGTTGATTTAAGATGTAAGAGCAAGCTAGCAATGTGCCTCAGCCATAGGCCAAACAGCATGAAGTTAATATAAGAGTCTGAGTCATTTCTGAGGGCCTGAGTGGTGGGCGGCTGGGCGGCTAAGGGGTCTGGAGCACAGGTCTGTGGGTCTGGGCCTCTGGTTGCCCAGGACCAAGAAACCCCCACTGCCACATTGACCAATGAAATTAAATTGAAGACCCTGACATTAACTCACATTCCTATGAACACCTGATTTCTGACAAAAATCTAAAACTATAAGGTGGAAGAAAGAAAGCATCTTCAACAAATGATGCTGGCATAGCTGGATGTCAACATGTAGAAGAATACAAAGAGACCATTATTTATCACCCTGTACAAAAATCAAGTGGATCAAAACCTCAACATAAATCTACCTACACTGAACCTGATTGTTGTAGTGGTGCGGTTTCTTGGTCCCAGGTGGCCAGAGGCCCAAACCCTGCCACGCCAGACCCCTTAGACACCCAGCTACCTGCCGCTCAGGCCCCCAGAAATGACTCAAATGCTTTATATTAACTTCACGCCGTTGGGCCTACGGCTCAGGCATATTGATAGCTAGCTCTTACATCTTAAATCAACCCATTTCTATTAATCTGTCTGCCATGTGGCCCATGGCTCACCTGTGTTCCTTACATGTTGTTCCTTGAGCAGCTTGCTTGATCTGCCTCTGACTCCACCCTTCCTTTCTTACCTATGCTTTGGTTTCTCCTACTACTACTTCTATGGTGCCTGTCATGGCCCAAAACAGCTTCTTTATTTAAAGATTGAAATTCACAGCATACAGAAACACATCCCCACATCACTTCTCCCATTCTGTCTAATCAAAAAGGAAGGATTAAATTTTAATAGAGCAAAATTACATATAACAAAATAGCCATCAAGCAAGAATTACAGTTATAATATCTAGTCTATTTGTATTTAGCAAAATTAAAGAAAATACTCTTATCATCTACCTTATCTTTATGAATTTAAAGTTTCATACCCAATATACCTTTCAAATGACTAAGAAAAACTGTACCTATAACTATCTAATCTTCAGCTACGTCAAAGACCACAGAAGGATATATTTACCCAAGTAAACCAGAAATGCAAGTGACTTATATAATCTAGAAAGGACAGAGATGACACCTACCTGCCTGAACAGTCACCCAAAGTTCCTTTATAATGTTGGGGCATCCATCTTCAGCCTATAGGCCCAGAGACTCTTTTCATTTTAGTGAAGCAGGAAATCTGCCCTGCCCATTCTGGCACAGTTCATCAGTTGCTTCTCCTCGAGTCCTGAATAATGTCTGACAGTTTTCTCTGTAAAGAAGGAACTTGAATGACCATCTTGGCTTGTTCTATCAAAGTTCAGAGGTCACCATCCTATGGAACCTACATGTCTAGTTTAAACAGCATACAGTCAAGCAGTCAATATAAGAACAGGTTTTTGTCCAGTGGCTAACCATTGCCACAAAGAGAGTAGACTCCATATGGAGTTTTTTCGATGCCCATTTTTCTCTTGAAGAAGATTGGTGCTGCCAGGAGCAAATCTGTCTCACTGTCCAGAAAAGTCTAAGTTCTTAAAATATTTTAAATGCCATATGTCTTAGAAGTGCTTGAAGATTACCTATCTAATTGAATTATATCTTTGTACACCTACAATTCTAACTAACATGCATTTCTTAATTATACATTACAATTTTAAATCAGTTACATAAACATCATATCTTAAACAAGAGTAGAAAAATACATACAGTATAAGAGAATTGACCTTAAGTTTGTATCAATAAACTAAAATCTATACCAATGTAAACATTTCAAGATTAACAGCTGATTTCCTGATCTAAGTAAATTTAGTAATCTAACTTTAAAAAAATCATTCATATACCATAATATAGCATCAAAGATCTCTTTTGAAGAAGAGAAAGGGGATAGATAGAATAGATAAAGGTAGGTTGTTCTACCTACCTATACACAATTCTAGCTGAATATATGGGCTAAGCTAAAGATAATTTGCACTGGCATAGATATTTTTATATTGATACAAATATGAAATCATTTTATATGTTTAATTGTGATAGTTTGTACATTGGTACAAAGTTTAATCTGAAATTGCTTTATATAACCAAAGCAACTTGTACTTCAACATAAATCTGAATCTGTAACTATTATGTAAAATTGAATCTGTAATTGCTATATTTATATATGCTTCTAACTCTGTTTAAAATATTTGCACATTATTGTCATGTACACTATGCAATTACTACCTTCATTTAACTAGATATAGTGTATGATTGCACTAGTTATGATATATGCACAAGATATTTTATATAACTGTTTAGATGATATATATGTATATACATGTCTAAAGTGCTATGGCCACTTTGCATGGTGGTAATATACCCCTGACTAATGTTTGATAGTCATACTAAAAGTCCTTGTTCAGAGATTTTACACCCCTTATATAGGTATTCTAATTTTTAGTACAGAGTTTATTCCTTAAGACGATAAAATCTGCAGTCAACATTACTTTAGGTACCATATCCCAGTCATCTCAGATACAGGTTAGAATATCATAAATAGACAGAAATCTTCAACCATTTCATAGACCCAGAGAATATGGCATTTAACATTTGAAATTCAGCCACGAGAGACACGACGACTCCTGGTGTCATTGCTCCTTTCCAGAGATGGTGTTGAGCATCGAGGATACTCCTTTGGAGACTGTCGTTTTGGCAGAGAATGGCCGGTTGGGTAAGGAACTACCCTTATCTTGATTGCTGACAGTACACACATGATGTCCTAGCTGGATGAACAAGTTGATGGACAGAGATTGACAAAACCTGCCTGAACAGGATAATACAGTCCCTCCAAAATTGCCCTGCTTGTGAAAAGATCTGGCAGATACCATAGGCCTATAGCCAATATGATAGATGCTCCAACAGCACACAAATCCAGAGGTGATTGCCCAGGAAGCTCTGTTGCTGTCCTCTCCCAAATTTTTTAAGCCACTACTTCCATGTAATTCTGACTTTCAGGTGATTCATCTTCCTTTTCAGGTCTTGAAGGGGGTGAAGAATAGATATTTAAGGTTACTACCCGATTATCCCTTAGATAGGAACATTCAGGTGTTAAATTTTCACTTTCCCAGATGAACCTTTTAAAGTAATTTATACACCCTATCATCTACCAATATTCTAGAAATATATGATGTACTTTATATATGTTAGGTTTGGGTTGTAATTTGTACTTTATCCTCTCCTAGATGCTACCTCATAATAATTCCTATTGTACATAGTCTTAGTTTAGAACCTTCTTCGTTAGACAAAAGGGAGAGATGTGGTGGTATTCAGGTGTCAGCTGATAAGATCCGAGGATGCTTACCCAGGGTCCTGGGCCCCTGAAGGGGGCATGGACAACCCCATTGATAAAGGGCTGCTGGGACCCTGGAAAGCCTGTTTGCCTGGTTCCTGGCTGTTGGAGAGACCGGTTGGAATCCATCGTCCATCGTCCATCGTTCCAGACTCCAGTCCCTGTTCAGGCTCTGCTATAAGCTGTTACCTGTATCATGAGTGTTGGTTTATATTTTAATAAATATCAAACTTGGACTGATGCCTTCTAAGTAAAACTCCGCCTACACCTGATAGGAAAAAAAAAAGTGGGAAATAGCCTTGAACACATTGGCACAGGAGACCACTTTGTCAATATAACACCATTAACACAGGCACTGAGAGCAAAAATGAATAGATGGACCCTTGAAACTGAGAGGCTTCTGTAAGGCAAAGGGCGTGGTCAATAAGACACAATGTCAACCTACAAAATGAGAAAATATCTTTATTAACTTCACTTCCTATAGAGGGCTCATCTCCAAAATATATAAAGAACTCAAGAAACTAGATATCCAAAAACCAAATACCCAATTAAAAATGAAGTGCAGATATAAACAGAAAATTCTCAACAGAATAATCTCAATTGGCTGCAAGACATTTAAGAAAGTGTTCAATGGGGAAATACAAATCAAAAATACTCTGAGATAGCACCTTATACCAGCCAAAATGGCTAAGATCAAAAACACATATGACAGACTGTGTTGGAGGGGATGTGGAGAAAGGGGAGCACTCCTCAGCTGCTAGTGGGAATGTAAACTTGCACAGCCACTCTGGAATTCAGTATGGTGCTTTCTCAGAAAACTGGGAATCAGTCTTCCACAGGAGCCAGCAATACCACTCATGGGCATATACCCAAAAGATGCTCAATTGCAACACAAGGGTACTTGTTCAGCTATGTTAATAGTAGCATTATTTGTAATAGCCAGAGCCTGGAAACAACCTAGATGTCCTTCAGTAGGAAAATGGATAAAAAAAATAATGTGGTACATTTACACAATGAAGTGTTAATCAATGATAAAAAAACAATGACAGAAAATTTGCAGTATGTACACGCTCATAAATGAGTAGTAAATCCATAGCAAATGGTAAACAGAAAAGATTCTACAACCCCAGAGAAGATAGGTAGAGAGGAGCAGCCTAAGTGAGATAGACATGAATTGCCCCAGGAAAAGGAAAGAGATAAGACCTATGGGGTAAACTGTAAGAGAGATATAGAGGGGAGAGGACAGAGGTTGGGAAAGAAGGATTCTGGTTCCAGAAGGTCAAGGGGGGAAGGGACTGAGAAGTGAGCAATAGGGAGATATCCTGACACAGTGATCCATCATGAGCTTGGGAAGAAACCTGGTGCTAGGGACGTTTACAGGAACCCACAAGGAGGTCCCAACTAAGTCTCCTGGCAGTGCTGGAGAGGATGGCCCAAACTAGCTTTCTCTTGTAGTCAGATTGATAACTGACTCTAATTATCATCATAGAACCGATATCCAATGACTGATGGAAGCAGATGCAGACACCCACAGTGAACTGCTTGGCCAAATACCTGGAGTTCAGTTGAAGAGATGGAGGAACAACTAGGGGAGCAAGGGGGGTTCAGAACATGATGAAGAAAACCACAGGGACAGCTGACCTGGGCTAATGGGAGCTCACACACTCTGGACTCACAAATAGAGATTCTGCATGGGCTCAAGCCCTCAGAATAAGGGTGACAGTTCCCCTAATCTAGCTGTTGGAGGGACCCCTGGCTATAGGATGGGGAAATATACTGATTATATAAACTGACTTTTAGGAGGAGCACACTCCCTATGGTGGGATGCCTTGCTCAGCCTTGACTCAAGGAGGAGAGGATGGGTCCTGCCTCCATTTGATATGTGAGCCTGTGTTGACTGCTCAAGGGAGGACTTACCCACTTTGAGGAGTGGATAGAGTGAGTGGTCAGGGGGAGGTGCAGAAGGTTAGGGGGCAGGAGAAGGCAAGAGAAGGGGAACAGTGGAGTGTTGTACAAATAAAGGAAACTCAAAGCCAGATCTCAGAGAAAGGCTGAGATATCAAAGAGTAATCACCACAGTCAGATTTCACCCCAGCTGTCTTCCATGCCTTTCTATGCCTGCCTTAAATACTTTCTTTGCTGCCTGGCAGCCCGGAACTCCTTCTGTAAACTAAGATGACCTCAAACTCAGATTTGATGGGAGTAAGGGCGTAGGTCACCACTTCCGTGTCTCGCGCCCACTTCTCACCCGCAAGAAAAGGCACGGCACATGTAGGATCCTTCTGCAGTACAGCTTTAATGCATCTTGAGGGAGAGCATTCAGCTCACGGAAAATGGAGGGGAGGGCAGAGAGAGAGAGAGAGAGGGAGAGAGAGAGAGAGGCAGAGAGGCCGGCAGAGAGACGGCAGAGAGGAGCGGAGGGGTGGGGGCCGCGGCGCAGGAACCCGCGGCGACAGGCCCCGGTGGGGAAAAGGAAAGCGAGAGAGAGCACGAGGTAGGAAGCGTCCGATTTTATACAGACCAAAGGCCCCTGCTTTAGACGTATCATCTTCCTATAGGTTGCAGTCCAGTATCCCACATGATGCCACGGAAGAGGCTGAGAAACCAGTCTTGCGAGAGCACGCATGCGTTCTCTACTGACTCAGGCGGGTTGGCCAGCACCAGATAATGGCGCCACCTTGAGGAGCTGGAGCCAGCGGCCTCCAACACTTCCGGATATTCCCTGTGCTGGGATTAAAGGTGTGAGTTACCACTGTTTGATCCTCCTAGACTGACTGTGGATAGATCCCTCTGATATCTCAGACTGTTTTTATTAAATTTAAAACATATCCCCACAGTGGAGTATATGTAAAAGGAATTTTACTAATGATTTTAAACTGTTAACATATTAAATTTATTAAATATTAAATATATTATATTTTTTAAACTTTGATAAAAGAGAACAAGTCATTTAGATTTCCCATACCAGGATAATCTCTGTCTCTTTCCTCCCCCCCCCACCTCTGATGTGTCTTTCCCTGCATCTCTGTCTTGTCTCTGTGTGTGTCTTTATCCCTGTTTCTGTCTTTGTCTTTGTGTGTGCATGTCTCTGTCTCTCTCTGTGTCTCTGTGTATGTCTGTCTGTCTGTTTTCTGTCTATATCCCCTGTGAACTATGAAGTAACAAATTTCTTCTGTCTTACCTGCCCCCCCACTCAATACTACCACCACAAGGGTCAGCCTAAGCACATGGGTCAAGAAACAATAAACTGGGACTTTTGAAAGGTGAGCAGAAATCAGTCTTTCCTTCTTGTATGCCAAATTTATTAATGTGATGGAAACATAATTTTCAGTGATAGAAACATAACCAGTACAGGAGACTGATGCCTGCCATGGGACCGTTGGTGTGACCACACCCGACCATGTGGTTCTTAGTCACTTATTACCAGTTTGCAAGAATTGTTAAAAGTTTGGAGATACAGATTAGAAAAGCCATAGAATATTATAAACAGAGTGGGCAATTCTGGAGGATCTCATATCAGAATGACATAAAAATATTGACCAGCCATGACCTGTAAGACAGTGCAGTAGATAAAATTGATTGCCACATAAGCCAAGTGACACAAATCTGGTTTCTGGGACATACATTAAATGGAGGATGAGAACTGGATCCACAAAGTTGTCTTACGGTTCCCACATGTGAGCCCCCATGGCCATGCTTCTGTGTGTAAATATCTTACTTCCTTCCAATCCTACTTTGTTCTTCTCTCGTCCCCTCTTTTTGTAATAAGACACTTTGCTCCTTCATACCATGGGATTGTGTAACCTGTGTTTCATTTTACAGAAGCTCGGAGAGCAGAGATTGCCTGGAGTCTCAGGGGAGACTTCAACCGTAAGACTCTTGAAATAATGTTGGAATTGTACGACTTAGGGGACTCCTGGCGATGGACTAAATGCATTTTGCAATATGATTTGGTGAGGAGTCAGCATAGAGTATTACAGTTGGAATATGAAAAGTTCCCACCAGGCTCCAGTGTTGAATATTTGGTTCCTGGCTCCTAACATTATTTCAAGTTTCTAGAAGGTGAAGTAGACCTATTGGAGGAAGTAGATCACTGGGGACCTTTGCAAATGAGACTTGGTCTCTGGTCCCTCCCTTGATGTTTTCTATCTACTCTGAAAGAATGAGCCCTCTCTCCACAGGCTCCCCAAAATATTCTGTCCAAGTTTGTGAAAGCAAGCAGTCATGAGTTAATTCCTCCTAAACCAAGGCAAAATAAAACATCTTCTCCTAAAGTTGTTTATGTCAGGTATTTTATCATAGTATAGATAAACTATATATATATATATATATATATATCTTTCTCTATATATAAATATATATATATACTGCACATGTAAATACAAATAGGCCATATGTGCATGCATTTTTATGTAATAAATGTATATGTTAAACCTGACTTTATAAAATACAAAGACTAGGAACAAACTTCCCATGGAATCCCCACACCCACCTGTACATGGCGTTCTGCTAAGCATCATTCTCTACTTTCTCTCTTACTCCTACTAGCCTCACATTTCCATTGTTATAGATTCACTTAGAAAGAAAACTGACTTTGGTACCCATATAATACAAATAAGCCCATAGAACGCCCTACTTTTCCTCATTTTTACAGGCCTAACAAATCAGTATAAACAGATCAGGAACTATATATCCTTGGGCTCCAGATGCTTTGTTAATGCTGTCCAGAGTAAGAACTCCAATGATGGGTTTTCACTTTTCTGCAAGGCCAGCTTGGTTCATGCTCAGAATACATATTTTTTAAAGGAACAGAATTCTGGTATTTTTAATATCTGTACAGATTAGAAATGATTGCCTCTGAAACCAGAAACAATTGGTTGACTTTGGAGAACAAAGTCTAAACTTCCTGTGGAAAATGCAAACATACAAACACCAAGTGAAATCTCAGTGAATCTAAGCGCCTGCTACAGGAAGACACTGTTCCTGACACTGTATCCTAAGTCATTTGTTCTATAATGCAGAAAAGGCATTAGTCAAATCCCACCTCTGTGATGGGTCACAAGGCTATGATAACTATTCAGTTAATCCAAACAAAGAAAGACCATGTACTATGTCACACTAAAGAAGTAAAGAAAATAGCAGGGGTGAGGAAGAGGGAAAGGAGGAAAGAAAAAGAAACTCATTAAGTATGAACAAATTTTCAAAAGATAAAAACTAAAATGTTCCTCTCTGTTGGTAGTCATGGGATGTATACTCCCTCACCACCCTTCAGATATTCCAGAAATGGTGTCAGATTCTGTAAAGAACACAGTGTTTCCACTGTTGATTAAAAGAAATCTATCCTAAGAGGATTTCAGAGCTGTGAACACAGGCGTCATTGCCTTGTACATCTCTTTCTTTACCGTGGGGGACCAAAGCACTTATTTTTCCAAAGCATCTCCCCAGCCCTACCTCTTATAGTTAGTTCTTCGTAAAACCCAGTTAGTAAGAAATGAAGTCTCTTCTTTGAAAATAAGGAACTGTCTCACAATGAAAGAAGATGATGTTCCAGTTAATGTTTCTGCTTAGCTCTAAGAATTTGCTGATTTTACTATCTACATTACCAACTCCCACTAACTTATTTGCCAGGAAATGTTTAATTGAATGACAGTGCTATATAGTAAAACACTTGAAATGACTTAGTGGTAGCCACTCCTGGGCCCCAAAATTTCTAGATACAGAAGTGTATTATGTAGCACTTGAAAATATAACAACTTTGTGGAGTGAGGGAAGGCAGATTTGTAAGGAAAAAAGCTGTCTCTCGTGCTTATGAATGTTTCCTAGCTAGCTCAATGCTGAAACATAAAAAAATATTCAAAGCTAGTGCATTTAAGTGGGCAACAATCCTCAGATGATCCATAAAACCTATTGACATAAGGCAATGCAGACTTGTAGACAATATGAGAGGGATAAAAAACATAAGGAGCTTTAGGAATAAGGAGGGAAGAACACAGTAGATGCTCAGAAACTCTCAGAATTGGGTTAACCAAATCACAAACTTGATACCTATGCTTTGTGTCCAAAACATATTTCACAGTTACCATTGGAATGAATTTTAGGCCTTGTGTGTAGGGGGATTACATTGTTCCATTGTAAATAATTGTCCCACCCACTGGTTTAATAAAAAGCACTGATTGGCCAAAGGCAGACAGGAAGTGTGGGCAGGGCTACTAGACTAAGAAAACTCTGGGAACAGGAAGGAAGAACAGAGCAGAAATGCCACAGAGAAGTCAGAAGATGCAGAGGACAACTATGCTGCTCTGAGAAAAGGAACTGAGCCGCATGGCTGAACAGGATAAGAGTCATGGGTTAGATTAATGGTAAAGAGCTAGCAAGTTATATGCCTGGGCCTTAGGCCAATCAGCCTAAAATTATTGTAAGCATCTGTGTGTCTCTACGGGTTTGTGGGTCTGTGGGTCTAAACCTTGAGGCTAGGTCTGAAAGTCCAGGACAGAAACCTCCTACTACACTTGTGTTTCTATTATCCATTTCCTCTGTCACTTAATTGCTTTTAAATATAGTGTTTTTCTCCATATTACCAGACTAAATTATCCCCAAGCCTTTTCTTGATAGTTAACAATCCCGTGTTATTATAAAATCTTGCTTTCATTTAGATGCTTCTTGGTGAGTTATTTGAATTTATTTGAAATGGTCTCAGTTAAGAGGAAAAAGAAAAGGAAAATGATGCAATTCTATTTTCAGATCAAGAGCAAAATAAAAAGTTAAGTAAGTTTTCAACTATGAGGTTTAAATGATGTGTCCCATGAGCTAAATATGAAATATTACCATACCTACAACTAGGGGTCAACATTAGAGTTTTACTTCAACAGTTAAGTGTAAAACCAAAATTAACAATTTTATTAATTACACATATGCAATTATAGTTATATATTAATATATAAGTATTAATATCTATATGTACTTAGTAGCACAAAGATAGACCTGGGATGGCCTATAATGACATGAGATTGTTAACCCTAATAAAAGGCTTGGGAATAATTTAGTGCAGTAATTTGGAGAATAACACTGTAATTAAAACAATTTAGTGACATAAGAAAAAGGAAATAAAAACCAAAGTCTTAAATTCATTTGAGTGGTTACTGTAAAGTATTTGGGGGGCTTATATTGATTACATATGTATCATATGCATATAACTATGTTTATTAGACAAAAATAAATTAAGGTAAAACTAAAATATGAAAATCAGTTCTTGATCTAGAATTCTGTAAGTCTCAACCATCCTCGAATCCAGTGTTATTCTGTTGGGACCATTTATTCTTATATCACATGGATAAATAAATCTGTCTGCAAATAACAAAATGCAAGAAGTTCTGGTGCTGCTAGTAGGAATTGAGCAATGCTCCCACTGTCCGCCCCTGGTCAGTGTTTGGTGTACACATGGTGCTTGAAGACAGAGTTTGAGATACAAGAGCACTGGCCTCAGGTCAGGAAAAGAGGCCCTTGCCTTCCCCAAATCCATCTGTCCTAATGCTTTAAGCAGACTTTCTTTCCTTTTAAGATGGTTGTTTGAAAGATTACAAAGAGGTTCTGAAGACAACGTTGGCAGTCATTCCTCAGACTGTTCATCTTCTGTTTTAAGAAAAGGTATTTCTCTGGCCAGGAACTCCTCAAGTAAACTAGACCAGCTGGCCAATGAGCCTCACTGAATCAAATAGCCTTGCTTTTCCAGAACTCAGATTATAAGCAAGTGCTATGGTGTCTAATTTTTTTATTTAATATTTGGTGTTCTGGAGATTTAACTCAGCACTTGTGTAAGCTATCTCTAGAGCCTGTATTTCTGTCATTAGGCCCTTATTTGTATCTGGAAATTTTCCCCAAATAAGACATGAAAAAAAAAAAAATTAAAAAGGAACAGAACACAGTTGTGAATGATATATTCTATTGGCCTCAGTTTCCATATATTTGAAATAAAGAAATAGTGGAGGCTATTTTATATTTTATTACTATTAAATTAAATTAGCTGTTTTAGGCATCTACTAAGAAAGAGTACATGTACTAAATTAAGTATGCTGATATGCATCAGTTAACATAATTAAACAGTTAGGTGACAAAGTCTCATGATTAGAGGAAGCCTGAAAATTCACTGTTCATTTACTGGCAAGGTCAAACCCAAATGGGTAGAGCAAACTTAGCATGTTATGATACTCATTTTTAAGATAAGTGCCTGTTGTTGTACCCAGTGTTCAATGTCCCCCAAAAGGATTCCCAGGAACACACTGACTCATTGAGATGCAAATGCAAGGTTTATTAGGTGTGGTGCTTTCAAACTGCAGAAGGGACCCAACTCCTAACTGTCACAGTGGCATCAGGAGAAGGGGAATTTTCTTCACTAACATTGTCTCTTCAGCCAAGTGGACAGTAGTTAGCTGATTGGTGGTCTTAAGGGTAAGAGAATACTTGTGGTTAGGTTGAAAGGTCCTCCTGATTACTCAGAAGCGTGCCTTACCTTCAGGAAATAGGAACTTAACTCCTCAAAATGACTCTGGGTTACAAGACAGAGGACCTTGACTCTCACAGCTGTCAGTTGCTTCTGAATTTATAACAAGGAAATAGAGTGTCTCTATGTATTGTTGAGTGAGCAGTATAGCAAAACGTGGAGCTGCAGAGGGGAAATAGCACCCGGATTCCAGTCTACTCCACATGTTAACCACTCAAATGAAGGAGGACCCCAACTTACATTAAATAAAGGAGCATACAGCTTAGGCTAGTTACCGTGTATGTACCAGAATAGAACTGGAGCTCAGTAATAAAATGCATGCAATATGTTAATGGTTTTAAATGTTCTAGAGGTAAGAGACCTGCAGCCAAGAGGTGAAACAATTAACCTATCCCATAGAGAGTCTGTGGACACATTAGATTTTATTCCTGTAGCGTAAAATATCTGAGCTTACATCTAGGTTTTAAAAATGCATAGATCCCTGACCTTGCCCAGGTTCAGGTCCTGAAATCCCACCCTGGAAAACTCTGTACCCAAGAGACACTATATAAATGTATGCTCCGCTTGGTTCTTTTCTGTTTCTCACCCAAGCAGTGGACCCTCTTGTGTCTTCCCAATAAATCTGTTATATGAGGTTTGCTGTATGATGTAACTTTGTCGTATTCCTTGGCTCCTGACTTCCAGGATACCTTTCTCCTCAGAGCTGAACGCTTATTTTGGGGACTTCCCTTCCGAGTTGTAATTCTAGCAATACCCTCTTTTATGACACTATACAATATTGTGTTTATTTCTACACAGCTATTATATCTCTCCTTCACCACAGGAATGTTTTCCAACGAAGAAGTTGTAAAGATCGCATCTTAAATGATATGTAAACATTTTTTGAGGTTTCATAGGAACACAGAGAAGGTGAATGTCATATATCAGGAAGATCAAGATTTCAACATCTCTTCTTTTGAACTATTTTTCTCATACCTTTCTTGGATGTCTTCATCTACTTTATTCTCTTTTCACACCTGTTTCCTCTCTAATTCTAATGCATACATATGTACAGAGACTTTCAATACCAACTTCAACCCTAACATACACAGGCCTTGCCAGTACCCTCGATAGAGGCCAAGGGCTACAACACGATCCACTGGCAGGATGCCTCTCCAACCACTCCAAGGCCCTCAACAGAGGCCAAGGGTCACTCAAGAAGTCCTGATAGGCTTAGTCTTAGAGCATATAGCCTGTGCATGTTAGAGGGCAGAGTCACAAGAGATAAGATCCAGTCGACCAAAAAGCAATATGTAATAGAGCACAGGTAAGTCACAGACCACTTGGCAAGACAGATTAATATAATAGATTAAGTTAAGAGGTGAGAGTTAGCTAGCAATAAGCCTGAGCCATAGGCCAAACAGAATGTAATTAATATAAGTGTCCGAGTCATTATTTGGAATTAAACAGCAGTAGGGTTGTGGGCAGGTCAAATCCTGGGACTAGTCTGGGACAGAAACTTCTTACTACAATCCGCCTTTAACTTGATGTCTTCTCGTTCAAATTTTAAACTTCATGGAGCTTGCTGAGGTCTCTTTCCAAGCCAGGCTATTCAAGGCTTTCCAAAGTACTGACTTGCAATTCTGTCAGGTGATACATGTAGCATTTTCTTCTGAGACTAAAAGTCTTGGAGAAAAACTTGTTAAGATTCAGGGATAGAAAAAGAAAGGTTAAAAGAAAACAGAGTAGTTACAGGAGGTGAAATAAAAAAAAAAATGTTTCAGTGGGGTGGGTGAAATACTTTACCCTACAAGGAAGCTACATTAAGACAGGAAGTAAACAAAAGAGATTCCAGATATTCTTAAAGCTGATAAAAATCACTAGATTCTTACTACCCTAAGAGCAGAACAATGGGAAAGCCTTCAGGAAATCATATTTAGACAAACCATATACAAAGAAGACAGCCAGACAATGATGGCTGAAAGAAGCAGAGAGCAGTCAGTCAGCTTACAAGAAGCCGAGATTAGCTGAGATCCCTAAAAAAGGCCTATACAAACTGAACGGAAGGAATACTCTTCAGCCTAAGCTGCCTGTAAATTGTGAAGTATATGCCTGCCTTCCAGCCTTGGTGAGCTGTTTGTTACCTGTGTTGATAGGGGCTTTACAGATGCACTTGTCTTTGAGTCATTTCCTCTCCAGTAAGTAAACTCTCAGCCATTTTCCTATGACTAATCCCAAGAAAACTCACTGGCTCACCAGAATAAACAAACAAACAAACAAACAAACAAACAAACAGCACTCTTTCAAGCAGTACTGGAGTTTCCTATTCCTACTAATGCTCTTCTCTGTATGTCAGTATTGAATGTCCCCTCGTAATGAGATCCTCAAACAGGACTGGAATTTATTATTCTACATGGGATTGCAGCTCCCTTTAGCCTGGTTCCATAGATGGCTCACAAAAGAAGTATGATATCACATTTTTTCTAATTTTAAAATTTTTCCTCCCTATTATAGTTCCTTTGACAAATACTGTTTTGAGTTATCAATTCCCTCTGAAAATTTGTTTTTAATCATTTTCTCAGGCAGGAACATTCATTCACATTTCCCCACATAAAGCATCTACCTATTTTGTGTCCAATATTTCATTGTCATCAATGTGTCAAATTGTTTTAAAATGCTTTTCAGTAGATGGCACAGAATTGCCTGTCAGATTTGTTTCATATTGAGTAAACTTACAATGAGATTAAAACACAAACTTTCTTACTAGGGTTTGACATAGTCTTAAGTGTATGTGTTTGCTACAGAAAACAGAAGTTTTTGTGTTTCTTTTTGCTTTGATTGAAAATAGATTCTTCCTCATGCTATACATCTTAACCCCAGTTTCCCCTCTCTCCACCCCTTCCAGCTCCTGCCCACAACCCCAGATCCACTCCCCCTCTATCTCCCTTCAGATAAAAAGGGAAGGCCTTTAAGAGACAACAACAATACAATACATTTAGACAAGAAGCTCTCACACCAAGGCTGAACAAGGCAACTCAACAGGAGGAAATGAGTCCCAAGAGCATGTGAATGAACCAAAGACACACCTGCCTTCATACTTAGGAGTCCCATATAAACACCAAATTAGAAAACTGCCACAGCATATATACAGAGGACCTGCTGAAGATCAATGCAAGAACTGTGCTTGGCACTTCAGTCTCTGTGATCCCATATGCACCCTGCTTTGCTAACTCAATGAACCATGTATTTTCCGAGTATCCTTCATCTTCAATTTCTGGCTATTTGATTAAAGCCAAGATGAATAAAGTTAAGTGTCCTTGTGGTAGGATGGCATGTACTTTGGGTATATGTCTAAGAGTGGTATAGGTAGTTATTGCAGAAGATTGGTTTCCAATTTTCTGAGGAGCGGCCATATTGGTTTCCTTAGTGGCTGGTTTGCACTCCCACCAATGATGGAGGAATGTTCCATTTGCTTTATATCCTCTCCAGCATGAGCTATCAAATGTGTTATTGATCTTAGCCATTTTGACATGTAAGATTTTTATTTTCCTGAAAACTAAGAATGTTGAGCATCTCTCTAAGTGTTTCTCTCTATAGTTGAGATACCTCTATTGAGAATTCTCTCTACCCCATTTTTAATTTTATTACTGGATTTTTTGATATCTAGTTTGAGTTCTTTGTGTATTAGTCCTCTACCAAATGTGGGGTTTATTTTAAAAAAAAAAAAATCCTTCCCTATTCTGTTGACATTGACATCATGATATCCCTTCTCAGAAATCAAGTGATATCCTACCTAACAGACATACAGCCTCTAAAACTAACTTAAACAAACTTCTTTGTATTATAAAGTTACAAGTCTCAGGTATTTGTGATATCAAAGGAAAATTTACTAAAACATCCTTCTTAATTTCTGGTTGAGGATTAGAAGTTTTTTCAGATGACTATACTTAGGAAATAGGCTAAAATTTCATAACATGAAAAGACCAAGAAGCTCTATGGCATTCAAGAAATGTGTTAGTATGAAGTATTCGAAGTATTGTGAAATTGAGTCATCGTTCAGTACTGCGGGGAATTGTTTGTGAGTCTGGTGAGTCCAACTCTAATCTCAATGTGTCCATGAGTTCACTGGTAAAAGGTTTTTATGTGGTAGAGCAAGCAATGCTATTTATGTTATGATAATATATACTTATATATTTTTAGCATATATTAATAGCTGGCATTCAGTAACTACAGAATGATCACCTGCTGTGTAGAGCACAAATTCCCTATTGTCATAGAGCACAATGGCAAGAAATACAGCTCTCATATATAGCTAAGTGGGGCTGGATTTTCCTTTGTCCTATTACTCTGTTTTCAAAAATTTGTTTATTTTAGCAGCCATAACATTCTGGATTAAAGCAATGTGGGAGGAAGTTTTTAATTATGCCCTTACTCATAAAAATACATTGTAACAGTTCATATTATGAATCCAATTATACATCACAAGGTATTATCTTATGTGCCGCAAATTTTATATAAAAATTTCTTTATAAGGATTTTATAATTTTTGAATTAACCAAAGCAGCTTCCATTGCAGAATACTGATTATGTATGCATATGTGATGTAAATATTTTAAATTTGTGTGTGTGGTATGCATTTCTATGCATACTATGTGTATGTATGAGCCTACAGAGACGAGAAGAGAATGTCAGATACCCTGGAACTATAGTTGCAGGCAATTGTGAGTCTTTCTGAGGGTGCTGAAATCTGAGTTTCAATACGAGAATAGCTAGAGCAAGGATGCACCATTTCTCCAAAACTGGACTCTTTTCTAAACCTATATCCCAGCACATATTAATTGTAATATAACATGATGTAGTCTCTTCTTTTGCTTATACACTTTCCAGTTTTTTGTCAATTTGCTACAAGGTAGACTCATCTAAGAAGAGAGAATGTCTGTTGAGGAATTGTCTCCAACAGACTGGCCTGTAAGCACATCCATGAGGTATTTTTATTGAATAAGAATTGATTTGGAAGGACCCAAACCCACTGTGATCAGTGCCATGCCTAGGCAGGTTGCCCTGCATTGTAAATAAAGGCAAAGTAAAAAGACAATGGAAAGCAGACTTTTTTCATGGCAACTGCATCAGCATCTATTTATCATATCCTGAATTGAGTGCTTTTCCTGGCTTCCCTTAATGATGAACTGTGATATGGAAATGTAAGGTTAAATGACCCCTGCCCTCCGGAAATTGTCCTAAGTGAGAATATTGTATCACAGTGATAAAAATTAAACTAGAGTGCTATCGTGGTTTGAGTTTTTATTGCTGTGAAGAGACACCATGACACAGCAACACTTACAAAAATGATTTAATTGGAGTGGCTTGCTTACAGGTTCAGATGTTTAGTCAACTATCATCATGAAGGGGAGCATGGCAGCATGCAAGCAGACATGGTGCTGGAGCTGAGAGTGCTAAATCTTGCCTTATAGGGAAAAGGAAGTTGACTGAAACACTTAAGGAAGCTTGAGCGAAGTAGACCTTAAAGAACACCACCAGCATAGTGACACAGTTCTTCCAACCAAACCATATTTCCTATAGTGCCATTCCCTTCCGGGGCCTTTTGCTTTCAAATCACCAGAGGTTTATGAGAGAGTAAGCAGCATGGAAGCATTAATTTAGTTTTTAAAGTAAATTGAATATAATTCTTTTCCTATTCTAGGTTTAGTACACACACACACACACACACACACACACACACACACACACACACATATACATATATTGAATTTTTCACTTATCATTCTATTACATATATCTTTAAAATAAAGGATGATTTGTGATGATTTTTTTTGTCCTTCACACTATCCCAAATCTACATATTCATTTGGATTCCCACTGTCATTCTTCATCTGGACCCTCATCCCCAACTGTTTAAGAACTGATATCAACAGGCTCCCATCTGTTCCCAAGGCCTCCAGGCTCCTTCTCATCAAATCATGCCCCTGCCAAAATAACCTTTGCAAACTATTTTAGTCCCTGTGACTACCCACACCCACTCCCAATTAGTCACCTGCTTCTGTTTTTCCCAGAGCAGAGTTGCTAAAATATATTCCATAGATCATTGATTCCACAAGATGCTTCTTGGAAACAGAGATCTGAGAACATATTGGAAAACACAGAACATTTTATGCTTTGCTTGAAATTTCACAGTGAATGTTATTATACCAAAGCCTTCTAAACTATTAACTTCTTACACTCACAAAATTTTGGCCTCAGAATCTCTAACTTCCTTGACTAGTTTGGAATTCTTATAGCTTCATTAAAGATAAATTGTTCAAAACTTAGCTCTTGATTCTCCTAAACCCCTTTAAACACATTCCCACTAATCTATCACTATCCAAACAAAAAGGTCATTTTAAGAAGCTTCCTTAGAATTCATTCATCATTTTTTCTTCTTTCAACTTCTTCTATTCTTAATCACATCAAAATCCTGAGTAACTGATCTTGTCTTCTTTAGAATTCAATACAAAAATCACCCAATAATTTTCTATAAAACACACGAAAATCATTCTAGCCATAATATTCATTATCATGTTCTTAAAAACTTTCACAGATTTCTGAAAAGGTATCTTTCTGCTCACCTTGATCATCAAAAGTTTGTTATCTGTAAATGAGCTAAGACTGCACGTTAAAAATATAAAACAAATACCCTTGTATAAAAATATTCAAAGGAGCTAAGAAGAAGGATTTCTCAGTATATCCTGTTTGTGTCTGTCAAGGCAGAAATTGCCAATGAGAGGCAAGAGAAAGACAAATCCCTAGGAAACACATGGACTAGAGAGATTAGATGAAATAACAAAGCCTCAGGAGAGACCCAACCCTCAAGAAATACATGGAAGCTGTCTGAGGACAGGCATCACATGCTGTTCTCTAACATCCTCAAACGACTATATCCATATCTAGGAACCATGTACACCACACACAAACACATACACATACACACATACACAAAAAAGACTTCTACTTTAGCCTATGGTGTGATACCATACATATAAAACTATTTCAAAAAAGTGGAATTATCACTCTTAATCATTGAATAATATCTATACATTTAATAAAGTATTTATATTTTTAAAAAATGAAACAAATACTTTGGTAGAATGTTTCTTTCTGAACTGGCAATGGAACCAGTCAGCAGACTGGGTTGAAGTTTTTAGGAAATAGAGAAAGTTTGTTTTATGGGTGATAGTTTCAGATTCAAGAGATCTAAGAAAAGGATAATCCTCAGAAATCTGCCCAGGATTGCTATAACTCAAGGGTTTAATATTAATTTGTATATGCTGAAGATGGAATAAATTGAGTGAATAAGTAAAAGCTAAAGGCTAAACAAACCAAGTCCCCATTGGGATAAAGAGAATTCAAGTTATTAGATATAACAAAGAAGACCACTTCTGGCCAGTATAAATGAACTACCACTAGACTGAAGGTTATTCTAAGCATGTCTACATTTTAAAAGAAGTTTAATGAAACTCATATACACATCACGTTAACAGTCGGAATAAACACTGAATTCCATTAGTCAACAATAAAAAGTTCCCAAGATGCAGCATCAAATAAAATAACTAAATTCTTAAAAAAAATCATAAAACTATAGAGACTTTGATTTTTATCTACCTGTTGGTAGAATCAGATCTACATGAAATAATGGAATAGATGACAGAATTTGGAGGGAAGTCTTAACAAAATGAAAGGAAATTGAATGTATAAATGTAAAAACAAAACACAAAAAACTTCCAAGTATGGTAATAATATTATTTAAAATTAAAAATTTTTTGAATGGTGACATAGACTAACTGCACGTTGTAGAAACATGTTTTTGGTGAACTCAAAGAGCTAAGAAAAATATATTTAAGTAACAGATAAGAAATATTTTTCAAAAGTAACATTTCAATGACTTGTGAAAATTACCATTTGACATTTTAGGTTTAGAGAATCATTTGAGATAGCAGAAAAATTACTCATTTGAGGAAATTATGGAAATATTTTTCCAAATGTCTAGAAGATTTAGACTCTCAGATTATAGAATCATGCACTTCTTTAACATCACCAAAGGGAAGGGTATCAAGACATCATCATTAAAATGCTGAGGAGAAATGTCACACACAGAGAGAAGGTCTCAAATCATCTAGGAAAAAAAGACACATAAGAAGATAAGTAAAGAATAACCACAAATAACTCAAAAGGGAGCAAAAGAAAAAGAATTGTAAAAAATGCAAATCAAATCAGAAGGAAAGCTGTAGAAAACTGAGTGAGGTCATACTATGCCTAAAAGAATAACGTATAAGACTAAACTTATATATCTAGTAAAATTATTCTGTAAAACTAAAATTCAAGGAGCTTGGAGTAAAAGGGGAATAAGAGAAAGCAAATGCAGAATGAAGATGGACATTATCATATTTCATTGTATACATGTACAAAATTCTTAACATTTTAAAAGCTGTCTCAAATGTCACCAGCCTCTCATCCTGGCACCTGGAAGGAGCTCCAAAGCAAGTAGGAAAGACCAGCAAACTACAAGCACAGAGAGAGACTCCGCTTCAAACAGAAAGGAGCAATCACAAAAGACACCAAAGATCAACTTTACCCTTTCACATGCTTGGACATATATGTGTACACCTGTGCTCATATGTGCTCATACACATGTGGAAAGAAATACACAGAGGTATGCATGTCACATACCACACACACACATACACTTAAATTAAACCAATAAAATTTAGACACTCTGAAAATGTTTTCCACAAATAAAATGTATTTTTTGTTATTGTTGGTCATAGCAGGGTTTTGCTACAAAAAAAAAAAAAAAAAGATAGCAAAATGCCTTTGAGCAGAAAAAAAATAACATCAAGTAAATAGTTTTATCAATCAAAAGAATAAATTGTAGTCTTAGTGTGTTGTCTAATCTGAAAATATTTCTTGCTTGAATCTTTTTGAACTTGCTAGAATTCTAATGAGTTTTTGGTTTGTTTTATAGCAGCATGCAAATATTAAGTTTCATGTTGAAAATTGTGGTATGTCATATAAAATATTAACATTAAAGAAAACAGAAAGAATATATAAGAAATATTCTATTGTCACAGAATTTTCCATAAACCTCAAATTAATTCAAAATAAAAAAAAATTAACAAAGACAGGTCTGCCCCCTCCCCCATGGGCAGAGTGAGCAGATGTGACTGCCATGAACAGGAAGAGGAGCAGGAGAGTTGTAGGAATAGTTCCATAGTGCATGGAACTACTTCAGCTGAACTGAAGATGTGGTGCTGGTGAGAAATAGACTGATGGATGGCCTAGGCTTACAACTGGGGCCATGAGATATCCTGACCTGTGCTATTGCTGAGGGTTATATCTGTCTGTGGTCCTACCATAACCCTGATCTTTGATGATGTCCACAGTTCATGCTATTACTGGGGGATATATAAGAGCTGAGCCCAGTGACTTGGGCACCAGAAATCTGGTGCTACCCTCACCACTTCAGTAGGAGAACTGTCACAATCCCTTCTGGCAAACTGGATCCAGTGGTATAGACCAGAGAGAGCAATCCTTGACCTTCACTTAAGAGTTCCAGTCCTGGTGGATTCCAGGATATGACTTACTCAGCTATCTGGCAGGCCAACATTCTGGGCTTTGAACTGACCCATCTCAACATCTACCCATCTATTACCTGCTAGGATGGATGAAGGGGCTGGTCCTGAGAACCCGTAGCCATAGGATCGTCTTGACTAGGAGCAACAGCAGGATATCTGAGAGATTTTTTTGGTGAGGGTCAGGTATTGGTGGTGTACCGGAAGCCAAAGGTCTGGAACAGAACAGACAACTCATTGCAAATGAGCATTTGCAGGTAAAGGTCTTTGGGGAAAAAAAGTGTACTTCATGACACGCTGCAGTTCTCAAGGCCACTATGACAATAATAAATGGTGGAGAGGTAGGAAAGATGCAGGAGCAAAGTAGTTTTTTGTTTTGTTTCATGGTGTTGTATTTTGTTTTGTAAAAACTTTTTTTCCATATTCACCACTGCTTCTCCTCCCTCTTCTCCCAGTCTTCCTTCAGCTTACCATCCACCCCATCCCCTATCCATTCCCCAGGGAGGGCAAGGACTCCCAAGGTGACTCAGTTCTTTATGGTATATCCAGTTGAGGTAGGACCTAGTCCCTCCCCATTATCATGACTGAGTAGGTGTTTCTCTGTAGGGAATGGGCTATGCACCAGGAATTAACTTTGTTTCAAATGCAAGAGGCTCTGCATACTTCCCATGCTATTCAACTGTCATCTGCTTTCAGAGGGTTTATATCCTTTTCATGAAGGTTCCTGAGCTGTTAGTTCAGAGTCTTTGAGCTCCCCATAGCTCAGGTCAGACATATCTATGGGTCTTCTCCTCATGATCCTGATCCCTTTGCTTTGTAATATCTCCTCTACCTCTTCAGCTGGACTAGGAGTCCAACCTGGTACTTAACTATGGATCTCTGCTTCTGCTGTCACCAGTAGTTGGATAGCAATTGAAGTGGTAATTTATTTGATTATAGGGGAAGGCCTGTTTAGGCACCCTCTCCACTATTGCTTGGAGTCCTATCTGGATTCATCGTGTGGGTTCCTGGGCATTTCTCTAGAACCAGAATTTTCTCTAGCCACACAATGGTTCCCTCTATCAAGATATTCATTTATTTGTTCTCCCTCTTTGTTGGTCCCCCCATTCTCTCATAATCTCTTCCCACATCCCCTTATTCCTTCTCCAGTATGATCTCAGCTTACTCAGGAGATCTTCTCTATTTCCATATTCACCCAGGGGGAACACATGGATGTCACTCATAACTTCCACCTGTTACCTAGCTGTGCAGGGGTTGTGGACTGTAGCCTGGTTATCCTTTGCTTTATGGCTAAAATCCATTTATGAGTAAGTACATATTATGTCTATCTTTCTGGGTGTGTGTTACCTCACTCAGGATGATACTCTCCAGATACATCCATTTGCCTGTAAATCTCAAGATGTCCTTTTTTTCCCCTGTGGAGTAGTAATGAATTGTGTAAACGTACCACAATTTTTTTAATTCATTCTTTAGTTGAGGAGCATCTGTAGCACGAATTCTGGTTTTATTAAAGAAAACATCGACCCAGATATTGAGAAAAGGCTGAAATATCAAAGAGGAAACACTACATTCAAATCTCATCCAGCTGTCTTCCAGCTTCCTCAGCCTCGCTCCTTGTGGCTTATACTGCCTCATCTGTCTTCCTACGCCTGCCATAAATACCTTCTTTACCCAGTTGTTTCACATCCAGGTTAAGATTAAAGGCATGGGCTGTTACTATTTCAGTAGTTAGCCATGAACTCACAAAAAACACAGAAGAATCTCCTCTGTCTCTGCAGTTATGGCATTAAAGCCCTGGCACCACCACTGTTTGCCTGGGAGCCTGGAACTCCCTCTGTAAACCAAGCTGGCCTCAAACTCAGATCTACTGGGATTAAAAGTAGAGGTCCCCACTCCCAGTTGGGCATACATCACCACTCCTGATCATTCCTGTGCTGGGATTAAATGTGTGAGTTAACTACTCTCTGATCCTTCTTGATTGACAGTGGGTAGATCTCTTCTCTGATATTTCAAACTGTTTTTTATTAAATATGTAACATCACCACAAGCATCTAGGTTGTTTTCAGGTTCTGGCTGTTATTAATAATGTTGCTATGAACATAGTTGAGCTAATGCACAAGGGTAAGAATGCCTGTCTTTTGGGTATATGACCAAAAGTGATATTGCTGGATCATTGGGTAGACTGATTCCCAGTTTTCTGAGGAACCAGCATACTGATTTCCAAAGTGGCTGTACAAGTTTACATTCCCACCGGCAATTGAGGAGTGTTCCCTTTACTCCACATTCTAATCGAGGAGTGTTCCCCTTACTCCACATTCCTACTAGCATAGGCTGTCATCTATGTTATGATCCTAGCCACTCTAACAGATAGAAGATAGTATTTCAAGGTTTTATTTTAATTGCATTTCTCTGTTAGCTAAGGATGTTGACCAGTCCTTTAAGTCTCTTTCAGCCATTTGAAATTCTTATGTTGAGGATTCCCTATTTATCTCTGAACCCCATGTTTTAATTAAATGTTTTGGTTTTTAATTCTAGCTTCTTAAGTTATCTATATATTCTGGAGATCAGTCCTCTGTCAGATGCAGGGTTGGTGAAGAACTTTTCCCATCCTTTCGGCTGTCTTTTGTCTCATTGAAGGTATCCTTTACCTTACAAAAGCCTCTCAATTTCAGGAGGTCCCATATATTAATTGTTTTTATTTCATAACTGTGCTACTAGTGTTGTATTTAGAGAGTGGTTACATGTGCCAGTGCGTTCAAGGTTGTTTCTCACTTTCTTTTTTTAAATCAGGTTCAGGGTAAGTTTATGTTGAGGTCTTTGATCTACTTGGACTTGAGTTTTGTGCAGGGTAATAGATATGAATCTATTTGCTTTCTTCTACATACCATAATTCATCTACGCCAACACCATTTGTTGAAGATGCAGTCTTTTCTTTTTCATTGTATATTTTTGGTCTCTTGGTAAAATATCAAGTATTCATAGGTGTGTGGACTAATGTTGGGGTCTTTGATTCAGTTCCACTGGTCTTCAAGCCTGTTTTCATGCCACTACTAAACTATTTTTATTACTGTAGTTCTATAGTAGAAATTTAAAGTAAGAAATGGTGATGCCTCTCAAAGTTCTATTATTGAACATGATTGTTTTAGCAATCCTGGGTTTTGTTTTGTTTTGTTTTTTATGAAGGGTGTATTGTTTTTTCAAAGGCTATGAAGAATTGTGTTGGGATTTTGATGGAGATTGCATTAAATCTGTAGATTGCTTTTGATAAAATTGCCACATTTACTATGCTGATCCTCCCTAACCAAGAGCATGGAAACCTTTCAATTTTCTGATATCTTCTTCAATGATTTAAAGTTCTTGTCATATTGGTCTTTCTCTTCTTTGGTTCGAGTTTGTCAAGATAGTTGATGTTATTTGAAGCTATTATAATGGGTGATGTTTCTCTGATTTCTTTTTCAGCTCTTTTATCATTGATTTTTATTTATTTTTTTTTTTTAGTTAATCTTGTATCCTGCCACATTACTGAAGGTGTTTATCAGCTGTAGGAGTTTTATGGTAGAATTTTTAAGGTCAGTTATATATAACTGCAAATAATGATAGTGTGAATTCTTCCTTTCCATTTTGTATTCCCTTGATTTCCTTATGTTGTATTATTGCTCTAGCTAAAACTTTGAGAACTATATTTAATAGTTATGGAGAGAGTGAACAGTCTTGCCATTTTCTTGATTTTAGTGGTATTGCTTTGTGTTTTCCTCCATTTAGTTCAATGTTTCCTGTAAATTTTTCTTTTTTATGTTTAGTTATTTTTCCTGTATCCCTGATCTCCCCAGGATATTTATCATAAAGGAGTGTTAGATTTTTAAAAAGCTTTTTCATCATCTAGTAAGATGATCATGGTTTCTTTTTCCCTTTGAGCTTGTTTATATGATGTATGACATTGACATTTTTATGTGTTGATCCATTCCTGAATCTCTGTGATATATCCTATTTTATGATGGTGGATGATTTTTTAACTTCTTGAATTCTGTTGCCAGTATTTTATTAAGTACTTTTGAATCAATATTAATGAGGAAGATTGATCTGTAATTCTCTTTTGTTATTGCATCTTTGTGTTGTTAGGGTAATGGGGGTAACTGTAGCCACATAAAACGAGTTTGGCTATTTTATGTCTGTTTATATTCTGTGGAACAATTTGAGGAGTACTGGTATTAGTTCTTTGAAATTCTGGTAGAATTCTCTTCTGAAGACATACATCCCTGGGTTTCTTTTTTCCCCTTGCTTTGGAGACTTTTAATAACTATTTTTATTTCCTTAGGTGTTATAGGTTTATTTAAGTAATTTTTATGGTCTTGATTTAATTTGATAAGTGGTACCTGTCCATATCTTTCAGGTTTTCTGATTTTGTTGAGTAAAGGTTTTTGAAGTATGACTTATGATTCTCTAGATTTCCTCTATGTCTGTTGTTATATCCCCTTTTTATTTCTGATTTTGTTAATTTTGTGTTCTCCCTTTGCCTTTTAGATAGTTTAGATAAGGGTTTATCTATCTTGTTGACTTTCTCAAATAATCAACTCTTTGTTTCATTAATTCTTTGTATTGTTCTCTTTGTTCTGATTTTATTGAATTCAGCTCTGAGTTTGACTATTTCTTGTTGTCTACTTCTTCTGGGTGAGTTTCATTCTATTTGTTCTAGAGTTTTCAGCTGTGCTGTTAAGTCTCTTATGTGCGATTTCTCCAAATTTTTATGAAGGCACTTAGTGATATGAATTTTCCTCTTAGCACTGCCTTCATTGAGTCCTATAAGTTTGGGTAGGTTGTAAATCCATTTTCATTGAATTCTACAAAGTCTTTAATTTCTTTCTTTACTTCTTATTAGACCCAGACGTCAATTGAGAGAAGCTCAGTTTCCGTGAGTTTGTAGGCTTTCTGTTGGTTGTGTTGTTGTTTAACTTCAATCTATGGTGATCTAATAGGATACGAGGCATTATTCTCACTTTTTTATCTATTAAAATTTGTTTTATGACCAAGTATATGATCAATTTTAGAGAATGTTCCATGGATGCTGATAAAAGACATATTATTTGGTATTTGGGTGGAATGTTTTATGTATATATATATGTTAAGTCCATTTGAGTCATAATATCTTTTAGTTTTCTTATTTCTCTGTTAAGTTTCTGTCTGGTAGACCTACCCATTGGTGATTGTGAGTTATTGAAATCTTCCACTACTAGTGTGTGGGATTTGATGTGAGGTTTAAGATTTAATAATATTTCTTTTACATATTTAGGTGCTTTGAGGGCACAAATATTTATGGTTGAAATTTCATTTTGGTGAATTTTTCTTGAGATGAATAAGTAATGTCCATCCTGATTGAATTTAGTTTGAAGTCTATTTTGTTAATTATTAGGATAGTTGAGTTTGACCAGCTTATTTCTTGAGTACATTTAGTTGGAAAGTCTTTCCCAACCTTTTATCTGAAAAAGTGTCTTTATATAAAGTTGATGTATGTCTCTTGTATGCACTAGAAGGCTGGATCCTAGTTTTGTATCCATTGTGTTAGCCTATGTCTTTTAATAGGTGAATTGAGTTCATTAATACTTAAGAATATTAATGACCAGTGATTGTTAATTCCTGTTATTTTTGGTGGTAGTGTATATATGTTTCTCTTCTTTGGGGGTTTCCTTCTGTGGGATTATCTATTACTTGTGGCTTTGTAGGTGTATCTAACTCTTTCGATTTTCGTTTTCCTTCTAGTCCTTTATGAAAGACTGGACTTGTGGATAGGCATTGTTTAAATATGGTTTTCACTTGAAATATCTTGTTTATTCCATCTATGGTGACTGAGAGTTTTCCTGGGTATAGTAGTCTGGGCTGACATCCATGATCTCGTAGTGTCCTTATACCATCTGTCCATGACCTTTAGGCTTTCATAGACTCCGTTGAGAAGTTGCGTGTTATTGTGAGAGTTCTGCCTTTATAAGTTAGTTGGCCTTTTTCTTTTACAGTTTTTTCAAATTCTTTCTTTATTCTGTATGTTTAGTATTTTGATTATTATGTGGCAAGCATACTTTTGAGGGGTTCTAGTCTATTTGGTGTTCTGTGAGCTTCTTGTATCTTCATAGACATTTCCTTTTTTTAAGCTGAGAAAGGTTTCATCTAAACTTTGTTGAATATGTTTTCTGTGCCTCTGAGGTTGTATTCTTCTTTTTCTTCTACTCCTATTACTCTTTGGTTTGGTCTATCATGATGTCTCAGATTTCCTGAACATTTTGTGTTATGGTTTTTTTTTAATTATAGAGTTTCCTTTGGCTGACAAATCTATTTCCCCTATTATATCTTCCATAGCCGAGATTCTCTCTTCCATCTCCCGTGTTTTGTTTGTTAGGATTGCATCTGCAATTGCTGTTCCTTTCCTCAGATTTTCCATCTCTAGCATTCCCTTTGTTTGCGTCGTCTTCATTGCTTCTATTTCAGTTTTTTAATTCTTGCACGGTTTACTTCCCCTGTTTGATGGTTTTTCTTAATTTTCTAGTATTTCTTTATTATTTTCTTCCTCTTTTTGCTTGTCTTTTTCTCTATTGCCTTAAAGGAGGTTTTCATTTCTATTTTAATTTCCTCTTTAAAAGCTTCTATGTTTGTAAAGATGTTTTAAGGTTATTTTCCTCTTCTTTTTTATATTGCCATGTTCATGTCTTGCTGTTGTAACACTAGTAGGCTCTAGGGCTGTCATATAGTTCTTTATGTTGTTGAATGTCACACTAATAAATGAGACTCAGGCATAGATCTCTGAAGAAGTTGGAGATACTAGAGGGAATAAACACCACAGTCAGATCTTACCCAGCTGTCTTCCAGCTTCCTCAGCCTCGCTTTCCTTGGAGTGGCTTCCCTCTGTGTTTCTATCCCATCTTAAGTACCCTTTCAGTAAAATAAGGCGGGGCCCCACCACACCTGCTTGGGAGCCTGGAATTCCTTCTATAATCTGAAGTGACCTCAACTCAGTTGGGATTAAGGGCATAGGTCACCACTCCCAGGATACTCCCTGTGCTGGATTAAAGGTTTGAATCACCACTCTCTGATTCTCCTAGACTGACTGTGGTTAGAGCTCTGGAACTTCTGGAGCTTCTATTAACTCCCCACATAGACTGTGGGTATATTCCCTCTGATATCTCCAAAACTTCTGAAACTTTTATTGAATCCCCACAGTTGAATAATTTTTTTTTTTTTTTTTTTTTTTTGCGCTGGCATCTATCTATCTCTTCCTCTGATTGGTACAAGCATTGTTTGTGCTTAAGAAAACAGATTTTTGTCTACTAGGTGCTCTTGGAGCTCTTGCAGAAACCAGAGGCAGTAGAATCTGTGTCTCAGGGATCAGTTGAGATCTGCAGCTGGAGCTCTTGTGAAGTTCTCCAGAGGCTGTGTCTCAGGGAGCTGCTCTTGTGATGGAGCTTTCCAGAAGCTGTGTCTCAGGAAGTATCTGAGGTTGGGACAATGAGTAGCATTCGGGGAATGGATTGAGGCTTATGGGATAAAGGTCTGATGTTGGGTGGTGATCGACCTGCTTACTTACCTGGAACTGGAGCTGTGATAACTTTGAGGGACACATTGTTTACCCTGTTGCCGAGTCTAGGGCTCTTGTAGCTGGCCTGGGTAGATAGTATAAAATGAGGGTTTTTGTTTCATTTTGGGAGGAGGCTACATGGGTAGAGGGTGGACATGAACTGACAGGAAACTGAATGATGCTAGGGCGTATGACTTTAAATGCCCAAAGAATCAATAAAAAATGTTTAAAAAATTAAAGAAAGTAAAACAGTGAAATGTCCTATAGCATGTGTAGATTTGTTATCTTACAGCAGCGCATAAAAGCAAAAGAAAATATTCTGTATTGTTGAAAGAGCCTTAACTGTAGCAGTGCAATATCATTTGGAAGTAGATTTATAAGTTAAATAATGCATAGTAAAGCTAATGGAATTTTTAAAGAATGTAACTGAAAATAAAATATAATAGTCATATACCAACAATAAAGCTAACATGCCATACTTGAGCATATTCAGTTATTCCAAAAGATGTTCAGAGAAAGCAATGTAGATAGAAGATTTAAACCCAGTCATATATTATTCAAAATATGTAAACTATGGCATTGAATAGAAGAATACATTGGAAATTTTAAACTGTGGATTTTATATATACATGCATAGCTACAACAGAGACTTACTTCTTCTCTGGGACCATAACATGATTGTCTTTTACTTTACAGTAACATCTATTTATAAAGTGAGTGCATTCATGTTTGTCTCTCAGGGTCTGGGTTACCTCACTTAGGATGAATTCTACATTTGCCTGTAAATTTTATGATTCCATTTTTTTTTACAGCTAAGTAATACTCCATTGCATAAATATGCACAATTTTTAATCCATTCTTCATATATGTTATATCTTAGTTGTTCCCAAATTTGGGGGTATTATTTATAAAGCAAATGTGAACATAATTAAGCAAGCATCCTTGCAGTATAATGGAGTGTCCTTTGTAGCTGTGCCCGGGGGGGTGGGGGGGGTTTAGCTGGGTCTTAAGATAGACTGATTTACAATTTTCTGAGGAACTGCCACAATGATTTCCAAGGTCTCACTCCCACCATCAGTGGAGGAGTGGTCTCCTTACTCTACATCCATTCCAACACAAGTGGTCATCAGTGTTTTCAATATTAGCCATTCTAAGAGGTGTAAGATGGAATCTCAAAGAAGTTTTGCTCTGCATTTCCCTGATGGTTAAGGATGCTGATCATTTGTTTAAGTGTTTCTCAGCCATTTGAATTCCCTCTGTTGCATATTCCCTGTTTAGATTTGTACCCTATTTCTTAAATTGAATTATATAACTTGTTGATGTCTAGTTTCCTTAGTTCTTTATATATGCTGGATATTAGCACTCTGTCAAATGTGGAGTTGGTAAAAAAAAATTATTTTCCATTCTATGAGGTGTCAAAATATATTATTTTACATATCATTTTAATGCTTGGTTATACTTTTCTGCTGGATGCTTAAGATTTTATGTACAAAATTAATACCTCTCTCTCTTTCTCCTCTCTAATTTTTATTTTTGGTAAGGACAACCCATAATATTATCCTCGAGGAATCTCTGGTTTTTCCAACTTTCCTTACCACTTAGTCCATCTACATAAAGCTAAATTAAAGGCCTTAGTTTACTGTTGCCTCAAGAGATAGGAAGAGGATCCCAAAACATCTGGCTTTTACCATACTCATCTGATCTAAAACAAAATCATGGAAACTTTAAATTAAGGTCTAAGGGGCTTTTTCTTCCATCAGTGAGAACCTTTGGTGTAGGACTAGTCCAACAACTTCAAGAACAGAACCAAAATACCCTAGCCGCCAATTTGGTGTATGTGTGTGTTTCCCCACCTTTAATAATTTTTTTTTACTAGTTAAAAGCAAACAAAAATAATGGTCTTTATAAAAATTGTAGCACCAATGTAGCATCAGAAGTCTTAATTTCTGAGTTTGGAGTAGCCACAGGTTTTTTGTTTGTTTGTTTGGTTTTTTTTGTTTTTTGTTTTTTTTGTTTTTGTTTTTGTTTTTGTTTTGTTTTTGTTTGTTTTTTTTTTTGTAGTCAAGTATTTCTCCTGGATTCTAATATTCCTGGATTCCTGGTTCTCTAAACTGGCTACTGAGAGCTTCTAAGACCCTGTATACCCATTTATGACCTGTACTGAAGCCTTACGTCAGTAATCTTGACCAATCATGACAGTCTGGATATTCTACAAAGATCTCACTCTGACTCCCCACTGGAAACTGTGTATGTGCAATTTTGTTTATCTGGTTAATGCACCTCCACAGCATAACTCTTTCAGATCCTGACTTCAGTGTCTCTCCTACTTTATATGTTATTTCTGTTTAGAGTTTTATCTTTTCATCTACCTCTGTGGACAGTGACTAAGAAAAAGCCAGATTAAAAGTCACTTTTCTAGCCCATTTTTAGCCCTCAGTAAACATTAGCTAAAGCTTTTTACAGGTCAAATTGGAAGAGTGTGTCAGTTAAATGAAATCAGAAAAAAAGCTTTCTCCCACCAGAGAAAAAAACTTCAGACTTAGCCTGTCAGTTTTACATTTTTTAGATATGTTAATTAGAGCACCTGTATTCTCTGCCCACAAACTGTTTACATAATTTCTAGGAAACAGAAAGTCATTTTTTAATTACCCATGGGAACATCAGAACTATATCCAATCTTATAAAACTTCCCCAGATCACCGTTGTGTTGTTTGAGGATTAGAACATATCATATCTTATGGTGATTTTCCTATTTCATAACCTAGATCCAGAGCAATTGCTTTCCCACACCAAAATCATCAACTAAAAGAAACAAAAACTTAGTAATAATGTATTTATTATATACATACATGTGTATAATATACATATATGTACATATATATATATATATATCCCTGATTATATTTGATTACATTTTAAGGATGGTTCCCTTACAAACTCGCTTACCTATTTTTCATCACTAGCCTTGTGTCTTTCTGTAGAATGAATTGGGTGATGAATAAGGATTTGATGAAGCTCTACTGCTCATGGTTCTATAAAGCTACCCAACAAATAAGCCACTGTGAAGTCAGATCTCCAAAGAGAACTGAGTTGGTGTTACATTCAGTTATTCTGAATGATAAAATTTTGCTTTTAAACATTTTAGAAGAATTACATAGTTTACTCATTACTCATTCATTCAGAGATGTACTGACTGTCTAATAAGGAGACTGTGAGGAGTGCTAGGTACTCTCCTGTAGTAAAAGTCATGAACTAAATACAATGAAAGAAAAACTGGATTTTAAAGGTAGCTAAGTAAGACTTTGGCAGCGACACTCATGCCCTTCTTTAAGACAACACTGAACTATAAAATGGCCTCCTCTCCCTCCCTTCTCTTCCCTCCTTTTTTCTCTCACTGACTTTCATCTCCCTCCTTGCTCTGGCCTCTTGCTTGTTTTCCTGTCTTATGTCCATAGCTTATGATGCTCAAAACTCTGCCTGTTCTTTCTTAAAATGTAGCTAAACAACTAATAAATGATCCAGACATTAATTCTATGAGTTCAAAGGAAACAGAGGGGAGTCAGTATATAACAGGTTATGTACTGAGAATTTCACAAGGAATAGAGAAACTTCGCATCTGTGAGGATAAAGGCATTTTATGGAACAATTAAAAGCTAAGATACCTCTGTCATAAAAACAATGCATGAGCTGTGGCAGACCCATCAGCGACATACATTAAAGGGCTATGGAGTCAATTTACTGAAAAAAGAAATTTAAGCATCTAATGACAAGTAGTGAAGAGATAAAAGAACTCACTTATTACTTCTCATTTGAAAGACACAGCTAATGTTGGGTATGTACTAGAAATGAATCAGAATGAGCAAATAATCTCCAAACCTCATGCTTCTATATAGGACTATCTTTAGGTCTTAAAAATTAAGATATGGTTGTTATATATTTTTCCTGGTCCTTTAAAAATACAAGAGGAAAACAGAAAAGTAGCTCTGAAAAAACAATGGACTTTGACAAAATACTGGAATTAAGCTCAATGCTATGTAAGGAGATTTGACTTCTTATCTGAGCATTTTCTTTTGCACGTTTATAAAAGACCACCAACTGCTTAGTAAATGTTTCTGGCACACATTTCCACCCTTCTTTTCTTTGATTTTATCCCTCTTAGGCTACACTTACTAATTCTGACATCCATTACAAGAATCATCTCAGTGCACTTCAATTATGTGCATTAAAGTACAATGTATGTTCTCAGTTACTTGCCTTTGCTTGTGTTCAAAGGTATTTCTTCTTTCTATTAGCATGCAAACTGTGTTCAAGCAAGGTCAGTTTTCTATGTTAATTCATTAATGTTTAAGGTCAAAATCATCATCCTATGGGTGAGTTCTCTTTTATAAAAGACATATAGTATTCACATATGTAACCAAACACACGTTTATTGTTCATAGGCAGTATATAACATACTGGTATATATCTTAATGTTACTTACTGTTTCTTTTAAAACATCCCTGAGTATTTAAAGGTCACATAAAATAGGCTACATTTGACTTTTATAATATTAAAGCTACTGGAAAATATTTCCTTCACCCAGTAAATAATGTGTCTTTATTTGAAAAATAAATTTTTTTCTTCATGTCTTAGGAGATTTGTGAGCACACTTGCTTTCTGAAACAGATTATTTGTTATGCAGAAAGCCTGCTGAAACAGTAATGATGTCTCTATCTGTAAGAATTTCAGAGACTACTGTGAAACCATAGTCAATGAATCTTACTTCCATTCTAGAAAATCTGATTGGATTCATAATAAATGTAAATTCATTGTGTGCTGAGGCAGACATTATCTTGAAAGGAAAAGTAACATGGCAAGAAATCAGGTCTGACTGTTTTGACACATTAAAGTGCATTGGAAACGTGTGTGTGTGTGTGTGTGTGTGTGTGTGTGTGTGTGTGTGTGTGTGTGTGTGATTTATTCACTTTTCAAAATTATTGAAGACTAGCCTTTCATCTCGTGTTGAGTTCCTACAATACCTCAGCGGCTAGCTGGGGAGCTAGCATTTGTTAAGTGATAATAAGATAGCAGGAAACATTAATAAACTACACCAATACAACAAGTTTTCTTTCTCTTATTTGTAGACAAAAAGAACTGAGTTTTAAAAAGTTACGGCAGAAGGAAATTGGTTCCTTTGGAAGTGTGATGGCCACAGCATTGTGTCCACAAACGGATCAGACACCATGAGATGTCACATGAAACAATATAAATAAATTTCTTAGTTTCACCAAAGACTGGCTTTCTTGGTAGTGAAATGACACCACAATGTAAGAAATTATAAAAACCAGCTTTATTTAGAAAAAATAAAATACAAGTGAGCATTAATATAAAAAATAATGTCAGCTGAATGCCGTGAGTTTGTAAAATGCCCATTATTATTCAGCATTCATGAGATGCGAAAGTCACCACATTATGCCTGTAACCTGTTTCTGGTCCTTGGAGAGTTTTGGAATTTTTAAAAACATTTTCATGTGATCAAAGAAGATAATTAGGCTATAGCAAAAATAAATAATAAAAACTCCAGCATAGCTGAAACTAAATTAAAAAAAAAAATACTAAACAGTTTTCCATAAAAAGAAAAATCCATGACATGCTACAGTTAATGAGTCAGAAATTCTGTGATGGTTAATTTTAATTAACTTTGACAATCACTCAAGTCATCTAAGAAGAATGTATCAATGAAGAGTTGTCTACATTGGATCAGCCTGTTTAAATGTTTGTGGATTGTCTAAAGTCAATTGACATGGGAATACCCATTCTCTCATGGGCAGCACTATCCCCTAAACATGAGGCACTGAACTGAATGGAGAAATAAAGGTAAGCTCAAAAAAGCAAGCAGTTGGCATGCATTTATTTTTCTATATTCCTAACTGTGGAACTTCCTGATTTAACTCCTCCACAGTTAGGGGCTATGTTCAAGTTTGATCTCTATTGTTGTAATAAACACAATGATGAAAAACAACTTGAAGAAAAATACTATATTTTAGCTGACAGGTTATACATCAACTAGGGAAGCCAAGGCAGAAATTTGAGATAGAAGCTTAAAGCAGAAAACAGAAGAATCTTGCTCTCTGAGTTACTTCCAATGTCACATTCTCGTACCTTTCTTATAAAAACCAGCCCCAAACTCACCCCTACCAAACCCTTATCCCCACATTTCTTCTAACTTCTAGTACCCATCAAGTTACCACCTTCTGTGAACTGCTTATACCTCCATTAGTTAGCAATCAAGAAATGCCCCACAGATATGTTCACAGGCCAATCTAACAGAGGCAGCTCTTCAACAGAGATTATTTCTGCCAATCAAAATTGATCATTGAAGATTGTGACCTGGAATTTTAAAAGGAATAATTTTAGGAAATAACTATATTCCTTAATATTCTTTTCTGTAAAGATATTTTTAACACAGCAACTGAGCTAAAACAAGGACAACACATAAACTAGCTCCAATGTAGTAGTGACTTAAAGCCAAAGGAAAATGTTTACCCTTTTAGAAATCTGTGATGAATCCATAGAAGAACTGAAAGTACATTTCCCCATTATGATCCGATAACCCATGCTCATATAATCTTTCTTTTCTCTCTTTAACTAGACTCCTGGAACTCAGCCTTGTGCCTGGCCATGGATCTCTGCATCTACTTCCATCAGTTATGGGATGAAGGCTCTATGATAACAGATTACTCACCAATCTGGTTACCAGAGTGGGCAAGTTTAGGCACTGACTCCACTATTGCTAGTAGTCTAAGCTGAGGTTATCTTTGTGGACTCGTGGCATCTCCTAGCACCAAGTTTATCCCTAGTCAGATAACATCTCCCTCTATTGAGATATCTCTCTCTTTGATCTCCCTTTTTATCTCTCCCCAGCTCAATCTTCCTGCATTGGGGGGTTAAGATCATGATAGGGAAATCTACAGAGACAACCGAACCAAGCTCCTGGAAACTCATGAACCTTAGACTGATAGCTGTGGCCTGCATGGGACCAGACTAGCCCCTCTGCATTAGGGGGACAGTTGTGTAGCTTGCACTGTTTGAGTTTTGTCAGTGGGATAAGGATTTATTCCTGGTGCAAGAGCTTGCTTTTTGGATCCCATTACCTATGGTGGGGTACCTTTCTCAAACTTTCTCAAATGCAGGGAGGAGGGGCTTGATTCTGCCTCAACTGAATGTACCAGGCTTTGATTAACCCCATGGGAGGCCATACCCTTTTGGAGAAAGGGATGGGGATGGGGCATAGGGTGGAAGACTGGGTGGGGAGAGAAAAATATGAGGTTAATCTGTGTTTGGCATGTAAAATGAATTAAAATTTTTCTAAAATAAAAAAAGAATCAAAATTCAAGCAAATACCTAAAACACACACACACAGTGTGGCTTCTATATCTTCTGACCACATACTATAGTTATATATATGTATGTGTGTCTTATATATATATATATATATATATATATATATATATATATATCATATATGTGTCTTAATTAATAATGTCCATAGATCTTTAAAAGAATGAAATAAAGGTGTAAATTAAGATTTTTAAATAATGCGCACTTACAACTTTAAAAATGTAAATCAATTATATAGCTAGGTGATAGAAAGCTTGCTTAACATAGATGGTATTCCTGGGTTTGATCCCTAATAGGCAAAATTAAAAAAGAAAAAAAAATGCTTCCATACTGTTCACTTGTTGGATTGTGCCTGATTATAACACTAGCTTTCTTCCTGAGAACTTGACACACCACACCCTCTAAAGTTCCCTTGACTCTCAGTTACGGCCCCAAATGGCACTGTTCTGTCACAAGAAACAATATGTGAGTTTCCAGTTTTCTGGATGATTGAAATGCCAGGGAGTTGTGAGGCCCTGATGGTCAGAGGTTGCAGTCTACCATGACTTCACAGCTCTCTCTAAATTTAGCACAATATGAAGGACTCTCTCCCCTCCCCCTGCTCTCTACCTAACCGTATTTGGAGAATGTCTCTAGGCCTGACTTATCTTAAGGGTGACCCTTGACACAGCTCCCTGCAGGCACTCTTTCCCTGCTGCCCATATGGTAATTAAGTGACATGCTCTAGCTATTTAGATATGGCCAGGCTGCTACTAATTCAGCTATACAATCGAATCTTATGACTGAATGAATGCAAATTATGTTGTAAGATCTGAGGAAGAGCCAAGACTCAAATAGAATGGAAAAAACAAAGAACCTATTTACCAGCATATGAGGGGTCATTTATTTCTACAGACTGGTGACAACCCTGAGAGAAGTGCGGAGGCTCCTTTTAAGTACAGATAAGAGGAGTTTCAAAAACATATAGGTCATCTCTGTAACAAGAGGTTTCTGGCTCTGTCTGGCTAGAGGTCCCGATTCACAGGCCTGGGGTCCCAGAGTGCCTAGCCATCTGCCTCTTCTTAGGCCCCCAAAATGACTCAGATGCTTATATTAATTTCATGCTGTTCGGCCTATGGCTCAGGTATATTTCTAGCTAGCTTTTTCATATTAATTCAGTATTATGAATTAATTTATTATTTATTATTCATTCACATCTGTCAGTTTAAAAAAACTTCAAAATCAATGAGAACCTTTACTCAAGGAAACAACATAATGCCATCTAATTTTTTTTAGAATATAATATTGATAGATAATAAAATTAAATAAAGGGAAATACAACAGACTCTGCCAGAAACTACAATGCACAAACCACAGTGAATTTATACTGTGTCAAAAAATAAAGGAACTTGAGAAATCTATACTGAGATGTGATTTGGTTAGTATAAAGATCATCCAACAAAGCTGTGCATAGTACTGCCATATCTAACAGGACACAAAGATGCTGTATATTCTCTCTGCAGTGGCACATAGCTGCAATCCCAAAACTGTAGAGACCAGAGTGGGAGGATCGCCTTAAATTCAAGCCCAGCCTTTGATACAGAGAGACACAGTCATATCATGAAAATATATTATCAGGGACTGATTTGACATAAAAAAAAAAATCAATACCATGTTTCTGCTGCACATGCTTGATGAAAAACTATTAATAATCTAACACTGGAAAATCCAGAAAGAATAGAGAATAAGGGGGATCTATGAAGTAACAGCTTAGATATATTAAAGTTGGAACCAGCACTGGATGTGTATGTTGTTATATTTGGGTTGTGTATCAATATTTTTCATGGGGAAATACAACACATACATCTACTCACCCAGATAGGGAACCCAAAATGGACCAATGTACAGATACTACCGAAGTCCAACTTAATGAACCATTGAATTTTATTTGGATTTTTTACAGGAACAGAAATTACTCAAAGATAAATGAATCACCAAAGCCCACACAAACTTGGGTGACAGCTCACAAATTCTGCGCATCTTGAGCTTGCTGTACAACCTAGAGGCCGATCAACAACCTTGGAGAAAGTCCTTTCCAAGTGACTCAGTTGGACAGAGCCTTCTCTAGGCAGTTAGTCTGGTCTTGGACTTCTTTATAGCTTAATTTGTCTGAATATAACTCTCACCGTTTTTTATTGCTTACTCTGGGAAGGATGGGCATATTGAATCTGACCAGTTTCGAGAACTTACGGAAGCTATTTTGAGTTGTTTATCTTCAGATTTAAAGAGGATTCTTGGGAGGTGGAATGTTTCAATTTTAAAGGAAATTGCTATATAACAATATGTAGGAATGGTGACAGGAAATTTAAAATTTTGAAGCTGAAGCACAAAAATAAATATGTAAGAGACAAAATTGAGGAATACCGATCTGTAGGCTATTGTAAACTATAAAAGTAAGTTGGTTAAGAAGAACACCAAAGAACAGCACCAAAACACCCACCAAGAAAATGAAGGTAAAGAGATCAAGAGATGATCTAGAAGAAAAGTGTTACTGCAGACTGGGGTAGTTTTTTACTCTCCCCTAAAATTCAGCAGTTCAGATGAGGATGTGGCAAAGATCAAAGGTTGGAATAATGTTAGAGGTTTTTAAAGTATATATCACAGTACAGGAAGAAAGGGGAAGTCATTGAGTACTTACTCATAAGGATACAACACTAAAATTGGAATATGTAATCTAAATTAGATATGGAAGGAAGGAGCAGTGGGGTGGTGATGGTTCACTGAAAGCAAAATTTGCATGAGGTGCCATTCCAAGAATGATGATTTTGTGGGTTGAAATAGGAATGTACACTGACTGGAGTCCAGACAGAAGAGAAAGGATGAATGGAAATAGAAACAAACTGGAAAAGCAAAGCAGAAACTCTTGTCTCCAGCTAGGTCCTGAAATAGCAGAGTGGCAGAGAGGAACAGAGTGGAGCTCTGGGCAGAGGTAAAGCTTTTGACTTTTCTGGAGAACAGCCATATTTGTAGGGTACAGGCTTAAGTTAAGGAAAAATACTCCAACGTGTGATAATTGTGATAATTTTGTCAAAATTAGTCAGTGTTCAGGTACTTGAATAAATGGGTCACTTTGCCAACTATTGAAGATTCACCCAGTTTTTGATAAAAGAAAAAAACATTAAATGATGTTAAATCATTTTCATGATTTACATTATGGTTTTGACCACTTAATATTCCCTTGGCAAAGCATCAGAGAATTTTTTTTTGCTTTTTTTTGTTTGTTTGCTTGTTTTTTTTTGTTTGTTTGTTTGTTTTGTTTTCATTCTTCACAACACAGGAATCTCTCCTAGGTCTGGTTTCTCTCCAGCACTGAGCTGAGTAAGTGTATTGCATTGTGGGAAAAGCCTCTCCTCCTCCAGACATTGGCCTAATATATTAACAGTGTACTAAATGAGGTACCTCCAGTTTATAATAAAACTATCAAAAGTACTCATACCATTCTATCAACAATTCAAACACAGATTTGCACAATTGAGTAACATTTTGAACAGTTTCCTCACATGCTCACAATCAAAATCTCGTGTTCATCTACTAAAATCTCCCTCACCAAATTTTGTAGGTGCAGACCTAAAGGATTCCCTGGGTAGCCTAAAAGCTGTAGTTATAAAACAGAACTGAAGTATGAATTTACACAGCAGGCAGTAAGCTCATGAAACTTATGCCCCTACCTGGCAGATTAAGCTAAAAATATCACTTTCTATATATTTTTGGATACATTTATTATAGGTTATTAATGAAAGTAGAACATTTAGTATATAATCCCAACTCTTCTAAAGTTAAAATTATGGAGAACAAAATTGATTCCTGCCCTCACAATATATATATATATATATATATATATATATATATATATATATATATATATATATATATACCAACAGCATTGAAAAATAACTTCTTCTGAGATTAATATATGATGGACCTAAAGAACAGACTTAATTGTTCTCCATTAATACTTTACACTGTACCTGCATTCAAAGAAAAGAGACAAAAATATTAGTCCTGTTTTATAAAATATCACATGCTGATATGCTTGCCCTTTTCTTTAATTCCTATAATACACATTTTGTGCTTCTGAAAAAAAGTTCTCACTCTTATTTTAAATAAAACAAAACTAAGGCTGTTGATTTAAAAAAAAAAAGGTATGCATTAGTGAATTTGTGATAGAGAAGTAATAATTTTAATCTTAACATTTTTCTTCTATTCCTGTGAAAATCATGTTATTCAGACATTTAAAAAGAGATGGGTAACTGTTGTTAAATCTATAATTGTCAAGTATGCTGTGAATGTGGCTGATTTGCATTGGTGTATGTCCATATCCTGTTTAATATAAAAGGTGTTGAATATAATATGGAAGACTAATGGTAGTACATAGCTAAATCCAAGTGTGACATACAACAATGGAGAAACAGAGTAGATTAAAAAAGACATGGGGCTTTATATCTTAGGAGTGTAGACAGGTTTCACCACTCACTGTTGGCTTCCTGGAGCATGGTTCACAAGAGCTGGAACTAAGTCATAGTCATGGTACAACCCTGGCTTTGAGATAAGCAGTAAGAATAGATGACACTGCCAAACAAAAGGGTGAATAAATAAACATATTTTAAGATAATCAAATGATTCCATATGAGCCCTATTTAGTTGATAGTGTGGGCCATGTTCACCTGGCGTCCTCTAGCCCCTCTAAATTTATAATCTTTCTCTCCACTCTTTTATAGAGTTCCCCAACTTTTAAGAGGAAAGACTCAATAGAAACTTTCAATTTAGAATCACTTTCTGTATAATGCCTGGCTGTGGGTCTCTGTGCTCACTCCCATCTGATGGCAGAGGAAGTCTCTCTGGTGATTACTGGACAAGTCACTGATCTATGAGTATAACAGAATATATTTAGGAATCAATTAATTGATTTTCTTTTTTTGTCATTCCTGTTTGTTGCAGAGACTGAAGCAGTGAGTTGAGAGCATGCCTGGATGTGTTCCAGGTCATCTAGGTATACGTTCTGGCTGTGAGCTTGGTGTTTATGTGGGACACCTAAGAGTGGGAGTAGGTAGGTCTCTGACTCTTTTGCCTGCTCTGGGTACTCTTCCTCATTTTGGGTTTCCTCATACATAATGGGAGGGAAAAGATCTGGGGGAGAAGGGAGATGGGAGAATCTGAGAGGAATAGATGAATGGGAACCTGAGATCAGAATGTATTGAATGGAAGAAAATTATTTTCAATAAAGTAAATAACTTTGAAAAAGATATTCAAATGAAATTCAACTTGAGGGTTATGATTCTTTTGGAGCTGAGCAACCCTTTCACAAGGATCACTTAAGACCATCTGCATATCAATATTTACATTATGATTTATAACTGTAGCAAATTTGTTTATGAAGTAACAATAAAATAATTTTATGGTTAGGGATCACTATAACACTAGCAACTATATTAAAGGGTCGTAGTATTAGGAATGTTGAGAACCACTGTTATAGAGATTATTTCCTTAGCATTATCCTTACACAAATTGAAACAATAATGGACAGCAATGAAAGAAAATCATGAATAATTGAATATAACCTGGCATGAGAGTCACATTTGTAGTCTCACTACTCATGAGGCTAAGGTGAGAGGACTGTCACAAGTTTAAAGCCATCCAGAAAAACAAAGTGAAACCCAGTATCAAAAGAATAAATATGTAGGCCATTGTGTAATAAGTAGATTCTGGTGTTTTTCTTGGCATCTTTCTCCCGGTATCTCTGCTCTGCTCTTCTTTTTCCCAAAGTTTTCTTAGTTTGGTAGCCCTGCCCACACTTTCTGCCTGCCTTCTGGCCAATGAGCTTATTAAACCAGAATGAGGGACAATGTACCAGAACATAATCCCACTACACCTTCAACTTTACAAAATACTTATTGTAGAATTATATAAAAAACCATTTCTATTTCTCCTGTACATATATTAAGTCATAAATTTAATGTTTTTTTTTTTAAAAAGTAATTGTATAAAACATTCAAACTCTGGTTAGTGCATCCTTTAAAAGATAAAACAAACAAACAAAAAAAAAACAAACAAACAAAAAAAAAACTTCATACACATGATGTTGTAGTGGGGTTTCTCGGTCCCGGGAGGCCAGAGGTCCGAGACCCACAGACATGCCGTGCCAGACCCCTCCGCTGCCCAGCCGCACAAGCACAGGTCCCCAAAAATTACTCAGACGCTTATATTAATTTTATGCTGTTTGGCCTATGGGTCAGGCACATTGCTAGCTAGCTCCTACATCTTAAATCAACCCATTTCTATTAATCTGTCTGCCACGTGGCCCGTGGCTCACGTGAGCTTCTACATGTTGCTCCTTGGGCGGCTTCAGCTTGGTCTGCCTCTGACTCCGCCCTGCTTCTCCTACCTATGCTTTGATTTCTCCTCCTACTTCTTCTATGGTGCCCGCCATGGCCCAAAACAGCTCCTTTATTTAAAGATTGAGATTCACAGCATACATAAATGCATTCCCACATCAACATGATACATACATACCACAAGGAAGTCAAATCTAAACTAACAGTATACCTAGTCAATGACTAGACAGCTCAAGGTCCCAAAAATAGTGCCTAAAAAATGAAATTGAATAAATTTCCAATCAAAATATCAAGAGACTTATTAGATGAACTTACAAAATAATTCTAAAATTTATATAGGGTCACTAAGAGAAGAAAAATAACCTGAGACAACCGTAAAGCAGAAGAAAGAGTGAAAGAATTCACTGTACAGGTTAGTAGAGCCATTTGAAGCTCTAGCCATTCAGAACTTGAGTACTGGAAGAACAATAGATAGACCAGAGAATCAAACAGAAAGCTCTCAATTACAGAGACTCTTCAGGTAGGTGAATCTTTCAGGAGAGCCAAGAAGCTCCCAGCAATGTGTAAGATACATCATTCTGTGAATGCTGTTGCATTGGAGGATTTATAGATCCAAAAGAAACTAACCCCTCTTCATACTATCCACAGATATTTGGGTGGGACAGATGTAAATGTGATGTGATATGGTTACATTTCCCAATGAAGAAATTAGAGAATTTTTGTGAAATTTTCAATAGATCTCTATTTCTTAAGAAAAACACAAAACTTTCTTTTTTTTAAAAAGAAGAGAGATCTCTTGGATGGACTGGAGGTGGGTAGGGATGGAAACACGAGGGATCAGTCAGGTTAAGGGTATATTAAGGAGCAGAGTACTAAAAGAGATGACTGGAAAGGAGCAGGTATTTTGGGAGTCAGGTAGAAATCTGGTGCAAGGGAAACTCCCAGGAATCTTCACAAATGACCCTATCTTAAGACTCTCAGCAATAGTGGATAAGTAGCCTGAAATGGTCATCTCCTGGGATCAGATTAGTGCCCTGCCCAATTGTCATCAGAGAGCCTTCACCCAATAATTTATGGAAACAGATGAAGAGATACACAGTCAAACAGGCTGAGCTAAATGTACCGTGCTGAAGAGAGTGAGTAAAGATTTTACAAGCCAGTGGGGTCAAGGACATTACAAGAAACCCAGATAAACAACAAACCTGGGCTCATAGGAACTCATAGAGTCTGAACCAACAACCAAAGAACGTATGTGCAAATGACCAACTTTATATATATATAGGTGGCAAATCGTGTTGTTTGATCTGTTTGTGGGACTCCTAACAATAAATATAAGACTTTCCCTAACACTTTGGTTATATCTTGAAACCTTCCCTCATACTGGATGGCCTTGTCCAGCCTTAATAGAAGGGGGGGTGTACTTAGTCTCACTGCAACTTGATATGCTATGTTTTGTTGATACCCATCGGAGATCTGTACCTTTGACAAACAATAACAAAGGAAGAATGGATGGGGGAGAGGGAGCTTTGGGAGGAACAAGGAGGAGGGGAGGGAAGGGAAACTATGGCCAGGATGTAAAAACGTAAGTTAATTTAATTTAATAAAGAAAACGGCTGTAGAATAGTGGTAGAAAATTTACCTAGCAAGTGTGAGGCTCTGAGGTTGATCCACAGCCCTACAAATATGAATAAATAAAACCATTGAAAACAGTTAAGTATTCATTTTTAGCAAATAATAATAGAAGGGCATACTAAAGCCAATGGGTGAAAGGTTTGCAACTTAAACAATAAAGACTATTTTTAACAGCAATTACTAATGCATGCAAAATAATAAGAATATATAATACAAGTTTCCAGAGTAGACAGTATCTTAAAATGGCCTATTACAGGAGGAGCTTTATATATTCATGGTCAAGAATAGTGCTCTGAGTTGAGTATTTTTCTCTACCATTCTCCAGACCTTATCTTTTGAGATGATGGTATCATCCTGTCTCTACTTTCTGTGGCTGGGGTTTTAAGTTTTATGTCCACCAGGAATTTTATGACCTGAGTGCTAGGAAATCTGAATTCAGGTCTTTATGTTGGAACAGCAAGCACTTTACCAACTAAGCCATCTTCCCTAACCCTCAAATTGGCTTTTAAAAGTATTTGTTATTCTTTGTTTCAACTTTTTTATTTATATTATTTTACTTTTGTAGTTAAAATCGAATTACATTACTTTCACCATTCCCTGTTCTTCTTTCCCTCACAGCTATCCCACCTTTAATACCTCCTATGTCCTCAAACTCTCGGATAAATAGCCTCATTATTGATTATTATTGTACATATGTGCGTGTGTATGCACACACACACATACACACATGAAACTTTTGACCTTATTCTTTTCTTCTTTTCAAAGTTAAAATTTCACTTCTCAATTTTTATTTCCAAGAACAAAGTACAATCTCTCTCTAGATATATGTAATATTATTCAAGCGTACAAAAACCATTTTATTACTTTGCTTCTTGTACCTTGTTTACTGATTTGAGAACCTTTTGCATATTTTTAGTTTCTATTAGACTTTGATCACTGAGTTCTTGCTTATCTATGCACTTTAAATACCCTTTAGGACTAATGTATCTACTAAGATTTGGCTTGTAGTGGTCCTGGGATCATGTCAGTGTGATATGCTCTGATAGCACAGCTAGTTTTTATCCTTCAGTCTGTGGAAAGGAGAAAATATGGATGTACTATGTTACTATGTCCCTCTAAGTATCTCTGCCTTCTGTACTAGAAATGCCAACTTCCACTATGTTCCAGAGTCCAATGCCATCTGAGATATTGTTCTTTAATTTTACATCTAAGCTGCCATACTTTAGGTTTCATTCAAGTCACAATATCTTTAACTGTTGACTCTTAGAAATCTACAATATTTTCAAATTCCCTATTACACCTCTCTCTTTGAGGTTTTAGGCATTCATCCTGCAGATTCATAAGATTATGCCTGCCTACATAATCTCACATTCTAATGTCACATACCTGCTTGCATCTAGATAACAGCATTAGCATTTAGTATTACAGCTATATATCTGAGCTCTTACTAATGTGTCTACTCCTTTTTTCCATAGGTCTTTCTTTTGTTAGCATGGTTCCTTGTCTACCACCTACTTCTGTTTTGTAACTGGTATCTGTATAGAGGTTGCCCACTCATCCAGCTGGATGGAATCTGTCTTCTGCACTGCTTTCCAAGGTTTCTAAAACATGGCATGATACTAAACTACATACCCCTATAGCTCAGCCTCAGATTTGCTCTATTTTTTACTGTTTCTTTCCTTTTGTGCATTTGCTGTAGATTTTGAAATAATCTCTGCATTTATATATAAAGACAGATTTATCTAGATCAAAAATATAACACATATGTCCTAGTGTCTTCAAAATTAATGATATCTAATGTATATATTGCCCCCTCATACATCATTTCAGAAGTATTTAAAACAAAATAATTAGTATTTAACATAAAGAGAGGGAGATGTAAAGACAGAGAGAGAGGAAGAGAGAGTGAAGGTAAAGGACCTGGTTGTTGGTAACTTGGCCTTGCTTTACATGTGAAGAATACTTACTTGATACTTTTACCTAATTTTGACCAATGGTCATCAATCTCATGAGACTTGACTCTACTTTAGAATTACTTTGAAGACTTTTAAGAAGTATCAACACCAAATCTCTGTGTTCACTTGTCATATCAGAATCTTTGATTTTGGGTCCCAGCCTCAATATCTTTTTCATGATCATAGGTGCTTTAGTCCATTCCCAAAGAACAACAAGTTTAGAGCTCTTCTTTGAGCCTCATTTCACACCACAGCATGCTGGCCATACCTTGATTTGTCCACATTGGTTCTCATAGCATTTGACTTCACAGATACCTAGAATATGTCTTGTCTTCAATACACTAGGCAAATGGACCTTCTTTTTGCACTCTAAGAGAAAGGCTGGTTTGTTACTCTGTAGTTTGCCCTAATTGCCATCATTTATCAGGGAATAAATGAAAACTAAAGGAAAAAAATTGTCCATATGGAAATGGATTGAACGCCATAATCCATCCCATTTTCTACTCTCTATACATTATACACATTCCATCCCCTACATTCCTGACCTTATAGCCAGATGAAGAATACAACCCCTACAAGTCTGACTCCTAAAACTGCTTCACTCTGTCTCTGACAACGACTGTCGCTTCTTTTGTGGGAAAGATTTTAATAGTATTTTTGTTATACACCCTTCAAGGAAGTTGAAACATGGATGGGCAAATGCCCCAGTGAATAAAAGCAGCTGTACAAGCTTGAAGAACCAAATTCTGAACTTGAGATCTCATAAAAAGTCTTATCCCCTGACCTCGATATAGGTGGAAAGAGACAGAAAGAGAAACTAGCAAAAAATAAAATAAAATAAAACAAATATTAACAAAGAAAAATTTTAGAATCTAAACAACTTAATGTTTGGCTTGAATGATAAGCTATGACATATCCCCAGGCCAATCTGATAGAGGCAATTCCACAGTTGAGGTTCCTTATTCCCAACTTACTCCACTTTGTGTCAAATTGACATAAACACCCAACACAGTAAGGTAGATTCATCACGTATTATAAATGTGTGTACAATCCCATAGTGTTAATAAAATGCCACATTGATTTTTACAATCCATTTTACCTTCAGAATAAATAAGAAAAAGTTGAAAAGTTTTTATAGTTAAGTTCCTAAAAACATAAAAGTAGCAGCCACCTGGACTAAATGAGACAGGAATGGGTACCTCATCAACACAAATGTTAATGTGAAAGTGTGATTCTTACAGACCCCATATTTAAACCAAAAACTACAAGCCGCTAAGGAATTCTAAGAGTAGGAGAAATAGTCTTCCCCAGGGATTAAAGCCCCTAATTGGTGATTTAATATCTGTTGCTCATTCCTGAAATTACATATGTACAAATAACTCTACAGGAACTGAGAAAGGTGCACTTACATACTTATGCATTCATATATAATATACATCTATTGTTAATATAAGCACATTAACAGTAAAAATTAAAGAAAAAAAGGACATGAATTTAAGAGAGAGCAAGGTGAGGTTATGAAATATATTGGAGGGAAGAAAGAAAAAGGGAGATGGAGCAATTATATTTTAACTTCAAAACACAAATAACTAAAAAATAATTAAAGAAATGAGTAAATGACATTAAATATCAAAAATTTGGCCAATGTTTGAAGCATAAAACTTCAGCCTAAGATCAGAAATATTTGTACTTCTCACTTTTATTGCATAGGTTAATACAAATACATATAATTTGAGCTGCAATGTTTGAAAGTTAATACATTTGCTAAATGATCACAAGTCTAAGAGGTTACTGAAGAAAATCATGCACATAAGCCACGGGAATATTTAAAATAAAATTTTACTATTGAAGATTCAATTAATAGTGGAGTCAAGAGTTGAAATGGAGATTATTACATTTGCTCAAATACACCAGGCAAATAAAATAAAATAAAATAAACAGGATCATACTTGTTTGTAGATGCTATAACAAACTTGGTGTCATGGGAACTAAAAGCCAAACAGTGGTTCCTAATATCTGAGGAAGGAAGGGAGAAGTGAAGGAACTATATTCTATGAATGCAAAGTTGAATGGAATCAGAAGTCCTGCTGGGCTGCTGCACAGTGTGAAGACTACAGATAAAAATTCCCCTGCATCCAACAAAGCTAGAGCAAATGATTTGAAGTTTCACCATAGAGAAATCATAAATATTTTATTTGTTTTACCATAAAGAAATCATAAATATTTTATTAGAGAGTTTTGTTTAACTTGCCTTAAGCATTATACAATATTTGTACACAGGTATTAAAACATCACATCTTATACTATTGTAAGTGCAATTTCAGGTTTTAATGTACCAGCTGAAGAGACACCATTTGGGAAGAAGTATAAATAGAGGTGAAGAATATGAAAAAGTTAAAATATACATACAAGACACATATACAAACACATATATAGTATATAAGGTATCAAATATATAAAACTACCTTACCTTCCACTTGCCCTGTTTTCCCCTAGACTCTTGGAACCAGTGTTTTACTTTCAATTTTTATGAGATCAAACAGTTTAATATATACATACAAGTGAGGTCACATGCTCTTTTTTCTATGGCTTACTTATTATATATACATATATATATATATATATATAACGTGTATATATAATGTACAATGTATATAACAGTCATAGTGCCACAGTTACGTTATACACTAGCAACATTAATAAAATAAAAATAATTTTAAAACAACAGAAAATCAAAGCCTAAGATTCAATCATACAATGGGTGTAGTCACTATTTTTTAATAAAACTTGTTTATATATTTGATAAAAGAGACACATTAACTGTTGGTCCTCACATGGTGCAAGCCTCAGAGATAAGCAGAGCACTGACTCATCCCAATGGATTAAAGTTTTGCAATTTTGTAATACTTTAGGTAACTTGTATCTCAAGAAACATATGCAAATATAGTCATCGTGAATTTCTAAAAGTGTAAAATTCAAGGCAAAAACTCAGTTAAAGATAGAATGATTGTGAACGAAATCCCTTATTTAAAAAAGTTATAATGTTCTCACGGTAATCTAAAGCTGACCCGTAACTATGTGCTATCACACATCACAGAAAATTTTATTTAGTCGGTATATAAAGGGTGTCATTATTTCTATTAATATTAGTTTGTTATACTTAATGCTTTGTATACTTACTGTATACTTATACAATTAACTCAATACTTGGTATCATGAAACCACTCTAAGCACTTATCAGTGAATGAATTAATGCATTCTTATTGACTGTTCCAAATGAAGAGGCAAGCTGAAACTATGATTAAGCTAAAGAAATTTAAGCAATCATCCACTAACATTATTAATTGTCCATGATCTTTCCCAAGTTAGGGAAACATTCACACTAATTTCTAATTCTTCTGATATGATCTCCAAAGCATAGAAAAACACATTCAACAGCCAACATTTCAAAACTTGACGCTAATACTTAACTGCTACTCAATGTAACACTGTAGTAAAGCATGGAATTCATAAAGAACATAAGTAAGGAAAATCCTGGAATGAAACTTAAATACATTTTCAAGAATTTGTAGCTTGATGACCAGTACAGCAACAGTGAAAGCAAAGTATCTATGAACTGCAACAACACACCAAATCAGAGAAGGTGTTCATGGTGCTACAGAAGTGAAGCTCAGAATATAGAAAACATCAATAATGAATAAGTAACGTCACTTAATAAACTTTGCTTATATTCCAAGTAAACTGTGCTCAAATGGAATCATTATTAGTCAAGCTTAATCAAACGGGGGAAGAAAAAGAAATGGATAGCATAATCAAGAAAAAAAAAAAAAACACCACGTGGAAGTATTACAAAATTCCAAACTAAGTCTTGAGAAATTTGATGTTTTAGAGGGATGGCATAAGTATTAGTCATGATACAATATAACATAGCAAGTAAGATTGATTCAATGTATGTTTTATGGCATGGTACATTACTTTGACTACTCACACAATACAGCAATGAAGGTATTATTATTCCCATATCACAAATGAGGAAGCCACGTTGAGCTATAATCATGAAAGCATGATTCTAGTGCAAGGCTTTTCAGTTATAAGCTCTGTGGCTCTAGGGAAATCATAGCCTCTCTTAGCTTCAGTAACTACACCTATAATACAGAGAGGATGTTTGCCGTGCTGAACTTTAACAATTGTTTGAGGATGGCCGTTAGATAACACAGAGAGTCTGCGTGAAAAGAGAAGTGCCTCGGAGATAAAGATTTTGGTTTTGTTTGTTTTTACAATCTCAAAGATGGTGTTAATAGAATCAACATGAAATAGGCAAGGTGGTTCAGAGCTCAGTCCCTGGAGCCACACTAATGGGCACATCTTGATGAAATCATTTCCTACCTGAGCAATCTTTGTATTAGCTGATGTTGCTTTCACAATTCAGTTTTGAACATGGTAAGATAAGGATAGTGACTATCTAAGAATCACTGAGTATTGGGTGAGACAACATATAAGCAGTCCTTAAAGCATGCTGGTCACATTGCCTTCCTGTCCAGATAGAATCCAGCTACAGTTTCCAGTGACTGGTAGGCCTCACAGATGACTAAATAATATACAAATTTCATTATATTCCTATCACCAAACATTTCTTGAAAACCATCACCTTGAAAGAAATGTGGTAGACATTTCAGAAGACAGAGATAAATAATATCTGTACTGTGAGGACTCACAGCCTGCTGGGAGAAGAAAACACATAACTAACCATAATAAAAGATAGGGTGTAATATATAAGAGTCCAAGAGGAAAATTCCTGCCATATTTCAGCCATAAAACCAATATTTTCTTGCCTATGTTTATTTGAGACTATACGCTACCTTAGGCTATAGTAACTAAAAATTATATATATATATATATATTTTCACAATTGCTGTATATAATAAAAATTCATATATTCTGGGTCCTAATCTTCAATATAAAATTAATATGTAACTTTGCTAGTGATATTTGGTCTTTGGGTGGCATTAACAACCTGTTCCCTAGATGTGGATGAATCTTACCAGAGTACAAAAAGATAGGGCTGCATCTTTGAAGGTTCTTCTTACTATTGCCACCTACATTAAAGACAGGTGCCTGTGCCTTGGGATCAGTCTTTAAGCATGAAACCAATACATAGAAAAGTCTAGTAAAGAGATTGAACCTGAAATCTCATTTCTCTAGGTGGCTATTTGCCATCAATCTGCTGAATTCAGATGCACAGACACTTTACTGACAGGCTCCTCTGCATTTACTCCTCGTGTAAGATCAGCAATTATTTGCTGTAGTGCAGGGAAGCTCAGATTACATACTCAGCTACACAACTTCAATTAAACAGCATCAAATTTAATATCATCTTATTTATACCACAAAACTTCCTTTTCTCGTGTCTTTGGTGGAATATTTCATAGAGAGCTGATACTTGAAATGATATTTAAGTGTGAACTCAACACTTGCAGTTACCTTTTAATTAGTCTCAGCCCTATTTTTGTTCACATTAAAATCCATTCTAAAGAAAGACGTAAAGTGTTCTTCAGTAAGCAAAGTGCTCCCATTATGTGCTTATTCCATCATAAACAGAGCAGGCAGGCTCAAATAAATGAAGGAAAGATGTTACTCATAACTGAAATACAGTGGAAGTTCCTCTCTGTACTATATATTTCATTCTGCCTTTATTATTCTTTATGTGTTTATTTCCCTTGGGAATCTGTGAGCCTTCACAGTGCAAGAAGTCTGCCCTATTTATCTTTGTATTGCCTAATGTGAAAGTATATTACAGCCCAGATCAGAAATGCTCGGAAGTTCTTATTAGTACATTGAAAAAGATCTCAAACTTCACATTATTAATGTCAAACATCTAAATCCCACTATTTCTTTGTATTCTCCCACACAGTCTGTGTTTAAATAGGTCCCAAACCTAAAAGAGAAAGAAGAGAAAGGGAGAGAAAATGGTTCACCATCTATTCTACACTATACACTATTAGTAGTAGATAAAGTCTCTCTCTCTCTCTCTCTCTCTCTCTCTCTCTCTCTCTCTCTCTCTCTCTCTCTCTCTCTCTCTCTGTTCATAGACTTAGAATTCCTTCTCCCAGAATACAGATTGATAAACGCTGATCCTTTCAGAATTTCTGTTACTACTGCTGTCCATATTAAAATTAGATGCCTGTCCTTGGGAATCAGGCTTTAAGTTTTGAGCATTTCACCAAAACTAAACAAAATAGAAAGGATTGAATCTGAGTTACCCCCACACACACATATGCATATATATATTAAACATATTAGTAATTTACTTCTAGTCATAAATAATGCATCAGTGTCTCATAAAGATTATAAAGCCCTCCACCCTGGTGTCACTTAATCAATTGCAAGCCCGGATTTGAATTCTCTACTTTCTGCTCCTTGTGTCTTTGGGCCTCTGTCTATTGTATGTGTCTAAATCTGTGCCTTCCTGAAGACTGCCTTATGACTCTGTTCCTGCCCCTGTCCCTGTGACTATCTCTGTGTGTCTGTGAGTCTAAGTAAGAGTTTTGCTTTGAAAACATGGGAAAGGAATAAGAGATCCATACAGAAATATTTAGTAGTTTTAAAGGGAATTAAGATTCTGACTCCAACTGGCCCAGATAACAAACAGTACTATAAATATCATTGTTTATTAAGCAATAGCCAAATAATAAATTCAAAATTATCTGTAAATGTTATTATTTTCAACATTTATGATAGATATTAATATTTAAAGATTGTTTTCAGCTTCTACTAATGCTGCCTTCAACACATGATTATTAGAAGATGCACATGATATTCTGGGTTGGGTATCAAAAACTACACAACTTATTATAGCTATGTATTGCTTTAGATTATAAAAATTATTTTTTTAACTTTTACAAAAGATATAAAGTTATAATGATAAGTTAATCACAAGGGAAATACAAAGCAAGGAAGGTTAATTATTACATTGTTTTCTTACAGGCAGATTAAGTAAACAGTCTGAATATGCATTAGATTAGCAAGTTAAGTTTTACATGATCTAAAGATATATTATTAACTTTGACTGCAATATTCAGCAAAAGTTTAAGTCACTTAAAAATGTAAGAGATATTTTAATCATAATGCACTATCTTATGTATACATATATATTTATATGTGAAAATGGTATTCCACATGTATTCAAACGAATATACTATCTTCTTTTATCCACAGTTACTATGCTTTTTCTACAACCAATAAGACCCTTGCAAATATCTGACTTATAAACTACAAAGAAATATTAGTGGTGCCTCAAGGTTCTCATACCCAAGAAGCCTAATGTAACATCTTCCAAATATAATTCAAGTAGTAGATATTTCAAAGGTTGATGGAAGATATTCCTGACCTCCCCCAAATAAAAGCAAAACTAGCCACCTTTTATTTTCTTATAATTGTTGTCTAATCATCTCCCTTTACCCTATTTGATACTAATATTGTAACCATGCCTTTAGAATGTCAGAGGCACTTAGAATTTAGTTGTGAATCATTATTCTCATATGAAAGTCTTAGCAAAGTTGGAAAATTAGGGTATCAGTTATTTTTTTAATGCTAACGAGGTTTGTTACCTATGGCATTTACAATCATGGCCATAACTTCAAAACCTGAGAAGGGGGGTGGTTTCTCAGTCACAATGTCCCACTCCCCATAGCCTGCTTCTCTTTCACTTAATGCTAATTTTCTCAACAGTGTAACATAGTTTTAACCTATCAATTCCTTTAAAACTATATTTGATCAAGCCAGGTAGTGGTGAAGTATGCCTTTAATTCCAGCACACAGGAGGCCAAGGCAGGTAGATTTCTATGAGTTCGAGGATAATCTAGTCTACAAAGCTAGGTCCAGGACATCTAAGGCTAGGTAAAGAAGCCCTATCTCAAAAAAAAAAAAAAAAAAAAAAAAAAAAAGAAAAAAGAAAAAAGTTAGTCAATCATTTTCAGGCTCAAATTTGTAGTAAAAGTCCTTCCCCACTTATGCCAACTTTTATTCATCTGGCTGGAGAATGGACACCTGTAAATACAGTACTCATGTATAAAATTATTTTTAAATAATGAAAAAGAATTCAGAATTTTTGAAGAGTTCAAATTAGAAAAAAAACCAAAATCCTTTCCTGAAGGTGGTAGATATTTATCTTGGAAAAATTTCCATATTAACTTCTGTATTAGTCAGAGTTCTCTTAGAGGAAGAGGAAGAATTTATATTAATATATGATATTTCTATATATATTAAATAAATATTGTGTATTTATTTAAAACAGCTTATGAATTCCATTAGCTTCCTTCTGAACTCAGTGCATCATACTTCACACATCAAAATGAGTTGATCTTTTAAGAAGTAACATCACCAGCTCCTACACATCTGCATGAGGACTTAGTGAGTATTTTAAGTTTTCATGTTCATTAAAGTCATGTTAAAATCATGACTCTATTTAATTAGTTTATGTGTTATTTATTAGTATATCCATATAAACTAAAGTCTTATCATCCACCTCCAAGCATAGTATCAGGCTGTTTGCTTTTCTTTTTGCCACAGTTAATCAGTAGGTTGTGAGTATAGCTCAGTGGCAGCATGTTTGCCACACAAGGCAACAAAAGAATAGGTTATTTTAAGAATTATTAGGAAATAATTATTATCAACAATGTTATTGAAGCAGCCATGCTCCATGTCCTCAATACTTGTACACAGGCTGTTTTCGTCTGGATATAATTTGAAACAACAAAGAATTTATGTTACTCTTTCTAAAACAAATGTCTATTGCTTAAAACTTCTGCACTGTCATGATTTCAGTAGCTTTTAAACTGAAGATTGGACGAGAGGCAGGAAAGCAAGATAGTGATGAATACTGAGATTTTTTTTCTAAACAAGCCTATAAAATCTGATATAACTGTCATTATTTATTAACCACTTATTGTGCACATACAGCATGTTTGCTCAATACTGCAAATTCTGTATCACTTCAATACAAGTGACGTAGAATTGGTATTTAAAACAATATTTATTACTCACAGTTCTCATAGCCAAAAGTAGATGGTCTAGTTTTTATCAAAGTTGTTGGCGAGTGAAGGCCAGCTTCCTGGTTATAGATGGCATCATCTCCCCACTGCATCTGCAGAAAGCAAAGGTATGAGCAAGTAATCTGTTATCTTCTGTGCAGTGGCGTGTGAACTCCACCCTCCGTGATGTCCCACAAATCCCACATTTTAGCCACATATTTGGTGATTATTTTTTCAGTATGGAAATTCTGGAAGTGATCTGTACAATCAGCTTCCCAAACTAAATTGTTTATCTCCCATAAGGATGTTGGAGAAAGCAAGAAAAATGAAAACAGAGTTTCATGAAGTCATGCCTACAAGTTACTTCATCTATCATTGGACTTTTCAGTTATGGTGTGAAAAAAAAGTCCACCTTTCTTCTTCAGGTAAATCTGAGATTGTTCACTTGTTACAATACCTCAAGAGTCTTACAGAGAAAAACCTTCAAGTCTAAAAAGACAAGCTTAAGGTCATGAGAAATTCACTGATGCCTTTATAATTTCCTGTCTTGGCTTCTATAGATCTCTTAAGTGACAATTTATGCCTTACAAAACAGTCAATTAATTCTATTTCCACTAAAAATTCCATGCTCCTTTAGAAGTGCTTGCCTACCTGCCTTGTTTTACTCCACACTTTTATGTTAGAAAAACTAAGTTCTCAAAAAATCTTTTGCACAGGGGCCTTGCTAATTTTCTCTATACTGTTCCAATTTTAGTATATGTGCTGCCAAAGCGAGCACTATGAAAATGAGGTATAGAGACAAATAGAGAATTCTCAACAAAAGATCTCCAAATGGCTGAAAGATACTTAAAGAATGACTCAATGTCCTTGGCCATCAGAAAAATGCAAATCAAAACAACTCTGAGGCACCATCTTACACGTGTCAGAATGGCTAACGTCAGTAACACAAATGACAGCCTATGCTACAGGGGATGTGGAGCAAGGGGAACACTCCTCCATTGCTGATGAGATTGTAAACTTGTACAGTCACTTTAGAAATTAGTATGACAGTTTCTCAGAAAACTGGGAATCAAGCAACCCAATGATCCAGTACTAGCATATCCAGGGGATTCACATTCTTACCCCGAGGGCATTACCTCAACTATGTTCATAGTAGAATTATTCATAATAGCCAGAACCAGAAATGGAAGCAACCTAGATACCCTTCAACTGAAGAATAAATTTTTAAAAATGTGGTACATTTCCACAATGGAGTTCTACTTAGCAGAAAAAAATGACATCTTGAAATTTGCAGGCAAATGGATGGTCTGTAGAGTATCATTCTGAGTGAGGTAACACAGACCCATATAGAAAGGCATGATCTATACTCAATCTTAAGTGAATTTTAGACTTAAAGCAAAAAAATAAGCAGGCCACAATACACACACACACACACACACACACAGAGAGAGAGAGAGAGAGAGAGAGAGAGAGAGAGAGAGAGAGAGAGAGAGAGAGAAGCAGCTAGGTAACAGGAAAAAGTTAAGAGAGACATCCATGGATCTCCAGGAAATGGAAATACAAAAGATCTGAGAATATTGCAATCATATGAGGGGGAAAGGGGAGGTAGGAAGAGAACATGAGAGAGTAGAATGGGGGGGGGGCAACAGAGAGGAAAAGTAATAGAGGAAGCCTGATACTGGGGAACATCCATGAACGCACAAGATGAGCCCTTCTAGGACTCAAAACAATAATGGAATAGGTGCCTAAACTGGCCTTTCCCTATTATCATGTGAATGACCCCCTAATCCTCATTATAGAACCTTCATCCAGCAGTTGATGGAGATAGATGTGGAGATCCATAGCTAGACACCAGGCTGAGCTACTGGTCCAGCTGAAGAGAGGGAAGAGAGATTACATGAATAAAAAGAGTTAAGGACATGATGGGTAGTCCCAGGAAGAGGCGGTCCCGTGATGTTAGGTGCTCTCAGACTTTAAATAACAGGTTGATGAACCTTCGTGAGACAAATTCGGACCCTCTGAATGTAGATGACAGTAGAAATAGAGTTTTTGGAGCCTCTTGCAATTGGGCCAGAGTCTGTTCTGGGTACATGGGCTTCTGGAGGCCCATGCCTAGTGGGAAACACCTTTCTCAGCCTTGATACTTGGGGGAAGGACTTGGCCCTACCTCAATTGGATACGCCAGATGGAATTCATTCACCTTGGCATTTTTAGCCTTCTTTAAGGGGTAAACTGGGGGTGGAAGTGTGAGGATGGAGGGGAGAGACTGGGGGAGGACTGGGAGAAAGGGTGGGAGAGGGAACAGTGGGAAAAAAATTAAAAAATAAAATTAATTCTTTGTAATTGTTAATTAATGTAATCAATTAAACGAGCATCTGCTGAAATGATAAAGAAGTCAATCATTTTTTAATTTTTGTCCCCAGTGAATAAAGTTTCCTCTGATGACTTTTTTTTTTTTTAACCACCTTTACAACATTCAAAGATGCAGCTTTTTGAGGTTGATTCTAATCCGCATCCCAAGACAGGACATTCAGTAAATGTGACAGTATCCAGGCAGCCCAACCAGAAATCCTTGGCAGATGGGACCCTGATCCCAGAAAGAATGTCAAATGCAAGGAGTATCAGAAAAATGCTAGGGTTCCAAGATAGAACTTTCAGGAGCCACATACTCTGGTGGGCAAGGAGATCTTAAGGGTCAGTTAATCTGACCTCCAAACCTCAGAAAGAATGCAGAGGCAACTTTTAAAAAATTAAAAATGGAAATGTAAAGTTAGTGGAACTCAGTGAAGCAAAATAAGTCAAGGAGCATTCATAAATATTTATTTTAAAACTTAACACTGATGTCTGTTGACCAGCATCAGTAGGCATTTTCCCCACCTCCAAATCCTGTCTCACTCTCAGGAAGAAACAGAGAATTGTTTGTGATCTATTAGTGACTACACACAGCAGAGGCAGGGAAGGAAGCCATGCATAGGCATGGTGTGCTTGCTCACCTGCACACAACTATTCATTTTGGTAACTGTGTTTTTCTCTTTGCTGTCAGAAAAAAATATTTAAATGTCTGAAGAATACATGCCAAACATCTTTTTCTTTCTATAATATCTAAATTTCTGGAGCATGTACAGCATATATATTACCTATCTTTTGCTGCCCCTGGGAGATGTGACATAAATTTGAACAACTTGGTAGCCTGGCAATTTATAATACATAATGGGAAAACACTGAATACCTACTGTGCCCCACACAACATCCTACAGGCACATATCTGTCTTGAAAACTTTGTTTTCAGAAATTTGACCTTATTGAGAAAGTTCTTGGTGGGAACCAGAGGACTCGTAGCTTAGCTGAGTTCCATTCCCTTCTGGCACCTTTTCCTATCCCCAACATGCGCACTACTTAAAACCATAACTAAAAGAAAGTAGTATTTATTTAATTATATTTATGAATTATTAACCTTTAGAAAAGAAGTATCTATTACCCTACCTGAAAATGGTCTTTCTGATTTCTTTACTTCTTCCTTGACCAAGAAGTGGTTCAATTGAGAGATGTTCAGTTTCTATGAGTTCGTAGGCTTTCTGTGGTTTGTTTGTTGCTAAACTGTAACTTTAGTCCATGGTGTCTGATAAGATACAAGAAGTTATTCTCATTTTTTAAAACATGTATTGATATTTGCTTTATGTTCAAGTATGCGGTCAATTTTAGAGAAAGTTCCATAGGATGCAGAAAGAAAGGTATATTCCATTGTGTTTGGGTGGAAAGTTCTGTATATGTCTATTAAATCAATTTGAGTCATAACATCTGTTTTATTCCTTATTTATCTATTATGTTTCTGTCTGGCAGACCTATCCAATGGTGAGAGAGGGGTATTGAAGTCTCCCACTATAGAGTTTGATGTGAGATTTAAACTTTAGTAATGTTGATTTTACATGTAGCTGCCCTTGTTTGAGGGGCATAAATGTTAAGGACTTCTTCTTGCTGAATTTTTCTGAGATGAATAAGTAATGTCCGTCCTGGTCTCCTTTGATTGATTTTAGTTTGAAATCTAGTTTGTTAGATTTTAGGATGGTTCACCAGCTTGCTTCTTAGGACTATTTGATTGGAAAATCTTTTCCCAACCCTTTGCTCTGAGCCAGTGTCTGTCTTTGAAATTGAAGTATGTCTCTTGTACGCAGTAAAACCACCATCAACAAAAAATCTGGTTCTATAAGAACATTTTCCCCAGAATAAATGAGCAAAGCCCAATGGAATCTTAAGAAATAGTTTACATATTCTTTGAAAAGAAGTTGAAGTGTATCAAGTAAGTTCTTAATCGGAAGTATTCTTTAGGGTAACACTAAGAAAAAAAATCAGCATTGCCAAGTCCCCAGATTAGTTTCAAACTTCATAAATATGTTTTTCAAATGATAATTATTTAATTTCCCCTCACAGCCCCACAGAGGAAATAGAAGGACATATTCAAATCAGTTCTCTTATTGTCATAGATGTAAAAAACTACAAGTTGGTGTTACATATTTTCACATTCAATATTAAGTTAACCTCAATTTGTAATCTAATAATGAAATGAAAAGGAGGCTGAGAGAAGGCCTTCAGAGGAGCATCAGCATAGGAAGATGAGAAGGAATGGGGACAGGGGTCCCAAATGCTGAACATGGTACTACAGGCTCTCTGTTTTCCCTAAGGGACTTTAGTCTTGCTTTGGTCACATTCTGATTCGTGCATGTCATTTTTCTCCCAACCTGCTTCAATTCTGAAATGAGAATGTTTGTTTCATGCTTTCAGAATATAGCCCATGAATTGAGCTGTGTGAGATTTCAGAGACCTTGAGAGCAAACTCCAAGTAAACAAGACTCTTGTAACTTCTCTTCCTCCATAACATTGGTTGTTATTGAAATGCCCTTTCCTGTCCCTCCCAGTTGTAACATTAGAAGTGGGTTTTTACTCTATATTACCCATCATCTTCCCCAATACTCTTCAGAATGAGGCTCCTAAACATCACTTGTCCTCATGACTGTATTTAACGTAACTAATGTGACTGCTTACTCATGTGGCCTTGCTTAGCATGAGGGCTTATTCTTGCCCTCAAGAATATAAATTGTCTAAAATATAACAAATAAATATAATATAGTTGGCTATTGCTTCAGACTTTATTCTGCCTCATTTTTAGGCTCCACTCTCTCAGCAGCAACTGTCATCATAGTGTGGAAGTATGTGACTTTTTGTTGTTGTAAATATGAATTGATAGATCATGTCTTGCCTTCAGTCTCAAAGGAAATTTTAAATTTAAACTTTTGGTGCCATATCTGTTAAGACAAAGATAGGCTTGATGTATTTTTCTTTAAGAGCTAGATATGAATCATTGGGAGTATAGCATGTTGTTGGTTTTTAAAAACTCCCTTGTGGGAGGGATGAGAAGACCCAGCATTGGACAGATTCTATAGGTGGGCTCTCAGTCAGACTCCAGACTGGCTCATAAGGAAGTAACTTATGTGCATGCTTTTGGTAACTGGTTTGAGCCAATTTCCTTAACTCTATGGGCCTGTCCTACTGCTAAATTAAAGGATTTAAGAAAATGTGCCTGAGTGCAAATATAACCAGGATTTGAATTAGTGGATTTGCTTAATTTTCATTGTTCATGTAGTTGGGTGATGTGGGTTGTCTTTTTATATGTTGTGAATTATCATTGGATAAAGAAACTGTTTTGGCCCATGGCAAGGCACCTTAGAAATAGTCATATAGATAAAGCAGGAAATTGGAACAAAAAAAAAGCGGGGGGGGGGGGGGGGGAAGGGCAGAGTTACCACTGTGTTTTCCCTGTGCTGGGATTAAACACATGAGTTTCCACTCTCTGACTCTCATGGCTTGACTGTGGGTGACTCTGTTCTCTGATATTCCAGGCTGATTTTATTAAATATAAAATATATCACCACAGATATATTTGGGTGGAAAAGCATCTATGACATGGTAGAAAATGACAACTCATAAACGAAAAGAAAGCAAGCAAAAGCTAAATATACTCTGTCTTCTCTTCTTCTGGCTATAAAGAAAATCACATTCTTTCTAGGCATTGCTGAGTTGTTCTTAAAACCCCCCAAAAAAGAAAAAAAGAAATAAAGAAAAGAAAAAAAAGTTTATTTTAACCAAGAAGAACCATAGAACACATGCAACTTCACAGACTTTTACTATTACATGGAAAAATAGCCCAATATTTGAATAATCTGTAATTCTTAATGAAGTCTTCATATTACCAGATACCAGAAAAAATAAGGGGAAATTGTTTCTTCTCATACATAAAGAGGCTAAGATAAATAGTACATTTCTCATTTTAACGTCAGATTTAAGAGTTTGATTTCAGTAAAGAAGTTTCCTTTCCAGGGAATAGCATTTAATGAAGCAGCTCATTGCTCTTGTTACAACAGTTTTTAAAGGTATAAACTATTTTTAAGAAGTCATATTTTTAGAAAGTTATGTTTCTTACGACTTTGTAGAGCTGCTGAAGCAAAAAGAATTTGCATATTAACATTTCAAGATGAAAACCCATCAGCTGTGATGGACACTCCTGAAGGTATGAGTCATGATCAGTATAGGGCAATGAAGTGGCCTTCACAACAGAAAGAACCCCCAAGGGAAAAAGAACTCCACTCAGCTTCAGAACACATTAGTTTTACAATTTTATTTTGGCTAAATTACTAAATTGATCAAAACTACTTTAAAAAAAAAAAAAGGATATCTGAAGGCTCTATTCTGTGCCTGAAAGAAAGGAAGAAAGAAGGAAGGAAGGAAGGAAGGAAGGAAGGAAGGAAGGAAGGAAGGAAGGAAGGAGGGAAGGAGGGAGGGAGGGAAGGAAGGAAGGAAGGAAGGAAGGAAGGAAGGAAGGAGGGAAGGAGGGAGGGAGGGAAGGAAGGAAGGAAGGAAGGAAGGAAGGAAGGAAGGAAGGAAGGAGGGAAGGAGGGAGGGAGGGAGGGAGGGAGGGAGGGAGGGAGGGAGGGAGGGAGGGAAGGAAGGAAGGAAGGAAGGAAGGAAGGAAGGAAGGAAGGAAGGAAGGAAGGAAGGAAGATCTAGTGAATTTTTCCAGAAGAAAAATAGTAATGAGAATTAGTTTATACAGACTTTTATAGAGAAGGAAAAGCAAACAAACAAAAATATCTAATGGGTTTTATGGGATAACACAACTTCAGTACCAGAACTTGAAAAGAGCCTTGAAATAAATAACTCAATATTTCATCTCTGCTGATGACTGATTAAAAATCCTCACACATTATTATTAAATAGGATCTTTGTAAATGCACTATACATGTAGAGATGTGTGTGTGTTTCTCTGTGTGTGTCTGTGTGTTTATGTATCTGTATTCATGTGTGATATTGGAATTTATTCCAAAAATATAATATATCATTGAAGAAAAACTATCAATGTACCTATCAATGTAATTTCTATATAAAATGAATATATAATAAACTTGGATAATCCTGCTAAATAGATGAACTTTCAAATGAATAAAATTAGATTTAACATAATTCAAATATGTTCTTTTGAGTAAATATTGTCTTAGTAAAATCATAAAAATTAGTAAGTTTATAGAATATTTACAAAAGTATTAATCTTAAAAAAAAAAAAAAAAAAAAAAAAAAAACCTTACAGGTCAAACACCCAATATGTATTCCCTACACTCAGATATAAGAAAATACATTTTACTCTCTGGCAGTACAATGAAACATTCCAGTAAATTTACATAGAAGAAATTCTCTGATCTCAAGTGGCTGAATACATATTTTAAAAATCCAAAGGAAGCAACAAACAATGAGAATTAGTAACTTAGCCATTATTACTCTAGTTAGGGTTTCCTAGAAGAACAGATCCCATGAAAAGCATATAAACAGAAGGAGACTTACACAGATAGGTAGATGCTCAGTAGTCTTATAGAAGAAAGTGACATATAAACAACCCAGTCATTCCATTGTTTGATGGTGTCATTTGTATTCAGGGCAGGTCTTTGTTCATTGTGCCAGTTTTCTTGGCATGCCTTGGTCCAATGAAATTTAAAACCAAAATTAAACATTTCACTTCTGTCTACAAATAAATATTTTTATAGTTGTAACAAGTTTCTAAAAATAAAATGTTTCAACATTATAGTAATATTAAGAAATAAAACCAGGAGAACTATATAAAATTATGGAGAGGAACCTGCAAACTACTGAAAGAAGTTTCCTAAAATATAGGAGTTATGTCATGCATTTCTAAAACACTTCAGGAGGTATGGCATAAAAGGGAAGCTAAATAAACATGGCAGATTTCCCCACAGGAGAAATAGACTCAATATATTCCCAAACCCTGTCAAAATTCTAGCAGATCTTTTTCTCTTAAGTAGAATTATAAATTTATAGGAAAGGATATTAAAGAAACTAGCCAATATATTTTTTAAAAAATAAAAGCAATGTTGGAAAACAAATGTTCAAGAACGACCAGGAACAAGAGAATTGGCAGGTAGCCAAGTACAAAAGAGAGTATGTAGGAAAGATACTGCCATTCTTTAGCAGGAGAATCCTGCCCACAGAAAATTCTAGAAACACTGCAGAGCCATGTTGAAACAATAAATATTGAGCTATACTTTCTGTGAAATAAAAAATTATAGATTGTTAACAGATAAAATAAAAGAGAATGCAATAAATTTTCTGGAATTAATGTAGAATATTTCAATGTCTTTAAAGATGCCAGTTTATTAAACAGAAAACAAAATGGTTCTAACTGACAAGAAAACCATAGGTTTCACTAAAATTAAGTATTTCTTTTAATTGGAAGCCATCATTTAATGAGACAAAAAGGAACTTTCCAAGAGGGAAAACAAACACACAAAATATATAAATGACAACAAGCTTAATAACCAGAAGATAGGTTTTTAAACTCATATATATAGTCTCAAAACATAATACTAAAAATCCATTTGTCTTCATTATCAATAAAATAGAAATTAATTTTTAAATGATAAAACATATTTAAGAGAAACAAATCTTAAAATTTAATTTTTTAATTTTAAAACATTTCTTTAGTTGACAATACTAATATTTGGCCAATGGTAAGCTTAAAGTATGGTTACAAACTGCATAAACTATTATAAATACGCATAAATACATGTTGAAAAATTTTAGTTAACTGTTTTTATAATGCATGGAAATTTTTAAATTAAATTTTTAAATTTTAAATTTTTTATGTTAAATTAAATTTTTAATTTTAAAACTTTTCTTTAATTGACAATATTAATCTTTGCCCAACTGCAAGCTTCAAGTATTGTTACAGATGCATAAACTATTATAAATACACATAAACACATGTTGAAAAAGTTTTGGATAACCACTTTCCGAATGCATGGCTAGCTATATTTCTGTAGATACCTAATAGAACTGAGTGTGTATATTTATCAAGATAAATGTACAATAAAGTATACTTTTGAGAAGAATCTCAAACTAAAAACAGTACAAATGCCCATCAGCTAAAGAAAAAAAAGCCTAACAATTTTCTCATGTAATAGGAAACTCAACAGCAATAAAAGTAATGAATAATTGATAGAGTTGATCTCAAACACTAGAAGCAATATCCGAAAGTACAAATGCTTTCCTGAAGAAGTGGTGAAGAGTCTATTAAAAAGACACAAGAGAAAAGTTTCTTAGACGCTTTGTTTTTAATGTTTGCCTCGGAGATGAACACACGCATGCATACAGTGCTATGCAAAATGCATACAAAAAACCCAAATGAATACTATATTTAAATTTAGAAGACTTTACTGCAATTTTTATAATTTTAAAAAGTTTACTAGTCAGTTACTTGATGGTTTCATATATGTCTGTGAAAAATATCTTTGTTTTCATGTACAAAATACAATAATTGGGCATGAAGAAATGGCTCGGAAGTTAATGCCTTAGAGTACATGTAAGTTCAGGTCCAGCAGCCACATTGGGTGGCTCACAGTCTCTGTAATGCAGATCTAGAAAATCTGTCATTCTCTTTGATCCTCTAAAAACCCCTCAGGTCAAATGCATATACTCACATATAGACACAAATACAGATACACCTCATTTAAAAAATAAATTTAAAAATACACAAGAAGTTTAGAATAGCAATATGTGTAACTACGAAGCTGTGATTATGAGTAAATACAACCCTAAAATATTAAAATATTACTTAGGCGTACTTGGGAAAAACATTCTCTTGTTAGTGCGTTCTTTTATCATCTTAATCTCTTATCCGCAGCCACTGTGGTAAACCTCTACACTTTCTTTGACTTGGTTTTTGTTTTTGTTTTCCTTAAATGCATCATTAAAATGATAGCCGTGAAGTCTGGGGATTATAGAACAAGCTAGAAAACTAAAAAGTACAAGTAATTTGAAATTCAAATTCATATACCTCTCATCTTTAAGAAGTGTTAATGCCTGCATTGCCCCAGCTCTCTCATCAGACTGCCCTGGCACTCACTCTCATCTAATTCAACATTCGATTTTCTCCATCTCTACACCTCCTTCGGTCTTCTCTATGTTACCAAGTAGTAACTCCTTTCCGTGATTAGATCAAACGAAATGAGAGCCAACGCTCAGCTTCTCTCACCCCCTCTCATCTCAAATCTAGTAAACAATCACCTCCTGTCAACTTTGCCTTGAAAAAAGAGAGAGAGAGAAGTTGACCCCTGACCCCTCTCAGGTCAGCCACCTTGATCACATGATCTAATTTCTGCTCTTTTTTATCTGGACAAACACAGTCATGGTTAACTGGTAGGCCCTCACTGGTTTCCACCTTCATCTTCTCTAAAGGTTTAACAGCACAGACTCCGAGGCTGTCTTTCTAAAACACAGGTAAGATCATAACTCTTCTCTGCCACAAGCTTTCAAGTACTTTCCATGTTTCCCATAGTGAAGGCCATCTGAGAATGCTCTCTTCCCCTAACCTACCCTCATCGACTCTCCTGTGAAGGCTTCTTCTGGCTTGGGAATTTCCAAAAATTATTTCTTTTGGGACACACGCAATTCAGAAATCCCCCTCATTTCTGCTTTGCTCTCATGTCTTTGCCCATTTTCACTGATTAAACTGCTGTCCTCTGTTTACACCATGTAAAAGACCACTCTGCCTCTGGAAAGCACTGGGGCTCTTCCTCACCTTGACTCGTTTTTTTTCTGTAGCACTTGGCACTTTAATGAACTGCACATTTATGAGTGACTATATTTTTACTGTCTTCTCAGTAAAATAAAGTGTCCTTGAAGACATATCTTTTGGCATTTTCGTTTATTGCAACATCCAACTAGCATATTGTGCATGATGTATGTATCTGTTGACTGAGGTGATTAAGTGAATGAACTAAAGAACCCATTAAAGAATGTCCCTCCCCCTTCAGATTTTCCTTTAAAAATAAATAGTTATTATATATGTGCATGGGAAGTGTATATAGGGGTTTGATTGTGCCAGAGCAAGAGAAAAAAATACAAAGTATACTTCATTCTACTTTAATGTGCATTGCAAAATTTGAACTCAGATTATGAGGCTTGCATGGCAAGTGTCTTTCTGGCTGTCAGCTCTTTGCTACCCTGAAACTTCTAGAATGATTTAATTTTGACCATAATATATTATAATGACTGAACAAGTGGTCAGCTCATTTCTTACAAACCTTATGAAGTTACCTGCCAAAGCCTTATATGGCTCAACCACAAATAAAATTAGTTACATGATGGTGATACTTTTGCCTTCATGTATCAGGCTTTAAACATTGTGCTGCATACATTAAGTGTTAATCAAATATTTATTATTATTATTATTATCATTATTATTATAATATAAAATTACACATGACAAAACAGAATCACATATTTTGTCAACAATATGTCGAGTATTTTGGAGTGCAAAGGGAAAGTAAACATAAATGCAACCCTTTACACGCTTCAATTTGACCTGGGTGGACCAGTGTCTTTTGAGCATGAGAAGAACCAAGGCTCAATCCCAAATGTTGACCTCTCCAAAATACATGCTGGAAATCAATGTGTTACATGTTCATTTTTAAATGCAAAGACACATTTTACCAGAATAACCTAATTCATATGTTTCTTAAGTTGTAGTTACATCTACTGGTATGCACACATGATTTCCTTTCCTGTCCCGCGCCCACTCCTCGCCAGCAAGGAAAAACGCGGTACACACATAGGATCCTTCTGCAGTACAGCTTTAATGGGTCTTGGGGGAGAGCATTTAGCTTACGGAAAATGGAGGGGAGGGCAGAGAGAGGAGAGAGAGAGCGAGGGAGATGGGGGCCGCGCGGCGACAGGCCCCGGCGGGGAAAGAGAAAGCCAGAGAGAGAGCTAGGCCCCGGCGTGGCCCGGGCCGAGCCGCCCGCCGCGCGGCCTAGAGCCCGCGCCCGGGAGCCAGGCCGGCGTCCGTGCGCACGGCGGGGCGGAGAGAGAGAGCCACGAGGTAGGAAGCACCCGATTTTATGCCGACCAAACGGCCCCTGCTTTAGACGTATCATCTTCCTATAGGTTGCAGTCTAGTATCCCACATGACGCCACGGAAGAGGCTGAGAAACCAGTCTCGCGAGAGCACGCATGCGTTCTCTACTGACTCAGGCGGGTTGGCCAGCACCAGATAATAGTGCCACCTTGAGGAGCTGGAGCCAGCGGCCTCCAACACTTTCCTGTATTCTTAATAATAGTAAATCAATCGACTTACTAAGGTAAACAAAATTCTACTGGAGAAGTATCAGAATACCAAATATAATCACAAGATGAAATAGTAATAACACAATTGGCTGGTGTGTACCACTGTTGTTTCAACAGTATGAAATCTTTTCATAGGTGTGATAGACTTAACCCAAATCAGCTTTAACATTTAAAAGTATGGATTCTTGTTTTGGTTCTAAACTAAAAATGATAACAAAATTTTTACAGAAATTATGATGAATTAGTTTCAGTAAACTCACATAGAAATAAATTTTAGACTTAGGCTTGATTCCCCAAACACTAGACAGACCTGAGCAAACAGGAGAACTGGTCTATTAGGTAGACTATAATATTATTGCAAAACAGAGGTTCATTCCCATGGTCTCTATAATTACTGAAGAATGTACAACAGGTTTAGGAGTTATTTGCATCTTGAGCTACTATATAGCCTGTTTCTTCAGTATAGTTGGTAAGGACCAAGGGCATCTTTTATTAGAAACATTAGCTTTGGCAATGTCAAAACTATCCAGAAGGTGACTTAACCTTATCACAATTGAGCTATTTTCAGAGAGCAGTGAATGTGAACACTTTTCCCTCAGACTTGAGATGCAGCAGGCTGCCCCCTTCGGTTTAGTTCACTTCACACAATTAAGGCCTATGCAATCAGGTATTTGATTACACTGAAGAATACTCTGCTCCTTGTCCATGTATAAGCAACTGCCCTGTCTCTGGGAAAGAAAACAGGAAGGATGGGGAGGTGGAGGAAAAGATGACCAGAAAGACAAGGAGGGTAGAAAGAAGGGGAGAGATGCATAGAGGAGGATGAGAACCATGCTTTTGCTGCTCATCTAGTCCACATGTCAGAAGAGCTGCTAGAAAGAGCTATGCTAACGCTGACATGAGTTATCTGTGACATGAAAAGGAGAATCCAACTAGAAAGATAAGTGTCATTGTTTTAAGTTTCTGTTAAATTGTAGGTATGTGCACTAATCTCATAGAATTTTCTCTGTCAACGTTTCTATTAAATGAGTCAATGGATTTAAAAATTGCAAGTTGTATCATTGCAGAATAGTCCACAGGTTCCATCCAATAATGTTTGCAGTAAACTGCAATGATCTATAGCTCATTCTATTATCCATTACAGATTTCTATGTATTCTGGCATTCATTTTATGGTTATGTCACATTTCTACAAGTCTACATTGAAAGGGATGGGTAGAATGCTGTCAGTGTGACAAGTCCTGAGAACTACATTGTGTAAATATTGTACTAAAGACCAGCATTTCAGAACTTAGGAAAGTAAAGAAAGCTGTCACCTAACCTCTGCCACCAACCTCTTAATAAAATATGATTAAAATTTGGAGAAAGGTTTTTCCTAAAAATTAACTAATCCAATGATCTTTATGAAAATGAAGTGATATTTCTGGATCTTAGTGCAAAATACATAATTGCAATGTGTGGGGAGGAAAGTGGTCTTAAAGTCACACCTGCAAAAGGTGAGAACTCTGAACCAAAAAAAGAACACCAGGCTTGGCACACCACTACTGAGGCCAAAGGGACTTAACCTTTAGCCATGTAGGGTCATCTTGTGATGCTGAAATAGAACCAACCAAATCAGCCTCTTTAATCTACAATTCTATTTTTTTATGTTTTACTTTTATCAACTAACTATACTAATTGAACAAATCTATGGAGTACAATGTAATATTTGATGTGTATATACTGTGTAACAAACAAATCTTGATCTTTAAAAGCATGTTTAGCCAAAAAAAAATATGTTGAAGTAAGAGGAAACTATATGAAATATTGTATTACTTAAAGAGATTTGTATTTACATATAAAAAAGAAATAAGTAAGAAACACAAAAATTCCGAAACCAGATGAGGTATACAAAGATTTTGATTCTGTTGCTCATAGTTTTAAACAAGAACAAAATAGCTTCCTGAAATATTTATATAAAAGTTTCATGAGAAGAACATCAAAGATGGATTGTGATATTTTCATAAAACCACTCAATTACCATTGGCTATTGATCAAAACATATGAATATTCAAAACATATACTATGTCCAGGCTTACTTTTCCGTATGCAAAAAAGGATTAGAGTTAAAAGAAACTGTAATTCAATGATCCTGGTGTGTAGAAGGAATAAAAATGTGAAGGTGTATTTTTGTCTGCAGATGTGAGTCTCGGGAATGGAGGAAGGGGTTCTTGGTGCAGTAGATGGCCTTGTCTGCTGCTGTAATACATCAATTGACTCATCTGTCTCTATTTCCAACTGTGCAGATGCTACACAGTTACACTGATTGCCTTCCTTCCCATCAAATTGGAAACGGATCTGCTTCATTGGCAAACCATGTCATTCACAATAGTCTTCCTAAGTATGTGTGCGTGCTTCCAAATCTGAAACTTTACTACGGAGCCATGCAGCCTGCTATCTTCTAATTGATGGGATTATTATTCTCAAACCTATCTCCTCCCTTGAAACCTCCTCAAGTTGATCCTGGATCTGCACTAAGGAACAAGAAACAGTATGAAAATAGCAAAATAAGTAGCCGTTGTGGAGAGAGATGTATAGACCTTTCCTCACTCTGATATATCCTGACTAGTATTCTAAGAAACTGAAAAAAAAAAATACCCCAAATTCAGGAGTTATTTGGAAAATATAGCTAGATACAGAATCAGGCCATGCTGAAAAATATAAAAGAAAGTATACATTTGTTTATTAATCTAACATTTTCAACTTCTAGCTTTATGACCTTGGAAAAGCCATATAACCTCCTTAACGCTCAATTTTAGTACCCATAAAATAGTGATAAATATTTATCTTACAAGTTATAGAAAGAATTAGAAATATGTGTGGCAATATACCTGTCTCATAATAAGAATAGAATAGGTAGCTACTGTTAGAATGTATCTGCTCTCTCTAGTTATTTATTGTAGTATAACAACTTTCCCCACTTCAAAACTTAGTCACAGAAAGTAAAAACCATGTGCTATCTTTCATGGCTTTCAAAACTTTGGGATGGTTTGGGTGAGAAATTCTGGCTTCCATAAGAGCTCCATTTTATGATGGTAGATCTCAGCTCCCAGACCTTCACTCTCATGGCAAATGCCGGCCAGATTTTAATAGCTAGGAAACCATGGAGTTCACTTTAAGTACATTGCTTGCATTCTTTGCAAGAGAAAATGCTTCAGAAGATCCCCACATCACTGGGATTCATCTTCTATTTAAAAAAATTATATTTGTGGGTTTACTTATTTATGTATATGTGTAAGTGGAGAGTAAGTGAATCAGTGTATGGAGGCTGGAGAACAAATTAAGGGAATTGGTTTCCTCTTTCCACCATGTGAATCCTGGTGAGCAAACATGAGGCTTTAACGACTGAGCTGTCCCCATCTCTGAATCCACTCTCTGAAAAAGTCACAGTGTTCTGGAATATAACAAATCCATTAAGAATTTCTGTGGCACCTCACTAATGTAAAATTCTTCCAGTGGGGAAATTCCTCCCATGGACATGTATTACTCAGGTCCTATTTCTCCATGCAGCTTAGACATTCTCGACACCATTCAATAGTCCAAACTCTTCCTTATGAATCAAGGTGTAGATCCCCCCCTATTGCCTTCCAGTTCATTCTATTTCTTGAGTTCAGAGGCATTGTCCTTAACAAATGTCTCATATGTCGTTACTAACCTTGAGCTCTACTTCACAAAGAATCCAAACTAAAATTTCCAGAACAAGAGGATGTAGTGACAATAAATCTTGGGAATGGGCTAAATTATTGTCCATCTGGCAAGTGAATAGCCACGACAAAGTAATAGGCCAGATATTTGGCTTACTATTAAATTGCACCATAGCTTAACAAATATAACATGCCTGTAAATATATCCATGTGGAGGAAATATTTAATTTATGTGAACTCTATAATAATATAGGGTAAGAAATGGGTCCAAAACTATTATAGTTTAGTTGTATCAAAATGCATTGATGTTAAGAGAAGAGTGAGGAAGAATGAAGGACCTTTCATGGTCAAGGGCTACGTCTGAGAACCTAGGATATCCTAGGGAAATATGGGATAAAAACATAGATGAATGACTCTGAGAAATGTCAAAACTCATTTCTGAAATCTCATGTGGAATTTGACACAGTGGTATAGTCACTTTCAGAAATTAAAACTTGTCACTGTCTTCACATGGGCTACAACAGTTTTTTATTCCTCTCACGAGCAGATATAAGCTCTCCCTGCTCTTAAGTCCCCAGGTTCTTTTCATTATGAAACTGTCAAAAAGCCTGGGGCCTCATCATCAAAGATGGTTGAATGAAGCACCTTTGTCACAATTCCTTAGGAATAACTCTGAATATCATCTTTTTCATTGTGGAGACTTGAAGACTAGCAAATTTGCCTGAAAATAAAACATAATAGATACCTGCATTCACAAAGGGGAAGAGCTGACATCCTGCAGTAGTTATTAACAGCTGAGTCTGGAATTTGAGTCTAACCTATTTACTGTTAAAATGTGACTATTTCTCAAATGCTGGCAGAATACATGGGGGTTGTGAGACAGAAACAAAGCTCTTGTCACAGACACAAAGTAAGCATCAGTACATATGCGTGTCAGTTCTCCTTAACTCTAAGTACCATCAGTTACGTAAAATAGCACAGATGGATGCTACACACAGTGTGTCTCCATCATGGTGGGAAACTTTTCAGTGTAGGGAAATTCATCACGTGCAAGAAAAGAAGTAAATAAGGTTGATTTTTAATCCCATCCAGAGAGATTACCTCACTCTTTAAATTGCTCACTGTAAACACAGCTCTCAATAACAGCACAAATAAATAATGGCCTGGCTTTCATTTTTTCCATACTTGTGAAAATGTAAGCAAGGACAAGAAGCCTAAAACAAATGTAGCTCAGAACACTGGTCTCTAAACACTCAGAAATCCAGCAAGACACATATTGCCAGTTCCTTGATGATGGCTTGATTCCATTATCTACTCTTTTCTCTGCCTCTGGGCTCCAACTACTATCGGTCATTCTTTGTTTATGTAATAACAAAACCCTCTGTACAAATGTATAGGCCCTTGGGCCTGGGCCTGACAATAATGCTTATTTTCATTTTGTGTTTTCTCTCTGTACTTGTTCAAACCTAAGAACTCTTATCAGAGGACCTTACAAATTGTGAATTTCCAATAAATCCTAAAACTTTAAAAGCTTTATGGGCTTTCTATAAATCTCATTTAAAAACTTCAGTAACATAATGAGAGACAATGATCAACAGTGATCGCCTCTTCAGACAATTTCTTCTATATTTTGGGCTTACTGTAAATGTGCACGATGTCTTATGAGTCTTAGAAATCTTGCTGTTAATTAAAAGGATCTGGAAAACATCCCTAAAGATAGGACATTTTCTCTAAAGGTTCCAAAGGTTGTTTGCATAAAGCTCTCTGGTCTTATTGAAGATTTTCATAACCCCAACCTGTATTTGACCCTTGCACTGAGGGTCTTTGTAATTTTGTAAACAAACCCTTTGCTAGTTGGAGGACTAGGGAACAAAAACCAGCTTCTCTAAGTCATTTACATTTGTTCCAAGTTCCATTTTAAAGTGAGATCGAATTGTTCTCTAGCTTTCTTCCCGGTCCTAAGTATTAATCGCTTATGTGAAAAGGTTTGTGGCTTCTTTTCTCTTTTCTACAAAAATGTGGGCAACAGTTTGAACAAATCCTCACCATATCACTGGTGCTTTCTTAACACCAGTGCTCCTTAGTATCAGTTTTGGTTTTGTTTAGCTTTCTCTGGCACCTTTCTTGAGGCCCTTTAGCTTCTACTAAGACCCTGCCAAAGCCTTTGACACTTTTGTTTAAATACTTCTTAAGATTTTTAAAAAATCTATTTGTCCCAATTCCATCATCACATGCTTAGGCTTTGGTTTTAGAAAATCTCCCCTTGCAGAAACCAAATTCTGTACCAACTATTCCAATATAAAACGTTATCTAAATTTTCAAAACTGAAAATACTACTTTATAGTCTCTATGATTTTCTTGGCTCAGGAATATCAGAGCAGACTCAGCCAGCAAGTTCTAACTTAGGTTTTCTTACTTGTTTATAATCTTGCTTCTAAAGTTGTAACATTGGAAGCTGGACATCTGAGAAAATAGATATTATTCAGCATCCTCTGAAGAAACAAGCTAATAGAATAGTATGGTGGTTTGTGTCGACTGTCAACTTAACATAATCTGGAATAAATGGGCAGATGAGCCTCTGAACTTGCCTAGGAAATTGTCTTCGTTGTGCTGAGGTTGGGAGACCAACACACTGGAAGCTACGATAAATTCTTCTTCCTTTAAGTTATTTGTGACAATATCCAGAAAACAAAGAAAGAAATTGATGCTAGACATTGGGTCTTTGCTGTGATAAACCAGTATGGGTCTCAAGACACTGGAACTGTAGTGCAGGTGGAATGTAAGAAAGTTTGGAACTTTGGGCAAGAAAAGTTCAGTTTCCAGATAGAAAGCTGGTACCAGAGGGAAATGAGCTAATCTAATGGGAGCTGGTAGACAAGAAAGTTCAGATAAACATATACCTTGGAGGTTCAGTGATGGAGCTCTTAATTGGATAATAAGTATTGAAAATAAACTGGGATAGGGGCCATTTATGTAATATTTTTGTCAATAATCCCACTAAATTCTGCTTGTATCCTTAGAACCTGAGGAAAGATGAGTTTTAAGATAATGACCTAATTTATTTGGTAAGTGAAATTTCAATACAAGACGATATTTGTGAGAAACTGAGAAAGCAAATATAAAAAAGAGATCAGTACCACTAAAGAAAATAAATGCCTGTGTTGCACTTGAAGGATTTAAAAAAAAAAAAAAGGTGTCATGGAGGCAAGAACCCTCAGAGGCTCTGTCTTGTGAAAGCCAGATTCATTTACAGGATGAAAGCTTAAGCTAAGGGTATTATCTGCTCCTCAAAAGCAGGTGCCTAGGGAAATGCTACCTAGGGTCAGCATACAGAATCTGATATAGCAGTGACCCTAAGGGACTGGGCTTTATCTTAGACTGTCAGCAGAGCTTGATAGTATCGTCCCTGTTATACCAGTTTTAGGTAGAAGATTCAGGGTATCCTGGAATACTGCTTCACAGTTTCAAAAGCATCTGGGAACAGACAAAGTGTATTAAGATAGAAGTCCCTGTAAGGAGTCTTGAGAGGCAAAGTGTGAAAGCATGAAGGTGCAGCACTAGAGATTCTGCATATTGGAGATTCCAGGACCTTGGGAAATGAAGTTTTGAGATCTACAGGCATGGACTGGAGCAAGTTGACAACAGAATGTCTGTGTGCTGAAGAAAATGTAATTAGAGGAATGTGAAGCCCAGTAGATTACAAGTCCTAGATGCCAGAACTGGAGGTGCAGGAATTAGTATTTTCCTGCTGCATTTTAGGGTTTGATTCTGTTTTTTTAGTTGGTGTGATTATTTCTTGTTATTATCAGTTCTTACATTTTGATATAGAAATTTTGACTCTGTGGCAACCATGTGTAATCTTATAACCTGTTTTACTTTATTTTATAGGAGCTCACAGTAAAAGACCAGATTTTTAAAGTGTTGACATTGTTAACAGATAATGAGGACTTTAAAGTTTTACTGAATGCAAATTATAACATGATCATGAGATGTGAAGACAAAGAAGTGGAAGATTATGATATAAATGTGATGTATTTGGGTATCAAATCGACAAGGAGTGGGGTTATGATGTTAAGCCTTTTCAACTCATCAGAATCTAGGATCACCCAGAAGATGGATCTCTAGGTAGACTTGAAGGCCATTGTCTTTATAGTTTTAATTGAGATTGGAAACCCACACACTGTCAAAGGTAGCATGCCCTGGATGGACTACGTATGTGGAGGAAGGGACCTAATGAGCAAGCTTGCATTCTTCCAGTTCTGGTTTCTGAGTCTGTATGGAACACAACCAGCTGCTTCAAGCTCTGATGCCTGACTTCCTGGAATACTTCGCTATAGGGGGATTGTGTTGCTTCATTGTAAATAATTGTCCCACCCACTGGTTTAATAAAAAGCGCTGATGGGCTAAAGGCAAGCAGGAAGTGTGGGCGGGGCTACCAGACTAAGAAAACTCTGAGAACAGGAAGCACAGAGCAGAACACCAGAAAGAAGCCAGAAAAAGCAGAGGACAACCATGCTGCTCTAAGAAAAGGTACCGAGCCCCATGGCTGAACAGGATAAGAATCATGGGTTAGATTAAGGGTAGAGAGTTAGCAAGTTATATGCCTGGGCCTGAGGCTGATCAGCCAAAAACTATTGAAAGCATCTGTGTGTCTTTGTGGGACAGCGGGACTGTGGGTCTGCGGGTCTGCTGGTCTGTGGGTCCTAAACTTTGAGGCTAGGCCCAAAAGTCAGGGCCAGAAACCTCATACTGTGCATTTCAGTGTACACTAAAATCATTTTTTCCTCCATTTAGTTTTCTTTGTCTCAGGAACAAGAAAAGGAACTAAGATAGGTATTCTTTGTCTAATAATTTGAAAATATTTTATTTCATTTAACCCAATGAACATCATAATTTACTCCTCCTTAACATGCTCAGAACACTGTTTGTTGAAAATAAGCTCATCTACACAAAGATTATTTTATATTAAAATGTTATATCTACCTTTTAATTGATTGAACACCTCTGTCCAGAGAGAGAGAGAGAGAGAGAGAGAGAGAGAGAGAGAGAGAGAGAGAGAGAGAGTGTCATACAATTCATTGTGCTTACGTCGTGATCTAGGCTGAATAAGAGTTCACTTGACACCATCACACATCCTAAAAGTAAATTCTAGATCACAACACCACTACTGACCTGCAAAATATAAAACAAATTAAAAATCTGTGTGTGTGACACACACACACACACACACACACAAACACACACACACACACACACATATCCCCTATATCAGTGATTAAGAATATTTGTTGCTTTCCAGAGAAACCAAGTTCGGTTCCCAGCACCCATGTTGAATATCTCACAACCTCTAACAACTCCAGCTCTTGGGAACTCAATACTCTCTCTGGATTCCGTGGGAAACCTACATATACTTGGCAGACATTCACATAGACATATATATATATATATAAATGAAAATCTAAAAAATAAACATATCAAGATTCTATGTACAGTTTCTATAACAACTGCATGGCTTTGGTACCATCATAAAGTAAGTCTGAGGCTATATATTTGTAGAATGAAGTTTGTTATGAGAATTGGCTCACACAGTAATGAGGAAGTACTCAGAATATTTTATTTGAAATCATAAAGCTAGAAATGTTCTTTAATTTAAGCCTAAAGCCTGAGATTGAAAAAAACCTGATGTTATTTAATCCCAATGTTTACAGGTCCAAGAATCTATAGGTCTGATGGCCAAGAGTAGAATAATAGTGTCTCTCAGTTTGTGGAAGAAACTACTTACTTAACCATTCTACCATGCTGCTCTATTCTGCTCTTCAGCAGATTGAATGATGCCAGCACACGTTAGTCAAGGTACATTTTTGTTCAGTTAGCTCATTTAAATGCTAATCTTTTTTGAAGCACCCTCAGAGATAAACCCAGAAAAAATGCCCTACCAGCTATCAGGTTATCCCTTAGCTCATCAAGTTGATGTAAAAAATTAATCATCTCACCAGGAATATATTTTCCTGAAATTTCAGGTCATCTTCATGTATTCTCTGCTTATGAACTACTTTAGGATTTCTCACAGTATGCAAGCTCACGGCAGTCAGAACTATTTATGTATTAGCTTGAAGCCCAAGAACTCATAATTCCTGCAAACAATGTTAAAGTTGCATAGCTCTTATTTTTTAATACAGCCTCAGAACATGTATTTTCATTTCTATTGCATTTCTTCATTTGCAAGCAGATCATAAATATACTTGGACTCCGGAGGAAGATGTTTCTACTTTAATTCAAGTCAAAAGGCTCAAAGATTCATATGGATTGTGGTGCTATATCCTTAACAACCATCTTTAGAAAAGAAAATCTGGAAAAGGAATCTAATTTCAAAGACTCCATATACTTGGCCAATAGGGTCAGCAATCTCAAAATGGAGAATAATACATGTGATTTACTTAAATAATGCTTGAAACTATGAGTAAAAATTATTTCAAAATAAGATAGATTTCATATAAAGTTGTTACTATTTTAATGTGACCTTCACGATTTGCATATTTAGAGGGAAATACTAGAATTAGAACCAGCTAACAGGCAAGTTTACGTATTTTAAAGACAGTTTAGTCTGCCTATGCCAAAACCTTAGGATTATATTTAGAATGTGAATATTGCTACTCATAAGTTTTAAACAGAAAGAATATTAAGAAGTGTTGTTGTGACTAATTAGCAATGAAATCCTGAATGTCAGTGTTACTTCTTAGCTGAGACCTAACTGAGTCTCATTGTGTTTACTCAATTTTACTATCATTGATACATTTCTGAGTGCTTCTCTGTCCTCCACTAAGTAATTTAATTTCTCTTCCCAATAGTCTCCCTTCAACACTCATGTCAACACACACACACACACACACACACACACACACACACATATATATATATATGACTGTTTTTCACCAGTGAAACATCCAAGAAAGACAATGTGGCTGAACACCACACTGGTTACATGTGTTAACTTTCAGTTTTAAACAAGTATTTCTTAAAATAAATCTTATATTGAAACACACATTGTGTAGCAATTTCTATTTTTAAGACTGTATGATAATGTTTGCCAACATTCCTGTTAATGTAAGCACAAATTATCTCTGTTTGGTGTAACAATTAATAAGTGAAAGTTAAAATATCATCATAGTGTTTTATAAATCAAGAACCTCCAAGTGAGGTTTTTAAGAAAGAATATCTGGAGCTTTGGTTCAACTTTGAAGCAGACTTCACAATCTTCTCACTAAAGGATACACACGTGTGTGTGTGTGTGTGTGTGTGTGTGTGTGTGTGTGTGTGTGTGTGTGTGTGTGTGTACAGGTCTTAACATGTAGCCCTCAGTTGGCCTAGAACTTATTATGGAGACCAAGTTGCTCTAAAATGTTCTAAAAGCTGATTCTGTCTCCTGAATCCCAAGATTAAACACAAGGACCACCATGTGTAGTCTAGAACCTGATTTCTTACTTTTTTCTTATCACTGAAGTAATGTTGCACTTTCACCAGAACTGACACTTGCCCATTTCCATAACGTGTCATACATTGTTTTTTCATTTCTTCATTTTGTTTATGAAGTAGTTTCCCTATATATTCAGCTTTATTTTCCATGGTTTCAATCACCTGCAGTAGACCATAGACTAAAGTTATTACATAAGAACTCCAGAAAGAAAAAATTAACAAGTTTTAAACTACACACAATTCTGCATGAGAAAGTATTCCACATGGATGTACTCTACCTTACCCAGGACATGAATCACTCTTTGTCAGCCACCCATGCTGTGTACACTGCTCACTCATTCATGTTAGTATCCATGTCAATCATCAGAAAACTGTCACAGGATCACAGGGCTTATCTGGAGCATGTGGTACTATCTTGAGTCACACAGATTCACTGAACACATTTTGCATAAATTAAAGAAATTCTATATGATTTTTTATTCTTAAAACCTAATTACTTTTTTCTAGCTGTGACTGATATAATCCCACACACCTAGCAGTTATTGGGGATAGCTATTCCATGAAGTCTTTGTTAAAGTGCTAGACATAATTCATTTCACCTTTCTAGAGATTTTAGGATAATTCAGTCATCCACCAACATGACAGTTAAACCATAGAGAATATTAAACATGATTTCTAGAGATTATCCTCGAAACATTTTGAACCTAAAGTATAAGCCTACATTAAAGGCCCTGGTAATTCATAATTAGAAGAGAATGCCCGTTCTCTCCAAGACTACCTAGGAAGGCATGGCCGCACCTGCTCAAAGCAGGAACCGCTGAGCCCCTAAACCCCATGCTTTGGCAGAAAAAAAAAAAAATTTAAATAAAACAAATCTTAGAAAAAGAAATAACTACAGTTACTCATCTTGAATAAAGGACATCAAACTTGAAAATAAAATTAATAAAGCAACAGATTTTTTTATACCTGTGGTGCATAACAATGAGCAATTATCAAATGTTAGTCATTATTGTTATATTTAATTTACATTCAGCTGTATGATACGTATTCTTATGAAACATGGTAGAAGCTAACCTTTAAAGCTACTGACTCTGTACAGCACATTTATTATAGAAGCTGCTGAAACCCTGATGCTCATTAAATATCCAATAACCGGTAGAATCAGAGCCGAAGTCAGATCTTCTGCTGTCAGTCTTCAGTGTTTCCTTCATCGAAGTACACTGTCACTAACAGATATCCCATGGGTTAAGCAATAAAACTGGATAGATACAGCAGATACATCTTAAAACATGGCCAAGGTATAGCAGACAGTTGGGACAACTCAGTGTAAAGCAAGACACAGTTGTGCAATACAGGACACCATGGTTAAAGCACCTGAGTGATGGCCAATCGAGGAAATGCAAGAGACTGAGATAATTGGTTTCCCAGATCTTCATTCAAAAGCAAGTAGTAAAGAGATAGATGTTTTTCGGAAGTGGTTGTTGGAATAAATAGCTCATCTAATATGAAGGGAATCTCTGTGTGAGACATGCTGAAGTTTGGGAGGGAAAAAAATGTGACTCGTCATACTGCAAACTTTAAAAAGAGGCTTAGAAGGTATGACGGAGATAAATTCAATAGATAAAGCAGGACAAGAGCTGAAGTTATTCTGTAAATTGCTCCTGGACTCACTTTTATTCCATTAGCATGGCTTTACACCCATGCAATTTGAGCAGACATGGGAACAAAAATCTGAGAAGGCTATATAAATCAATGAAGAGAGGAAGTGGTCTGACCTCTGTGAGTGGAACCCAAACTTTAACTCACTATCATGATTAAACAGCCTGTATATTCGTGGGCATATAAAACAATAAATAAAAATAAGGATAAGTTGATGAGAAAATGGCAATGCACTGACAAAATAGGAAGCATCAGCATTGTGTTGGTAAATATAAAAGGAGAGAGTCCATTTGGTGGTTGTCAGATTTGAGGCATATGCATAGACAATATGGATGGAAATGTCCTCTAAGTCACGGATGCTTACTAGGCTTCTAAAGACACCCAAGACACTTCTTCATTTATTTTTATTTTAAAAGTTTTTTCCCTGTATATACCACTGTCCCCCCTCCATTCTTTCCTCCCAGTCCTCCCTCAGCCTTCCCCCACCACATCCCGATCCATTCCCCAAGGGGGGCAAGGAGTCACAAGGTGGGTCTGGCATATCCAATTAAGATAGATCTGAGTCCTTCATCCTAGTATTAAGGCTGGGTTAGATATTTTTCTACACGGATTGGACTCCAAAATATCAGCTTATGCACCAGGAACATACTTTGATCCTACTGTAAAAGGCTCCACAAACTGTCCACGCCACTTAACAGTAGAATTACAAATGGCTGAAAGACACATAAGGAATTGCCATTGGAGATCCATCAGGAAAGGGAGCTAGATTCTCCAGGTGTGGATGGCTTTTGACTACCGTGAATGTGTGGAGTCATGAGGGATGGGATCAGATTTTGTTCCTGGTCATGGGCTTGCACCTTGGAACCCATTCTCTATAGAGGAAGACCCAGCCCAGCATTGACTTTGGGATGAGTGAATCAGATGTGCCTGGAGTGGATGTGCTGCACTGGGCTGGCCCACCTTGGGACTTCTTGCACTTTTGGGGGAGGGGAGGGATGGATGAGGAAGGGAGAGGCTGAGGGTGACTGGGAGGGATTGAGAGGGGGAGGGAAGGGAGAAAGGGGATACATTGATGGAGATGACATTTTTAAATGAAAATAAAATATATATATGATAATAATAAAATGAATTGCTCAACATCCTTAGCCACTTGAGAAATGCAAATCAAAACAACTCTGAGATACCATCTTACACCTATCAGAATGGCTAAGATCAAAAACACAGATGACAGACAGCCAAGTCATTTCTTAACTGTGTCCTACAAACACAGTAGAAACAAAGAAGTCTGCCACTTTCTAAATTTTTCCTATGAGGAAGATATCATTTGTCTATTGGCTTATCCACTTTAAGTAATTTAATAAACAAGAGAAGATTTCAGCTTATATGGTATAAAGTATGTGTTGCCATGATATGCCATGATATACCTTTGGAGAAAGACTCTTGTAGAGATCTGAAAGTTTAAGTAAGGAAGTCACAGCAACAGAGAATCTCCTCCTGCTTCAAGCAAGTAGAAGGCTGTGCCTATGTTTCAGCCTGCAATAAGCCCAAGATAAATCATTACCATGGTACTGAACTTCTCTGTTCTCTGGTACAATACTAAGAAGTATTTACACTAAATTTTGGGAAGTGAAAGAGAATGATTCCAAGCATCCTAATTTCCATATACACACTGGTACATAAAGATGATTGGATCCCTAAATCACAGATATAAAACCTCACTAAAGGGCAAGGCCCTCGTGTAAAATGATGTCATGTTTGTGTGTAATCTGTGAACACCATCTCATAGAGCTTAAATCACTTCTAGATGACTGGGCTACTGAGCACAGTGCAAATGCATGCTTATGGCTGTTAATCTCTACTGTTTGTTTAATGAATAATTAAGAAGTAAGTCTATTAATGTTAACAGGTGCCATTTCTGGGACAAATACGAATATGTGGGTGATGAACCTGCAGATGCTGTACCTATATATGCAGAAGACCAGCTCACATACAGTGATGTCATGGGTTCCTGGAAGCATCTTTCCTCTCACATCCTCTGACATTTCCCAAGAGAAAGCCTTATTTTTGCTGTCATAAAATGGCTTTTAAACATGGAACAAAGCATTAAATATTTACTTGATTAAACCATTAAAATATTAGTGTTCAAATAAGACACAAGCATATAACAGATCTCCTCCATTCTAAATGACTTTCCTGTTACTTATACCCGGATGCAACCTGGGACCTAAGGCCCAGAATGTGACCATCACTGCTTATCCTAACTTTGAGTTACATTTTAATTGTATTCTTGGAAAAATGTTTTAAAGGACTTTTAATATATAGTGTGTTCCTGAGAGTCCATATGCTCTAAGGATTCCTTAGATAAAAGCTTTTCTTATTGTCACGCTCTGTTGGTATGCCAGGACCTGATATGAAAACCATTAGGATGGTGACTTGAGTGTCTAGAGCATGGTTTATTTTGGGATAAGCTGAGAATAGCGGAAAGTCTTCTAAAGTTGTTATTGGCATGAATTGAAGTAATTATAATGATAATTTTCTTTTACTTAAGACATTTTCTTCCTCTGAACCTTGTGTGTCATCTTTAGTAAAGAAGTGACTTCACTTAAAATTGAAAAAGTGCACCATCTAAATTCATGCTATGTGCAGGAAAACACATTAAATCTTGCTTCTTGAACAAAAACCAGCATTATAACTAAACAGTTATTTGATACAGTATGCATCTGACCATAATGTATTTCATTACCCAATTTTAGCTTGGCAGATATGAGGTGAAGCAACCTGATCTCCCCTTTTCTCTTATTTTTATGTAAGTGAATAAATCCTTTCTTTCACCAAAGAAAAAAAAATATATCTAATCATGTAAGCCCCATCTCATCTCTTGTTCTTGCCATCTGGTGGGTATCTATGGGAAAAAATACACATACAAGAAAGATAACTAAGAAAGAATAAAAAACATAGTGAAAATTCACAATGAGAAGGAACTAAAACTATCGGTAAGACGTTCAAGAATAGCAAGATCATAAGTCAAATACCTGGTTGGTTATGAAATATTGTATCAAGAAATTTTATTCAACGTCTTATTTTGGTTTGACAAGTGAGTTTATGGAGAATCATAGATACTTCCTGAATTAATGTGATTCAGGAAAACCCATTGAAATGGTCACGGACATAAAAAACCTGAGCAGATGGCCACACCTATCTTTATTTCACTAATGTAGCAGATACATGCTTGTGGGAAATGATTGTATAAAGTGGTACACACACCAGAAGGATTCAAAACTGTGATGTTCACTTGAACTCCAAGACCTTTATGAATAAAGCATGCTTTTTCTCTACTTTGTGTGAAAGAGCAGCAAATCTTTGCTTAAGAGTTAAGGTTAACGACCAAGAATACTTACAATTTCAAATCCTCTATAAACTGTCTGAAGATACAAAATAATAATGATAAAATAATATAAATGTTATGGACAGTTGTATCAAGGTCATTATCACAAAGAACTAATCTCGGACATCTTTGCTCTTCAAATATACTCTTTAAATTAGCTCTCAACTGTCATCTCTCTTCTTATCAGTCAAAACAGGAAAACTCCTTCCCAGAAAATCATTCTGACATTTATGTTCATATTCTGTCATCTCCCTAAAGGAGATAGATCTGTTTACACACATCTTATTTTAGAAGTGCTCTGATGAAATGTGGGAACAATTAAGAATGAAATTTATCTGATCTAATTTGTTGTAACATAAGCCCAGTGGTTTATTAGAAAGCTTGTCAAACTACAAGATGTGGCCCACTAAAGCAAGGTTCCTATAAGAATTCAATAAATGTGAAGATATAAGAATCTGGAAGCCACAAACACCGACATATTAATTTTCTTTTCCAAAGCCAGTCTTTCGTACCCACTAGTTTTACCCAAGAGAAGTGACTAAAAATGCCAGTTACAAAAATAGTCCTATGCTGGAGCATGAAGTCATCTATGTATGTATCTATGTCCAAAAGGAGCTCTATATGAAGCTGAAGACATTGGGTTTCACTGGAGCTGTTGAAAGTGGGAGCTGAGGGCAGATGCCATCCAGGGAAGAAAGTATAGGAAAAGACTCATACATGAATGAGTATCTTATATCGCAGCTTTATATGGGTGGAGTGTTTGACTGGGGTTTGTAGAAGTGTCCATTGTCAACAGACTATTTTTTAAAAAAGAAGGATGAAAATGGAGATGATGCCAAAAACTTTGCCAGAGGATTTATTATATAAACTAGCTTTCTATATGAATTATTTACATTAGTAAACTTAATTACTACTTTTATAGTTGATCATTTTCTTAGTATTATTTGTTGGATTAATAAAAATCATAGTAGATCATTCATATAGAAATGGGATGCAGGAGAAAATCCCTATCTAGTTTCAAAACAATCAGACCTCATGGTTCAAGAGCTATTGTGTGCATTAAAGTCCCTTATCCTGTAAATGTGATAGAAACATAATCATGCTTTTTAAGTCAAGTGAAATAACAATAAAACTTGACATCATGATAGAAGGCCCAGTAAGCATGGTGTGTCCATGGCTTTCCCACTGTTGTCTACAGAGCAGCCACACAGACATTGCCTGGGAGCTTTATCTTACCATATATGCTGTATCTCTGGTCTAGCCCTAGGTTCTCTGAGTCAGAATCTATGTTGACACAATTGGTTTGGAATTGAGATTAGCACAAAGTCTTGCCACAGCTTTGAAGTACTGATATTGACCCATGAGACCAAAAGCTTAGTTGACTAACATTTTAGAGACTTGAAGCTGGAGTTAGATAGGCAGGTCTGAGTTTCATGTGAACTGGAATAAGAAACCTGCCCATTCGTGTGTAAGTAAGGATGCTAATTCTCTTCTTCAAGTGCTTGCTCAAGAATTAATAAAGGTTATGAATGTGCATATTGCAAAGAACACTAAAAACCCAGCAGATGCTATAAATCCCTTATGTCACCATTACTACCTTTCTACCTTGTACCTCTTGACAATACTGCAGCCCAGTACATTTCCATCTTTTTCTAGCCCTGATTCTAGCTCACACCTTTGAGTGATTCTCTGTTCTCTCTCATCTTCAACTAGAGTCACACCCTCCCTTAGATGGCATCAAAGGGAGATGCATGCATATGCAAAGATGTTACAGTGCCTTTTCTTCTGAAGGTCTTTGTTATCTGTAAACATTTGAGTTCATTCCTATGGTCCCAGGTAGAGAGGGTAAGGTTTACTTACATTGGCCACAGAGTTTCAATTGCCCTCTGTATGCTTCTTGTCATATCCATTTGAGTTTGTGATTTTTTTTTTTTATCGGCTTCAATTCTTCCTTAGCTGTTATTCTTCTTTATTATTAGATAATGAAAGGGTAATAGTTTAAGGTCAAGACTAATGACAGAAGCTTCCGTTTAGAGAAGTATGTGCCCCTGATGATGACTGTCTTATTATCTAATCCTCTGCTGCCCCCTAAGGGCCTCTGATCACTCTGCCCACTGTCCTTGGACCATGGGTATTCAAAAACCATCAAGAATCTTTCTGACAATGTCAAGCATAAAGTATTTCCAGGTCTGATCAAAGTTTTGCACTATATAGTATGTCTATAGACTACAAAACATACTCCTCTTCTAAAACGTGTATCTCATGAAGTCATTTTCATTTCCTGTTCCTTATCTGTTTTTCATCTCACAAAATGTACAATGTTGTCACCAGAGGTTTTCAAACCACTACTGAACATTAGAGCAGACCTTCCAGAACAAATGATACCTCTCTAATTAATTTAAAAAAAGGTAGAATAATCTTGACAGAGGAAAAAAGAATATCTGAGGAATGTAAAAATCTAGAAGAGTGGAACATTTAAGATATAGGGAGAGATAGAGTAGAAAAAAGTGAGAAAGGGGAGACTGTGGACTGGAATACCAGGGACCACAGTAATGCTCACATCTTGTTCTAGGAATCACACCAAGGACCAGTTACTATATCTGCAGCAGAAAGCACTCTGATTAGATGGACTCTTTCTAAAGATCACCTGAGAACATCACTATGGTGATGATCCAGGCAAGGAGAATGATGACCTTCATAGGCAAATGGAGGGGAGGACAGATGGATATAGGAGAAGATCTATGAATGGAGATGAAGAGATTCAACAGGTACAGTCAACAAGCTATGAGCGAATGAATGACTCGAAGATGACTATGTTCCTATTTTGGGTTACTGGGTACATAAAATGGTAGAGTTAAGCAAGTATCTGAGCACCAGTTAAAAATTAAATTAAACTCAGTCAATGTGCACATTTTCAGTCAAAGGGCTCTTTGGTAAAGCATTTAAAAACAAAAGGACATGCTAAAAACAGGTGAAAATTTGTCACAGTACCTATATTTGAAAAGTGACTGTTACCATAATAAATAAAGAACTTTTACAATTAAATGAGAAAAAATGAGCAAATAGGAATATGGATAAAAGTATGACCACTTTGTGGGTCCTGAAGATTGAACTCAGTCATTAAACTTGGAGGCAATTGCCTTTATCCACTGAGCCATTTCACTAGCCTCTCAACTATTTCTTAAAGCAACAAAAAAAAAAAATAGTACAGCTGTTTTAGAAAGCCATTTAGTAGTTTCTTATGTACTAATAAATACTTCACAGTTTGCCTTCTAGATGTTTAGCCAAGAGAAATAAAAACATATGCCCACACAAAGAACCAATAACTAAACATTCAGAAGAGTTTTATTGAAAATGGACCAGGAAGCCAAATATATTACAGGAGATTAACAGTGAAAGAGTTATACAATAAAATAATGCTAATCCAAAAGAAACACCAATTGAAGTCATTAAGAACACAGCAATTGAATAAACAAAACAGAAACACATAAGCAAGAAATGCGACAACCAAAGGTGTACTCATGTGTGATTTCATTGAGTAGGAAACTCTAAAAGTGACTAGTTTGGATATGTTTAGAGGAAAGAGACCAGTGGATTATTACTCTGACAAGCTGATTGAGAATAGTATGAACACAGAAAATGTATAAGTAATGGAATTTTTTTACAAGATGAAATTTATACATGATTCATCTGTGTTAACCACAACTTATGAACACAGACATGCACTTTGTCACTATGTCAATAAAGCTAATTTTATTGATATAGTCATTATGCTTATGTACTTATCATTCTTAATATGTATGTATGTATGTATATCTGTCTGTATATAGAGGCCCAAGGGAGTTTTTCTTAATGACTCTGTTTTATTCATTGAGCAAGATCTCTCATTTGAACCCAGAACTTCCGGATTAAAGCTAGTCTAGATAGGCAGCTTGATCCAGGGATCCTTCTGTGTACTATAAATACAGGTAAGTCTCCATGCCACCAGCACTTATGTGAGTTCTGGGCTTCCCAACACCAGGCCTCACATTTGTATGGCTAGCCCTTTAATCATTAAGCTCTCTCCATAAGACAGAAGTAGATTTTTAAGTGGATAGTTGGCAGTTTCAAAGGTCATGATTGACAGCTTATGAGATTGTCAGGATAATGTCCTTTGGCTCAAGAACCTCTCTGGAGCCCTTCCTGTCTAATTCTAGGAGTAACCCTTAATGATAGGCTGTCAGCAATATCAGGAAGGATGACAGAAATCAGTTTCTTTGTACCTTTGTTGAAATGAATGCAGAGGCCAGAGAAGAAAGCACTTCTTAATTGGCTCAGTCAGGGTATTTTCTCTGGGTCAACCTCTAGGCACACATTGTCCTTTATAACATGCAGTATAATTGAGTCATCACACAGAGGGGAGGTAATAACAACTGGATGAGGCCAAAGGAAACAGATACATGCTGATGATGAGTAGCAAGTAGTAACATTACTACTAAACAGCTGCTCTGTTCCTCTCAGAACCTGCCTTCCTCACACAGCTACATTTTCTTGAGCCTTTCTCTTCCAGCTTTGGACTCTCTGTCATTTGTCAGATATGCCATACTCTGAAACGCGTGTTCATCTGCCAAGTCTCCAACCCTATAAGCCTGGACTTGCTGTAGATGAGGCCACAAAGGGATATTTTAACGTGTTTTCCATAGTTTCATTTAAATCCCTGCCATGCCAGAAACATTCAGCAAATTCAGCAACAAAATGCTGCATAATTGTCTCTGGGAAGGTTTCTTACCTTCTGTGAGCTTTTATTAGCAATTCAATAAATTTTCAAGCCTTGCAAAGAAGGAGAATACCATATAATTTCCTCTAGTTGGTAATGAAGATTCGCTGGGGATTCAGTTAATTCAAAAGCCTCTTAGATTCGAAGCATCTGTGGGAGTTTTCTTCATAGCTGCATTTTCCCAGCAGCCCGAGCACGATGTTTAATGAGTTACCCTCACATTCAGATATCAGTCCCCTGCTTTCCAAATCTGCTTGTCACTCAGCAGAGGTGGAAACAAAATTCTCTTTCTTGATCTTTGAAATCTCTGAGAAGTACCCAGCTAATTTCCAAATCTATTTTCTTCTTGAATAGAGAGAAATATGAAATGAAACCAGATCGCTGAGCTAGATGGAAAAGTTCAAAGCAGAAGGATTGAATCATCCTCTCCAGTACATCACAGCGGCTCAGGAAAGCCCCCATTTAAACCCTCCCATTGAACTCCTTTGCCCAAGGTGCAAAAAGACACATAGAGAGTGCAATCTTCCTGGATGGCATTCCTATCTATTTCGTTTCAACCAAATATATTGGGTTATTACACTCTTGACAAACTCTCCAGTTGATTTTAGAAAAGGAAACTTACATAGGCTGAGAGCCATTCTGTTTTCCTGAAAAGCTGACACACTAGTTTGCACCCACACCTCTTCATGATCATGTTTTTACATCCCAAGACAGAATGTCCACTTAACTCCCTGCACAAAATGGGCATTTGGAATGACTGCAACATTCTCACAACATGAAAATTACCATCCTGCTGCAAGTGTGTCCATCCCTTCCGCTTCAATTGAAAGCGTGAACAATGGCTAAGGCTGTCTTTAGGAGTAAAATATTCTGCTCTGGAAAGGATCACATAGGAGAGCATGCCGATACTCAGGTATCTGGGAACGAGGCATCGTTTTGATTTATTTTTACTCCTGGCAGACTAACAACCCACACAGCTCATACACAGAACAGGCAGCTAAAGATGAAGACAGTTCTCAGGTAAAATGTTTTGCTTAGGAAGAAAGCACGGAGTGTGTTCAAAAAGGTACCTTTAAAGTAAGTACAAGCACAGGGAGAACCAGGAGATAAGTGTTTTAATACACATCTGCTTCAAAAAAGTTCTATATGCACCCAAGCAGATTCGTGTTATTCTCAGACACTTGCCAGAGCTATTCTGGTGTGTACTTCTCTCTAGAAAAATCTAGAGGTAACAGCCCATCTGCTCCTGTCACCTGAAGCTTCCTTTGCTCCTTCTTTCCTAATGACCATATGAAAAAGGAAAAAAAAATGAGGAAAACATTTTCATCACTGGAAAAAAAAATGGGGTTTTACAATAGGCATTTGGTATCATTTCTCAACACTACCTATTAGTATCTTCCTATTAGATAAAAAAAGCATTCATTTTAGTTTTTGCTACCCCTACAATTTGACATACATGCACATGCCCCTGAATAATTCTCATAGAGCTTCAAAGAGTGCACATCAATTCCTTTCAAATCCATTCACATAAATGAATTGGGCTTGTCAACCTTCGTTCCCTCTTGAGAACAGTGATATGAGTTCTAGGTCATATGTCCCCACTCCCCAAGCTTCTGTCTCTGCCCCATCAACAGATAGTAATAATACACGTGGCATAAACTAAGGCCACCCCTGTCATAAGCACCAAATATTTGCAATGAAGCTGGAGATGGCGGCTGTATTGGTAACAAGTAGACAACCAATCTGGGCCCAAAAAGAACCAAAAAAAAAAACCAAACAAAAATAGTTCCAGGCTAAGGAATCCCACCATTTAATGTTGGCTTCTGTGCATTTTCAACTCACAGGACCAACATGCTGAGAAATGATGCCCTGGAGTTGACACTATTCACTTACATTAGTAAGGTGGTTTCTGGGACAGTGACTTCTGAGGAAGAGACTTCAATAGAGAACATGAATTTATTCAGAGTCAAATAACAAGGTGTATGTGTGTGTGTGTGTGTGTGTGTGTGTGTGTGTGTGTGTGTGTCTGTGTGTGTGTGTGTGTGTGTATGTGTGTTATCTGTTTTTCTAAACAATAACTAAAAGAATTACACACACACATACACACACACACACACACATATAAGCTTTTCTTGTATAGCATTTACTGCACTGAATATCCATAGCCATTGATGGGCTTCTGATTGGTGGAATTTGCATTCTACCTAAGGCTCCCATTACTGTATAGTAACATTACTCATAAAGGGAAGGGATCAAGAAGCTTGAGAAGATGAAAAGTTTAATCCAGGATGTTTGCAATGTGCTTTAGTGAAGAAAACAACAATGGCATTATTTTCTACTGCCCTCCACACCCTTCCCTTCCTGCACCTACTCTGCACTTAATACTTTCACTGGTACTCTGACCCCCCTCCCCCCCCCCCCCCAGAGGCCACTGAATGATTTGATCTTGATCTCACCTCTTTTTTTTTTAACCCTCCCCCTCTGTACACTTTATACTTACAAAGCTTCCCCAAATCTTCAGACCTTTAATCCATATTGAGAGGGAGAGCCCTGCATTATCGAGACCTCAGAGGCCCCGTCAGGGACATCCTTCTGCTCAGCTGCATCTGAACTAACACAGAGTCAAAGGAACCTTGTCAGTGACATCTCAGCACAGGCAGGACAATCATGGATCTATTCTCAGACATATAGAGGAAAGTGAACCACTGGCCCCAAACTGGTGCCACCAGCTGACTTCTTCCTGCTCATGTAACCCACGCACAGCTGTGACAGTACAGAGTTGGGAGCACACAGCTGTTTGGTTTGAGTCACATCTACATTTTTTTTGTCTTATTTCCACTGTTAATATCTCTCCTCCCCCTTTATCTTATATTAGAAGAAGTACAAGGCTGTGAGCAGAGTCTTTTGTCTTTCTGATTAGATCAGACATGTAAATAAACACATCTGTTTGGCAAGGGCACAAGCAAAGCCTTAAATAGCAGCGTTGCCTAGAAGACACTGCAGAGTTCTTCTAAAGAATTATTACAATTAAGATTTCTCATGACAAGGCAGCCTTCACACAGCTAAGGAAGCCAAAACAACACACGGGCTAAGGCATCATTTTGCAAGCCCACTTACTTCCTTCTGCATATATGAAAAGTGTTGTCATCTAAAGAGCCATAGAAAGGCAGCAATTGCATATGACAGTCAAGTAAATCCATGTTCTTAAAACAGGCACCAAGGAGAAAATTGCACTCTTTTGAAATAACAAGTCTCTCTAAAGCAGATAAAATTGTGGTCAAAAGTCTGCCTTGGAGAATTCAAGTTGGAGATATGAATCTTCATTCCCAATTTTCTATATAGCTGTTCATAAAACTGAATGTCAATAATTGAGAGAGAGAGAGAGAGAGAGAGAGGAAGAGGAAGAGGAAGAGAGGGAGGAGGAAGAAATTAGATAGATAGATAGATAGATAGATAGATAGATACATACATACATACATACATACATACATACATACATACAAATGTACATACATACATACATATAGAGATGGTAGATTTTTATGAAAAGACATCTTTTAATGATTGTCTAGTTTACCTGTCCATTAAATATTATTAGCTATCTTTATAACTGTATTTTTTTTCAAAAGATGCTTGCCTATTACTAATGCTTGGAAAAAGGATAATCTAACTGCGATATCACAGCAATATAATTCATATTAACATATGATAAGTTGCCATCTCTCAAACACTTTGAAATGTTTTTCCCCTTCTTCAATGTTCAGCGTAATAAGCAATACCATCTATAATATGAAGCCAGCTTCTCTATCCAGCGGCTGTGTCCATGTCCAGTCAGCAAGGAGCACTAGGCCTTGTCACCTGGAGTTAGCTGAAGACTGCTTTTGAGACACAGCATTGTAAATAGTGGTACCCACACTCTTTCTTAGCAGTGAGTTGCTCTTCTAAGAGTCACTGTGCTTGTTATCGAGATCAAAAGCAAGACTGACCAGCCAGGCTTCCTAGACCACACCACACAAGGCATCTTGTCTACTTTACATGGGGTTGAGTCATGCTTCTTGTTTACATTCTCTCTCAGTTTATGACCTTCAGATGGTGCACATGCTGTTCCTCTGAAGCCTGAGTCCTACCCCCTTATCCATTTGGCATATCCACATGCCTAAGACCCAGCATCTTCCCTGGGTAAGGCTTGACTGATACCAAAGGAAATGAAAACATTTATCTCTGGCTTTTTAGAGCAAGCAGAAGACTCCATAGGCACTTTCTTACTTCTTTACAAGGCCAGACTGTACTAACAGTGATGATCTATATGTATTTTACTCTTCTCCACTTTCCTGGCATTTGCATATATATATGCTAATCTTTCAGTTCTGGTTACAATGTCACTCCTCAGGTATGATGTTTTAGAAGGCTCAAATTTGTCTGTTTAGTTAACTATCCCTTAGACTGCTTTTCCTTGATGGATTGCATTTGTTGGGTTTTTCAGTTTCAATTTTCAGCACCTTATGTGTTTTGTCTTTGGAGGCTGGACAGCCTTGCTAATAGTTACATCCCAGTACCAGAAGCCCAGTCAGGAAAATCTGTAAACTCTTAACTGACCAAGAATGTGGCCTGAACAACTGACTATTCACAAGAGCAGGCATTATAGCTATATCATTTTAAAAAATAATTTATTGTTTATTTTATGTGTGTGGCCATTTTGTTGCTTGTATGTATTAGTGCCACATGTGTAGCCAGAAAAGGTTAACACATCCCCTGGTACTGGAGTTATACTCAGTTCAGAGTCACCATGTGAGGGTTAAGAATTGAACCTGGATCCTCTGGGGAACAGCCAGTGCTATTACCACTGAGCCACCTCTCTAGTCCCTAAACTATATCTTGATTTAAGTTTATTCCTTGCCAGACAAGTCAGTGAGCCAACACCTTTTTCTCTAATCAAAGAATATATTAGTTTGTTTTCAGCTGAATGGAACCAAATACCTGAAAAGATGCAGCTTAATGTGAGGAGTGATTTATTTTGAATCACGGTTTTGAGGGAGGGTACAACTTGCATTATTAGGAAGATGTGGTAACAGAGTGCCAAGTGGGCACTTTGTATCTGCAGTCAGGATGCTGAGAGAGATGAATATGCTTCTACATTATTGGCTTTCTCAATTTTCCCTTTGTATTCAGTCTGGAACCTCAATCTGTGTGATGGTGACAGCCACACAGGTCCTTCCCTGTCAGTTAATACTCTGAAACCCATTGCACAACACAAAGCTGTATGCCCCCAATAGACTATGTTCCTTTACAGTCTAAGAATCTACTTCATTTACAGCTTGATTCTCTAGGAAAGTATGTAATGTACTTTCTTAAAAACTCTTAAAGGATCACAGATGTGACTTTGCAAAACATGAAAAATAAAATAAATTGAACAAAATTTCTTTTTAACTAGAAGTGGCTTAGAAATATTGGTGCCATGTCAAAAGAAATTAGGCTGACGAATGCCCAGCAGCTCAACAAAAGCCATGACATATTTATCTTTGTTATCGAGCTTAGAAAATTCAAGTCCCAGGTAATTCAAGAGCCTTCACTTTGGTTTTCATTTCAATGATATTTTCTACTTGTATTTGCATATATTAAAAATAATCAATTAGTCATAGTCAACATTTATGTACACAGACCATACTAGGCAGTGTGCAGAATAGCAAAGGGAACAGGAGGGAAACAGATGGCTGCATGTAATATACATAATAAAATATCATGCTCTGCTCTGCCTTATTGAGTCCAATGCATTCAATCTGTAGCACTGGGTGTTCTTTTGCATGGGTGTGGCTCCTTAGCTTGAAGTTCCTTAACATCAGATTGTTGGTGCCAAGCTGGCATTCTCTTTTTTTCTCTTTTTATTCCTTCTGGGACTCTAACCCATTAGAAATGTGCCTCCCTAATGCCTTATGCAGCTTTTAGCTAACTCGTTCCTATCACCTCTGTCCTTTCTCATCCAGTTGGTATACTCACAGATCATATACTTGCTGAGCATCAGTCCTGGGTCAGTTTCTCTGTTAGATATGGAGTAGAAACAAAGGAAGTTAAGATTTCTGTCTCCAAGGAGCTGTACTGAAGGTATAGCATAGGGATGAACTATACTTAGGGGGAAGCATGGTGGATAAGGATCAGATACTGAGGGTATAGCATGAGAGTGAAGATGGGAAGTTGAACTGGGATTATAGGATATGAGTGAGGATGAAGAGCTGTACTGAGGATATAAAATGTGGGTGAGGATGAGTAGTCATACTGAGGGTGTGACATAGGGATGAGCATAAAGAGCTGTAATGAAGGAGCAGCATGGATGTATGGACGGGGAGCTGTAGTGTGGGTATAGCAATGGGTTGTGAATGGGAAGCTGTAATAAGGGTATAGCATCCAGTGATGATATGGAGCTGTACCGAAGTTATCACTGATGGTGAGGATGGGGATTCATAGGGAGGATGAAGCATGGGAGTGAGAATTGGGTCCTGTACTTAGGGACTAACTTGAAGGTGAGGATGGAGAGCTACTGAGTATGTAGCCTCGCACGATGATGATGAACTGTACTGAAGTAGTAACTGGTGATGCAGCAAATAAACAATTGAACAACAGATATGAAATGTTGTCTGGTGAAAGTGAATGAAAACACACATAATAGGTCTGGGACACTAACCAATGAAGATGAAGTCAAGGTCTATGTAGCATAACATGACAAGAACTTTTAAGCAGACATCTGTCTGTATTAAGGAAACCATGAGAAGAGCTGGATGAGAGGATGTCTTAGACAAAGAACTGAAAGAGGAAGTTCTTCCAGAAGATCAACAGTGGTTATCTGAGTTGAATGAGGGACCAGTGTGCCCAAGATAGCCTAAAGATGCACTAGGCTATGAACAGCTTATCCCTGGAATGTTTCCCAAAGGCTCCTCTGCCTCAGTGAAAGGTCTTCTCATCTTTGCAGAAGGAACATGAGAACCCAAACACGTTTTCCCTCTTTTGTTATGATTACAAAAAATGAATACTTTTACCATCCTCTGAATCCATAATATGTTGTTTCCCACAGGCTCAAACAGAAACAATGGATCATAGATTGAAACTTCCACAACTATAAGCCTATTGAGGCTTTCATGAGGGGATAAACAAATGTGATAGGCCCCAAATAGTGCATGAAAGACAGATAAAAGTAATGATCCATTCATACAGCTTGGTGAGCCAATGAGAATGATTAGAGTTAATTTGAAGAACACAGTCAGGAAGTTATTTACAGGGACATGGACAACTTACAAATGGCCAAACCCTTCTTGCTCATTAAAGTAAGAAGAAACTAACCCTCCCTCCTTATAAATGTCTGCCTATAAACCCCTAGGGAAGAGCAGTCCTCACAAGCCCTAAAAAGGGCAGTGCATGTGACATGTTCAGGAAATACCTTCCATAATATAATGAAAGAAAAAATCTTTTCATCATTCAATTATGCAATACCTTTACTATAGTAGTAGAAATCTGGGTTAAAGCAACAGCTTAAATTCTTATAACAGGACTCATACGGAGCATCAAGAAAGGGGGTAATATATTCTGACTTTTATTTTAGGGATATATTTTTCTCTTCTCTGTAGCAAATAAAGGGAAATATTCCAAACAGAAGCTGAGTCCCTGTAAAAGATATTCAGAACAGGTGAGATGATGTAGGTCCTTAGATTAAGGCAGTGACTATGTAGTTGTCAAGAAAATGGTCATACTTTTTATTGTAAATTAAAAGTAGAGCCAGAAATAAGATTTTCTAATGCTTTAATGGGAGTCACAGTGGGAAACATCAGGATGACTTCAAAGTGATTGCTCTGCAAAGGGTAAATAGTAATGCAGTTATAAGATGTGAATGACAAGGGGAGACATTAGAACAGGATTTTCTGGAGCAGATGCTCCATAAACACTAATTTGGTTATTTAAACACGGAAACAAGTACAAACAAATACATTGCAAGCTGTTTATATACAAGGTAGTGAGTATACAACCCCAAATCTGTGGCAATTTAGACAATGACCATAGTGATAAAAGGAAATGTTAGCAGAAAGTGCCATCCCAAGACAAATCATCTTTCAAAAATACAACTGAAAATTATTTCAGACAGTAAGATTTGCTTCAAATCTGACAAAATCTGATAGCTCCTATATTGATTCAAATTGTTTGAGATTATTTACTGAATCATGGAGTGTGGGTTTTTGCTTTTAATTTTTGAGTTCTGCTTGGTTTTAGACTCTGGATAATGTTAACCTTGAGATCTGCTTTTGCTTTCTTAGTAACACAGATCACAGATGTACTAAAGTAGCAGTAGTTTTAACTCATTTATCTTTGCTTCTTTAGCAGAGGACATTACTGTTTAGCATTAGCATCTCCTACCTCCATGTAATCTTGATTTCAGTGAAGTTAGACTGACAAGTTAAATCATCTTTATTAATTGTCATGATGTTAATCAGCCGAGACTTCAACTTGACCTCTGTGTAGCACTCAGACAAGATGAAGATCAGTTGCTATGATTTCTTAATAACATAAATATCCATTCTATCATGGCACGCTATTGAAATTCATCTCAGAGTTTAATAGTGATACCAGCCCTTTAATCAGTAAGGGTTGATTAATATGTCCTTTCTTATATCTACATGGCTCATATGCAGTAGTTTAAATCTGTTTTTTTTTAAACTATAGGAATTTGAGTATTTCTGCTTCTCTTTCCTTTTTCTTTTATTTCAACACAAAGTATTAAACCTCAGAAGTGTGCACTAATTCATTTGATATTTTTCCTACTTAAATCTAAGAATGTTGGTATCTGCAGTGGCTTGAATAAGAATGGTTCCCACAAACTCATATATTAGAATGCTTAGTTAACAAGGAGTGGAACTCTTTGAAAGGATTAGAAGGATTAGGAGGTGTGGCCATGTCAGAGGAAGTGTGTCACTTGGGAGTGTGATTTGAAATTTCAAAAGCCCATGCCATGCACAGGCTTTCTCTCTGTTTATGGATCAGAATGTAGCCCTCAGCTACTTCTCCAGCACTTGCCTGTAAGCTGCCATGTTCTCTGACATAATAATAATGGACTAAACTTCTGAACTATAATAAAGCCCCATTTAAATGTTCTCTTTGTAAAGAGTTGTCTTGGTCATGGTATCTTTTCACAGCAATAGAACAATGACTATGAGAGTATCTAAGTGCGTGTCTAAGTGTGTGTGTGTGTGTGTGTGTGTGTGTGTGTGTGTGTGTGTGTGTGTGTGCGTGCACAGATAGATGTTGAGAATGGGAAGTTGAGGCGTTTTTGTTTTATGTGTATAACAAATATTTGAAAATTTCATCACTAAACTATTCCATAAATCCTACCAGTTGGTAAGAAGAGACAGAATCATCTTGTAAGATATACCACTGGATGTCACAGAATTATAACTGAAATATTTTTCATTCTTCTATGTAGCTTTTACTCACCAATACCCATGTTAAAGTGAGTTATGTAGAGAAGGATTATAAATCATGTTAATATGAGTCAAGGAAACCACTTTCCCCCTCAGATAAAAAGCAAATTAATGGCTACCTCAAAATAACACTTCCATGGCAAGAAACTAGAAACCATTAAGAGATAGGCAGAGTCATATTTAGTTCTGGAATAGTTCACAAGATCTGCTATGTCTATTCCCAAATTTCTCCTGCCCCATACTACCCCACATTGTGCTATTTGCTTGATTTCATTTTGTTTCACCTGGAGTATCTGCTTCCTTTTAGAAAATGGCCATCTAGTTCATTTGAAATTTTTAGGCTATGGGTTTATTTTGTTTGTAACCATTACAATCCCTATCAGATCTGTAGTTTTAAACTGCTGGGATTATCTCACCCTCTGTGGATATTTCTTTTTAACAGAAGTCTTGGTAAAATGACATTGATTTAGGTGTTGATGAAAGTGTCTTAGCCTTGCTGAAAACTTAGTATGTTTACATAAAACTGCCATAAAAATCTTATATACTGTGAAAAGTCAGTATTCGGAATGTCATGTTAGACACTGGACCCTAGAATGAGGCTATATATGTACCTGGAGGAGAGAGTCTGTTTATCTTGGTTTACACAGTAGACTCAAAGGAGCTGAGAGTTTTATTTTTCTGTCCCCAAAAACCTAGAAAACAGCCTTTCCATACTTTGTTCTATCAAGTGATCCCATTCAATATCTGCTTTGTCTCACCCTGCTTTCTGTCTCTGTGCTTCCCACAGCTCCTCGGTCATGGGCAATTTCTCATTATACCTTCCTTATCAATTTTAGCTTTGCTCCTGAACTAGGACGGCCCTGTAGTGAGTGGCAGGGTCTCCTTTGCAAACTCATCTCTTTAGACAGCATATTAGGGATTAGTTACTTTCTCATTAATGTGGCAAAATACATGACAGAAACAACTTGTATGAAGTAGGGTTTTCTTCTGGTTCACAGCTTGAGATGACACTCAAACCTGGGCAGGGAAAGTATTGTATCACAGTCATGGAGCTATTGGTCACACTGTGTCCATAGTCAGGTAGCAGGGCAAGAATAATGCTGGCACTCAGCTGGATTTCTCCATGTTATTTCGTCTAGGACCCTGACTTGTGGAATAGTACTGTCCAAATTCAGAATGGGCCTTCTCATCTCATTTAACCCAATCAAGAAAGTATCTCACTGATGTTTCCAGATGTTTCCATGGTGATTCTAAATTCCACCAAGCTGATAATCAAGATGAATCATAACGGAGAGCTTTCTAGAGGTCATTTTACTTAGTTGTGGAAAGAAGAACATCCATAACAAGAATGAGCAAACTTTTATATGCAACATTAACTACAAATCACTACCTCTCCTAATGAGTCCTTTATGTTTAAACTAAAAATAACAAACCAACATTGATCTGCTGGGTTCACAATGGCAACTCTATGCCAGTTGGTTTATAAGATATGAAAAGGTTTTCTGCTTACATATTTTGTCAACATATTATTTGTTTATTGTTTTATATTTTTTATCCATGGATCATGAAGAGATTGTCTTTATCATCACTAGTAGAAATTAGGCTTTGCATTTTAATAGTCTATTGTTTTACACTGTCTAAAATAAAATTGGCATATTTTAAATCCTGTGCTAAGTCTGAGGATGGCTTGTCGTTGTTTGGACCCTACATGTATAAAATTGGCAATAATAACTGAAACACGGCTGCCTTTCATATCTTGGCCCAGCTCACTACCAGAAGTATTTTAAGAACTAGAAATATGGTGTAGGGTTGACCTAAATAAAAAATTGTCACAGATTTCCAATTTTGATTTATTCATTATTAGAATGTTAAATGTGAGTGTTGACCAATTTATTGCATTCCTGGCTTAATAAAAACTTCAACCACGTATAATCTTAAGACATTTCTCTACCTACAAATTAATTTTAGAGTATTTTCAGACAATTTTCTGTTTATCTTTAATAAAACTAAAGCACAATGTTTTTAAGTTTAGATTTTCTATTGAAATTTAAATTTGAACTCCCTCTTTGTTTGGCTTAGGTCTAGCTTGTCTATCTCAAACTTTGACAGATACATACGTATGCCTATTTTTGTCACATTAAGTATCTGAAATGTTTATTCTTTGTGTTTAAAAGTTAATGTGCAGAAGGATATAAAATTCATAGAAACATATTACAGAGAGAGAAATTTATGGATATATGCATGCTATTAAAAAAGAACTAGACTGGGAAGATGACTTTACATAAAAGAGCTTTTTTTTTTTTTTTTTTTTTTTTTTTTTTTTTTTTTTTACACAAACCCAATAACCTAAGTTCAATCCCCAGAACACACGTAAGTATAGAAAAAGAGAATCAATTACACAAAGATGCCCTCCACACATGTACATCCATACAGGCACAGGTCACACATTCAAGGCACTGGTCATACCTTCACACATTCATCTTAATCATCAAAATGTAACTGATAGTATGAACAGCAAGATACTCAACAAATTTAACTTTTACTAAATCAGACAATAGCATTAAGTATTAAAAGCACACTCCCTTCATGTTCTACTGGAATAAGTAACATGGGGCTGGTTAAACTATTATTTGTAACACAAATATCAGCTGAAAGGAAATTAATGAAGGGTCTTAGTTATTAATTAGTGCTATGGAAGTACACCATGACCAAGGCAATGCTTATAAAAGAAAAATTTTATTGGTGGCTTGCTTGAAGTTTTAGAGCTATAGTTAGGCAGAAAGATGACAAAGGTTATACTAAATCACGAGGTGAAAGCTGAATATTCTGATCTGCAAGCAACAGGAAGCATACAACAAGACCACACCTCTCCCAACAAGATCCCATCTCATAGTCCTTCCCAAACAGGACCACACCCTCATTCAAACCACCACACATGAGAAATGTTTTCTCATAAAGATCTAAATAATAAGCAATACACTGATATAATCATACCAAAAAAGAAAAGTGATAATATAAATACTAATACAGAATATTGCATAAAAAGTAATTTTTAAATATGAGCTATGATGTCCAAAGCTAAAACGGAATAAACCCATTTACCAATATGAGCAGGTTTTAGAGACAAGAAGCAGTTTAAAAATAAAGTCAAGGTTTCTCTGCATCAATGTCCTATTACTTCCCAAACCAAGGGGATTTTTTTGCCACATTTTAACATAGAAATTATCATTTAAATTAAAAGTAATTGTTATAACAATTAAAGATGTAAAGCATAATTTAGAATTCTCACTAACAGGGAATGTTCTTTCAAGGACAGAATGAACCAAAGTAAGCTGTTCTCCAAATAAGAGTGAAACTCTTTTCTCAAGGTTTACTGAAAAAATTATATGAAGAAGCCACCCCCCCCCAATACTAGAGAGTTATGGCTGAAGGTCATATACGTAATGAGATGCAGCTAGAATTTAGAATATGTTTATTTCTACATGTTTCTGTGCTGTGGGAGGATTGTATTAACAACACTTTGGCACTTTGGCTTCTTATCTTTTCTGTATTCTGATGTAAATAGCATATATAACAAATCAAAATCCTAAGTATCAGGTTAATCAAATCTAGATATATGTGCATCTAAAATTTAACACCCTTTTTTGTCCCCAATGAATATATAAACTATGTGCAAGAAAAAACTCAAAATAATTTGAGCGCATTTTTAAAAATCCCAATGGGTAAAATTTGACATTTATTTATAAGGAAAAATTTCTTTGAAGTATTAATATAGTTATCAATCAATACTTTAATGGCTAGTTTCACACTTAAACATTGTATATATAACCAAATATGCTGAAAATGATAACTATGTTTCCTAAAAATAATGCAAACACAATTGATTCACTCTTCATCAGACAGATACAATAATTAAATAAGAAAATTAAATATAAGAATTTAAGTTTAAAGACATTTAAAAATATTTGCTTGCATAAAAATATGTGGGACAGGAGTTGGTACAGGAAAGGAATAAGATAATCATTTAGAAATCTATTGGAGACCAGTCTCTAGGACCTAGGCTATGGTACACAATGCGGGGAACCCCACTCCCATACAATGCTGCCCAATCATAGACCAGAAAGGAAGACTCTTGCAGGCTTGTATCCCCTATTAACACCACGGTTTTCTGGACCCTACAATCTATAACACCCACCCCATCTCCCCCTAAACCCATCCATCACACTGCTACTTTAGCAGGTTATTGAGATATAGTATCATCCAACCACTATTGGACCAAGAGTGGTGGTCAGCTCATATTGGACAAAGAACAGCTCTCTGTAACACAGAATATGAACTCCAAGTGGACCAAGAAATCAAATTGGACCAAGAGAGGCTCCCTGAAACAGTCACAGTCAGAGAAAATTAGACCAACATCAGCTTCCTAAGATACAAACAAATTTTATACCAATTCAAAAAGATGGGTAGATTCCAATGCAAGAATACATATAGCAGCATAAAGAACAATATGGAACCACCAAAATCTAGTGATTAAACAATAGCAAGAACTGAACATTCTAATGTAGAAGGGTATGACCTTAAAAATAAATTTATAAAGATAATAGAAACCCTTAAAGAGGAAATTAAAAAAAAACTCCCTTTAAAGAAATAGAGGAAAAGGAAACAAAAAATGGAATAACTTAATAAAGTCCTTAAAGAAAGCTAAGAAAACCAAGTAAAAAGAAACCAAACAGGTGAAGGATACAGTTAAAGATTTGAAAATTGAAATAGAAGCAATAAAGAAGACACAAACTGGGACAATGATGAAAATGGGAAGTGTGAGGAAATGAACAGAAATTACATATGTAAGCATAACTAAGAGATGCAATAGGTGGAAGACAGAATCTATAGAATAGAAGATTTGATAGTGGAACTAGATATTTCAATCAAAGAAAACACTAAAGCCAAAAATGTCATAACATAAAACATTAAGAAAATCTAGGACAGCATGAAAAGACCACACTTAAGAATAACAGGGAAAGTAGAAGGAAAATGATATCAGCTCAAAGATACAAAATATATTCAACAAAATCATAGAAGAAAACTTTCCCAATCTAAAAAAGGATATGCCTATAAAGATACGAGAAGCTTACAGAATACCAAATAGACTATAGCCTCCAGAAAGTCCACTTGCTGCATAATAATCAAGCCACTAAATATATGATTAAAAAAGAATAATAGAGTTGCTAAGAAAATAAGTCAAGTAGCTTATAAAAGCAGATCCATCACAATAACACCTAATCTCTCAATAGAAACTATGAAAGCCAGAAGGTACTGGACAGATGTTATACAGACACTAAGATACAACAGATGCCAACACAGACTACTATACCCAGCAAAACTATCAATCACCGTACATGAAATAAACAAGATATCTCATGACAAAAACAGATTTAAACAATACCTATCCACAAATCCAGCCCTACAGAAAGCACTAACTAGGAAAACTCCAACCTAAGGAAGTTGATACATCCATGAAACCACAAGCAATGTATAATCCCATGGAAGGAAGCCCCAAAGAAAGAAAACACATGGAGTATTATGTTTCTTGCCTAGACTAGCCTTAAGATCTATACCAGCTATTCCAAAAGCCCAAAGAAACACACAGAAGCTTACATTAATTTCATGCTGATCGTTCTGTGGCTCAGGCATATTGTTAGCTAACTCTTAACTCTTAAATTAACCCATTATTAGTTCAGTGACTTAGCAGTTTTTCTCAGAACAGCATTCTGGTCTTGTTTTCCCCGTGTCTGCTGACATCTCTGCTCTGACTCTTCCTCTTCCCAGAGTTTTCTTAGTCTGGTAGCCACGCCCACACTTTCTGTCTGACTTCTGCTCAATCAGCATTTTATTAAACCAGTAGGAATGACAAATATTTACAATGTCCCAAAACACATAAACCCACAGTAAACACATATATAGGACCACAAAAAATAGAGATTAATAATCACTGGTCATTAATACCCATTAGTATCGATGGACTCAATTCACCTATAAAAGGACACAGGATAACAGAATCAGTACAAAAACAGGATCCATTCTTCTGTTACATGAAAGAAACACACCTCAACTTTAAAGACAGGTACTACTTCAGAGTAAAGAGTTAGAAAAAGACTTTCCAATCAAATGGACTTTAAAAAAAGAAAGTGATGTACTTACCATAGCATCTAACAAAATAGACTTCAAATTAAAATAAAATAAAGAGATCAGGAAGGACATTACATATTTCCTTCAGGAAAAATACATCCAAAAGAAGCCTCAGTTCTGAACATTTAGCACCAATGCAAGGATACCCACATATTTAATAGAAACAAACCATTACTAAAGCTTAAATCTCACATCAAATCCTACACACTAATAGTGGGGTATTTCAACACCTCACTTTCACCATTGGAGAGGTCTACCAGACAGAAACTAGGCTTAAAAACTTAAAACTTTAAAGATAAATAAGGAATATAACAGAAGTTATGACTCAAATGAACACAGTAAAAATATACAGGACATTCTACCCAAACACAAAAGAATACACTTTCATCTCAGCATATCATGAAACCTTTTCTAAAACTGACCACATACTCATTCATAAGGTAAATATGAATAAATATAAAAGAATGGGAACAACCCCTCATATTCTATCACACCATCATTGACTAAAGTTAGAGTTCAACAACAACAAATCAAAAGAAAGCCTAAGCCTTCATGGAAACTGAACATCTCTCAATTGAACCACCTCCACATCAAGGAAGAAGTAAAGAAGGAAATTAAAAAACTTCCTAGAATCCAATAAAAATGAATCCACAACAAAACCAAATTTATGGGACACAATGAAAGTGGTGTTAAGAGGAGAGCTCATAGCACTTTTCTTAATCATCTGCGTGCTCCTTGGGGCCCTCTTACAGTTGTTCCTCCTTCCTGCTGCTGCGGCACTTAGTTCAGCTGCCTGATAAACAAAGTGGTGCCACACTGTTTCCATCCCCTTTTCTTCAATCTAAAACCTGATTCCTTTCTGTGCCACAGAAAGGCATGGGAAGAGAAGTGGTACATGGGGTCCTCTGACCTTTAACTCAGCAGACATGTTTGATTCTAGCATCATTTATTTAATGAGGACCTATGTCATGGCATGTAAATTTATGATGGTCACAAAACATAAAGGTTATTAGTGCAAAGAATTACTATTGAATTAGTTCATATGTATTTATAGTATATAAATACATATGTAATATTTCTATATATAATACAGATATAGAAGTAGGCAAGTATTTGTGAACAAAATTGATATAGACATAAAGGCAAATATATGTAGAGACAATTGCAAATATACAGGCATACAAGTGATGGCAGAAGCTTGCCTGGAGATAATACATGTCTGAATATTAATAGAGATTAAGGTGGTTATGTATTCTATACTTGTCCAACATTTATTCCATTTGCTTTAAAATGTGATTTTCCACCCCCACTCCTCTCCTCCCCACACACAAATTCACTGCTATCCAGGCATTCTAATTCACCTGGGTAACAATTTATGTTCCAAAAGAGTCAAAATAGATTGTTCTATTGTGTATGTTTTCCTCATTAACAATTGTATCTTAGGACCCCCGACCCCCCCCCCAAAAAAAAGAAAAAAAAAAAAACCCTTGTTCTGGGGAAAAATAACAAACTGAATCAGAATTGGTACAATTACATGTCTCATTTAAGAAAGCAGAAAGAGTAAGAAGAATAAATTCTTGTTGTATTCCCAAATATGAAGACCACGAGGCCCTGAGTTACTAAGGCTGCTTGGCCTTTTTATGACTCACCATGCATCACAGTCTATTGCCTCTTCTCATAAGGCAATATAAATTCTTCCAGTGTATAAGAATGTAGAAGTGGAACAGTTTTTGTAAGTGCTTTTCAGTTCAAAACGTTCCTAGGCATACCTTTCCTTTAATTTGATTGTGTTTGATCAGAGCAGCTTACTGATTATAAATCTTATTTCCATGATGATGAAGGAAAAAAATTGTGATTGACTCTTCATATAAGTCACAAATCCAAAGCCACAAATATTATGGGTAGTTATATTACGTGAACATCAACACTGTGATAAACCAATCATAATCCAGCAATCTTCAGACTGCAAAGTGCTGATATAGCATGTAAAATTTTCCTGTTATATTTCAAGAATCATCATATTTTCTATCTGAATAATTTGATGTCTTGCAGGAAATATACAAAGACTGCTTCTCAGAATACCCAGTGGTGCTAGGAACTAGCTCAATCCTTTACAGTTTCAAACCTTTAACCTCAAGTTTCCCTAAGGACATTGCTTATTAGAAAAATAAATGAAAAGCAAGAAATAACTCAGCGCTCTGACTTTCAGAGACTTTGAACTCAAATGCTTAGAAAACTTTAGTATATTAACAACTGATATCAGTAATAGAGTTTGGGGGTCAGGAAAACAAGTGTTCTTACATTAGAAGGCACAAATTACATGAGAAATATAAGTCCACACTCCTGCACCTCCAATCCACCGTGATCTGACCTCACTGCAGAGGTGTAAATGGAAATATTTAATGTAAAGTAGCTACAAAATTATTTCTTTCCTTTAAGATTAATCTAATGCTTTACATCTTTAGGGGGTGTGATGGTTAATAATGATCATCCACTTAAAGGATCTAAAGACAAACCTCTGGGCATGGGTTTAAGGGAGTGTCTCCATTAGGTTGAACACACTCTAACTGTAGATGGCACTATTCCAAGAGCTCTGGACTAAATATAAAGAACAGCAAGCTGAGAGTAAACATTCATCTGTTTCTGCTTCTTGACAATGGATACAGTGTGACCAGATGCCTTATCCTGTTGCCTGAGGCCTTCTCCACCAAGATGAACTATACTCTCTTAAACTGTGAGCCAAAACAAACCCTTCTTTCCTCTTATTGCTTTTGTCTGATATTTTGTCTCAGTATTTTGTAGATTTTATTTCAGTTCATATCCACTACTCAGATACCATTACAAACATTGTTTATCAATCATAAATTTCATTTGTAATGTTCTATTTAAACAAAACAGCTTTAAAGAAATGAGTGAATCCCATCCTGACAAAGCTTGAGACTGCATATGGATAAACAACATCTCTGGATGTATGAAGAAAATAGATTTTAAAACAAGGAATATTTATTTATGAAGTATTTCAAGTTTAGAAAGTGCTGAATGAAGGCTAGGAACCCAGAACTGACCCACAAGAAAGACACGACTAAATGATAAGCTGCTGATTCTCCATCATTGGAAGATAAGCTACAAGAGGCCTTCAGCTATACTGTGAATTCAAGAAAATCCTGCTACAGCAATCAATGGGAACATGATAAAATTGAAGCTGATGTGGCCAGGGTCCCCTTAGTGACTAGTGCAAGCTAATGGTTGGGACTCTGTTGCGGAAGCACACATCTTTGCAGCCCATTTTCTAGAACAAGAGCACAGTTACCCGATGTTCTTCATTAGCTTCCTCTTCTTACCTGTAAACAAGCTGTTTGCAACAGCAGGGACTTGACATGATTCCCAACCCTTAATATCATAAAAAGGCTGGGAAATATATTGGGTTTGTGGTGGAGTTTTTCTATTTATTTGTTTTTAGCTCCCGAGCCTCTGCAGGACAAGGAAGCTAATCAAAGGAAGATAGAAGGAAGAGGCTTAAGACGGAAAAAAAAAAAATAACCAATAGGATAGACTGGAGTTGGTATTACTGTTCTGAATGTAAAGACATGAGATTCAATCATTCTGTGGGCCTTGTACAATATAAGATATTGACTAAACTGAGTACCTACACAGAGAACATAAAAGTTACAATGCCGATTCAGGACCTTACTGAATGTAATACTCAGTTGATCACATTCCACTGGGGAAATTATCACTTCCTAGCATTTATTTGCTCATCCATCAATTATTATGTTCCAAAGCAAAGGTCAGTTGAGGAGAATCTGTGTGTTTAGTAATTTTTCTCAATGACCGTTAAGCACTTGAAAGAATTTAAGAAAAATGAAGCAAGTTTACAAATTCCAAGATTTTGTCTTTCTTAAAAATAATTCAAGAGCCTTAGACCAGGAAAAGCCAGTTGGAAAAGCAAAACTAATGGCCTTCCTTTTTATCGTCAATACTCCCCCCCCCCAAGAAAGCACTTTCAAAGATTTATAAAATGTCAAAAAGAAAAAGAAAAACTTATTAATGTTATCTGAATCAAATTAAGAATTGCTATCTGAGCCAAGTGTAATATATGAAAGTCATTTAAATAAATACCAATGCAATTATCTATTAGGCAGATACTGACCTGACAGATTTCACCATGGAGCTACCTAATAGAATTTGCCTTCCTTATCAGCTTCCTACTGTATCTCTTTTTGGGTAATTGGCTCTTTTCATTGAAAAAAAAAATTGTGAATTGTTTTCTAGGTCTTCACATGTGGGTCTTAACTATCAACTGTGATATTTTAAACTAATTTTGAGCATTGTCGGTCTCTTACAAAACTCACTACCACCCTTACACAGTGATTTTACGACCACTTTCCTGATCTCCAAAGCAGCACTAATTTCGGTAGCTGCTTCTTTAAGGGAAAGCATTTTGGAAGAAATCTCCCAAGAACATTTATAATAAATCTTCTCTGACTTTCTTTTAAGTAAGAAAGAAAAATCTATTTAACACAGTGCTTCAAGGCACAATGTTACCTGGCTGCAGATTAAAACTTTTCATTTACTAGGGGAGATGTTAGCCTCAGAAAAAAAAAAAATGCTTAATCAGTCCATCTGGGAAGGAAAGTGAAGATGCCATTTTGGGTAACTGGTGACAAACTGGAAGCAAAGAAGCCTACCCTGTCAAGATCCACCCATCTACCATATAGGGGAGGGTTTTCAACGCTTCTCTCAAGAAATAGTTAGGGACAACATAGAGTGGTGAGACTGTACTTAGTCTTGTATACATCAGCCACGGCAGATGATTCATGTGAATTATCTCCTCCATCTTCAGAAACACCACTGATGATGAAATACCTGACAGAGAGGTAGAGTTGTTTTGCTAATGGTTTCTAGAAGTTTAAGTCAAAAATGGTGCCAAGACTGTGGTCAGAGATTTCCTCACATGATGGTTGATGATAAAAACAAAAAGGTGGTCACAACCAGAGATAGATAGAACCTTAAAAGCCCTCGCCTACTTCTGCCAGGGGACCTACCATCTCAAGAATCCCTGGCCTTCAAAATGGGATAATACACAAGCTGAGGTACAAGATATCAAAACATTAATCTATGGGGATATTTCTACTCAAACCATGACAATTCCTATCAGCAATATCAATCCCATTTCACAGAAAAGCAAGACTCTTAGGAGGTAAAGATATGTTCAGAAGCATGCATCTTTAAAGAGAAGATGAAAGACCCAATCCTAGACTTACTCGCCCTCAGGTTTACATGTCTTCTCTTACAACACAGCCATGAGAACTCCAGCCCAGGCTACTTTCTATTTAAGCATCTACTCCAAAAGAGATAGTCTGAGGTAAGTAACGCAGATTGACATAACAGCCAAAGACTGCCACTGTGCAAAATGCAACACCACAGGAAAAAACCTGCAATTTCACTGGATGTCTATAACAATCAACGTAAAGGTTATTCAAGTTCAGTAAACTGGCCTCTAGCAAAATACAACTAAATTTGTTCTATTTATGGGGCATGGAAAGACTTTTAAAGATTACTGTTTTCTCATTTTCAGAATGATCATGAATTAAAATGTTCATCCTCAGAGAACTAATAAATGCCTCTAAAAAGAGGGAAATACCTATGACCACAGTTGCAGTGACAGCCGATATCATACTTTTATGTATGATTGATATTTTTCTTCACATATACTAGTCTCTCTTACACACAGAGCATTGTTACTAAGAAGTGCCCCCAAACCAAAATCTGCAGATAATAGCAAATCTTAAACAGACTGCATATTTTCTATATACACACTTACCATACAATTTAAATCATAAATTAGGTTCAATTACTAAAATGAAAATAAGCTAGTGGATGCCTTGTATTAAAAGATATGTGAATATAGTTTTTCTGTGTGTTTCACAAAATGTCTTACTAGGCACTCATTATTCTTGTTGTGATGTGAGATATAACTAAGGTCACACAATAAGATGAAGGAATATGAAGGTCACAGGCATAATGATGCAACATTGGATTGCTGTTGACCTCCTGACAAGGTGTCAGAGTCTCTGAACTGTGATGATGTAATCAGAGTATGTCATTTTTTCACTTCCTTGGACTAGGGAAATTGAATCTCTTCCACTGAACTGTCCATCTTCCATCATTTTCCACATATACTTGATAATTTTCCTCATAGTCTCTTTTGCATCATTTTATATACTTTAAACATATTATGTTTTCATTATTCTTGAGGCATAAAGTCACTTCAAATCCAAAATGAAGCTACATTTATTTTGCTCTGTTTTTGTTAATGGTGAGATATTTGAATAGTAGACTTTTATTCTTGCATTTTGTTGCACATTATTTACTTTCTACAATTCTCCATTCTCCCATATGTCTGCCAGTTACTGTAACTCACACAATCAAAATCAAATATGATGTGTGAAGTATTGTAACTGAATTGTATGAGAAGAAGTACTCAGGCCTGTAATTATTCTCCATCTAGGTCCTCAAAAAACATTCCACTTTTCTCCTGCCACATCACATTAGGAATTAATTTTGCTTCCAAGCAATGTTCAACTTAATTTACTTCTAGTTCACAACTCTAACAGGTTATCTTGCCTGAGACACAGATGTGCTAACACCAATTTCTCTATAGAAATTCCCACACTGCAACCACATACAATCACCTTCACTGTCAACATTGTTAAAGACACGTCAACAGCTTCCAGCCAGATCAACTGATTTTCCTGGGAATTATGAGTCCCATAAGAAAGAATATCTGACATATTAGGATGGGATTTGGTTTGAAAATAGATAGCTAGACTGTTGCAATAACCCTTTAAAATGCATTTTCCATCCAAAGCAATAAGAAATGGGAAAAGTACTTCTGAATACAGGTACTCTCTTTGAAGTCACTTTTACTATACGGACAGCTCTCACCACCACCAAAAAGCCAGTTATTCATCATTGCTGTCTTCCATTCTTTCTGAAACAGAAGGTATTTCTGTTTTATTCTGTGCATGTTGCATACTCTACCCATACAGGCTGTACCAGCTGAGCGAAGGAGAAAGCCAGCATGAAACCGGAAGAGGACAAAGAAAACTCAGATTGTTGGCTTAGTCACACCTTCATCCACGCCTGGGTTTCATGAGCCAATATGATCACTCTAGTTTTAGCTCTTTTAGATCTCTCCTCCAAGCCTTAGTATTTGTGAACTCTTCCTGCAATTCATGTTCAAGGATGGTAACAGAATTTTGCTTGTGTGCTATCTGACCATACCTGTCCCAAGTGCCATTTTTGTTTTACTCTCCTCAGAATTTCTTGGTGATGTATACAAACTGGTATAAGAGTAGTCTCAGCAACAATTTGGGTTGAATTTCCTAAGTATTATCTTATAGAATACATGTAATTTCCCTAAGTAGTGGTATGGGAAATTAGTACACAATGGGTAACAAGGCTTTGTGCCTTGGACTAGCAGATCATTATTCAGTCACTGACAGCGTCCTGACTGGAAGGTGACAGGGTCCTGATTGAAGATGTGAGGCATGAGAAAGAGAGAAAACAGAAATAAAGAAGATAAAAGCTGTGGTTGGGAGGTCTTGCATAAATTTGTTCTTAAACCAGGAAGCTGATTAAGAAGTATCCTATCATAGATACTATTTATAGGAGGGAAATTGCCAAGATCAGTGGAGAACTAGGTCAGAAAACGTTGGCAAAGATAACACAAGATACATACCCCGACACAGCTTCCCTGGGAATGATAATCACAGCCCAGGGGAAAAGCAGGGTTTCCAGAAGCAGCAACTTGGACTCACCCGAATCACTGGCTTGAGCATCAGAATGGTCTTCCCAAGTGTATTCCAGGATAAAGACACAGAACCAAAGTTTTGGGCCAATCTGGCTCCCCACAGCTTTGAAAGATGGTATGTCTGTATCATTCAACCATCAAAGTCATGAAGATATCATCAGGCTACTTCTCATTGTACTAATAAATTTAGAAAAATATAATTTTAGGCTTTATGTTTTCAACTTTCAACTCAAAGAATAGAGACCTAATCAGTTGTAAGCATAAGTCTTTACTCACATAACTGAATGACAAGCAGAGCTGCACTGAACTGTGGTTAGCCAAGTTAGGATTAACGTCAGTAGCCTATTTCTGACCAAGAGAAAACTTGGGGAGGGAAGGGATTGGTTAGCATATATTTCCCCATTATAACACAATTTAGAGAAGTTAAGGCAGGAATTTAAAGTAGGAACTGAAACACAGTCTAAAGATAAGGCCCTTTTCTGGCTTGCTCTATTTGCATGGCTTGCTTTTATATGCAACTTACAATTATGTGTCCAGGGGTAACACCATCCTCAATAGGCTAGGTTCTCCTACATTAATGACTGGCCAATAAAATGTCTGACAAATATTTATAAAGGCTAGTATAAATGTCTAATCCATATACTGATGAAAATAATCAAAGTCTTGCCACTTCTTTGATGTAGGCTCTATCTATATTTGAAAATACCTTGGAATTCCCCTTCTGGATATGAAATCAACAAATGTAGCTGGAATCACTCTTACAAAGAATGAGAATGTCCTTCCCAAAGCAATGTTACTGAATAAACTGAAAGTCTTTTTTTCCCAAGAGACTACAGGGTTTGTTTCATCTGCAAGGAAATTATAAAAGAATTTGCAAATTTAAGTTCTTCATTCCAAGTTTCATAGATCTACTCTTGTTTTAAACTCTTTTTTATTTATTCTTTGTGCCTTTCATTTCGTGCATCTCAATCCCATTCATTTCCTGTCTCTATGTATCGCCTCTCCATCCTTGAAATGCCCCCTCCACATACAATTTAAGAAAACAAAAGAAAAGAAATGGGGATATCAACCTCAAAAAGGTGTAGAAGTCATAGAATTTTTTATTTTACTTCATTTTAAAAATTATTTATTTATTCATTTTATAGTCTGACTAAAGAATTCCTTCCCTTCTCTCCTCCTAGACTTTCCAACATCTCTGTCTGCTGCCATCCACTCCTCCAATATTTCTATTCAGGAAATGGCAGGCCTCCCATGAATATTAACAAAAGATGGCATATAAAATAGCAGTAGGTGATATCACTCCAGCCACATGACCTTTAACCTACAGTCAATCCTGCCTATGGGATATGCTGGGGTAAGGGTAGCAAAGAGATGTGGGATTAGCCAACCTAGTCCAGTCTTAGACCCATGTTATCAGAGTGATCAAACCCTAGACACTGTCTGGAACACCAGGATTGAGAAACTGGATGACCCAGAGACCTAGAATAGAACCAAACTTGACTAGTGAGAAAAAAAAAAATCAATTTCTAATGATATTCTTCTATACTCATAGACTGGTGCCTAGCCCCCTTGTCATCAGAGGTGCTTCATTGAGCACCTGATGGAAGCTGATGCAGAGTCCCACAGCCAAACATTAGGCTAAGCTTTGGGAATCTTGCTGAAGACTGGAAAGAAAGATTAAGAAGCCACCAGGGGTCAAGGACATCACTAAAACCCCGAAGAATCAACAAACCTTGGCTCATAGGAGCTCACAGAGACTGAACCAATAACTATGGAGGCCTGCATGGGAATGTCCTAAACCCTCTGCACATATGTGACAGTCCTGTAGCTTAGTCTTCCTGTAAGACACCCTTCTTATGGAATAGGGGCTATCTCTGATTTGTTACCTTCTTCGATGATCCTGCTTCTCATACTGGGTCGCTTTGTCCAACCAATAGTTCTACACTTAATAGTGCCACATCGTCTTCACCATAACCAGTGAAGAGTCTGCACTGGCTAGTTTTATGTCAATTTGTCACAAGCTAGAGTCATCTGTGAAGATGGAACCTCAGTGTTTAGAAAAAGTTCTTAAGACAATTAATTTAAGAACATTAAAATTAAGTTAAGTACAAGAGGAAATTATAAATAAGCAAATCTCATTCAAAATCTAGCTCCTGGGATAGGCTTCCACAATTTGCTAGAACCTGGGTCCATATGTGACCTTCAGTATAAAGTTGTGATGTCTTTTTCTCTGACCCAAAGAGGGAAATTCTAGAGGCAAGTAGGATATTAGAGTGGAGTGACAGTGTAAGCATGCCCACAGGAAGAATTAAAGGGCAACTTTCCTTCCATAGTGGAAAAGGAATATTTTAGTAGTAAGTGTTGCATCTCTGAAAAACTCAGTGTGTTTATCCCCTATGGACCAAAGATGCTATAGCAGGGTTGGACTTTCTAGTCTCCATGGAAATGATGCTGATCTTTTACTGCAGGTATCAGTGTTTAGGTTCATCAAAGAGGTCAGTGAAATTTCCGCAATAAATGAGATATAGAATGGAAATGCAAGAGTTTTGATCTATGTTGGTTTATTCTTGTGGCTGACATTTTCTCAGCCTTTTAATGTACTACTTCTTTACCAGTAGAATTGTTCTTCTGCTGATCATTAATAAGCCAAACCTATGTGCTGTTGGGAATATGTGCCTTTTTACCTAGTTGAAAAGCTAATGTTTTTAAAGTAGAAGCCAGTTATTTCTGCTACTGTGTTTCAGTTGCTAGGTTTTTTATTTTTTGTTTTGTTTTAAGGAACAGCCATAAAGCAAATGGACACAAATGTACTCTGTACAGTTGTCTCTAGTTGTTCTCTAGGAGAACTCATTGCCATTTAGCAGAGTGATAAAGAATTAGGAAGATGGAATCTCAAAGTAGCTTTAGTCTTCATACCCTCCAAATGCTAAGTACATTCAGAATTTTAAAATGTATTTCTTAGTCATTTTTAATTTTTCTTTTGAGAACATTTTGTTTAGAAGCGTGGTCCATTTCTAAATTGGGCTATTTACTTTCCCTGGTCTTTATGTTTTGAGTTCCTTGTATATTCTGCATATTAATACCTTTTCAGATGTGTAACTAAAAAAGTCACCCACACCCTCTGGGTCTTCTCTTCCCTTGCCTTTCCTGTACAGAAACTTTACAGCGTTATGAAATTCCATTTGTCAATTGTTGGCCTTAATTTCTGAGTGCACAGAATTCTTGTCAGAAAGTCTTTTCTACATCTGTGTCTCCTAAGGTACTGCCTATGTTTTCTTTGAGCAGTTTCAGCATTTCAGATTTACACTAAGGCTTTTGTTCCATGTTTAGTTTGTTTTTGTCATGGTGACAGAGGTCTAATTTCATTCTTCTACATGTGGATATGAAGTTTTTCCAGCAGCAATTTATTGAAGGAGCTATCTTTTCTCCAGTGTGTATCTTAGCATTTTTGTTAAATATCAGATCACTATCACTTCATATAGTTATGTTTAGAATTCCTATTTTGTACCATTGTTCTACATGTCTGATATTTTGCCAATAAACATGCTGTTTGTAATTTTATAGCTCTGAAATACAGCTTAAAACATGGAGTAATAACCCCTCTAGCATTCTTCGTTTTGCTCAGGATTGTTTTGACTGTCTGGTGGTATTTCATGGTTGCATAGAAATTCAGGATGTTTTTGTCCATTTCTACAAAGTATCTCATGGGGACTTTGATTTGAATTGCATTGACTACATAAATTACTTTTAGTGGGATAGTTATCTTCACAATATTGATTCATGAGCATGGGAGGTTAATCCAATATGGATAGAAAAGTTTCACAGAGCATTCACCTTCAACAGATGAAGAACCACAGGCAACTAATGCTGGTGACCAGAGCGGGAGGAGGACAGTCAGTCTTCAGTGATGAGTCTCTGATAGGATATGCAATTACGGTCATCAGTATTAAATACCTATAGGCATAAGCAACCACTAATATGGATGGAATGTTTGTAAATAATAATTAAAGAAGACATCTGTATTTTATTGATTTGGAGTATGAGGGGCATAGGAAGATGTGGAGGAAGGAAAGGAGTGGGAAAATGTCATAAATACTGTACACATGTAGAATGGTCTCAGAAACATTTTAAATTATATTATTAAATATATTTAATTTCCTATAAAAATAGGAAAAAAGGAAACATACCTTTTATTTGTTTGGAGTCCTGATTTGGTGCTAATTAAGACTGTCACAAAGTGAGAAAATAAATATGGTCTTGCCCTAGAAAAGACTAGGAATGCTCTTAAAGTTATATATTTTTCTATTGATTATTTCTTAATTTCTTGATTGTTTATATAAAAATAATTATATTTAATAACTAGAAGTATTTTTACACTTGTTCCTCATTTAAAAATGCAATTTTATTGTAGAAAGCCTTACATGCCCACTAAAATTATACTTATAAAGCAATAAATAGAAAGCAATGTCATATCCTTAGGCAGAAATCCAAAACTTAGAGCTTCTGCCATGGAGTTAAAGGAACAAAGATGATGATATCTGTCGCATCCTCATTTACTTGCTCATTTTGGCTCCTACAGCCACCAAATTAATGCTCTACAATCATGTTTGAGTGTCACTAAAAATTATCCTGATAGTCCCAAGACAAATCACCATATCCATTTATTCCTGAGGTCAGTTATTGACCCATGACCTAGACACTGTCTCTATTGTGTGTGCATGTGCGTGCATGCATGTGGGTGCATGTGTGTGAATGCGTGTGTGTGTGTGTGTGTGTGTGTGTGTGTGTGTGTGTGTGTGTGCGTACACACACATTTGTGTATGTGTGGTGTTTTCCATATGATTTAATAGATAATTTAAAAACATTGATTTCTATGTATATAGTAAAGACAGAAAGTGAGCATGAAAATACCTGTCCAGAGTATTGAAATAACACAACCAAAAGGTACTTAGTGAGAAACATGTTCATTTTATCTTAAAGCTTGTAATCTATAATCCTGTGAAGTGAGTGAAGGAACTTGATGCAGGAACCCATAGGCAGGAACTGATGCAGAAACCTTAGAAGAATGTTGTTTACTGGTTTGCTTATCACTGCTTTCTCAGCCTGCTGGTTTTATAGCACCTAGGTCCACCAGCCCAAGCACAGCACTATCAACAGTAAGGTGAATACACCCACATCAGTAATTGGCTTGCCCATGGGCTAACTGGTAGAGGCACCTTCTCAATTATGATTCTCTCTTTCCATACAACTCTATTATTTATCAATTTGACATAAACCTAGCTAACACAATTGCTTTGGTCTATCATATTGAAGTCATGGTCACTCTACCTGACACAGAGGTCACAAATCACCTAGTTTGCATTACAAAGACATTAGTACTGGTAAATAAGAGAGAAATCCCACAGTACTTTGGAATTCAGCCTATGTGCTCTATGTATTCTAGGAAATCTTTGATTTAGACCATTTGTAAATCTCTTCCATAAAGTGCCCAACAAATAATTGTACCTATAATTTATGGTCACGGTAATGAAACACCACATTTGGCATGTCTTTGTACTTTGAAAGAAGTTCATACTCTTAGGCTGTCATACAAAGTGGCCCAACATTTAAGGTTCACAAAGGATGAACGTGCTTGAACTCTGTGACAAAGACAGGCATGTTATGTGGCCTCCAACATTCTTTTATGAAAGAAACAGCTCAGACCCTAATACTTCAGATAAAATCCAAACCTCATTGGAAGTGCCATCTTCCATTTGTATAGGTGTTTGTACAGGTCTGGTTTGCTTCTAGATCCTGAGATACTTATGCCATGCCTGAATATGACATACAGGTTTTTATGTGATGTTTGCTTTTCATCAAGAACTGAGTATCCTAAAAGTATAGATATATACAGTAGTGCTGAATTTAGCATGTAAATTAGAATGGAAAAAATCAATCTGAGTACTTTCAGGTAGCCTTAGATTAGTAGAATCACACTCTGTATGCCCAGTCTAGTCAAAAATATAGTCCTTCTGTCCCCTGTTACATTATCATGGGACAAAGAATCCATCTCAGAGACATTGACCCTATCTATTGAACAGCCAGTATACTCTAGCTCAAGGGGTTCAACTTTGTAGCCTTTTCATAGTACATTGGACAAAAAAAATATTATCTTAATGTACACACTAAGTTATATAAATGTTAATGAAAAATGGTAAACAAAAACAAATGGTTTTTGTTTTGTGATTTTCACTACCACAGATAAACTAAAAAATCCTCCTGTAATAGTCTAAAATCATCAATCAGGCCATTATTTGGCAATAAATATGGAAAATGAATATATCTAAGTAAGATTTCATTGATTTTCCCATTTTTTAAGAAAGAGCAACATAGGACTACTGGGTTATATTGATTATTTGAGAAACTAGTATATCAATATTGTCCTATGGAAGCAGTTGAAATTCTCAGTAAATTATCAAGATACTCATCAGATGTTTTACTTCTAATTTCGCTATTGGTGTTCTTTATTCTTGAAAATAATTCCTCAAAAATGTAGATGCTGCAGAAAGGCATGAATGAAGGTGGATTGTGAAGCCTGTTTTGAAGCCTGACTATAGAAAGTAGGACATGAGAAAGTTTAGTAAGAAAACATGATCAAAGTTTTCTCTAAGTTAAAAATCAAATTGTATCTCTATAAATTCATTTGAAAATTATCAATGTATTTACCAACAGTAAATGAAGTCACAAACACAAAAATATTCTTTTTTAGAATATTTGAAAGCTGTTTTCAAATTCTTGTATCAGATCTTAAAAGCAATGCAACACTCCATTCACAGGACTGTGTTTGGTCAACAGGTCAAAAATGTATAAAATTCTTTGTCTCAGTTTGAGTGTGCCATAATTCAAGTTTCACTGGAATACTACAGTGTTTGGAAACATGATTAATAATTTGTTTTTACTGTAAAATATATGTTTAAGTTATTTAAATGAGTAGTTAACTCTTTTAAAAATGCAACCTAAGTAAACCAAGCTTACCATCATGTTCTGGTACAAATAAATTTTGTGGGACCATAAATGACTTGATAACTATGGTGTAAATCAAAGAAGAGTTTTAATATTTGTCCTTGACTTATCCATCTTCTTTGCAAAAGAAAAATGGTGCCATAGTCTACATGATCACTTAAGGGATTTCTAAAGTTGAATTTAATCACTAATGAAATTCATAGACCTGATGATGTTTTGAATGACTCAAGACTAATACTTTCATGCATAAGTTTTTCTTGATGCAGTGTTAATTAAAACATGAGTTTGGAATAGCAACTGCATTGCCTTCTATTCATTTTGTTAATCCCTCTCTTTTACCTATGATCACCAGGTCACCATATATGTTGATGAACAAAGAAAATTACAGTAAAGTTGATTTTAATGCTTTATATAATCTCTCGATTAAAGTAGCTTTCCATATCATTAAAGCCATTACTTCAGTGACATTTTATTTGTCATCAATAAAGAGGGCAAGTTGAGCAATATATGTAGAATAAGTGCTAATATGAAGTCATTTTATCCAGTTGCTAATATACTTTTAAAATTAATATTTTTCAGGTGGTTTTGGAAGCATTGAAAAGGAAACTATTATTGCTGTGGGAGTATGTTCTTGTACATTGTAAATATTTGTCCCTCCTATTGGTTTAATAAAAAGCTGATTGGCCAAAAAGAAGGCAGAGAGACACCAACAGACACAGAAGAAAGAAGTTGAAATGCTGCTCTGAGAAAAGGTACCAAGCCACATGGCTGAACAAGATAAAAATCATGGGTTAGTTTAAGAGTAAAGAGCTAGCAAATTATATTTCTGGGCCCTAAGTCAATCAGCATAAAATTGACATGAGCATCGGTGTGTTTCTGTGGGACTGAGGGTCAGCGGGTCTGGACCATAGGCTGCACAGGACAAAAACCACAAATGGCAGCCCAATATGAATGATATACAACCTATATAAAGCCTTAAAAAGCATAGAAGGGGTTCTAGAGCATAGAATTGGAGCCAAAAATAGCTTCCAAGTTGTGTCTCTTACATAAGCCATGGTACAGAGATACCCTAGCGAGAGGCATGTGAGCTTGAACTACAAAATGGCAGGCTTTTTGAATGCTACTGAAACTACAACATAGCCTGTTCCTGAAGTCTCACGGAAGCCTAGATTTAAGCAATAAGCTAGAAATGATGTATTTAAGCTTTCTATTTATGTAGACAAAAAGGAAACAGAGTCAAAGAATGCTTCGTTGTAGCAGCAGCATTTTCTTGGGTGAGCTCTGCTTGCTGGAGGCAAGCAAAGGCACAGCTTTTTAAAGAGAGGCTTACTGACTCAGTGTTAAGGAATAACACTTCTGAGTCTTTTAAGAGGCCCTGCTGCCAAATACTTAAATGGAGTTCATGAGCAGCAGATTACAGTACTTACTTGGTCTACAATTACCGGAGTTGTAATTGTGTCTGATAATAAGCTAAAGTGCAAAACTGTATGAAGCTAGACTAGGAGCTAGGTGGAGCCAATCAGTCACCCTGGTGAAGTCCTTAATCTTTAGTCACACCTTGGTAGACTAAAGTGTGGTCAAAAACAGAAAAAAATAGAGGAAGCTAGGTGGAATCAGCCACCCTAGCCAAGAAAAAGTTTGGTCAGAAACAGAAAAAGATAAGAAATAAGAGAAAAACAGTAAAGATAGGTTTAAAAAATAAACTCTAAATAGTTTATAGTGTGTTTAAAAAATATATATGTAGGTTTGAGAAAGAAAAGAAAAAAGAAAAGGGGATAGAGAAAGTTCTTAAAAGAAATAGAGTAAAAAATAAGCTGTGTTAATATGGAAATTACAAAAGTGTCTGGATACTGTATGTTATTGTCTTGTTTTTAAGTTTTTTGACTGAAAATGAAGTAGTAAAAGCTGCTAAAAGCCATTTAATAATGCTCCTGGATTATCCAACCTATATATTTTGTAAATGAGATGACTTTAAAATTGAAACCAAAAGATATGCTACCTTAGAGAAGAGGTTTTCTCTTTATTTCTACAGAAAACTAGAGCCTGTGGATTTATGCCTGGTTAAAGAAAATAAGGTTTGATTGAGGAATACCCCCTGAAAACTCTCCAATGGAAATAGATGACTCAGATGATCCATAATGTCAGAGCACCTCTTTTACAGTTTCCTTTGAGCTGTGCATCCAAAACAGTTTCAAGTAGACTTGCTGAGGTGACCCAGTCTTACTAATTACCCCACTAAGGACTTGTCCATAACCCTAAATTTTTCTTTGGATTTTCATGGGATTGCCATTGCCCCCGTTCAGCAGAAAGTAGCCTAGAGAACTATGCTCGCATTCCCCAAAACTGGATTATGGATGTTTGTCTTTGTTTACAGTATTGGTTATAAGTTGTTATAGAAAATGGAAGAAAAAAAAGATATTAGATTTGGGATTCTTGCTTTACATTGTAAATATTTGTCCTTACTACTGGTTTAATAAAAAGTTTATTGGACAAAGAGAAGCCAGAGAGACACCATGATGAGACACCAGCAGACAAAGAGGAAAGAAGTCGAAATGCTGTTCTGAGAAAAGGTACTGAGCCACATGGCTGAACAGGATAAGAATCTTGGGTTAGTTTAAGAGTAAAGAGTTAGCTAGTTATATGCCTGAGCCATAGGTCAATCAACATAAAATTAACACAAGCATCTGGCAACTCTGGTGGGTAGTGAGGAGTCATGAGCAGAAACTATTCTACTCCAACACTACAGTGACTACCTCACTGATCTCAGAGAGTAGCAGACCCTATGAAATATTAAACCAGCACCATTGATAAACTAACTCTGGATATTTTAGAGAAAAATACAAGAAATGAAATCTACTGTGATAATTCAGAGTGGTCAGGAAGTGATACAAAGAGATAGGGAAGGTGAAAAATAGATGTAGGTTGGTAAGGAGGTATGTTGACAGGGAGGAAGAAAGGGAGGGAGGGACAGGGGGAAGGAGGGAGAGAGGGAAGGAGGAAGGGAGGAAAGAAGGGAGGGATTACAATTATTCAAAATCTAATTAATAAAAATTTGTTTTACCCTCAAGAAAGCATAACACAGATTTTAAAAAAAAAATTAAGTACATTAGGTAAATTTGAAAATAGAACAATTTTTCAATTAAAATGATTCAAGGACGAGCCGTCATTCTAACTAAAACCAAAGTGTTCAATTCAATAGTCTTCAAATTTGAATAACAAATGCAACTTCTTAGGAAAATATATTGAATAACAAATAATATTTAAATTGCTTTTCTAATATTATCTGTATGTGGAATAATATTAAAGTTAAGTATCAAGTTCTTACAAATCTTGCATAACTAAAATACATGAGCAATTTTATAAGCAAAATTATAAAACTAATGGAATTGAGATTTTAAAACATTAAGTCCACATAACAATGTAATAAATTAGAATTTGTACATTTGATTTACATATTTAGTATTAAACGAATCACTAAAACTATTTTCATGAGAAAACATATATTTTATATAGATATTTATGAAAGTGATAACCATTGTTTAGTTCATTGTCATTGTGGATGATTCTAATTATTAGACAATTCTTTTAAAAGATGATGAATAATTTGAACCAACTAGAGGATTTAATTAAATGCTCCAAATTACAAATCCTGATGATAATGTTTCAATATTACTCAGCTAAACATCTTCATTGTTGATTTTGTATGCTAATAACTGGTAATGAGCCTTGGCAACTTATCAAATACTCAGAATTTGTGAAGTCTAAATTCACAGTAAGAACACAGAACAGATAAGATGTAAGTTCTTCTGAGTTTGATATACTGGGAGTAATGTAGGAGCCATTTGAAACAAGAATTACGCTTATACAAGCCTTGAATACATTCATTGGACATCTGGTGTGTCCTTGTGAAGGAGAAGGTTAGAATCAAATGCTTCCCATTTCTTTCCTGTACTGTTCACTGATTTGCACGGGCATGACTGACTACTACTTCCATTTCTAGCTTATTATCCTTTACAATTTGAAATGGTGACAATAAGGTTCTTGGTCCACACCTTCAAATTACAGAGCGGAGAATATGACAGACCAAGCTTGGTACACTTGTGTCAACCTGTATCTGCTAGCGTGTGTCATGCTGTGGTCCACTCTCTGCATGGAAGCTGTAACAAGATCTCTGAGGAAGACAGACACATCACAGAAGTATGTCTATATATGTGTTTATCGCATACATAAAAAATTAGTTGCTCCTAAGACATTTCAGTAGTTTACTTCAAATATCCAGTTTGTTTTGGCTTTAAAGGAACTTTCCCAAAACCATTCAAGGAAGTTATACTGTAGCAAAAACAAACAAATAATATTTGCACATGTATAGAGTCTCTGACATTTCCCAGAAAGAAGTCAACAACCCAAGCTACAGAGACTGTTTTTCTACCTTACTTGGCATCTGCTCTTAAAGATAATCCTTCACAACACTGAAGAGGACTGTTATTTCATCCAGGGAGACAGTCAGAGATCAGTGAAATTTTTATCAACATATTTTATGAGGAAGATGCAAAAAAAAAAAAAAACCCTACTAACCCCTTGCAAATAAAATATTTTAACATTCTTCTAAGGCAGCTGATGATTGCATTATGGCTATGTATACAAGTCAATAGAAGTACTGATTACATCCATAATAGAACATTTTTAAATGAAATTACTTAATAATCACAGTTACCATTTGGGTTGAGAATGTAGCTCTGTTGAAAAAGTTCTCATCTAGCATGCAAAAACCCCAGGCCCCATTTTCAGTACTTCATAGATTGAGTATGGTAGGTCACACCTGCAGTCCCAGTACTCATAAGGTGGAAGCCTGAAGATTAGAAAGTTAAGGTCATTCTCAGCTCTGAAACTAGTTCAAGGTACATGATCTCTAGGTTTTAAAATATAATGTTTATGTTGCCATTAGCAGAAGATATGTAATTGTCTCTTTAAAAACAGTTAACTCCTGGTATATGGTAATGCTGCCAATTTGCACAAGTTAATTATGTATCCTGGAAATGTGCTGAATTTATTTGTTTGTTCTCTTAATTTTTTATCCTAGAAACTTAAATGCTATCTATATCTGTAAATAATGATAATTAGACTCTCCACCCCCTACCACCCTGTTTTATTTCTTTATCTAATTGTTCGCTAGAACTTCATATACTAAGTTGAATTATGCTTGCAAAAATCAACATCTTTTCCCAGTCTCACATATTAAAAGGAAAGTTTTCATTTTTTCCCTATTTAATATGTTATCAACTATGTATTTCTGTATTATGTTGAAGTATGTTCATCTTACATATATAGTTTATCTAGAATTTTTATCACCAATAGATACTTAAATTTATCAAATATCTTTCTGCATCTAATGGCATTGGCTATTGTTTTGACAATACTGTTGATATGGCATATGGCATATTACATTTATTAAATTCTATACATTAAAATGTATCCATTGGTATAAAGAGTTGTGGATAGAAATAGAGATGATGAGATAGTGATTGTGTGTGTGTGTGTGTGTGTATGTGTGTGTGTGTTTCTCTGTGTGTGTGTATGTGTGTGTGTGTGTTTCTCTGTGTGTGTGTGTGTGTGTATGTGTGTGTGTGTGTGTGTGTGTGTGTGTGTGTGTGTGTGTAAAATAGAGGGTGAGAGAAAAGAAAGAAGAAGGACAAGGAGGAGGAGGAAGAGGAGGAGAGACCTGGCTTGGAATGTGATTGCTATAACAGTGGCTAAGACATTGAAGAAACCTGGTTTTTTCCTCTCCCAGCAGGTAGCAGTTGCAAATAGCTTCCTGGTTAGGTATGGGACTTTGTGCCCCTCTCCCATTTTCAGTGCTGGAACTTTATCTTGAACTCACATCTCATTCAGGCTGTCCCACTCTGTGAGTCTTACTGTGTCTGAAAAGCACTGTTTCCTTGGAGTTCATCTCCTCTGGCTTTCATAATCTTTCCAATTCTTCTTCCTCATAGATCCCTCGTACTAGAAGTGAGGGCTGGAGAAAGACATCCACTTAGGGCTAAGTGCTTTATAAAAAGAGAAGTAATTGATAAAGAGTTCAGAAATTCATTGTTAATAGCTACAAAAATTCATATATATCAATTTAATGAATGACATCATACTTCCATCATGAAATGATTTTAAAATTGATAGAAATAAAATACTGGATGGACACTAAAAATGGAAATGAGCCCCATTATTCTGTACCAGAAAAGTCAACAATGTTATGAGGTCCTTGTTACCAATATCTCTATACACTTAATAACTCACCACTAAAACACTGATAATATTATCTATAGAACTAGAAATTACAGTCTCATAAAGTCTGTGCAGAACTAACACCCACATAATATGATGACAACAATAACAGGAAGAAACAGGAACAGAAAAGCAAGCTTGAGAAAAATTAGGACATACATTCAAAACATAATATAAAGTTTTAGCAACTGCAGAAGAATGGGAGAGGCAGGGTGAATAACAGAATAAAGATTCTAGGGAAAAAACTCCATAGATCTATAGTCTGGTTGTCTTTGATAAAGTCACTAAGAACATGCTTTAGAGAAGATGCAAGCCTTTCAATAAATGGTGCCAAGAAATTGTGTATTCTTCATACTTAGAAGAATGAAACTAGATTTATCTCAACACATAACATTAATTTCAAGTAGGTTTAAGACTTTAGTATATAAACTTGAAATTATGGGACCACCCTCAAAAAATAGGATATGTGTTTCAGGACAGGGAAGGATCAAAAACTTCTTGGCTAAGGCTCCAAATGCATTTGAAACCAAATCAAACCATAGACAAATAGGACAATGTCAAACCTCACAGCTTCTGGACATAAAAAAATAAGTAGCATTCAGAAATAACCTACAGAAGTAATAAAATCCCTGAAAAGAGATCATCAGACAAGGGGTTAACACCCAGAATTTGCAAAGAACCCCCCCCAAGATCATGAGAGACAAAAATATGAATTAACAATACACATTTCTTAAAGAATCAGTGGCCAATAAGTGCATAAAAATGTACAAAATTATTTGTAATCAGAAAAATGCAAATAGAAATAACAATGAGATATTATATGTGCATACCTGTTATCAAAACCCAAAGGTGCTAGAGAGGATTATAAAGACAGTCCTTACCCATGGGTTGGAGACATATATTAGTATAACGGTACTGGCAACAGTATGGAGCATCCTCAAAAAAGTTAAAACTAGAACTATTGTATGACCCAACAGTCCCACTGCTAGGTATGTATCCAAAGAAAGTCAAACCAAATTTTCAAAGTACCATGAGCACTCCTATGCTCCTTTTAGTATTTATAACAGTCAAAACTAGAAACAATGTATGTTTTATCAACTGATATATGGAAAAGTAAATACAACACACATATAATGGAGTAGTAATCAGAAAGAACAAAAAGTAAAATATGGTAATGTTTGGTCTAATGTATTAAACTAGATATCGTATTAAATGCAATAAACTAGGCATGAGGAGATAAGCATTATGTAATCCTAATGATTTGTGGACTCGAAAAAAGTTTATGTCATGGAAGTTGAGAAAATAGTAGCAACAAAGAGCTAAGCAGGATAGGACAAGAAGAGGACCAGAAAAGTTTTTCCAGTGGGTAAGTTATTAAGGTTAAATACTAATAAGAAATTCTGCACACTGTTACCAAACATTTGTAATAGAAGCAAAAACAGTGCACTGTAGTTTTTAACATACAAAAAGTTTAAGCTTTGATTATGAAGAAAGAATATTTTGAGATAGATTTGATCTGATTTTTATACACAAAGCACACTTATATCAAAATTACAGTGTTCAATTGATATGTACCATGTTCCTTGAGACAGTGTAGCTCAAGATGGCCCTCACCTTAATATGCTTTTGCCTCAGCCACTCAGATACTAGAACGCATGAGTATGTACCACTACACCTGATTCAACATGCACAACTTGTATGAATTTTGATTGTCAAAGAATATTAATGGAATTAAATATTTTGGATACGAATAAAGTTTAAGCTGTTTGAACAAGGGCACTAAAAATTTGGGGTATTGTGGCTTGGATTGTACCCAGGAGGTAAAATCCTTTTTGAAAAGCAGGACTGACTCTCACTGAGAAAATAGCAAATGAATATATGTATAAAGTATGAGTAGGTGAGAAATACAGCATTTTGAGAGGGAAGTAGGGCCTTTCATTGGTGTTGGCTGAAGCACTTGAGCAGCTGTGGTTTGCAGAGAACATTAACTGAAGTCCCAAAAGGGTTTTCAGAGAGAGGGTTTGGTGAGAAAGAGTGGCAAATTCGTTTGGCAAGAATATATGGCATACTTGAACAATGAGACTGGTAACAGTTATGACAACCCCCCCCCCAATTAGATTCAATAGCATTCCATCAGCATAAGCACAAACCTAATTATCCCAAGGACTATCCATCTGGACTGTTTCTTTCTTCTCTTCCTCCATTGTTTACACAGCTCCACACATCACTTTTGACTCTGCAATCCGAGCCCTGCTCCTTTGAACAGTAACCCCACTCATCATTCTAGCATAAGCAAACCTTAGCTAAGCCATCAACAAGGGGTGATCACAGGACCTTATGTCCCTTGGCCCAGAGTAAACACTCTTCTACTCTCCAGACCAGAAGAATCTTAGAGGTTAAACTATGAATTGGGATAACATGTATCGAGGTGACAACAATGCATATCACTAATGACCCACTAATGAAGAGAGGAGTTAGTTGCTGTCTAGCAAATGACAACCAGGAAATAAGCCTTTAATGGTGACGTGGTGGCTGAGCATCACAACTGGAAAAAGCAGTGAAGAAAATAAAGACACAAAAGGAACATTTCCTAAAATAAACAGAAAGGGTCAGGTCAAGGAAGGAAGACACAGCAAGCAAAGTGATAAGTGAGCAGGTCCGCTAAGAAAAAACAGATTGCATAGACCAGTGCCTTTGGCAGGATGAACAGGAATGTTCAAGATAGTCAGCAGAAAAGTACATAAAAAATAAAAAGTGATTGGGAGAGATGGAAACCTCTGTGAAATTCAAAGTCAAAGTGCTGAAGGTCATGGAGTTCTGGTTTCTCTTTGCTAATCAAATGACAGTTCTTGTGTTTTTTGGAAATGACCTTAAAAACCTATTCTTTTCAATCTGTTATTAAGCTGTTCTTAGATAGGAAAGCAATAATTACTGAACTAGCCTGTAAAGCATCACACAAAACCAATGTAAATGAGTCATTAAATTTCTGGGTGTAAAACTTCATGCTAATAGTAAAGAAACTATTTCTCTCACACTAGTGCAAACCTGAGAGTGTTCCTGTACCTTCAGTTTGATAAATATGAATGCAAGGATGGACGAGGGTGTGCCTCACAGTATCTCTGGGGAGACAACTTTTGGGATGTCATCTTAGTCTCTCTGAGAAAAGGAAGTAAATGAACGAGGATGATAAATGTTTCTCAAGAATTGCGTGCATTATTAATTAGGTTGCTTCTTCTTTTTTTAACTAGAATGAAAAGCTGTCTCCAATGAATTATACTCCTGGCTTACATGCTCAGTGTTGTGTCTCAAAGCTGCTATTTGATGAGTCCTGGAACATCTGAAGATTTACCTGTACTTTCAAAATTTATCTGTTCTTTCAGGATTTGATTGTTAGAGATGGTATGTTGGGAACTTTTATATACTGATTATATCACTGATTATACCATATTAATGCTGAATTATCATTTCAGAAAATCTTGCAAATATATTTGCTAAGAAACTGCAAGTGAAAGACAGGCTATAAATTGTTTTTTCACTTTTCAAAATGTCTTTCTTAGTCTCATTTAACTTGTATTCATTATTTTTAACTAGTATAAGATTTAGAAATTTCTAGAAGAACTCTGTGGGTGGTGACGATTAAGAAGTTTCAGAGTTGGATGTGGATGCTTTCCTTTTTTAGAAAATCCATTCAGGTATAACTGGAACGATTGGAAAAATCAGTTCATTATCTCCTCAGACTAACACATTCAGGGAGTCATAGAGCGACATCCAGCAGGCCAGAGTTCACATGCAGCACAAGTGACTTTCATGTGGCCATTCACATTTCTTCTGTTCAATAATACTGGTCAGCAATGTCAAAATGAAGATTTGGTTCTAGCATTTATTATTCCTACTCTGGGAAAAAGGGAACATGATTTTAATTTCATGCAGTATTCCACATATTAATAAATGTTTATTTATATATTATTAGTAATTATACATATTTCATATTGTATAGCATGGATAGATATGTGTAATTTGTGCCAACTCAGACATTCAATTGTTAACAGGCATAGCTTTCAAACAAACAAACAAAAACAGAGGACCAATCATCTAGGATTTATAGAGAATGCCTTATAGAAAATTAATCATTAGTCAATTAACACTAAAAACATTATTAAATAGAAACTTGCAGAGATCTAACCATGTCTTGACAAAGCCTAAGACATGATGTACTCTTTTTTTTTCTTTTTTCTTTTTTTTTGGTTACAGAAATGCCACCTTCATTGATAGACTGTAATAATCAACTACTATTGTACTAGGAATAAATAAAGCTCATATTTGATTTGGGGTCACTTTGATAAATTCCCCAAAAGTTTTCTAGATCTTTTTTTCTAAATCTAATTGATCATGAGATGAGAAACTAAATACATACTTCCCTACTTTATACACACTAAATAGATCAATATATTTATGAACGTACAATTGCAAAAATAAGTAACAATAATTCTTTTTAGGTACAATAGGTATCATTAATTCTTCTAGGTATCATTTTATTTATATTAGCATGCATAACATTTATAAAGTCTATAGGCAAATATTGGGCATTTTATGCTATAACCAAAAAGGAGATCAAGACTTGGAAAGATGATGTAATTTACTCAATATCACCTGGGAATAACACTATATAACAAGGTCTTGAACCCAATTCTTTTCATCCCAAATTTACTCTAAATACTTCGTAGAATATACTATTTCAGCTTTATCTTTGATTCCAGTTGAATTATCATCTGAAGAGTAAAGGTTTCTTTAAACATGTTTCACAAACACAAATTACACAATATACCATAAGGGGGGAAACACAATCACTTTGTAACATTCATTGATATTAATATAAGAATAATAATAATTCCCCAAATTGATAAGTTCTTCAAAAAGCATCACCGTATCTACTAAGACCTTGAAGTTAAGCAGTGTAAGGACGCATCTCATTATTATTGCTAGGAATCAGAGAAAAGTTCACACAGTGAGATAGGTGAGATTTAATCACCTTAGTGTTTGCATTCACTTCCCATTTACAATTAATTAGCAATATCAATCGAAATAAGTTCTGAATAAAATGCTATGTAAACTGTTATCTTTCTGTGATACAGAACAAATTTCTTATGCAAAGCTTACTTTTCAAGAATAGCTACAAACACACCTACAAACTACTGCTAACAATTCATCAAGTGGAAGTCAGTCCCATAACACTTGCATATAAACTGCAATATATTTGGATGCACTTAAAATAAAATCATAAACCACAAGAATATATTACAGTTGTACTAGAACCTTTAAACTGACAATTGATGCTCTGTCCTGAGCTTCGAATGATCTCTTACAATATTTCCATTTCATTCTTTCCTGATGATAATAATTAATAAATTCCCAGTTTTCTTCAGGAATTTCCATTTCACATGTTTTGAGCAGCAAAAAAAAAAAAAAAAAAATTCTTGTGATACCATTGGAAGCTCAACAATTTCAATGTAACTAAATCTCTTTGTAGTTTGTTGAAACACTTTAATAAGATATCATTTGAGGAAAACAGCAAAGAATGTAATAAAAGCTCATGAAATAAAGTGTTCTCCCAAAGGAAGTGGCTACTTAAACTGCCTTCCCATTCTAGTTCTATGGGTAATTAAATTAAGGTTAGAGATGCATTAGTTACAAAACACCCAAAATTCAGGTTGGAAATCAAGATGTATGACTACAAATCCTCTCTATATTCTCTTTCTATATCTCTCATGATTACATTATTATTTAATAATTAAAAATTATAGCACATTGATATCTCCATTTGATCATTATTAAATAATTATAGCCATCTTGGAAGATTTAAAAGGAAAAATATAATTCTTCAATTTACCCTGGGAACATCCCTTCATCCAGCTGACCTCTAAGTAATCTACACCCTTCAAATGGAAATAAAAAGACCATGACATCTAATGATATCTTCTTCTCTTCGGGCATTCTGCTGTCTCATCAAGTCCTTTAGAAACATAACTTATGTTTGATTAACTGCAGTACAAGCTAAACCCCAAATAAAAGTCAATGGAGCATACATAAATGACAAAGTAAGCCAGTTCTAAAAGCCAAAATAATTTTACCATAAATATGTTTGATACTCAATATGCAATTTCTTAGTTTGTTTATTTTAATTCCAAAGTTGATCAAAGCAGCATATAGCTATGTGATTAATTTGGCCTCCAATATAGAAGATTTGGGAAACAATGTGAATGAAAAGTGTCTAGAAAGAAAGCCTACCAGAAAATCAAAACCTTCTTTATTAAATATTTACAACACAACCATTATGTCATATGAAACATCCTGACCCTTAGGTTAGCAAGTAGGATTAAATTTTGACCAGAAAAAAATGAATGTGCAATGATGTGAATATGTATGACCTAGGAAAGGAATGACATTAACTCATTGGTGACTATTGTGGTAGTGGAATAATGTAACCAACTTGAAGGGAACAAAATGTACCAATAAAATTGTCACTAATTTTGAAAAGGTCATATCACTGAAGTAAAACTCTGCAGCACCCATGCACACCATAGTAGTGGGGCTTAGTCCTAGAAAGAAGCATCCTTATTAAGGTATCAGAATAAGAGGTTAAGATCATGAGTTAACTTGTAGCTAAGGAGAGCTTCCTCTTCCATTTGTCTATATAAACTGATGACTTTATGTACAACATTAAACACTTTATGACATTTGATGTCAAGGTCCTTTGTGTGGAAAAGGTTATTTCATAAATCAATAGAGAGAAAGGTCATGGGTATATTATATAAACTACAATTATTATTATATACACACTCAGAGATCCTGTTCAAAAGGAATTGCAGAGAGATGCACAGGACATTTTGCTATACTTTCTGCAGAAGTGCATATCTTCCAGCAAAGCAAGCCTTCACTGCTCTGTGGCATATGAATTTTTTTAATTTTAGCTTTATTATAAAGATTATTGCTTTAGATACAGCATCCGATTTACAAGGAATTTATTAATATTTCAAATTATTTTCATTGTAAATTTTATATACATAACTATTTCCTAAAATGTCCCTTGTTAGTTTTTAAAATAAGGTCTAATTGTACCAATCATGTCACAAGATCAGACTTTGTTTAGATGCTTAGTTATAATCCAGTTCATAAAAAAAGTTATTCATGTCATCAGCAAATGGATGTGATTCTAATACATATAGTTTGGATATTCTCTCTTACATAATAGAGAAAAATTTAAAAATACAAAGATATAAGACATTTTATTTATTTCTAAATGCGTGATCAATTTTTAAAAATAGTTTCCAATAGCATAAGATAACTTATGTACATGTGGCTAGGTGACCAATCCCTTCACCTTTGGATCATCTCACTACCTAACAGCAGAATTTCAGTAAATTCACACTTAGTTCCTCACTGCTTCCAGAGGAATTGGTTTCCTCTTATCCATATCATTAGACATCATCATATCACTAAACATCAATGTTCCTCAATTGCAGAATAATTTTGGAACTTGTCTTATCTAAGTCTTTGACTTTAAAATCCACATCAGTATTTCCTGAAGTGTAAGTAGCCATTCAAGCACAACTCTGAGATAGAGAATGGAATCCATTTGATTGGAATGAAGACTTGCACATGGTGCTTAACCAGCCACACGTGTACAACGTCCTATCTATCCCTGACTCTCTCCTCACCTCTTCCTGGACACCCTGACCTGCACAAGATCCTTTTCATTTTGAACAGGTGTTCTGGTGACAATACAGATGGAAATGTTTTATAGTTAAAACCATGATATCAAATTAGCAATTTTGTGTTACTTCTATCCATGAGTTGAGCCTTTGATAGATTTTTTTTTTTTTTTTTTTTTTTTTTTTACTGATAGAAGAAAGTGTTTTTTTAAAAAATTCCTGGTTACTTTGTTACAATTAAGAATTTATAATTAAAAGTATACCTAGTTTGCTAGTTTGTAACAACAATCCTGGCACCCGTATTTGTGTTGCCAAATGGTAATTTGAAGAAGACATCTCAGGGCTAACATTCAGGCAACCAGAGTCTCAAATATAGGCATTGAACAAAATATATGCCACCATTATTAATTTCTCTGGGCTTTGCTTTGTATTTAAATTGTGAGTCAGCAAAATACACTGGTGATTTTTTTCTAAGACTGGGCAAACTTTTCAACTGACTTCTTTAAATATTAGGATTCATGTACTGGTAAAGCTACCATTTCAAGTTTTCTAGTTCCCAATCTCTCAAGAAGCTCTTAAGAATGATTTAGTCTGTGAGTGCTGCTACAATCAAAATGAAGAAGCGTATAAGCAAGAGAAATATTTCTTTATTTCTATAATCCAGGAAACCATGGAAGGAGGCACTGATAGATTCTTTGTTTAATGAAGGCTTGGGTTTTGTTTTTTTGTTTTGTTTTGTTTTGTTTTGGCTCATATGTGGCACTTTCTCACTGTGTCTTCATGTACTAGAGGTGCATAGGGTCTCTCTTCAGTCTCATTTATAGGAGTATCTAATCCTGTTTGTGAGCACCCCCATCATATAATAACTTCCTAGACATATATAGCAACTTGAGGATTTGCATTGTGTGTGTGAAACACATGTGTATGCAGGTATACATGGAGGTCATCATCACTTGCATTCCTTAACTACTCTTGTTGTTCTTGTATTTGTTGGTGGGGGACTAGGGGTGGTGGGGGTGGTGTGCGCAAGTGAATGCCTGTTGGAGTGAATGGCCAGTAAGCTGTAGGGAAATCACTGTCTGCCTTCACAGGGCAAGGAGTATATGGACAGTTGCTGTGCCTGGCATTCTAAATGGATGCCATCCTCATGATGGTGCAGAGTGTACGTTGCTGACTGAACCATCACCTAGGTCTTAGCACATCAACAATGTAGATTTGAGGAAATTCGTTACTTCAAACAACACTACATAGAAGTGTATTTTAAAATGAACTTCCCAGTCCTTGGACACCTCAATTTGTTTGCATTAGAGCTACATACACAGTTGGAATCTGTGATATTATGAGAGTATATAGAGAAAAGGCATGAAAGGAGACAAAACAGTTTGAACCCAAAAGATGAGATGCCACTGTTTTAGATGTAAGAAAAATGATGAATTTCTAAAGTTAATGAATTCTGAATTTTCATCTTTTGATGTCTCCATACCTTAAGAGGAAAAAATAAGGGATACAATTCTCAGACCTGCTGTGGAATTTTTGTTTTCTTGTAATAAATTTTCCCATTTTACTTCTGAAGTTTTGGCTTCTCCCCCACTCCTTGGCTCAGACTTATGGCTGCCATTTTCTAAGCCTGTTCATAGCCTGTAGTATGAGGTTTTGGCCCAGACTTTCGGGCTTAACCTCAAGGGCTGGACCCACAGACCCAGAGGCCCGCAGTCCCACAGTCACGCAGTGACACACAGATACTTTCATTAATTTGAAGCTGATTGGCATAAAGCTCAGGCATATCACTTGCTAACTCTATACCCTTCATCTAACCCATGACTTTTAACCTGTTCAGCCATGGGGTTCGGTACCTTTTCTCAGAGCAGCATGGTTGTCCTCTGCTTCCTCCGGCTTCTCTCTGGCATTCTGCTCTGTTCTTCCTGTTCTCAGAGTTTTTCTTAGTCTGGTAGCCCCGCCCTCACTTCCTGCCTGCCTTTGGCCAATCAGCGCTTTTTATTAAACCAGTGGGTGGGACAATTATTTACAACGAAACAACACAATCTCCCACACCAGCCCCTGACCTCGAAATCTGTATGTGCATACAATTCAAGCAAAAAGAAAATTAAGGCAAACTCAACCCAAACCAAACAACAACAACAACAAAAAAAACATTCTGTACAAATAAAAAATCATTATACATACAAGGAATCTGATAGCCTCCTGACTTGTGCAGAATTTGATGCAGAAATAAAGGAGACCCCCTGGGTAGATCCTTGATGAAATGAATCCTTTCTATAACTTACTTATTACTCAGATAGATGAGTAGGATGTTCTTTCTGAAACACTGCTTTTTGAGAACTTAAAAAGTAACCCCCTCCTGCTGACAAGGTGGCATTTTTAGATTAAGTCACCGGAAATCTAACATGATTTACCAACACAACAGTCTAAGAATAACAGTTTTCCCACCATCTGTGATTGGCACTATTATTATAGACTCTATTATAATCACATCTCACTGTCCAACAAAGCTATTCATTCAGCAACTAAGCTCATGTTGAAAACAAGGCAGGTTTACTTATTTGCAGAGAAACACTTTTGAAAACTAATCTCATTGCTCAGACAGAAGCAAGAGTGGACCTGGTGTGGTGCAAGGTGCTTCTGCGATCAGGTGGAGAAAATGAAGTTGAAACAGAAAAGCCAGCTGAGAAGGTGTTTCATCTTCAAGGTGTGAGGTATTACATTCTATCACTCTCCTTGGCTGATATCAGACATGAAGGCAAAAAACATCTGAAGCATAGGGGGAAAGTACACTCAGCAGCCTTTGATGTTTGTGTTGGCAAAGCACTTCAGTATTCACTGGAAGTCTTTATAAAACATCTGAAGCTCTTGGTTTAGAAATAAAGGAAGCAAGGACATGCTAAGAGTGGGATCAAAAACCTATGAAAAAATTTCATTTCACTTCATTGAGTACCTGAAACTGTTCACTGCAACATTACACATACATACACACACATACACACACATACACACACACATACATACCCACACACATACACACATACACACACGCACACATACATACATGCACACATACACACACACACACACATGCATGCACATGTGGGCACATGTGGACTTCAGAATTGTTTGATGTTTTACATTTGTATCCACTATAATTTAAACATGAAATGTAGTAGTAAGGTTTCTAGGCCCTGGGCAGCCAGCTGCTGCCCGAGACCGCTAAGCTGCCCAGCCACCAGCTCAGGCCCCCAGAAATGACTCAGACGCTTATATTAACTTCATGCTGTTTGGGCTATGGCTCAGGCACATTGCTAGCTTGCTCTTACATCTTAAATCAACCCATTTCTATTAATCTGTCTGCCACGTGGCCCGTGGCTCACCTGTGCTCCTTACATGTCGCTCCTTGGGCTTCCGTTCAGTCTGCCTCTGACTCCGCCCTGCTTTCCTCCTACTTCTTCTATGGTGCCTGTCATGGCCCAAAACAGCTCCTTTATTTAAATATTGAGATTCACAGCATACATAAACGCATTCCCACATCACTTCGCCCTTTCTGCCTAATCAAAAAAGAAGGTTTCAATTTTAATATACCAAAATTACATATAACAAAATAGCCATTAAGCAAGAATTATAGTTACAACATCTAGTCTATTTGTATTTAGCAAAATTAAAGAAAATACTCTTATCATCTACTTTAACTTTATGAATCTAAAGTTTCATATCCAATATGCCATTTAAATGACTAAGAAAAACTATACCTATAACTATCTAATCTTCAACTACATAAAAGACCACAGAAAGATATATTTACCCAAGTAAACCAGAAGTGCAAGCAACTTCCAAAACCTAGAAATGACAGAGATGACACTTGTTCATCTCTGTTGCTTCTCCTATAGTCCTGAAGAATGTCTGACAGTTTTCTCTGTAAAGCAGGATTCTGAATGACCATCTCGGCTTGTTCTGCCAAAGTTCAGAGGTCATCTTCCTATGGAACCTGCATGTCCAGTTTAAACTGCATACTGTCAAGCAGTCAATATAAGAATAGGTTCTTCTCCAGTGGCTAACTATTGTCACAAATAGACTCCATATGGAGTTTCTTCGATGCCCATTTTTTTCTTGAAGAAGATTGGTGCTGCCAAAAGCAGACCTGTCTCACTGTCCAGAAAAGTCTAAGTTCTTAAAACATTTTAAATGCCATATTCTGTAGGTCTTAGTAGTATTTGAAGATTACCTACCTAATTGAAATATATTTTTGTATACCTAAAAATCCTAACTAACCTATCTATAAGTCTGATTATCAAAGGTGACTATTAACCTTTATTTCTTAATTACACATTACAATTTTAAATCAGTTACATGAATATCATACCTTAAACTAGAATAGAAAAATACATACAGCATAACAAAATTGATCTGAAATTTGTATCAATAAACCAAAATCTATATCAATGTAAAACATTTCAAGATTAACAGCTGATTTTTTTTGATCTAAGTAAATTCAATAATCTAATTTTTTAAAAAATCATTCATATACCATAACCCCTTTTTCTGCTTAGACCATCAACCATTTATAATGAAAACAAACATTTAGAAACAGTATTTGGGGAATTTGGCATAGTTTTCTATTAATACTTTCTGCTGATTAAGGGGCATTGAAAATCTCACGTATTGTTGAGACTGGATCATAATCTGCAGTCTTAAAGCTGATATGGCCATCTCTTCCCATCAGAGATTTTTTCAGGGGGTTTTGGTTGATGAAACCATATTTGCCTGGAAGCAATCCACAGGTTCTCATCTTCTGTGGAAACAAAAGCAGAACTCTTCAAAAGCAATAAATCCTTAGACACAAATTTCAAAATCAAAATACCTTTAAAACATATATTATTGTTTAACTTAGTAGCCTTTGTATTTGCAATCCATTTTCTTTCTGCAGTTAGCTCATTAACAGTTAAAAAATTAAAAGAAAACACAATAACAAACAAAATCCAGATTTTGTGTCTATTTTCCATCTTTACATGGCGTATTATATTTTTATTACTCTATTTCTCTCTTTAAAGACTATTTCTAACCTCTTTCTTTTCTCTCTGAAGCCTATGTACCTTTTACACTCATTGTAACCCATTTGCAGGTTTTTCTTTTCATCTGAATCTGTTTTATTGTGAATCTTTAATCATCTTCCAACCATAAGAGCTTTTAAAATACACCCTCTTAAAGAGCTGCATAGTTTTTGCCCAGGAAGCTGAATCAGTAAGTTCTCTTAAAGGGACCGTGTCCTTGTTCATGGCCAGCAAACAGAGCACACCCAAGAAAATGCTGCTACTAAGTAACCATTTTTGTTTCCTTTTTGTTCAAAATAAACAGAAATCTAAAATCAATCACATGCTACTGAGTCTTCTGTGAGATTTCAGGAACTGGCCTGATTGCAGCTTATACTGCCTGCCGCCAGTCTGCCAGCGCCATTTTGAATGTGGCTGGGTGCCACACTTTCTCTGTACAATGACCCACTTTATATACACAATTTGGAAGCTGCCTTTGCTCAGTTTCTGCTAAAACCCTTTTTAAACTTTCTCAGGCTTTTAGTGGATATTCGGCCCACGTTGCCTGAATCCCACCACAATGAAAAATCAATAAATTCTTTAAACCCTCTAAGCCACCTTTTTCCTACCAGGTGGGTGAGAGAGAAAAAGCTGTAGAGTGACCATATATTTAAAATGCCTAAGGAAGTTGGATAATTCATCTTTTCCTGTGAGGTAGAGACAGAAAGCCACAAACACATTGACAATAAAGTCTCTCTAGAAAAAAAGATCAATGACACATCCAGGCTTTTCAGAAGGCCAGAAATTGACACACTAGCATCAAGTCGGGAAAAGAGTGACTATTTTATGAATGAGTCAGAGACTTTCCCAAATGTCTGGAGCCTCTAAATCTTTCAAAGAAGCAAGGCCTGGATGTAAACAAAAGTAAAAAATGTAAATAAATCTTCACACTAAATATCCAGTTTCTGTTTTCCTGTAGATTCCCAACATGGTGATGACTTTAGAACGTAGGGCTTAAATAGAGCGATTCTTTCATCTTAGTCAATGGTGGCTGTTGAAGGGACTCTAAGCCACCCTGAGCATGGCAAACATGGATATGGCAGACCTTGTTCTTCTCCCCCATTCCCTTTGCCTTGATAAAAAACATTAGATTATATTCCTAAAGCTTGCAGCTAAGGTCCATTCCCTTATTTATCCACTTCCTCCTTCTGAGGCCTACTATACAGGCCCAGCTATTAAAGTTTTGAAGTCCAACAAACATAGCCCCCTTTGACTCATCTAATTAATATGCCCATCCTAACATGGGGTTTCCCCTTTTATCTTTAAAGCTCACGATTTGCTAATGGACCAAGTCTGTTTCCTCTCTGTCCAGAGGAAGACCACTGCTCCCCACCAACAAATACTCCTCCCCCTCCCCCTGTTCCCTTCTCCCTAATCCTAAATCTCCTGTTTCTGTCCCTTATTCCCTGCCCTTTGTTCCTCTGGGGTCAATAAATCCTTGTGTTGAGAACTTGATCTTGGGTGTGTTGAGCTTACTTTGAGGTTCCCTAGAGCTGCCATATGCATCCACTCTCCCCCGAGTTTGCCTCATCACACCCTGATGGAAACCTAGAAGCCATTCTTAGAAAAATGTGATATTTAGCAGGAATCCTGCATTACATAAAGGCTTATATTTAAATTCATAGAAATGATAATTGGAACAGAACTCTGAGGTCAACTAATCGCAGCCACATCCATGGTGCAGGTACCTTCAGGGCCACCTCTGCCATTGCAATGACCTGCATTTGGACTCAGCACACTGCCTACATTGAAAGCATGCCATTACGATGATGGTTCAAATGCTGACCCCTTAAATGTTATGCAAATTCATCTTACCTTGAGCTGTTTTCTGTAAGCTTTAGAGAATTTGGCTGATTCTAAGGGAAAAGAGAGTATTTAATACATTACATTAGTCAAAATTGTGTTATACTTTTTAGTTTTAAAATTATTTTAACATTGGGGTTAAGAATATGATATAGTCCCTAGGATCTACTGATACATATATGAATATCCCTCCCTTATCCTTTCTCTCCGTCTCTCTCTCTCTCTCTCTCTCTCTCTCTCTCTCTCTCTCTCTCTCTCTCTCTCTCTCTCTATCTCTCTCTCTCTCTCTCTCTCTATATATATATATATATATGTGTGTGTGTGTGTGTGTGTGTGTGTGTGTGTGTGTGTGTGTATACACACATATAATTTTATGCACATGTATTACACATGTATGAAGAAAATTGGACTCCTACTACAGTGCCTTCTAGCCAGTTAATCACGCTGTCCAGAATATTACTCATGGTCAGTCTATGATTGTATTTGTAAATCCTTTTTGTAAATGTCAAGATAATTCAATGAAAATTGTAATGATTTTATGTAAGAAGGGATTAGTGTCCCTTATTGATTCCATGTGGTTTTTAAACTCTCCAATTTTCCAGCTGGAACACTAGCTCTTGAGTATGAAAGGAAAACAACTGAACAAAGTAATATCAATCAGCTCATTGTACAAAACATGGGGAAGACATGGGCTACTCTCTTTCTTGTCCATGTTGCTATATTCCTCTTTTCAACCGCTTTCTGGTAAAATAAGCCTTGTATTGTTTGATACAGTTCCAGGCCTTTGCCTTTACTTGGCAGACATATGGTGAAGTACTTCTTATCCTAAATATTAGCCCTTCAAAATCCATCCATCACAGCCTTTACTGTGACACCTACCTTAGTTCTGTGTGACTCTCATCTTAATTTTTCTCCTAAGAATATGAATGATTACTATGAGATTTTTGTATGTTAATTTCTAGGACATGGTCTGTCTTTAAGACTATCTATATTTTGATGTTTTACTTTTTTTCTCAACTTTTAAAGCCAAGATTATGTAAACAAAATAGGCATGTTTTTCTGGGACTGATATTTGTTTTATTCATCTTAAGGTATTTACGGAACTAAACAATTACTCTAATGTCTGAACAATAAGCTCCTGTCAGGGCTCTGTATGATGACGGCCTTAGAACTGGAAATCAAGTGCAAGAGAGTTCCATGAGGTTGTGTATTAATGAGTGTAGTTGCATTAAGAAATGAAGTGGCGTTGTCTAAGATTTTAAATCTGATTTGACTGATTGGTTCACAATAATAACAGTCTATCAAATAAGTAAATAATATGTGTTTCTCATAATTTAGTTAATTCTGCAATTCTAAGTCTTATATCAGTTAGAAGTGCTTACAAAGTGCATAAAATAATTTCATTATAATTATTGATTGCATTAATAAGTGTATTTTTAAATTAAATTAAATAGTTACATTGAAGAATGCTTTTTGATATTTTTTACATAAAATGGGAAGAAAATTACTAAAGACAAAATGACAAATATTTTGCAAGTCAAGATGAATTCTGAAGAGAACTGAATTTCCAAATGGTAATTAACTTAAAAATTTTAATGACAAATCACCCTACTTTTTTGCATCTTATTTGGAAGTTCAAAGAATTGAGCAAGATAGCTTTATGAGAAATCTTCCAATTCAATTTACTTATTGACAATAATAAATTTTCTAAAGTTTACAAATGCATTTACAGTATAAAAGTATCAGTATAATTGAAGAGGAATCTCAACACAATAATGATTGACATTCATCTAGGAGTAATTAGATTGTTCTTTTTACTAAAAGTTTAATTTTTAATAAACTTTAATTATTTAACCTTCAATAAGCATCCAAATTCATATTTTGTAACTTTAATCAGATGAGTGTTAAAAACAGTGATGATATTCAGTTTTGAAGAAAATTTTAACACTCAGAACTTTAAAGTAAGAAAATAAATATTTTTAAATTTTAAGTTATAGATGTAAAGAGTGCTTAATTAAAGACATTCAGAAATTTGAGAGTACATTATATAAGGACCAGTTTATGAAAGACTTATATAAAAATTTGCATCAAAAACTATTTTCAGATAATACATTTTTATTGTTAAATAAGGAGTTTGCATATTTTTTAATACATTCTTTGATCTACAGCCAGTTAAAGTTGGAAGGAAAGTTAAAGTTTGCCTATTAAACTGTTCTTGATTACTTGAGGGCCTGTGGTAGCCTAAATGAGTCTGCATATTTTTATGCTTCTTCCAAGAGTTGGTTGACTTCTTAATGATTTCATTATAAGTTCAAATAGTTACCAAAAATGTAACTGTTGGCACTGTACAAATGTTAACTTAGTAATGGTAAAATATTAATATTACAACAATCTACTATTGCTAAAGTTACATAGAGATAATATCCTAAGATGTATTTACTAACTTCTTTTATACTTGTGGTTTTCTGAGTCCAGGACTATCTCAATAATTCTGGCTGGCTGAAACTCATGATGGTCCTTCTGCCTCCATTTCAGAAGTACTGGGATTTTAGATGCATACCTTCACAGTCAGCATTAATGCTTCATTCTGTAATGATGTACCAGCATGGTAGCATGAAGTATCTGATGTTGGCTTTATTACAAAATGGTTAGCTACTAGAGACGTCCTGATAATACGCCAGCTAGAGGGCCATGGGGCCATGATCACAACAGTTGACAGCAGGAAGCTGAAATTACAGAAACTGAAACCATATCAAGGGGCAACAGTTGCACATTTTGTGATCAATCCTTTATAGATTATGCCATGTTTCTCAGATTTCCTATATGGCTAGATTCTTCTGGACTTGTAGTTGGTGGTGGCATTTGTAATTTTTAGTATAAACATTTTTCATCTATACTTCTAATCACTACACATCATTTCAGACCTGGAATATTTTCTACATGACATGTGATAGTTACTACATAAGTGAAATGTCAAAAGTATGACTTTTTTAACCTGTTCTAAGTTACACTAAGTGGCTTATAAATGGCCTATCCATGGATTCTAGAAAGAATTTAACAAGGACACCATTAGAACCTACTTCTGGAAAGTCTCACTGTTCCTGCAGAATTCCTCCCATTCTCAACCTCCCAGCTCCTCTTAAAATAAACACTTTCTTTTTTATTTTTGATATTTATTTATTTATTGGACATTCCCAACTGCAGTTTCCTCTCCTTCCTCTTCTTCCAGTCCCTCTCCCACATCTCCTCTCTGCCCCACCCTAATCTACTCCTCCTTGTTTGTATTCAGAAAAGGGTAGGCTACCCATGGATATCAATAAAACATGGCATATCAAGTTTCAGGAAGACTAAGCACCTCCCTTTGTAATTAAGGATGAGCAAAGCAAAGCAGTATAAGGAATAAGTTCTGAAAATCCGGCAAAATTCAGAAATAGCTTCTGCTCCCACTGTTAGGTGTCCTACAAGAAGGTCAAGGTAAAGGACTACAAATATGCACAGGGTTTGCGTCAATTCCATGCAAGTTTCCTGGTTGTTGGTTTAGTCTTTGAGAGCTCATATGAGCCTAGCTTAGTTGATTCTTTGGGTTTTCTTGTAATGTCCCTGGCCCACCTGACTCCTACAATCCTTCTTCCCTCTTTTCAGCTGGATTCCCCATGTTTGGCCTGATTTTGTTTCTGTGTGAGTCTCTACATCTGTTTTCATCAGTTGCTGGATAGAGCCTCTCTGATGACAGTTGGGTTAGGCACTAAACACAACACTTCCCATAGAGAAGTAGACTGTAGTAGGCCATAGGTTTTTGGCTGGGCTGGTGTCCCAGGCCCTCCACTGGAAGTCTTGTCTGGTCCCAGTAGATGTCTAGTTCACACTACATATAGGAGCCTTAGCTGGGATGATCCTTCTAAATTCCTGGGAGTTTACCTTGTTCTGGGTTCCCACTTTACCCTAAAATACATTTCTTTTCAGTTGTCTGATTCAGTACTCTTCCCCTTCACCTTCACACCTGATGCCTCATGTTCCCATTCCAACTACCTCCAGTCTATCCACAAGATCTCTTCTATTTCCCCTTCCCAGGGAGATCTATGTGTTCCCCTTGGGTCATTCTTGCTACCTAGCCCCTCTGGAACTATGGACTGTAGCGTGGTTATCCTTTACTTTATAGCTAATATCTGCTTATGAGGACATATCATGTTTGTCTTTGTCTTTCTGGGTCTGGTTCCCTCACTCAGGATATTTTTTATCTAGTTCTATCTATTTACCTGTGAATTTCATGATGTCATTGTTTTTAACAGCTGCATAATAATCCACTGTGTAAATGTACCATACTTTCATTATCAGTTCTTCAGTTGAGGGACATCTAAAACACCTGTTTTTTCACCATCAAATCTTATAATATTGAGATTCTATTCTATAACTGTTAATATATACAGTATAATTTTAAAAAATGACATTTGACTTCTTAAGATTAAAGCCTATTATTATGATAATACATGATATAATTCACTGCAGAACCAGTGATGATAATTAGGCTAATGATAAGAGAAGTATTATTATTATGACATTTGTTCTTCTTGAGGGAGAACATTGAAGATTCCTGGGAGAATGAGTAACTTATCTTAAGCTCTTGGTTTCTGGCTGTATTTCATGTTATCTTGAGTGAATTTGCAGTTGGTGTGTCTGCCTATATTCCCTCAAGACTCTAATATCCACATTCTCCCCGATATTTATGTTCTTGTTGACAAAAGAAATATCTGCCTCCTTGGCCAAGTAACTGAGTCATGCAGTTCTTAATCAATAACATGCTGAATGGAAGATCCTTTCTTCTTGTAAACAGTCATCTTGGAGGCCTGGTGCTCTACTTTCTAAACTCACATGTTTTTCATGCTGACATCTCTTTTCACAGACTTCCAAGTTTAATCCAGTGTTATCCTGATTTCCCTGGTGTCCTTATGTATTTTATACTTATATTTTGTTAGAGTATGTCCTTCAGAAAAATCTCACATGCTTGGTTTACTGTAGGTAAAGTTGAGAAATCTTTTGTGCTTAAATATATTCTTCTCTGTTTTCATAATTGATTGGCAGATTGGTTATAGTAAAATATTTACATATACTTCCTTGATAATTTAACTTTTGTTCAAATATGTGCCTTTAAACTATTAATTTTATTTATGAACCAAATATGGGTGTTTTTATACAGGCATAAAACAAACTATGACTCTCAAAGTATCTTTATAGTTCCAAGAATATCACCTGAACTTAAATATCTGGTGCTTAGAAAGTCTTAGAAAGCTATGAGTAATCACGTTACAAGTTATTTGGGTCGAGTTGTAAACATGAAACTGTCCACTGAGTATGTGATGAATGTTTACTTTGATCATATAGTAGAAATCACTGAAGGTACTAAGGATATAGAATTATGTGAAGAAAAAAAATATAATGGAATTTTTCTGTAAAGAGTATAATTAACGGACAATTGAACGTACTGATCAATGACTTTAATGATTTCTGAGAAAGGAGGTAATGTGGTGGGTTGAGTACAAACCGTTGTGATTCTAATAGTGAAAGTTGATGGGGCAATAGTGAACAGCCTTGTTCATGTACTGTCAGATGGAAGATAGTCAAATTATCTTTAGAAACATGAAAAAACACCGTTATTAGAGTATTCTTTAAAATGCAGATTTATATAACTTCATGAGTCTGAAAATACCACTTGACTCCTTTACAAATGACACACCTAGACTTCCTCTCCCAGAAAGTCAAATGAGAATGATACACAGAAAATACATATACTGCTGCCCTGGTGCTAATAGTAATAATAAGGCATGTGCTATTTAGTCATTATAAATAAGTGTAAATATAATGCAGGAATTATATACTGTCTGGGTGAAGATTTTTAAAATTCTTAACACATTTCAATAGATGAGAAAATATTGACAGTCTGATGTACTCAGTATGCCTGAGTAATGTAATTTATTTGTCAATTGGAATTCACTTAATTCATTCATAAAGTTTTGTTGCTTCTTCAATACTTGTCGATATTCAGTTGAGCTACAAGAAAACAAACTAGATATGGTGGCACATGCCTACATTACTAGCACTAGGGTTTGAGGTGGCAGGATTTCAAGTCCATTCTAGATTGTATGATGACTTTCAAGCCAACTTTATTTAAGGTGGCCCCGTCAATACAAGAAACAAAACAATGAGTTGTCTTTTTTTTTTTTTTAAGCTAATGAAGGACTTCTAGATATTATGCCTATCTCTTAATTCACACATTTTTCCAAGTTAATATTCATGTGTACTAATCACAGAAGCTCTAATATTCAAAGAGGTAACTTAGACCTAGAAGTCATAGAATGAGGTCAGGTGCCCTTGAGCAATGTTCAATAGAAAGGAATATAAGTAAAACAATATCTGGAGATATTGCTACAAATGAACAGAGTTATAGATGAGGGGAAATTAATAGCAAGATTTGAGATACCTTCATCATACACAAAGTATATTTCCTATAAGTTCTCTATTTTTTCTCTCTGCTGAAAATATTCATTAGTAATTGACATAGTGAATACAGAAAACAAGTTAAGAGCTGAAATCCAAGGCCTGATTCTGTCATTAGAGACTTCTAGAAGAGTTGTGCCAGTCTTGAATTATCACATCATGAGGCCAGAGTAGTAACTCAAAGGAATCTCTGGTGATAAATACTGTCAAGGTGAAAGGACCCAGCATTATGTAGGACTAACCTCTGTGGAGTTCTTTGTTATTGAGGTGAGAAGAACAAGCATAAAGGAGGCTGTCATTACAAAGTGAGATGAAGTCTTAAACTTAGTACATAAGAGAAAATATGCTAAGCCCTAGCATTCATTGTTTGTTACTTCCCAATTGTAGCTGCAGCATGACCAGTTGCCTCCCAATACTGCCATGCAGCTATGATGGTCTGTTCCTCAAACTGGATACATAAATAAACTCTTTTCTTAAGCTATATTATAAAAGCAATGAAAAAAGGAACAGATACATTTTCCATCCAAAAATTCTATAAATATTTGACATTTAAATATATATCAGTGATATTTTTTTTACTTGTAGAAAAATATAACCAAATCAAATATTAAGGCAGTCGGAATCATATACCAATACAAATAATACAAAGACATACACATTTTATAAAACAAGCACTATGTTTAAGACTAATAACAATCTTTATGCTCTCAGTAAACACTATGATTGTTTTTCACATGATGGTTTTATCTCCTACAGCCTATGTGTGAGTATTACGAGACAAAATTCAAGGAGACTTAGGTTATAGTCATGCAATACAATTAACTAAATAAAACTAAAATAAGGTTGTCTTCAAATGTAGCATCTAATCTTATACACATTTTTACGATTTCCTTCTTTTATAAATGTGCCAGCACACTCATCAGCAATCTCTCCTTGAACATCTTATCAGTACACTCGGACGTCGATCTTAGTGATTTCTGCCGGCTCTCCCTACATCAGCTGCTATCTAACCCTGCTGTCACACATGCCATCTTTCTAATAAAGCCAGTGAATTATTTTTTCCCTAAAATGTGACTTCCTTCTCATTCCTGGTAATCTCAAAAGACAATTAATCTAGTAACCAACAGATTCATGGCTCACACAGAGAAATGAAGAAACATAACTAATTTTTTGGATATTTCAACATGGTCTACCTTTATGATTATAAGTAACAAAGATAATTGACTATATTTTTGGTGATTGAATAAGGCAGTGTATAATAACACAAGGTTTGTAGAGCTTTTGCAAATAACTTGGCTAATTATTCTAGAGTACCAAATGAAAATGTCACCTTCATTTTACAATGAGAGAAAGTGGGAAAAAAAAAGTGCAAGAGGACACTCTTGTATCATGTGTCAGTATGTCCCAGAATGCCAGAAACCAGTTCTGGCTGCACGGCATCTGCAGTCCTAATTAGCACATGGTACTTTTCATGTTTCTTTGTAATATCATCCCAACTATGAATCCCTTTACTCCACATGTCTTTCATAGTCAGTGCTCAATATAAGGTAACAATGGCACACAAAAGCAGACATGATTGCTCTCACAGAGATCAGGATGAAAAGGGGAAAGACATTTGCTGTAGGATAATGCTCGTGTACACTGTAAAGATTTGTCACTTGAATTGGTTTAATAAAACACCAATTGGTCAGTAGCAAAGAAAGAAGTATAGGCAGGGTAACCTGACCAGGAGAATTCTAGGAAGAAGAAAGGCAGAGTCAGGAGTCACCAGCAAGACAATGGCAAAGCCAGATGAGAATGCTATACTGAGAAAAAGTATCAATCCGTGTGGCTGAACATAAATAAGAGGGAGGCGCCCCTGAGATACAGTCTTTGGAGAACTCCATCATACGAACCGTTCCCTGAGACTCAGCCTTGGGAGAGCCCCATTTCAAGAGAGGCTTCTTGAGACACAGACTCTAGAGAACTCCGTCACAAAGAGCTCCAGCTACAGTTCTCAATTGCTCCTTTGCCTCAGAGATTTACAAAAGCTCCAAATGCACCCAAAACACCTAGTAGACTAAAAGCAGCTAGCTGAAAACACAGACAACACTTTCAATGATCGAAAGATGAGATGGGTAGGCACCAGTGCAAAAATTCACTCGACAGGAAAATCTGCCAGGAAGAAATATCAATCCTGAACATTCATGCCCCAAATACAAGGGCATCTACATACGGAAAAGAAAAACTACTGAAGCTTAACCCTTACATCAAACCCTACACAATAATAGTGGGAGATTTTAATACCTCACTCTTACCAGATAGGAACTTAACAGAGAAATAATGGAGCAAGCATATACTATGACTCAAATAGACTCAACAGATTATATACAGAACCTTCTATTCAAATACCAAAGAATATACCTTCTTCTCAGCACCCCATGAAAGTCTCTCAAAAACTGACTACATACTCGGTCATAAAACAAATATGAATAGATACAAAAAAAGGGAATAACCCCTTGTGTGCTATCACAATAGACTAAAGCTAGAGTTTAACATCACAAACCACAGGGGGTCTACAAACTTATGGAAAGTGAACATTTCTCATTGAACCACCTCTGCTTCAAGGAAGAAGCAAAGAAAAAATAATAACTTCCTAGAATTTAATGAAAATGAATCCACAACATACTCAAACTTATGGGACACAATAAAAGCAGTGCTAAGAGGAAAACTCATAGCACTAGGTGCCTGCAAAAAAAAAAAATGGAGAAATCTCACACAAGAAACTTTACAGCACAGCAGAAAGCTTTAGAAAAAAATAGAAGCAAACTCACTCAGAAGAAGTAGATAGCAGGAAATCATCAAAGTCAGAGCTGAAATCAATAAAATTGAAAAACAAAGAATAAATGAAACAAAGAGTTGGTTCTTGGAGAAAGATAGACAAATCCTTATCCAAAATAACTAAAGGCAGAGAAAGAATATCCAAATTAACAAAATCAGAAATGAAAAGTGGGGAGATCACAACAGACAGTGAGAAATCCAGAGAATCATTAGGTCATACTTGAAAAACATATCTCACAAAACTGGAAAACCTAAAAGAAATGGAAAAGTTTCTGATAGATACCCCTTACAAAAATTAAATCAAAACAAGATAAAAGATATGAAGGGATCTATAACCCCTATGTGTGGTGGGATTCAGGTGTCAGCTGATAAGGTCCGAAGACACCTATCCAGGGTCCTGGGCTCTGAAGGGGGAGTGGTCAACCCTATTCATAAGGGGCTGCTGGGATCTTGGAAGGCCCTTTTTCCTGGTTCCAGACTGCTGAAGAGACTGGTTTGGCATCCATCAGCATCCATCATCCACCGCGTGGAAAATTCAAGCGTCTACCTAAGCTGTAACCTGTATTGTGAGTGTTGGCATATATTTTTTAATAAATATTAAGTTTGGATTGGTGTATTTAAGAGAATTTCCGCCGACATCTGGTGCCCAAGTTTGAGGCCAGCTGGGGTCACACAGATCTGCCTGCCTCTGCTTCCCCAGTGCTGGGATTGAAGGCATGTGCCACACACTTGGCCCCTTTCAGCAAATCCTACCGGTGTGCGCCACCACAATGGCCTCTCTCTCTCTCTCTCTCTCTCCTCTCTCTCTCTCGTTTCCTGACCAGGAATTGAACCCATACCACAATGGTGAGAGCGCAGAACCTTAACAACTAGACCAAGCCAGAAGCCCCCCCCCCCATGGAAATAGAAACAGTTATGAAAAGTCTCTCGCGGGGGAAAAAGCCCAGGTACAGATGGCTTCAGTGCAGAATACAACAAGAAATTTGAAGAAGAACTAGTAGCAGTATTTCTCAAATTGTGCTACACAATAGAAACCAAAGGAACATTGACAAACTATTTTTATGAGGGAGGCTACACGCAAAGTACACAAAGATACAACAAAGAGAATTACAGACCAATCTCATTCACGAACATTGTCGCAAAAATACTCAATAAAATACTGGCAAACACAATTCAAGAACGTATCAAAAATTCATCCACCATTATCAATTAGGCTATGGTTCAACATATAAAAAACTGTCAATGTCATCCAACATATTAACAATCTGAAAGAAAAAACAATGATCATCTCATTAGAAGCCTAAAAAGGCATAGAGAAAATCCAACAAGCCTTCATGATAGATGCTCTGGAGAGATCAGGGATACAGGGATAATACTGAAACATAATAAAGGCAATGTACAGCAAGCTGACAGCCAAACTAAACAGAAAGAAACTCACAGTAATCCCACTAAACTCAGGAACAACATAGGGCTCGCTCCATATATATTCAATATAGTTCTCAAAGTTTTAGCTAGATCAATAAAACAACAAAAGGAGGTCAAGAGGATACAAATTGGAAAGGAGGATGTCAAACCATCAATATTTGCAGATAATATTATAGTTTATATGGGACCCCCAAAATTCTACCAAGAAACACCTGCAGCTGATAAACACCTTCAGCAATGTAATAGAATACAAGATTTACTCAAAAAAAAAAAAAAAAGCCTTCCTATATACGAATGATAAAAGAGCTGAAAAAGAAATCAGGGAAGCATCACCCTTTACAATAGTAACAAATAACATAAAATATCTTAGGGCAACTATAACCAAAGATGTGAAGAATCTGTATGACAAGAACTTTAAGTCATTGAAGAAAGAAAGTGAAGAAGTTATCAGAAAAATGAAAGATCCTCTATGCTCTTGGATAGGTGAAATCGACATTGTAAAAATGGTAATCTCACCAAAAGCAATCTACAGATTCAATGCAATGCCCATCAAATTCCCAACAAAATTCTTCACAGGCCTTGAAAGAACAATATTTAACTTTACATGAAAAAAAAAGGATTGCCAAAAATAAATAAATAAATAAATAAACAAACAAACAAACTCTGTCCAATGATAGAACTTTGGGAGGCATCGCCATCCCTGACTTCAAGCTATACTTTAGAGCTACAGTAATAAAAACAGACTTGTGGATGAACAGAATCAAATCAAAGACCCCATCTTTAATTCTGAATTTTGACAAAGAGGCCAAAAATATAAAGTGAAGAAATGATAGCATCTTCAACAAATAGTCCTGGCATAACTGGATGGTGGCATTTAGGTATGTAGAAGAATGCAAATAGATCCACATCTATCACTCTGCACAAAACTCAAATCCAGTGGATCAAAGACCTCAGCATAAACCCAGTTACAATGAACTTGATAGAAAAGAAAGTGGGAAATGACCTTCAATGTGCTGGCACAGATGACAACTTCCTAAATATGATACTAGTGGCACAGAGAGTAAGAACAACAATTAATATGTGGGATCTCCTGAATCTGAGAAACTTCCATAAGGCAAAGGACATCATCAATAAGACAAAACAACAGCCTACAGAATGGGAAAAGATCTTTAACAGCCCTACATCTGACAGAGAACTGATCTCTAAAATATAGAGAGAAATCAAAAAACTAGAGGTCAAAAATCCAAATCACCCAACTTAAAAATGGAATTCAGAGCTAAATTTGAAAATTCGTAGCAGAAGAATTTCAAATGGCTGAAAGACACTTAAGGAATTGCTCAACATCCTTAGCCATCAGAGAAACCAAATCAAAACAACACTGAGATACCATCTTACACCTTAGTCAGAATGGCTAAGATCAAAAACACAGATGATAGGCTCCACAATGGATGTGGAGCAAGGGGAGCACTCCTGGTGGGAATGTAAACATGTACAGCTATTTTGGAAATCAGTACGGTGTTCTAACTGGAACTAAATCTACCCATTGATCTAGCAATACCACTATTGGGCATATACCCAAAGGATGCATATTTTTATCCCAAGGGCATTAGCTCAACTATCTTCATAGATGCATTATTTGTAATAGCAAGAATGTGGAAACAACCTAGATGGCCCTCAACTGGCACATTTATATAGTGGATTACTACTCAACAACAAAAAAAAATTTTTTTTTAATTTTCAGACAAATGAATAAATCTAGAGAGTATCAAACTGAGTAAGGTAACACAGACCCAAAAAGATAGACATGACATGTACTCACTCATAAGTGGGTTTTAGACATAAAGCATAGTATAACAATGCTACAATCCACCAAGGCTGACTGGTTCTTAGACAATGTTTTATGTGCTTTCACATAGCAGAAAAGAGAAAAGAGTTCTCTGCAACTATTTTTATCAGGACATCAGTAAAATAGCTTCTTTCTGGAAATATGGTTCAATGCTAAAACATTAAACTAAATGCTTGAGGCTCGAGCTTCAATCCCTAGTAACACAAAAATAAATAAACTATTTTTGCAATCCAGTCACTTCAAACAAGACTCTGCCTCCTGGTTCTATAATCCTGAAGGCTAGTATTTTAAAAACATAAATATTGCAGGCCATAAACAGTTAAACCATTACAGGAAAGAAAGGAGCTAAGGCCAACACTGAAGAACTAAAATCATGATGGACCAGATTCTGTTGCAAGTCTACATAGGGAAATAAACAGAAGGCTGGGTTAAAAGGAAACCAGGAGTGCCAATCAAAGAACCTTTAAAAAATATTTCAAAAACAACAGCTTTGCCATGTGAATATAATGGTCCTATGAAGGTAAATGAAATACAGAGCAGGTAATTTCTGCATCAAGCTGATAACTGCATCAAAAGATATTTTTCTGTGGAGCAGTTCAGCCAGATACACCTTATGGCAGGTTGACCTGCGAGTAGATAATGGAAAAGCAGCAGAAGCCAGCACCTACTGCTGTTACTGTTATTTCAATAGCTTGTAAATGAGAAAGTGAAGGAAGTTTGTATTGGGCTTCACACGGTCATGAATGGTGTTCTTAGTGAAATATTACTGAGTGTATAATAAACATTGTAGGGTGTCTTCAAGTGTATGCTAGAAACTAAAACTAGCCAAGCAAGTAGCAGAACCCATGATATGTATTTCCAGGATAAAGGGAAATTGGCAAGTCCAAAGTCCAAGGGTAGGGGATTAAGGAGCCAAATCTAGAAGTGCAGATACACGGTGTGGTATATGATGTGTGATCTCTGTCTTAAGCTATTCTTATCTGGTCACGGTTTTGTAATAATTTGCTAAGGATGATGAGAGCTGAAGTAGATCAAAGAGAAAGCTATTTTTCTAAATTTCACTAAACTCTCATGGGATAGCTCATGGCTGCCTTAAAAATGGTCAATTGGACACTTACCACATGACAAAAGAACAAAGCACAGATCTTGTCTCTTAGGCTTCCTAGAGAACCTTATTTTGATTCTGGGAGTACAAAAAAAAAAAAAAAAAAAAAAAAAAAAAAGCCTGATCATAAATTATAGTCACCCAATTCTTACTGCATTTCACATTGTAAGTTTCCTTTATGAAGTGTAGTAACAGGAAACATCAAGAAATTACATGTAATAACATGTAAAAATGGAATATTTGTTGTTTTCATTATATTTCATGGCTCTGTTGATGGGATAGCATTATTTCAATGTGTAGAATATACAGATATAATTATTTCTTAGAATTTATTTATACTTATATGTCAGCAATATGACTTAAATTATCAAGATGGTCTTTTAATTTGATAGACGCTATCGAAAATATCTAAAAATAAATGTTATTGTATTTATAGTATTCAAAAAGGTAATATATTTCAATGAAAGTAATAAGTAAAAAAGATGTAGCCCTCCAAATAGGTAAATGTCACATGAATTTTTAAATGTTCTTGATAAATTACTCAAAATTATAAAGGTATAAATAGTTTTAGTCGATAAGTATATATAGCTCTGAGTAAATAAGCTATTTTTGGATAGTTGGTTCTATTTTGGAAAAATTACTTAAAAATTAGAAATTATTAATAAAAAAGGAAAACATATTGAAATATAAATAATAGAAAGTAATAGCCTTAGTTTTTCTGTTTTAGCTATGTTATTTCTTTTGATATAATAAAGTGACACATTATTTCTCTTTCTTCTTTCCAAAGCCTCCTATATGTCTCCCCTTGCTTCTTCATAGTGTCTTTTGTTCATTAATTATATGAGCAACTAAGTAATGCTGGGGGGTGGGGGACAACCGTTCCCTGGGACTAGCACACCAATTGCTTACGAAATACCAAGAAGCTTACAGAAAGTAGCACAGTGAGGAAGCTGTAGTAAACTGACAATGTGGGATTTTTAATACCTGTTTGCTGTCTGTAGTTTGTGATTACTTCTATTTTGTAATCTCAGAATCAAAACGAGGTGGTAGGCAGGGATACAAGACCTGGGGCAAAGCGCCCACCACTTAACAGTAGACATATTTAGTAATCTGTAAATGTATTTATATGTAATAATTGTTTTTTGAAATTAAACTGGAAGAGGTCTCATTGTCAACTCTTGGGTTTTTTGTTTGTTTGTTTGTTTGTTTTGTTTTTTTTGCTAAAATCACGATTTATTTTTACGTATTCTTTGACCCCTCTTTAGTTTAGGCTCAATGTATTTAAACTTTAATCTTTGATGTTAACATGCCATACAGGAAAAATGTGGGGCATATAACAAAAAAATCATAGATGGTCATAATAACTGAGGTAAAAGCATGTCTTTTCTTGATAACTTATACATGTAAGATTGAACTAAAACATTATTCTTATGAAATCTTCCCTGATTCCTAACTTTATCAATCATTTTTATCCAATCTCTCAAAATACCAAATGAAAAAAAAATCTATGTAAACCTAATACTATCATGTTAAATCATTATTTAAATTTGTTACTTGAGGTTAAATTTATAACCTGTCTTAATGTATTAGGGTTGTTGTAACATAACACCTGAGTCTAGAAAACTTATGAAGATGTAGTTTTATGATTATGGTGTCTAGAAGCGCAAATCTCACAGTGTTGGTTTCCCAGTAAAGGTTGCCTGACTGCAGGACAATGTAATAAAAAAGAAAAGGGGAAGTGAAATAGCTCAGAAGGGGCCATGTATGTTGAGTATCTGCATTTGGTGATGACCCATTCTCACAAAACTAACCAGATTTTATAAGAACTACCTACATATCATGGAAAATTCACCAGCGACATAACATATAAAGGATTAATATTTATTGAGGGGTCTGTGAAGACTCACAATACAAATTGAACGTTAAGACAATTCTTGAAGATAGGAACTGTCCCACAATGGGCTGTTGATCTGCTCTCAGAGAACACCAGAACAAAGGCAGGGGCGAGCTCAGTGTCCCTGTGGCTTCTTAATGGGGTCTGGCCATGCCCCATTCAGGCTCCTGGTGCTCCAGAAACACGCCCCCAAGCCTTGTCAGCTAACACCTGAATCCCACTACACCTAAGTCTTATCCAAGGGTGGTGCATGCAAACCTAACCACTTTCCACTATGACCTACCAGGTGATTATCTACTGCTTGGCAGTACCACCAAAATGGGTTACAAGCACTTTTAGAACCCATTCAAATCACATCTAAGCCCCAACTGTCACTCAACCAAAGAAGGCATTTGCCACAATAACTCACACAAACCCCACAAAGCCCTGTGCCAAAAAGGAGGACTGGCAAAGTTACAACAAACCACTGCTTTTGCTCACTGTTTGGAAAGGTAAACACCTGTATAGAACAGTGTGAATGCATGGCTATATACAACCAAATTAGAAAAGGCTAGCAGCAGCAAGCTGCTAGTGATGGCTATAACCGTGGAAAAGGCCAGCATGCTTGGACAATAAATTTGAAACTCAGATGAAGGGAGAAATGAGTAAGATGGGTCATAATGCCATCTTCAAACTAGATCTTTTAAGGACATGGAGAACCATGCCAGAGACGGTTCAGAAAACTGAAAATGGGACACACTGGTAACCCTACTGTCATGATCTGGCTTACATTCCCCAGGATTCACAAAGAAGGCAACAATCCCCAGTGAATAGGAGTGATACTAAATAAGCTTATCTTCAAAAAGCATATGTAAGAATCAGTCACTTGTTCATATCACAGATATACACACCCAGGGTTCAAATTATTTAATTTGAAATTCATTTACATTGTTCTTTCTGGTTCCAAAGATTCAGAGGTTTGTGTGAAAATCTGTTGATGATGCTGATGTTGAGGTAGAAATCTCCTGAGATTAGGTATCTACAACCAGAAGATGGCCTTCCAAAGGCCACAAGGATGCTGAGGATTGTAGAGGCTGAGTTTTACGTAGTCTCAGGCAAGTTTGCCTTAGGATACTGAATATTTCAGATACCACCAGAAGAAGGATGGAGAATGCATGATGCTTATACATTTGCATTATGCAAAGAATATTTCACTTTGACAGATGTGACCCCACCAAAGAGCTGCTTTCCTCTGCTACTTATGTACATGAGAGTGTCTGGAATCTATTTATAGCGGGACTGAAAAGTTCACCCTAACCAGACTTGCTTGCACAGTCCTTGTCAGTTAGGGATTTGCAAAAAAAAAAAAAAAAAAAAAAAAAAAAAAAAAAAAAAAAAATCTATGCTCTGCCGTTTAGAAAACGCACCATGTCCTTTTCCCTTGCTTTAACCTTGTCTCAGATTTTCACAAATCATACATCAAAATATGGACTTTGAAGTAGCCCTTAAGTCTGAACCTCTTATCTCTCCCTCTGTCTTTTCATCACCATATTCCTCTGACTCATCTCCTCTTGTCCCAAAATCCTGTAACATATACCTACCTATGCTGAGCAGACTTACGTTAAGAGCCTGAAGGGAAAAAACAACAAAAAAAAACTCATTCATTTTCTTACATGTATTCATCCTATTTGAAAATCAGTCAATATTTCTCCCGTCTATATCCTTTTATGGTCCCCTTTCTCCCTGCTGCATGTGAAATAGTAACATACTTTAGGTTTTTCCGGTTTCCCATGGCAGTAAGACTCCTATAATATACACACTCTGTGTCTCATAACTTCTTTGTCATTCAAGCTGAGAAAGTTTTGTTAGTCCTACGGCCTGTAGGCACAGACACTCAATGATTTTCATTCCTTTCTTCTGTTAGAGTCTGATCACATTTATCTGGACTGTTGCCACCTCTATTTTCCCAAAGCAGAAATGTAAAAGGCCAGGTACTGCCTTTCTGTTTATTTTCTCATTATGTGTGAAAAGTTCAGAATGCTCACCCTATAAAGGTGAGCATTCTGGAGTTTTTGTTCAAATCCATTCTTGTTGCTATCAGGACACTGGGTATAATGTGAAAATTAGTGTCATGGAGTCTGAGAAGTCTTCAATCTGCTTGCCAGAGGCCAAAGTTCTAGTCAGAGACGGGAAACATTACTTTCAGTTAGTCTGGGTCAGACAAAGTAGCTGTCAGACTATTCCCCTCTGTTTTCTCCAGTAGAAGAATATATTAGCCAGTTTTTTAGTATTATAATCAAATACCTGAGGCAGACTATTTTGTATAAAAATAAGTTTGTTTGACTCCCAGATTTGGAGTTGCATTGTATACCTCCTGGTAAAACCCCTCGCCCCCTCATACCCTGTTTGTATCATAGTATGGTGAGGATAGGTGTGTGTGTGTGTGTGTGTGTGTGTGTGTGTGTGTGTGTGTGTGTGTGTGTGTGTGTGTGCATGCGTGCATATAATATATCATGGTCTCTCTCCTCTATATAAAGCACTTTCTTGAACAATGTGAGCTCCGACCTAATATAACTCATCTACTAATCAATGGCTTTACCTCCAAACAACATAGGCAGGGGAAATTGTTTCCTCTCAGAGTGGGTAATTCAATAGCATAGTACATGCTTAGTTTCGGTGATTCTCAACATCACCAAAATTAACATACATTTAAAAAGAGCTTGAACCCTCCCAATGCCATTAGCATTCAATCCTAGGAATTACATAGCTGTATGAGTTTGAGAGAGCAAATAGCAAACCACAGCAAAAGGTCAACAGAAAATAGCTGTGGGGCATTACTTCCAATACATGCTAAAGACAATTCAATAATCAAGGAGTTTGGGAAAACTCCGCTTATTATTTCCTGTATAGACATCCAGATAGGGAAATCTAAGATCCAAAAGAGTTCTGAAAAAAAAAAATCATTCTAGTTTGTTTTACTTTGAGATTTTTGGGTTTTTTTTTTTTATTTCAGGAAGAGAGAGAGAAAGAGTGAGTGTGTGGTGTGTCTGTCTGCCTGTCTGTCTGTCTGTGTATGTGTATAGTCTGCCTGTATTTGTGTCTGTGCATTGCCTGTCAATGTATAAGTATAAAACTACCAGTGAAACAAGCTTGAAGAAGAACCCTATGAAATATTTGGACTAAGAATCAGGGTTACTAGATGGGCACTGGTCAATTTCTCTATATTTAATGCCATAAGTAGTTGTGTCTACAGCAATAGTGTATTATTATCGAGTAATGTAGAGTAACTAACAGCCTTGGCAATAACTTGTGATGTTCAAGGCATCCATGGGATTCTTGACCAATAACTCATTAAAATGTAACCCATTTTTGTTACTGGAGGTACTACTTGGTGGCATAATATTTTTAGTTGGAGCATTGTTTCCCTGTTATATTCAATATTATTGAATATAGTAATCATCACTATATTAAATGAATATATGATAATTTATTGATTATATAATTGATTATACTCAATTCTTTTTATATATGCTCATTGTAAAGGAAGCTTCCACATCAGTAGGTTTCCATATGTCTTCTGCTAAGTCTTTAGTGTCAGTTGTTCTCCCTATTCCCTCCTTTATCCTGCCTTCTCATCCCCCTCTCCTATTTAATCCCTCTATTCTATTTTCCCCTTTATCTCTTTATAACATTATACTCTATTTTCCTTTCTTTCAAAGACCTGGTCATCTTCCATGGTGTCTTACTAACTGCCTAACCGATAGGTTTTTTTTTTTTCTTTCAAATTGAAACACGTATAATTAAAGCTTAAAAGCTAACATCCAAACAGAAGAAAAAACATGTAATATTTTTCAATGGGGATTTGAGTAACTTCCCTCAGGATAACAGTTTCTAGGTCTATCCACTTACCTGTAAATTACATAATTTATTTTTAACAGTTGAATAATGTTCCTCTATAAATGCACCATAGTTTTATTATCCATTCATCAGTTAATGGTCTCTGTCTATTATACTTCGAGCAGCAAAAAACTTGCTTCATCTCTACTGACCCTCATAGTGCTGGAGGGTACTTTGCACTCTACTGGAGGAGAAAAAAATATTAATTTCACTCAGCCACAACCACTGCAGCCTAAACAGAGACATGCCTATAAGAACTACTGATGTGATAGTGGTACAAGTATGATGAAATAATCAACTATTTTGATTATTATTATTGAATACCCATTCCATGAGACAAATTCTTATTTGACATTGTTAAGGTATCCAAGAATATAAAACTAATTAAGTCATAGGCCTGGAGGAAAACATACTACTATTATTCTGCTAAAGAAGTAACTCCTAATAACATATTGACTGTTCTACCACATAGAGCAGAACATTACTCAACTCTCATCAAAAAGCTTCTCTTTGAACTAGATGGTAATTATCAAAGAGATCCATAACTGAACACCATGCAGAATGAGAGACTCTGGAGCACTCAGCCCCAAACAAGGATGCCTTTATCAAATCCATTCCCTTATCCTCAGAGTTCTGTGAGGAAAGGTGATAGAAAGATTGTAAGAGAAGTGGTAGTGACTCTAAGAAAATAGTCTCTTCTGGATACAACAGGACAATTACATCATGAGCTCAGGGAGGCTACAATAACATGCACAACACATGCACAAGTTCAAACTGAACAAAATCCCAGCACTGAAAAAAGAGAAGCAGATACAGACCCATTCTCATAAAGATTTTCCATTGGTATCTGTTGGGACAGGGAAAATCATTATTCTATGGTGGAGTCTCACCAGGTATACTAACCACACCACAGGGCAGCCCATGTCCAGAAACAGACAGGCAAAACTAAAGACCCTATGGTTGTTTTTGCTGTTGCTTTGGGATGTGTGTTTGTGTGTGTGTGTGTGTGTGTGTGTGTGTGTGTGTGTGTGTGTGTGTGTGTGTGTGTGTGTACACGTGCACATGTACAGATGCATTTGTAGGTGCGCTTTTGGTTTGTTTTGATTTGGTATACTTTTTTGAATGGTTGAGTTTCTTTTATTTCATTTTGATTAATTTTTACTTTTGGCTTTCTTTGGGGGTTGTTGTTTGTTGTTGTTATCCTTTTAAGTTTCATTAACTATTGATCTTAGTCCATGTGCTATCAGTGCTCTATTCAGAGAGTCTCCTCCGATGCCAATGAGCTGAAAGCTGTTCCCAACCTTCTCTTCTATCAGGTGCAGTGCATCTTGCTGAAGTTGAGGTCTTCGATCCATTTGGACTTGAGTTTTGTTCAGAGAGATAAATATGGATCGATTTGGATTATTCTACATGCAGCCATCTAGTTTGGCCAGCACCATTTGTTGAAGATGCTGTCTTTTTTCTAGTGTATTTCAGAATCCCTGATTTAAAGTAAATCAAGTGTCCATATGTGTTTTGATTTATGTCAGGGCCTTCAGTTTGATTCCATTGAGCAATGTGTCTGTGTTTATGCCAATACCATGCTGTTTTTATTACTGTAGCTCTGAAGTATGACTTGAAATTGGGATAATAAAAGCTTTGGCAGTTCTTCTATTGTTCAGGACTGTTTTAGCTACCTTGGGTTTTTTTATTTCTTTTGTTTCACCATATAAAGCCGAGAATTGTTCTTTCAAGATCTGTGAAAAACTGTGTTGGAATTTTAATGGGGATTGCATTTAATGATAGAAGTAATCACTTTGCACTGCTTTTCACGAGAAGCACAGAGAAAGCCCCTATCACACTTGGTTATCCGACCAGGATCTTTTTAAAGGTCAGCCCACTCCCTAATATTTCATAGCCATATTAAACTTTTAGAAAAAGAGTTTGCTTAAAACTTTACAAATATCTATTTTTTTTAAAAAAAAAAATGTATTGTGTATCTTCAGGGAAGCAGTGTCCACTGTCATCACGAAGCAGAACTTGTGTTCACCTGAGGGCATCAAGAGATAAACCCTATGGGGGTTCCTTGCTAGAAAGAGCAGGGAGGCTACAAGGCTCTTGTAGGGGCAAACAGAGCTCATGAGATTTGTGGAGTTCATGAACCTTCACAAGTTCCTCAGAAGGCCCAATAACTTTTAGAGTTACAGAAGAGCTAACCAATTGACAGGGCTGGGACTCTCCAAAAGTCACGTAGAGGACATACTTCAGTGGAGCTCTCCTTAAATCACTCCCACATCTATGATTCCAGTAGGCTCACCAAGCTGGCCTTCGATGTAATTCATTCATTCATCAGTTAGTACTCTCCTTATCTGGATTGAACAGATACTTCTTCACATCTTCCCAGAAAATAATACCATGTGTTCTAGTTGTGATAATGCTTCTAGCGTTGCTCTCTGGGAAATAAGCATACAAAAGTTGACAGTGACTTTAAATACAGCCTATTTGTATTGTATATAAGAGAAACTGTAACTTTGTTATGGGGAGGGTTGAGGGGAGGATTCATTAGGCTCCCCTTTAACTTGCTTCAATTTAAAGATGCCCCCCAAACTCCCAATACTTCTGCTTTAGCTTTCTGAATGCTGGAATTACAGGCATGCAGTATCATTCCAAGCTTAAACTGTATCTTGAGTACTTCAGAAATTTAGGTTGCTGTAACAAATATATATATATATATATATATATATATATATATTTACATACCTGTGTGTGTATTATTTACCTGATGTAATAGTATTCACTCATGTTCTTTTTAATGGGAAACTCACCCATGACCAGCCCAGGTCTATTGATAGCAGTGTACCTTCTAAATACTTCAAGTTCTACAGTGTCCATCTATGTGAACACTCCATGGAGACTTTGGCCTTGCTTTTTTTTCTACACACTGCTTTGGTCCATGTTTTTTTTTTTCAATATTACATGAACATATTTTGCCTTGCTGTTGAGATTATAAATTGCTTTAGGATAAAGAACTGAAATAAAATGGAATGATGTGTTTCCAGTTCGCCTAGCAAAGTGCCAATCAGAGCTAACAGCTCTATTTTGCCACAGAAGAGTTATCTGTTACTCAAAAAATCTCAAAGGCAAATATTCAATCTACCCTTCATCTTAATTACTTGGGTAAAGCTAGACGGTTGGGCAGCTTATTTGCCACCTCCTTGTCCAGTGTGCTGTCAGATGTTCTCTAAATACTGAGATAGAAACTGGATAATGGGAGCCCTTCCCTAATTCAGGAGTTTAATGTATTTGTGTTCCATAATTAGTAATTAGCTGAAGCCACATGAGAGATTCACCATGCAAAAGTGGGAAAGCAATGCCGGCTTAGATTTCCTACTGAAATCTCTTTGAAAGCCCTGCCAAAGCAGGCACTGCCTTTAGCCTGTGTTTGTGGCAAGGTAATGTCTTGGAGCCTCTGAAGTAGAAATTATAATAGTTGCTCTAGAAGCATATGACACCTAGAAGAATGACAATTTAGAAATAATTAACCAGAATAATTAGCAAAAGGCCAAGGGAGGCGAGCTTTTATCATCGCATTTCATGTGATTAACTAGCACAGCTAGAAAAGTTACCTGATGTACTCTATTGTTCCTCCAAGAGGGAGGAAACTGATTTCTCTCCATTCCTTTATTTTACTGTTCTTCCCTCCACCAACAGGAAGTCCAAAGCAGCCCACCTGACCACCACCCAGTGTCTCTCACAGCACATCTCCATCTGACTGAAGATGGAACACACATCAAATAAAACACAGAAATGGCACATCAACTTCTGGCAGCACAACACTCCTGGGAGCCGAGTATCTGCGATTACCTTAGCACCAGCTAAGAAGGAAAGGAGGTTTTTGAAAAGACAAGCCAGCCCACAGCTCAGGATCTCTCAGCTTGCTGCTCCTTATCACTCTACTTGCCTAACAGCATTGGTAATAGAACTGAGGCATTAACTCTTACTTCCAGCCCGTAAGGTGTTCCAGCACTGATTGCTTTATAATTGGACAAGACAGGATACAATTTTATCCAGTAATTTCCCTGTTACCGGGAAGCTGTACACACTCAAGAATGGTCCCCTGTTGAGAGAAAAGCCTTTAGTTAAACAAGTCAGCCAGTCAGGAATAGCATGCACTGTGCAGTTAGACAGTCTCAGGCTGAAATCCTTGTCTCCATCTCATTCTGGTCCTGGTAGAGTCATCCTGGGGGAGATAATTTCTCTTTCTGAACTGAACACAGCATATCTGCAAAATGGAGACATTTCCTACTGGGCCTTGTATTTGCATGGCCAGGTCTTCTAATAAAGTGCTACTAATTGACAACAGTAGCAATAACCTGCTACCAAACTACCTTTTCTCTCTAAACCTGTCCTTTGACCTGCAAAAGATAGATCCGACTTCTCTACTGGGTTTATTATGAGATTAAAATGAGGCACTCAAGAAAAGACAACATCCTGCAATGTATCTTTTATCCATACTCATTAAATGAAAACTCCTGGGAAGTCGAAAGGCAGAGGAATTTTTGAAGTACATTTGCAAAGATTAAAAAAGTAAAATCTGGAGGTACAGAGGGGTCATGGGCACAGATTTTTTTGTATTCTAAGAGTCTGCATATAATATAGCACATTCACTTACTGTTTGCTTTGCTTGTTGGATCGTTTAGCATTTTTAATTTTTTTATTTTATTTTCTGTGTATGAATATTTTACCCGGATGTGAGTCTGTGTACTGTTTAGCAATGCCTTTAGCCCATAAGAAAACATAGGTATACCTGGAACTGGAGGTTTGCATGGTTGTAAGCCATCATGTGGGTGATAAGACCCAAACCATGGAGCTCTGCAAGAGTAAAAAGTGCTTTCAAATCACTGAGCTATTGCTCTAGCAGTTGGCTTACTTTTAACATGGCCAGAAAAAAAGTATCTGTTAGACACTGGGCATTTGTTAAGTCATAAAATTTTATTAAGAATATCACATTCTGCTACTTCTCTCAGAACCCAAGTAATGGAAATGTGAGTCTTCCACTGTGACGGTAGTGGGCAGAAGGAAATAACCTGTGACAATTTAGAATATTTAGATGAGTTTTTCAGGTGTAGTTTGTCTAGAGGAAATCTGAGGTGGAATGAACTGAAAATAACAACGAATTTCATGAGAATATATGAAAATAGTCAACCCATTTGATGCCAACATGACAGAAAGATTCTATGGTAACTTGTAACCTATTAGGAGCATCTCTTGCTGTAACCAGGCTGCTCTTGAAATCTGAACTCTGAACATCCTATACACAACTATATCTTAAGTAATGTATCTTGAGCATTGCCTGATAGTCGAAACCTCACTTTGGTTTACAGAAAACCTCAGGAGGCTCATGATATCTGAACATTCTTTGTTCATTTGTTTAGCAAACATTTCTATGCCTGAACTCTGTGTCAGTCTTGGCCTTCTTAGGCTTGTAGTCTAATGGGAGAAAAGGCAGGCTTATCTGTCTCATGTCAAACTCAAGAAAAAATGAAGAAGGGTTTATGTAGAACAAAGCTCGGTTACTATTTCCACCACCATCTCATAATTCATTGGATAGATACTCTTAGACTGAAAGAGCTAGATTTTTCCCTCTAAGTAAGTGGTTCTCATCTGTGGTTGTGATTCCTTTTGGCATCATGTATCAAATATTCTGCATACCAGCTATTTACATTTCAATTCTTAGCAGTAGCAAAATTACACTTATAAAGTAACAACAAAATAATTTTGTGGCTGTGGTCACCACAACGTGAGGAACAGTATATTAAAAGATTTGTAGCATTCTAAAGCTTGAGAATCACTGTTCTACATAGTAGAGTTTGTCCTAAGTGGCTTCATACAGAGCTATGTTCCCTTTTCTGTGAATTTCATACAACATGATCCATTAACTCTGAATAAATTCCAGAAAATTCTGAATTCTCCCAACATATGAATAGTAAGAATAATTCTAAAAAAAATCTTTCCTGTCCCAAATCCTAAAACTGGATATCCTAAATCAGATGAGATCGCCAACTTTCATTACAATGCCTAAAACAACACACTAATGGATTATTGATTCAATAGAGGAGCGACAAAAGGTTCCATGACAGAAGAGAACATGGAGATACTGATGAGGATGAAATGTTCAGAGGAACAGGAGAAATTCAGTCAGGCACACAGGTTGTTTCTGTAAACCAATTATTTCCCAGTCTTGGTTCCAACTCCACCTGTGATCAACCCTTTCCCAACATCCACAACTATTAAAGAGATCTCCCGGCTGGAAAATATGAAAGCTCATTACCAATAGATTGCACTAACATACAAAGCCAGGAAGAGGGATGAAATATATTCCCAGGGTAGGCTTGGTATGCTTCTCATGATTGTGAGTGTTTAAAACATAATCCCTTCTTCAAACAGCCTTTACATACCTGTTATCCAAAACACCAAAAAAATTCATTTGTCAGTACCATTTACCCCATGACCTCTTCTTATGACAAAACCCCAGGCCTATACTTGCACCCATCTCTCCAAATAGATGCCACCCACTTCTTGAGTTTACCATAACTGGCCAAGTGCACTAGCAGAATACTTTTGCTTTGTGTTGTTTTACTGATATCCATCTGATCTGTAATATTGCCAAACCATACTTCTATCCTTCTACCATTACTTACCTCTCACTCCCATTTTCCTTTACTTTTAGCTCCAAGGTTCATTTATACATTATTTCCTAGAACTATCTTTCTTAATAACCAAATTTTCAAGTTAAGTTAAACTACGGATATTCTGTTCAGTTGCTCATCCTGATATCATAGAGATTCCTACTATGCTGTGCTTCCTCCCTACTTGAAAGCTGAGGTATCATCTCTTGTTTTGCCTATGCTAACCTATCAACTGGTAACATACCTCCTGGCAATTTACTTCACAAATTTTCTCATCTATCTGAGTCAGTCTTCCATCACAATAATTAAATCCCTGAGATAAGCAACTTAGAACAAGAAAGTATTAGCTTAGCTCACAGTCCTAGTGAAGAGATGGCTGGTTCCATTAGTGACTGGTCTCGTTGGATTGGTCCTATAATGAGGCTACATCATGGCAGGAACACATACAGCTGGAAAACAAACAATAGGAATAAATAATTGTCGTCCCATAATCTCCTTCAAAGACATGTCCCCACTAACTTAAAGACCTCTTGGTAGGCCCTGACTCCCCATAAATTTCAATGTCAGTATGCTAAACTGGAGACTAAGTATTTGACACATAAATACTTGAAATTCATTTAACACTCAGACTATAGGCTCCTTCTTTGTATTGCAGACTTTTTCTTTACAGTGGTTAATGTAGAAGTATGATCAAGGATCATTTACTGAAAAAAAAAAAGAAATAACCCTATATTTCTTTAATTATCTTAACACATAAAAATTATTTCCAGAAACATAACGTTTTAAAGAAGGTTTCCTTAAAAAAAAAAAAAAAAAAAAAAAAAAAAGAAAGAAAAAAAAACCTGATGATTGTGGGGATATAATAAAACATTCGGAGATATCAGAGGGATCTGCCCACAGTCAGACTAGGAAGATCAGAGAGTGGTGATTCCCACCTTTAATCCCAGCACAGGGAGTACCCCTGGAGTGGTAACCTACGCCCTTAATCCAAACTAGTTCAGCTCATCTTAGTTTACAGAAGAAGTTCTAGGCTCCCAGGCAGGCAGTGGTGGGGCCATGCCTTAACTGAGTTAAGAAAGTATTTAAGGCAGGCATAGAAAGACAGAGCAGGCAAAAGAAGCCAGGAAGAGCACGGCTGAGGAAGCTGGAAGACAGCTGGGTAAGATCTGACTATGGTGTTTACTCTCTCCAATATCTCAGACTTTCCCTGAGATCTGGCCCTGAGTTTCCTTTATTCGTGCAACAGATGATGTTAATCACCTTAAAATTAGTCAGTCAGTCCTTATTGTATAAAGTATAAATTATCCATCATTGATTGCATCCTAGGTTCTTCATGACCTGTCCCTGCTCATCCTTCCTCATCTCTTACTGTCTTTTTTTTTTAGCATGCCGAAAAACACTAAATCACTTGCCCACCAAGCACTATTCTGTATCTATATGGATTTTGCTTTTCTCAGAACATTATGCAGATGAAGAAATAATGACAGCAGCTAATAATATTTATAAGGAAGAGATGAACAATGCATCATGATGGGACCTGGGTTGTTAAGATCTTTATGGTTATCCTAAGGTCAATGGTAATTTCTAAAGCATAGCAAACATAGATTGTATGAGGTTCCAATGAAGATCACCATGTGAGAGGTGACCGTGATGAAGAAATATAAAACTTCTTTATTGCCAAATAGGCCTCAATGAGACCTGGGAGAGACATGAGATAAAGTAACATCTGTTGAGCTATAACCTCAAAGAGCTCTACACAGAAGTCAGGAACATTGAGAAAGATTCCTCATAGCAAAGGTGTTCTTCTCATCCAAACTTTACCCAGGCTCTTGTGGATTAGCTGTTGGCAATCCTACTGTTCCATTGGGGTTCATGGTCTTGGTATAGCAGAAGGTCCAATATGGCCAATATATTTGATTTGATAGTTATTGAATTGATTTTCACCTAAATAGAAGCTATAATAGAGTATGAACAAAAAAATTTAAAATAGAAATATTTAGAGTCAACTGGGAAAATTTGAGAGACAGGAAGGTAGTAGGTAAGCTGCCAGTGGATTTCAAGAAATTTGCATGGACTGGAAGTAAAATAGACTGGACTAATCTAGGAACTGCTCAAAGCCAAAAGTTTGGTGGGAGTAAAATGGTGTGTGTGTATGTGTGTGTGTGTGTTTGCATGTATGTGTGTGTGTCCATGCACACATGTGTACATATTTATAAGCTAAAGAAGAACTTAGAATGTTTTTCTTAAAAGGTAGTATATAATTTTTATTTATACTATATATATATTATAAAAAATATTTTAACACTCACAAATACAAATTAAACCTTAATGTAATTTTTAAAGTTAAGATTGTCTTACACTAAATACTAATCCAATTTCTAAAAATACAAAAACCAAACAAGCTGTTCAAGATCCCAACAGTTTTTTCAACAGAGCTAGCAGTAATTGGGAGCCACAGACTACCACATGTTCTCAAGCCTGCTATTATAGCACAGAGCAGCTCAAAACATTATGTAAAGCTGGGTATCACTGTGTTCTTAAAAGGCTTTCCTCACAGAAGAGTACAGCAGCTGGGCCTCTGGCCATACTGTATTGTCCTGTAGTTAATCCTGGGCAGACAGGGTAGGGGATCCATGATTTGGGGCCAAATAATGGCCTTAAGGAAGAACATAAGAAAATTAAATTCTCCAATGAAAACTGAATTCGCTCACATTAACTAAATATTCAAATACTGAGTTGTAATTTCAATTCAATCTTGTAAAATTTTAAAGTCATACTTATTCTAAAAGTGAACCCAGCTGTTTGTAAAATGGTTCTTTATAAGACTTAGAGGAAAGAAATGTTTACTTTGTTTCACAGAAATGGTTTGAACATTTTTCAATTCTCAATCACAACCCATGGAAGAGCAGGACTTGGAAATTCTGAGCTAGCAGTGACGATGACAGCAATAGCTATCCTTCCCCTGCTGTCTAAACATCCCAGAACAAACACTCATCACTGCCTATTCCTATGAAGATCTGGATATTTAAAAAGAAGAGACACATTATCCTCATTCAACCCGAGATTTGCAGATATCTCCAGAAAAGCTGATTGTGGGATCCTGGCTGATTTCCATAACTAAAGCAGTGTGATTAAGTTCCTATAGGCTTTAGATAATCACCCAAGCTTTTTGGGTCTCATAATCAGGTCAGAGTTTCAATCAATGAAGTTCTTTTCACACTATTGACTGCATAAGGAATTGTGGCACCAAAAGACAAGCTCTAGAGTGAAGCCAAACAATGCCCTGTATGATTTGTCTAACAGGACAGTAGAATCTAGCAGAACATTGCCAGTCCCGTGTTAAGGCATGAAGGGCAGAGGCAGAATTGGGGGAACCAAACAAAATTAGTCTATGTGTTACTTTGTTTTCTACTAAGTGTAATGTTCTTTCTTTGAGACAGCATCCCCCTCATCCTAATTAAGCTGTCTGAGCTTTAACAGCTTCTACTCTAGCCAAAATTCAGTAGGTGAGTTATTTGACCAATTTAAATCATGTTAAAAGTGCCATTAATACCCATAAAACTAAGTGTGCTAAGGTATCTTTCTGCTATAAAAAGCAAAAAGGAAGACGTAGATGTATGGAAGGGAAAGCGGCTTAGGTAACACCCTTGATCTACCCATCCACTACCAATAAGAATATAGTATTTGGAGCAGAGAAAGAAAGGATGTAATTGGAGGCAAAGATCAGTGATGTTAGAGTTAAGCAAAAAAGTTCTTGTGCCTGTCATGAGAGACACTGAAGGTATTAACTCCTTCCTAAGACTACTGTGCTGAAGGACTCTGGGGAAAACTGTAGGCAGCCTTTCTCTGCTGCTGAGGGAAGAAAACTAGAAATAGAAGAAAAATGTGTTGGGAATCGAAGAGGTGAGTAGGGTGGGAGGAAGAGGCAAACAACAAATAAATCTCCTGATTGTGTTTTGGATTGATAGATAACACTTCATTTTAAAGCATTTATCAAAATCCCACACATAGAGTTTACCAAAGAAATGTGAACCCTCCAGAAATAGAAAAAAAATTTGGAAAGAGGAGCATCCAAAAAAAAAAAAAAAATCCTCTTATGAGCATGGAAAAGAGGTAATTCAGACCAATTTCTGTTGGCCCAAAGATTATAGAAAGAATCACGGACTCTTGAATCCCCCAGAAGTCCAAGAAAAGCCCTATTTTTTTTATTGACTCATCTGTCTAGCACTCCATTTGTTTGGTTGAAAGGTTGAATCACAGCCCTACTGAGAATAGACTCTGTCCCAGAAAACCATGCTATAACAAACGTTACGACCCGCTCCCTAAATCAAAGGCTAGGAAAACCTTGACTTGCTCTAAAGCTGTATTTCCTTAGTGCTCACGATCTGAACCTGGCTCTAAGCATCCATTTTATGGTGAGTTATTGCCATAAAATCCTTCACAGAAGCAGAAAGCCCTTGAAACATTTCAAAAGTTTGTGTTCCAAAGGGATAAGATACCAAGATCACAATTCACAGCTAAAAACTTCACTGCAACCAGAATAACTTGCTCACTCCCACCTACAAGACTTCATATGGTGTCTCTGTGTGCTACTCCTTTCTTTGGATAAATATGAGCTATTTGTATTGTTATGGAGTGCTTTTGCATAGCATTGCATTTATATGCTTTATCCTTTTTAAGAGTTGAGGCATTATTTTGCAGGCTACACAAGCATATAACCACAAAACAAGTGTTTCTATTTCTCCTCCACTTGTTCTTTGAAAACACAAGCATCCTGTAAGTTTCATGGAAAATGTTCTAGGCAGCAGCACTGGACTTCTCACATGCAAACCAAGATATAATCAATTCTCCTAGTCACAATTCCATTTTTTTAAAATGCCTGTCGCTTTTAGATTTGGTGACCAACATTAAAGGTGGAAGCTCTGATTCTTCATGACCACCATCATAGAAGGTGTAAATAATGAGGACTGCTCATTGAGTTGCTTTGGCTGGCACTGGATAGAATGCCAACATCCACATCGTGTCTGATAAAATTCATAACTCCTGTAACCCACTATTATTTCTAATATTCCCGTGATAATTGTAATCAACCCAGTAAGTAACCTTTCTTGCAAAATGTACCACCAACAGTAGAATTACCATGATACTTCGCTAAGATCTGTTAATTTTTCATGGCTCTACTCATAGCAATGATAAATTTCTTTATAACTTTGGTCAGTCTTTCATTGTAATCCTATCATGCCAAAAGCAAGGTGTGTTCATCTCCACCGTGGTAGATTGACAAATGGCTTCAAAGAAACAAAGTTGCTCTTGCAGAAAAAATTCCTTTTCTCCACATTCAAGGCATTGTTACAGTTTATAACAATTTACAAACCAAATCTAGAATACAGTTTTCCTTCCATTTCTGTTGCTACTTCTCCCGTCCAGGTCATGATCATCTGAACCTTTGTAAAAAGCTTCTTGGGTTGGTGCTTCCTCTCCCTTTGTTACTTTCTGTAATTCTTCTCCATGTGCCACTAAACAGCTTCATAAATATAACTCATTCACTAACACTCCCTTGCTTAGAAGCCTCCAGTATCTCCTGTCTTACTCCAACTCACAAATCCTCTGATGAGTTCCAGCTAACTCTATACTTTCACTGCACACACTCTTGACACCACAAACTCGCCTTCAGTCCCTTGACCCTTTACTGTATCTCGAACAGACATGAAATACCTCTGCTCAATTTAAGCCTCCTACAGGTCAAACTCCCACAGTGAGAAAGAGATACACAAGTGTGTCTTTCCTTTCTTTGGTAGCTCTCTTTGTCCCTACACATTCCTTATTCTGTCTTCCTTGCTGTTCATCCTAGTTCATTCGATGGTAAATGGGAAAAAGAAAGAACATGCAAAAGAAAATCTCCCAAGACTGATACCAATAGCATTTCTAGTGAAGTGGTATGACCCAAGCAGACATCTGAACTGTTCTTTCCTTTCTTGGCACTTAAATGGAGTCTTCAAAGGTATAACCATCCCTTCCTAAATATGCCATCCTTGCACTTTGCAGAAATAAGTATTCATTCTCCATCTCAGTGCTAATGAGACATTTCTTTGTATCTCTTTTGCAACTGATAGGACTCCATACAGGTTCATTATATTTGGATATACTAATTTCCTCAGACATTCCCAAACCCTTCCTCTTCTCTAGACAGGACCTGATCTATGAGGTCGTTATAGGTCTGAGGTAGTGTTCTCTCTCTCTCTCTCTCTCTCTCTCTCTCTCTCTCTCTCTCTCTCTCTCTCTCTCTCTCTCTCTCTCTCTCTCTCTCTCTGTCTCTCTCCTTCCTATTCAAAGAAAGATGAAGGTCCCCCATGGCTGTTACCAGTTACTCCTTCTTTTCAGTAACTACTCAAGAAGTATAGCATATCACTTTATAGTGTAAGGGCACTTGAAACTCCTCACCTGAGCCTCATCTGAAGTCACACTGTTTACTTTTTCATTGTTATTACAATATACACATTTTGTTAGTTTTAGTCCTTAAAATGCCTTACACATAGTATTAGTATATCACTCTTCATTAACATCACTTTGGTCAATGAAGAAAGTAGGGCTTATTCAAAATTAATAGGCAATAGTCCAAAATAAGTGGTCCAGCATATATATGTATATACATAGCAAGTATAAGTTAATGAAGTTGCAGGTAAAAAATGTTGGTTTGGTTCATTTGGCACAAAATGCTAATTTATGAGTCCACAAAGGAGAGCATAAGAGTATAGATTTTATAAACATTTCAGAGTTCTTGTATTCAGAATTTATTATAGATCCCAGTAGAGCATAGAGTTGACATCAACATCTAAATAAAAGTGAAAAATGATCTGGAAAGATACTTAACCCACCATTTTCATAGACCCTGATGTATTAGTTAGCTTTCCAACCCTGACAAAGTATCTAAGATAATCAATTTATAAGGAGGAAATGCTTATCTTGCCTCAGACATTCAGAAAATTCAGTTTGTGTCAGTTGTCACGGTTGGTTGGGTAGAGACAGCACCCTGGAAGTAACTCTGTAGCAGAATAGAGCATTTTTTTCTTTATAGATGGTACCAAGATTCAAATATCACCTTTAAAAGTACTTCTCCAATGGTCTAGTCATTTCTTTATTCCCCACTCTTTAAGGTTCCTCCCAACAGCGCTATGAGCAGGGTCTAGACCTTCAACCAATGGACTCTTACTGGAGATACCATACCATAGCACTCTGGCTTTCTTGTTATGGTGCCATTTGTAATGATGCACAGGCCTCTAGGAGCTCACCTGGAGAGAAAAGCTATATATATTTTCAGGTACTTAGTTCTGGAGGATTCAGAATCACCAGTAAGGAACATCCCCAAAACACTAGGTTCCTAGGGACATAAGTAATGCTAGGTTGGAGTTATGTAGAGATTATTCATGGTAACTTACAATGCCATGTTGCAGAAAAAAATCAAACTAGTTCTTTTTGAATCAGCCAGTTCAAAGCTCCTCTTTCTTCCATTCTTAGAATATTTCTTTCTGACATGAGACTTTCAATAAAAGCAAAATGAAGGAGGAGGAGGAGGGAAGGGGAGAATGAAGAGGAAGAGGAGAGAAGAATAAGGAAAAGAAGATGCTGACAGTGCTCTCATGGTAAACACTCAATGTTCTCTTTATATAGTCAATCTAAGTTGCAATTGTGGAAAAGCAGCAGAATTGCATAAGCAATAAAAATCCTTAAAAAGACAGACACAATGCTAGATACAAAGCTGTTGTCTCAGCATTGGGAAGGTAGGGAGGGGCTTTTAAGTTTCAAGCCACCCTGGGCTACACAATGTAGTAAGTTGGATGTCAGATTGGCCCATATAGACGTTGTCTTTGAAAAATGTATTTTTAATTTTTGTGAGATTATGTTTTCTCATGGTTTAAAAACTTTCACAGAGATTATCTACTAAGAAAGATAAAATGTGAAATAAAAATAATATCCAGAACTTAAAACAACTAGTAGAATTTAACTTTTAGCTCAATATCATTTTACTCTGGGTGCAAAGGGTTCCTTACCAGCTATGATGGTTAATCCTGATGGTCAACTTGATCACCTCTGGAATCTAGTAAAGCCTTAGCTGCTTGGCACTCCTGGGAAAGATTTTCTTCATCAGAATATTTGAAGCCGGAAGCTCTACTCTAAATGTGAGTAGCACCTTCTGGTGGTGGCACAGACAAAAGAATCTGGAAGAAGAAAATTTTGCGTTTCTCTGTTTCCTCTCATTATCATTGAGCACTCCATCCATCCTATCTATGGCTGTTGCATTCCTTTCTTGGTATTAGAACCAACTTCTTTGTGATTCCCACCTTTAGAGAGACTGGCAGCTCTCCAGGAACTCTCAGGCTTTTAGAATGGACCTACCGAGACATTCAGCCCCATGAGCTAAGCAGCTACAAGATTATTGTTCTCTTCCGTGTGAGGCAACCATTGGTTGTTAGACCTACTTAAATCTTACCCTATAAACCAATTTAATAAACTCTGTGTGTGTGTGTGTGTGTGTGTGTGTGTGTGTGTGTGTGTGTGTGTGTGTGTGTGTGTGTGAGTTCTATGAGTTCTGTTTCTGTTTCTTTAGAAGACCCTGATTGGTACACAAGCCAGTGTACTAATGTGTTTATATGATCTGGTCTCCTCAGATGTATAATAGGAAAAGTATTGTCTACTAAGAAATGAAGTGAATCCAGTGTGATACTTCGATACTAAATTTTGGGGAGCACATCATTTTACATGATGAATTGCTTTTTAAAACCTGCCTGTGAGTGAGACTTCAGTCGTTTTCTTTTCTTTTTTTTCCCCCAGTTCATAGAATGCCTTTCTTAGAATGACACAATGCAGACACAATGCCTTATATCTTAATTCCCACACTTGTTCCAGAATTCATCCATGACCTTCCTATAGGTGCTTGAATGTAGGCCATATCTGTTTCAAGATCCCATGCAGTGGGATTATGTTACATTGTTCATAATTGTCCCGCCTACTGGTTTAATAAAAATGATGATTGTTCGAAGGCAGACAGGAAGTATGGGTAGGGGTAGCTGACTAAGAAAACTCTGGGAATAGGAAGAACAGAGCAAAGATGCCACAGAGATGACAGAGAAGCCAGCAGATACAGGGGACAACTATGCTGCTCTGAAAAATGATACCAAGCCACATTGCCAAACAAGATAAGAATCACTGATTAGTTTAAGGGTAAAGAGTTAGCAAGTTATACACTTGGGCCCTAGGTCAATCAGCATAAAGTTAATGTAAGTATCTTTGTGTCTCTGTGGGTCTGTGGGTCCAAACCTCAAGGCTAGTCCAGAAAGTCCGGGCCAGAAACTTAATACAACAATCCCATTTATCTGAATGGCTCAGTTTCATACATAACAAAATGACCCTGTCAATGAAAGTGTGCTTAATATCTCCTGCTTCCAGTAACAGAAATCCCAAATATATTTATGTGGTTGATTTTAAATGAAACACCAATACTTTAATTCACAAACAAAATAAAAGACTTTTCTTTTCCTAAGTCTGATACTTTTTTATAATATTAGAAGGAACAAGGAAAGAGCAATGCTTCAGAATAATATAACTAATAACTTTTAGCTATCTAGGAATAATAAGGTTGAGGCTAAGCCCATCACCTGTCATGTTATAAGTTACTATACCTGTGAATCAAGAGATGGCTCTAAGTATGCCCTAGAGTCTGCAGAGCTCTAAAGAGATCAGCCCCAAATGCACTGATTAAGAGAGAGTTCCAGAAGGCAGATAAACTTTCCCATGTTGCTAACAGGCCTTTTCACACACAGTGACTGGAAGGAAAGTACACAACAATAACCACAAACCCCAGTGAGCTGTCAAGCAGTCAACCCACAGGATGTCTTCACCTGTTTGCCTTGATCTAAAGCCAGGGTAGAGCCAAGCACCAGACAAAAATTTAAATAAGCATTTAAAGCTTCTCAATTGATTACTGCATAAAAAGACCAAGAGAAATTGCATAATCACCTCACACACAGGTAGCTAAATACTTTGCCCTTACCAAATTCACTGATGTAAAACACACAGCCTTTTCTCCCCAAAGTAATGATTGAAAGCAGCTTTATATCACTTCCTTGCAAATATAATACCTAGCAAATAAAGGGCAGTCCTAGAAGCCAGCTCTTTGGCTCTGATAATAACATATATACAATGCAATTTGCTCATGGTGAACTAAATGCAACAAGAAAAACAGAATTAAAACCCAAGTTACATTTCTGTCTGTTATATGTATTTTTAAATTGATTTTTGAAGGGCATTAAATGTATTTATAAGAAAAAAAAAAAAAACAGAAAATCACCCCCAATTGCTTGGCTTCTTTTACTGTAATTACAATATGTAAACTAAATCCACAAGATGATGTAAGTTGGGACAGTGACATATGGAATATATTTGAATTCACAAGGTATTAATTAACACCTGAACCTACACAAATTGTTGTATAGTATAGCAATTAAAAACAAAAATAACTTTCTCACATAAAAAGCAGAAAGTAACATCCTGGATGCCAATAATACATTCCTAAAAATTCTTAATGGAAACCTGAAACAGTATAAAGCCACAATCATGATTTAAACTTTGGAGTTACATCCTTTACTAGATAAAAAAAAAAAAAATAAACACAATTTCTAGAATCTGGTATAGCAAAGTAGAGTATCCTTCTGTTTCGGGGTAACTTAGAAGTATAAAAAAAAAAAAAAAAAAAAAAAAAAAAAAAAAAAAAAAAAAAAAAAAAAAAAAGACTGTAACCCCAATAACATTTCCAAATGTTTACAACTTCTCATATGACTGTTCACAGGAAATCAGCCAGCTCAGAATCCCAAGAGATTTCAGGGTCCTGTTCTTTAGGCACTCCATCTGTTTAGTAAGCAAAGCCTCTCAAACCAGTTTCACTTTGACTGTAGTACTCATGTCTAACAGAATGGCTAGATGTGGAACTTTGTCCTTCTATCTGAACATACTTTAACTGAACAAGAATCTATTTGACTTTTAAGATATAATGCCAGTTGCTAGAGAACTCTGGGTGTATTTGCCTAAGAGTCATAAAAGCTAGAACTTTTAATGATAAGATATTTCCACAGCAGACTGGGACTTTCAGAGACTGTCCTTTTTGTGTCCCTTGAAAATCATTTAAGGTGGAATCAATTTGATATTTATACACATCAGGTGTACAGTCAACAGACTTTCCCATGAACAGAATGCTGTGTGATACTAGGGAAAGGGGGCAGTAATGGAACTGGGAGGTCAACATCAGACTGCAGGGATAGGGACAACAAGGAGCTGAAAAGAGGCTGCTGCTCCAAGTACAAGCTCAGAACAAAGATATCAGCATGACCTGGAAATAGATTGCAAATGCAAAATCCTGTGCTATATTCTAGATCTAATGAGTATAGTGGCTCAACCTTATGGATTATAAGCCCTTGAAAGACAGTGGCAAAAACATTTGATCTAATAAACCATGCAAGGAATAACTAAGTACTAGGCCACAAAGTCAGTACCAACTATCCATAAATTAACTTAGGATTCTTGGTTCCATTCATATTACAGCTAAAAAAGTGAAGAATCCAAAACACTCAATGACATCTTAAAAGTCTGATTGAACTAGGACAGCACCCAAACTTCACTGATTTGCCACTACCCTGCACTAGAACAAGTAAATAACAAGGGGCCCCACTTATCACCTTATGCATTTACTGTATGTCAGTCCCTGTAAAATAAAAAAAAAAAATTATTTTCAAGTGATCATTGGAGACCATTTATGGTGCTTTGAAAAAAGTGGCCTACAATAATAGAGTAGCATTGATGGGAAGTCTGGTCTTAAAAGAAGTGTGTCCCTGTGGAGGTGGGCTTTGAGGTCTCATATATGATCAAGATGCTGCCCAGTATCTCAGGCCACTTCTTGTTGCCTGCAAGATTACAACTCCAAACTACTTCTCCACCACCATGTCTGTTTGCAGGCTGCCATGTCCCACCATGTGAATGAATTGGACCTCTGAACTATGAGTGAGCAATCACAATTAAATATTTTCCTTTATAAGAATTCCCATAGTCATGGTGTCTCTTCACAGCAATAGAAATCCTAACTAAGATAAAAAGTTGGTACCAAGAACTGAAGTATTGTAGTGATAAGCCTGACCATGTTAGAGGAATTTAGACTTTGGTACTTGGGTTTGGAAAGCTATGGAATGCTTTAAGTACTGTTTAATAGGCCATACTAGTGGGGGCATAGAAGACAATGGTACTGGTAATGAATTGAACTCTCAGGGGCTGGCTCAAGAGCTTTCAGAAAAGAATTTTAGTATGTTGCCTAGAAATCATTCTTGTGGTATTTTTATGAACAGTGTGGATGCTTTTGCCCATGTCAGAAAAGTTTGCCTAAGGCTAAAGTAAAGAGTTGTGATTTTCTCTTGGCAGAAAAAAATGTCCAAATATCCTAGTATAGACTCTTTTTCTGGTTACTAGTGTTAACTCTAATGACGATATATAATGAAAAGAAGCAAGCAGAGCAAGGTAAAATGGTTGAGGGAGAAAGTAGCATCGGGAAGCGGAATAGTGCCAAATCCTGTGATTAAGGAGATAAACAAATTGAGAAATGGAATAACGGGAGTAATGACCTCAAGACAAGATCTCACCCAGCTAAGTTTACAACTTGTGAAAAGGAATTAAACAGTAGCTTAGAGTTGGGTGTGGTCCTAACTGAACAATGGGGCCATGTTCCTGCTCCAGTAAGCATCAGAACTTGGCAACTTCAGCCAAGTGGTTCTGGAGTTAAGAATAGAAGAAAGGAGCTATGGAATCTGTCTCCAAGATTGGAGATCTGTTTCTACCTCACACATGGAAATGCAGAGTTTGGAGTTTGCCCAGTTGGTTTTCAATTTTTGCTTTGGTCCAGTATTCTGACCCTATGCTCCATCCCCTGTGTTTTGGAATGGTAAGGTACATTCTGTACTATTATATGTTGGACTGTATAATCTGTTTTTATATTTGATTTCATAAAAGATTACAGTTAAGAGATTGCATGAATCGCAGAAGAGACTTTGAACTTTATACCTTTAAGTAAGTTGGAGACTGTTAAAGACTATGGGGACTTTTAAGTTGGACTGAATGCATTTTTGCATTATGAAATTACTTCAAGCCTTTGGGGTCCAGGGAATAGAATGTGAAGGTTTGAAAGAAAATGCCTTCCAAATGGAGTGGCATTAATAGAAGGTGTGGCCCTGTTGGAGAAAGTGTGGAGGTGGGCTTAAGGTCTCATATATGCTCAAGATACTGCCCAATGTCTCAGACCACTTCTATGTTGCCTGTAAGACGCAGGACTCCCAGCTACTTCTCCAGCACCATGTCTACCTGCATGCTGCCATGCTTCACTATGGTGATAATAGACTGAATCTCTGAACTGTAAGTGAGCCGACACAATGAGCTACTTTCCTTTATAAGAGTTTCCCTGGTCATGGTATTTCTTCACAGCAATAGAAACCCTAACTAAGACACCACCCCTGTGGCACAATTTAAAAAAAAAATGAAAATTTGAAATTTGAAATTTGAAACATTATAGCTCCTAAGGATGTAATCAGTTTCGAAGAATTATAAAAGAATATATAAATTACTTGTGTATGAGTATATAGAGTAATGTCATTGTTAACAGAAAACAAATTCAGGAAAGTACAGAACCCTGTTTACCATGGTCCATGGTGTGCTTATCTGACAAACAATAGAAAAGTCAGCTCTAGGGACCCTTCACTGACAATTACGGTTATCATTATGACCTTTAAAATAGAAAGCAGATTCCACAGACCAACAAGATGTGTTTTATGTTTGTCATGGTGCTTTCTAAAACAAAGACATGAATTTCTGACTGGGAAAATATCAAAGTACTTTGTTATTTTTTTCCATATCAAAAATATTTTTAATAAATGTATGAAAACTGCAAGCTCACCAAAAAAGATGAATTTCAAATTCAAAGAGAGAGCTTGCAGCTAAATTTGTCCATATTTGTGGAATAATACACAATTAAAATTCTCCCCCAAGGAGAAATTACATCCAGCTTGGAAGCTATTACAGGAAATTGCTGCTGTAGCTCCTCCAATTACATACAAAGTATCAATCATTTAGCAAGCCAAAGACATTGCCAAATTTACACAAATATATTCTATGACATAAATACTGTTTTAGATAAGTTTAGACTTTCCAATGCTTGAATCTTTTATACTTGTCCATAAAGTATTTTACTTCCCCAAATTATAATAAATAGATCCATTCCAAATACTTAGATGTCATATCTTCATTAACCTTTAGTTGGGTATGATTGCATTAATTTTTTTTCTACAACCCTAAGGGATAAAACCAAATAATAAGAAAACAAACAGATGTAACATAATTTGAAAGAACCATTTCTATAGTTTCACATTTCCTGAATAACTTAGGAAACTCTGTTGTTACATACAGATACTTTGAATCATACTGTGCTATAATCAAGAAAGAAAATTCAATTACAACTACTATAAATTAGTAAGTTGGATGCAAATGTTTTATTTCTATATTCTTCAAAAGATAGTGTTAGCACCAATTAATCAGAGAACTCTGTGAACGCAAATCCTTTATTCCCTAATCTGTTAATGTTTATTAAAGAGAAAGATATGAAACAAAAATAAAATGAGATAAAATGTGTTAATAATTTTGCAAAAATTGTATCATATTATTCTAATATCTTTACACTAGATTACATAAATCTATTTATTAATTTAGCTTTAAGTCCAAGAATAGAATGTTTTCTGATCTTCTAAATGTCATTCTGCATCTCTAGAAGGACATAGAACCACTTATTTTGATATCTAGAGTATTCTGTGATGTTTTGAGATAAAGTTGTGTATCTTTCCTCACAGTCTCAATTGATTGGCTTCCGAAGCTGATGAGCATAGGGATCTTCATAAAATTTTCAGCCTGCAAGCTCTTTTATTCAAGGTGTATTATCTACTCAATGCTTCAAATCTTATTTTGCAAATGCTGTGATAAGATTTTAAAAGTGAGGAAAACACATTCTTTATACTAATTGGAATGCAACACACTAGGCCCTTGACAATCATTTCAGACAGTTCCTGGAACTTTTCACAACACTCGGATTTTTATGTATTACCATAGAGACTCCCAAACCTGTACAGAAAGCAGCCTATCAGAGGAGAGTGTGAGGTGCTAGAGAGCCAGTGATGCTCAGTTACTGAACTCTATTTGCCTATTCACCACCATACCAGCTTCTAAGATGTTACATTGAAAATGCATGCCTCAGAAAAATTGCACACTGTTTTCCGATATGCATTTTTTAGTTTCATTATGAAGAAGGAAAACAAAATGTTAACATATATATGTCAAAGTGGTTGATTATGCAAGATGTTCTTAAAGAAAAGGACAAGGATTTCAGTGAGCTACTATGCTCCCTGTAGCCATTGGTGAGTGATAAGAGGATGATAGGAAGTCTGCAGACAGCTTTTAGTCCAGTGTTGCTCTGCACCAAAATGTCAAAACCACACATGTAGAGCGTTTAAAAATTCTATTAGAAGAGTAGACATATTAGTTCACTTCAGCTTAAGAGAAAAAAAGAGAATGTCCACATAAAGTAGAAAAACATATTTCTGGAGAATAACTGAAAAATTTCATTTAAAATTAATCATATATTCAACAACATACTTACATCAACATAAATCTTGCTAGTCATAATAAAGGTTTTGCTATGAGGACACATTCTTAAAAACACTGCAATAAACTAATAGGCTTTTAAAGCATCTAGACTGATAATGGACTACAAAATGAACTAAATTTCCAATTGAAAATAAGAAAAGAAGTTGAAGGAAATGATTTTTATCTGTCTGAATGAATATAAAACAATATAATATTTATAACACATAAACCAGAGAACTACAGAGCTCCTAAATAGTGATTCCATATTTAGTCCCCCTGGAGCCCTTGGCTGGTTATTAAAGAAGTAGCTGAGCTACTAAGAGGTTAAATAAAGCATGGAATGGTCTCATAAGATTAGGGAGACAGTCAATTGGAGGATTCAACACGAGGTGATTTTGGTGAACCAACCATCCTATACATTAAAAATCTAAAGAGTTAAACCTAAGAGGGTGAAGAAAAATTTGAAACAAGAAATATACTCTGATATATGTGTGTGTGTGTGTGTGTGTGTGTGTGTGTGTGTGTGTGCGTGTGTGTTCATGTATTTCATTCATGATATGTGATTTGCATATGACTTTCACACATTCTTCATGAACTGTAATCATTATTAAATAACTTCCAACAACTTTGGCATTGTATTCTATGTAAATCATGGCCATGTTGTACTTCTTTAGTTACTAATGACGAGAAAAAAATTATAAACATTCAAAGTACATTTTCTAATATTTGCGAACTGTAGTTATTTGAACCCTCAAACACAGAAATAGATATGGAGACCAAAGGTATAAACAAATCATCTTCAGGAATACAAAAAACTTGCATATAACCAATAAATAACTTTAATGTGTATTTATATGATTATATTATGGCGTGTATACACGAGAGAAAGAGAGGGCGAGAGAGGGAGAGAGAAGAGAGAAGAAAACTACCCATAGGCCTCAGCATATGTAGGAAGGTCAGAAATTGGATGTTGGTCCTCAAGTTCAACCTTGTTTCTGAGGCAGGTTTCAGGCCAAGCTATCTGTTCTAAGAGCAGGTGTTTGTCCTTTCTCTGCCTCAATATCACTGTCAGCACATTGAAAGCATAAATGTTTGCTACATCATTAAGCTTTGCATGGGTTTTTGGGATCTCAACTCTGATTCTCATGTTTACAGAGAAAACAATTTATACCCTAAGTTGTTTCCACAGACTAAATGAGAAGTTTTTTCACATTCCAGTATCAATGTAGTCCACTCCATTAGAAAAGTTAATAACAGTTTACGTGTTTATTTTAAGGAACACTAAAATGACTTTTGACAAAAATTAACACACATTTATGAGATTTGTAAACATTAAAAATATATTAAATCTTTTCATCATAGGTCATTTAAAATCATATTAATATGAAATATTTACTTACTTTATTACCAATAAAAAAGGTACATGGTATCACTTAATTTTGCATTGTATCTGAATTGCTAGTCATACAGTATAGTAAGAAAAAATATAATTATAAAGCTATCATTATTTGTAGAAAATTTGAATGCATATAAATTCTAAACTCATCCGTGAATCTAGAAAGTCAATTGTACTTTTTGTATTTTCAAGAAAACATTTTCTTTAGTTAAACGATCATCCTGAGCAAGCTAATCTAGACCCAGAAAGACAAGCATGGTAGAGATGAGCCTTAAATAAGGGATAACCATACTATAATCCACAGACCCGAGGAGCTAAATATCAAGTCGGTCTGCGCAGGGCGGGGATGAAGCATGAATCTCCCTGAGAAGGGGAAATAGAACCGATATCATGGGTGGACTGGGGGCAGATGGCGACTGTAACAATGAGGTGGAAGAAGATGGAGGGAGAGAGTCCTGGGGAAGACAACTGTACCGGGGAGCATCTCGGAGATGACATAGAAACCTAGTGCAGTGGAAACACCCAAGAGTCCATGAGAGAAACTGGCTAAGACTCCTGGTGATAAGAGATATAGAACCTGATTCAGTCATCTCCTACAACCAGACAAGAAGTCCACAGCCACGAAATTTTGACCCACTCCTCCAATTTGTCCAGTCTATGACATGTGGCTGACAATGACTGGTCCAGTGAGAGGGAGCCACCCTTGACACTGCTTGGAGGACCAGGAATGGGAAGCTGGATTGCTCAATGACCTAGGTAGGATAGATCCAAATATTATTGGCAAAACAAACAAATGAATGAATAGATATGTATATAGATGATAGATAGATAGATAAGATAGATAGATAGATGATAGATAGATAGATAGATAGATAGATGATAGATAGATAGATAGATAGATAGATAGATAGATAATAAACAATAAGTAAGTAAATAATAAGCAATGCTCATAGACTAGAGTCTAGCATAATCACTATCACAGAGGCTTCAGCAATTGTTGGAAACAGATGCCAGGTAGCACTGACAAATGTTAGCAAAGCTCAAAGAATCCCGTGGAAGATGGGGAGGAAGGATTGCAGAAGCCAGAGTGGTCAAGGACACCACAAGAAAATTCACAGAATCAAGTAATTTGAGCTCATAGGGGCTCACAGAGACTGAACCAACAACCAGGGACTGACCTAGCCCCTCTGCATATATGTTACATTCTGTAACTTGGTGTTCTTGTGGGATTCCTAACAGAGGGAGTGGGGGGGGGGTCTCTGACTCTTTAGTCTGCTTTTGGGACCCTTTTCCTTCTGCTTAGTGGCCTTGTCCAGCTTAGTATGAGGGGAAGTGCCTAGTCTTACTACAGCATGATATCTCATGTTTGGATGATATCCAGGGGAGGCTTGCTCTTTTATGAGAAGAAATAAGGAGGAGAGGAAACTGCTGTTGGGGTGTAAGATATATAAGAGAAGAATAAGATAAAATTTTTTAAAAATTTAAAATTTGGACAGATTTTCAATGGAATATTTCAAAAAAATATTCCTGCCTAAGTAGTAAATATAATACCTCACATGTAAGACTTCTTTACCAAAAAGGCTAATATTGTTACTGGGAGACAAGGATAACTACACAATGGAACATCACCTTGTTTATAGATTAGAAAAATGACCGTTTATCTGCAAGTTTAAATTTATATATCATCCCATTTAGTTTGTATATAATGGTCTTGATACTTTAAATTTTAAATATCCATCAGCAAAATTAATTCATTCTTTCAGTAAAAAAAGACCATAAAGACTTAATATATTGAATATCAAAATTTGACACGTGTCAGTTAATTATAATAAGATAAGCTTTGGCAACCGTATTTGTACCATTGGTGTAGAACAGAAAGCCAAAGGACACATTTAACTGCTTAAAGTTTATTTACATCAAAGTAGCTCCTCAAATGTTGAATAGATATGAGCAAGACTAGGTAGCTGTGTAGCCAGCCACATTTCAAAAATCAGTGTCTCTCGACTACATACTTGACATGAGAACCAGTTAGAATTTCATTGTAAACATAAATTCAAAAGCTAAAACAAAAAACTTTAAATATAAAAAATAGAATGTATTTTGATCTCAGGTCGAAAAAGTCACAAGAGACTATGAAATCACGTTGAACTTTTCATATCAAATGAAAAGAAGACTGGTCATTTATTAGTTGCACCAAGTTAAGTAACAGAGCCTTCTTGTCTAAAAAATATACAGGAGTTAGAAATCAACAGAACAGAGCTACTCAAGAGAAAGTGGGGGAGATATTTTAATAGGTATTCCTAGAAAACAAATGGCTAATAAGCTCATAACATTCTGCTCAGTTTAAACACAAATAAGGGAGTACGACTGAAAACTTCCTCAGGGCAATTCTGCAGATTTAGTAGAGTGGCTACAATTCAAACCTCACCTACACTACATATGTCTAAATATGTGGACCAAGGAGCATCAAATGTACACAGCTACTACTTCTTACTTCTGTGCAACTGCCTAAAAATTAGCATCACAATAAAATTTTCTAAAGGCCAGACAGCATAGTTCACAGTTTCTGAAGTCTTGACCAAATACTGCTGAGTCTGATGCTCAGTCTCAGAGGTTGGAATAAACTTGGCTTTAGTGAGCCTGTTTGTATTCTCAGCCCCACTGAAAACACTGGAAAAACAAATTCCCTTACAGATTGAGGTCCCTGTTACTGTTATCAGTCAGCAGAGGACTACAGACGCTCATACAGACTTCCCAAAGTTCGCTGCCTCCTAGATACCTCAATTGTTCCTTTTTAAACAGGGTAGCGTGCTTCATCAAAGAAAGCAGAGATGTTTGTTTGTGGAGTCACTTAGGACACAGTCATGTAGAAGATAATGTATTATGGAATGGATGGCCTGTAACCTCTGCTGTATATTGTAAAGCAGTTCAGTCCCTGTGTACTACCCTTGTCACATTCCTTTAATTAGGTGCAAGTCACAGAGTCGACTATCACTTGAGGGAAGAAGGTTATACAAAGGCATGACTTCCAGAAAGTAGAATTTATTGGAGGTCACTGAACAGTCTGTCCACCAAACTATTTTGGGAAACACATTAGTAATGTTCACTAAATTTGGAGCCACACCTTATGACCTAGCAATTTTTCTCACAAGAATATAACAAACAGAAATGCTACAGAAACACAGAAATGACACAAACCAGAATATTTATCTCAAAATATCAATATAAAAGTCCATCTATAAAACATACTGAAAAATCAATATGTGCCTTTGTGTAAACCTAGTACATAAATGGAAATAAACAGTTAAATCTCACAAATGCTTTCAGACTTAGGTAAGGCAGGTACAGAAGAATACATGTTATAAAACTTTAATTTTTGAATCTTTTAAAGATAAAAGTTATAGCATTCAGGGACAAAGAGTCACACAATGTCTTACTTAGGGTTTCTATTGCTATGAAGGGACACCATGACCATAGCAGCTCTTATAAAGGAAAACATTTAACTGTGGTGGCTTAGAGTTCAGAGGTTCAGTCCATTATCATCATGGTGAAACATAGTGGCATGCAGGAAGACATGCTGCTGGAGAAGTAACTGAGAGTCTTATATCTTGTATTCAACAAGAAGTGGTCTGAGTGTCACAGTGAGTGAAGCATGAACAAAAGAGACCTCTAGGCCATCTCCCACAGTGACTTCCTCCAACAAAGCCACACGAACTTCAACAAGGCCATACCTCCTAATAATGTCAGTCCCTTCAGAGGGGCTATTTTCTTCCAAATCACCACACAAACATACACAAACATAAAATGGAGATACTCTAAAGGTCATGGAAACACTAGTTGTATGGAAGGGGTTTGAATTGAAAGCATGAAAACATATATACATATATATATATATATATGTTCTAATTTGCTTAGTGTAATATTTGTGCAAATGTTTTCAATGTTATTAAGCATTAATACCTATTGGTATCTATCCTCTGTGCAATATTTAAGCAGATAGATTCTAAACATCTGGATAGCTAATCAATAGATAAATAGATGATAGAGATAGATAGATAGATAGATAGATAGATAGATAGATAGATAGATAGATAGATAGACAGACAGACAGACAGACAGATAGATAGATAGATATATAGAAATAGAGATAGATAAGAGATAGATAATAGGTAGATGAGAAATGATAGATACATAGATGGTATATATTATATAGATATATAGAAGATTGACAATAAGATTATGAATAGAGATAGATTATAAAAGTAGATAGATTGATACATACATCATAGATGATAGGTAGGTAGGTAGGTGATAGATTGATAGGTATGTGATATAGATAGATAGATGATAGATAGACAGATAGATGGATGGATGGATAGATAGATAGATAGATAGATAGATAGATAGATAGATAGATAGATAGATAGATAATAGGCAGATAGATACCAGATAAAGATGTAGGCTTATAAAGGCCACATTGTAATGAAAGCACTTTCTTTTATTTCCTGTTCTTGGTTTTAATACCATCTAAGTAAACTGAGTCTCTGTGTACTATAGCATTCACAAGCAGGTATGTCAATAAACACAGGAAGCATTATACGGTGTACACAAACCCAACAGAGAAATACAGTAGCTCCTGCTGACCTTCCATAATCTAAAGAACCTATCTATTCCTATACTGAATATCCATCCCTGAATTCTCATCTCTCTACCAGCCCAAACTTCCCACTACCCACACACGTTTCTTCCAGAATTAACAAAGAGAAAAGAGCTTCTCCTACCATAGTTCCCAACATTACAGCTTAAACCAGGAAAGAGTCTCTTAAGGACTGAGACAGGCATCACCTCCAATTCCCAGACCTGCTACTTTAGAGCAGTGTTTTTCCAGGGTGAACTAGCACACACCTATAATCCTAGTGCTTTGGAGGCTAAGACCAGAGGTTCAAAATTTACTGAGTTTGTTATTTTGAGCAAGTTTCAACGTATTTGTGTTTCATTCTCATTTGTAAAATGAGGCCAGTGTCTGTTCTAAAATTTTATCAAGCTGCTGAAAGAGTTCATTCAAGTTTTGTGTGACAGTTTTAAATATCACAAATAGATATTTACATAAATATGTCATATGATATATGACAGAAGAATTAACAAAGCAATAGCCCATTAACAAAAGTAATTTACAAATAAATGTGATCTTCCTCATTAAATACTGTACTTTATAATTAAGCACTGTTCTGAAATAATTTAGACATTCTTCTGCCTCCTATAGGAAGGACATGAAAAATGAAATAATTTCTAATGCTGAAGAAGAGAGTCTTATCAGGGTTGCCACGTTAACTTCTTTGCACTTCAAAAAAGAATAAAAAAGAAACTCTGTGCATCTCCAGTACAAGGGTATCACCGCCATGTCCACACATAAGTCTCTCCAGGAATGATTGAAATCTCTACTTACACACCAGTTTGAAATCAGAGTGTAAGACAAGGGTGAATTCTTCCATGAAGTCTTGAAAATGGTACACTTTTAACCCTGTTGTTGGTGGTGGTGAAATTTACTTTCTTATTGTTTTAAGGACAGGGTCCCAGTTTCATTTCTCTCTGTAGGCTACTCTCAGCTTCTTAAAGAAATTCCACACTCTTTGTTCAGTGGATCCATCTGTCTATAAGTAAAATGTGGGACATCATAATATAATGATCTGAGTCTTGGTTTCCATTTGAGTAGGTTCCAAAAAAAACTTTACACGTGTAAATGGCTCGTGTGGTTATGTCATATCATGATATAAAATTACATAAAATCAAGTAAGCCATATGACATAATTTAGCATGAGAGTAATATCCATCCTGTTTCCCATTCAGAAATATATGTAAGCCAATAATATGAGGTGGGGAGAATTCTGAGGATCATCTTAGAAAACTGTCCAGCTATGGTCTTATCACTGGTGATTAGTTTATATCCTCCAAGGAAGGCATTCTAGATTGTGTAGTTGCCAGGACACTTATGAGCCCAGATATTTTGAAAAAAATCAAACCTTTAATATAAGTTTAATTTCTCATACTTTTAGTTGCTCTACTACAGAGATATTCAGACTGTTGGGTTACAATCTATTAATGAGTCATTAAATTAATTTAATGGATTGTAACCAATTTCTTTTTAACTAATATAATAAAAGGAAATAAAAGAAATACCATGAAGCAATTTTGAAATTAATAAAATTTTAAGAGGAGAGATACCTTCATACTGGCACCTTTTTCAGTTTTGTATACATGCTTCACCTGTGTATACAAAAGAAAATATATGCAGAGACTAGAAAACTAGGGGCAACACTACTCTGGAGTATAGGAAGTATGTCATCATTATCAAAGTTCTTAGTCTAATCAATAAATATGATTCTTAGTATAAAGTTTAACATTTCTTTATCCAGATTGTTAAGTTATATGGCTTTGCAACATTAAATATCCAATGTAGTAACACAAATTACTCTTTATTGTATAACTTTTAAACCTTTCAACCCAGTTTTCCTGTACATCATCTAGGTCAGTCATCAAGGCTTGTAAGAACTCTTACTGGGTCTCTTTAAATAGCTGAAATACTCATAAATTAATACAAATTTTTATTACTTTGGTCAGTAGCATGTTTCAGTACTATTTCTACACCAAGCGAAGGACATTATGTTTTAATAATAGGTCTTTGGGAGATGGTATTTCTCCCACTGGGTTTGTCTATCAGTTGAAATCTAAGAAGTTTCTTAACTTCTGGCACACAATATTCACATTGATTCACCCAACAATTATAGTGCATATCTATGTACAATCATGGGATTCTTTACCAAAGATTCAAAGAGGAACAAAGTTAGTCTATATACATGGGTCTTTATGTATTTCTTGAAACAGCTATCTTGCTTTTTCTTGAAATGCCTGTTCCTTAATGTTCAGCTTGCTAAGTTTCTTCTCAAATTGGGTTTCATCAAATATTCAGCTGTTCGTTTTACTCCCCTATAGGGTAGACAAGGTAAGAAAATGGATAAGATATCTCTATTTACCAAATTCTCCCAATTTCTATCACCCACAGTATTGCATCCTAGAGTGGAACCTCTAAATTCATGGTAGATTTTATTTTTAAAAAGTATTGGATAGAAGCCCTCTTTGAAAGGAATATTTTAGTATAATGAGGATTATCTTACATTTGTATATGTTTATTTATTTGTGTTTGCAAAATAAAAGAAAAACATTCATTTATGTCCTTAGGCAAAGGCTCTTATTGTTCAATATGTAACCATTTGTTGGTTCATCATTCAGTCCAAGATTAAAATATGAAAATAACAAAAAAAACAGTAAATGGACCTCAGTGGACAGTGGGTACAATTAACTGATAGTATAATCCAGACAGATATATCTAATTCTAATCTAGCCCACCAAAAGCAGAATATCAAGTTAATATTTTAGTAGTTCATAAGCAAAAGAAAAATGAAAGATGCTTGGAGAGTAGTTTCTCTATGTAACAGCTTGACTATGGTATTTTTACACATATTCACTAAATTTTAATCATTGGATGTAAAGCATTTCCAGGAAGATAAAAATCAGAAAATAAACAGGTTGGTTAGATCTCAAAAGAAAACCTAGCAGATCATAGTATTCTCGCAACAAATAAGGGTCCAAAGGACAGCATGGATACCTTTACAAATCTAAATACATGTACAAAACTTTGACTCACTTAACAAATCTTATTCAAAGAATTATAACACAAAAACATGGTGCTGAATCTCACATTTTTCTCCACCTCCAACCACACCAATGTGAAGCACACTATAAACTCAGGGACCTCTCCCATCTGCCTGACCTCAAATACCCAGCAGCCACTTCCCCAATTACCACACAGACTTATTACTAACTAGCTCTTATATTTAAATTAACCCATTCTTATTAATCTATTTATTGCCACATGATCCGTGGCTTGTAGGTCCTTCAGCATCCTGCTTCTTTGGCAGCTCAAGGCATCTTCCCAGACTCTACCCTTCTTCTTCTTCTAAGTTTTTAATTTGATTCTTCTACCTAACCTTATCTTGTCTTGCCATAGGCTAAAACAGCTTTATTATCAACCAATGAAGACAATACATATTCACAGCATACAGAAGGACCATCCCACAGCAGGACACTGTAATTCTTTTTTTAATTAATGATGATTTAAATTGCTATGCCTGATATGATTGCTAGTATGGATAAGAATAAATTTACTTGACACAAGGAGGAAGGGATATATGTTAGCCTGTGTTGGCTACTCAAGGGATGCCTTACCCTCTTTGAAGAGTAGATGGAGGGTGGAGTTGAGCACAGGTAAGGAATAGCAAGGGAAGGGGAGAGAGGGGGAACAATGGAGGACACATAAAAGAAATTTTACTAATAATTTTTAAATATTTTTAAAATGAAGTTTCCAAGGGTATCCTAGCATTTTCATTTGATTTTTGAATGTTTAGGAGAATAATACCACTGGAAATACAAATATTTTTAAAAGATTTGGGAAGAAAATCTGAAGATGGTACAGGAAACAGCAGCAATGAAAGTAGGGTCACAAATTCAAATAGCAACAGTGACCCTGAAGTTCAAGAAGTTGTGAAAACATGAGACTCCAGGGGCTTCTACCACATTGGAAAGCAGCTGCCCCATTTGATTGCTGAACATGATTTCATCTCACCATTTCAGTGAAGAAAACGAGAAGGGTATCACAGGATCTTCTGCTTTTTCTAAAGATCCTGATGATCAGAGACTTTCATAAATATCCTCAACATTTACAAACTGCAAAAGGAAACAAAATAAACACCTACTACTTCTAAAGTATGATACATTTTTAGCTCAAAGTATGCTATCTGTGACTTCTGTTTTAGAAAGAATTAATTACAAGGCACATAGAAAAGTTTTTAGTTGAGTTGAAGGTAATAAAAATATGACAGAGTTTTAAAAACTAATTTTTTTTCTTAATAGTTCCGGGTCACATATTGCATATTTAATAAAAGATCAGCCTAAAATATCAATGGACAGAATCACTCAGTCAAACCATGAGGATCAGAAAGTGAGAGCAATGATCCATACCTTTAATTCCATCACTCTGGATGACTAAGTGGTGATTCATACCTTTTCATCACTCAGGAATCAGAGCTCTTTTTGGATTTCTCTGAGTTCAAGGCCTAACAGCTAAGCAGTGGCAGCTCACACCTTTAATTCTACCTCTAGGATTATGATGCAGAGTTGAACCCAGAAGTGAAACAGCTGAGCAGGGAAGATATTTAAGGAAGGAAGAGGCAGAGATTCATGCATTCTGTAATATATCAATAAACAGAGCAAAGTCATCAGGACTTGGGGTCAAGTAGATATTGTTACCAAAGTCCGACAACCCTTTGGTAAAGAGCCAGGCATTACAAATTTATAATTCTTGACAAAGGGTCATATTCAAAAAATTAACATTGATATACACCCTTAGGAGACAGATATGGTGATATTTTGTCTATCCTCTAAGAAATAAAGCTTGCCTGAAAACCAGAAGACAGAGCCAGCCAGAAAGTTAGGCATAGAAGTCAAGCAGCTGTGGCACAAACCTTTAATCTTAGAACTCAGGAGGCAGATATCCCTCTGTATCTCTGTAAGTTCAAGGCCACACTGGGATATACAAGATAAATGCAGTACAAAAGAGGGAGTAGGCAGTGGTAGCACATATCTTTAATCTCAGCACTTGGGATCTCATGGTTCCCAGTACTTGGGAAGCACACATACCATTAATACTAGCCCTAGGAAAATTGAAACAAGGACTGATGTGGTTGGGCAGAGAAAGGAATATAAGGCCCTAAGGAGACAAGAATTTACTGTTTTGCCCCTTCCATCCTTCATTTTGGCTGAGGACTCAGAGGAATTCAGTCTGAAGATTCCTGGAGATAGGATCTACCCCTTTAGGCCTGAGAATTCAGTAGTGATGAGAAGTTTCTCTAGTGGCTTGTTCCTCTGCTTCTCTTATCTTTCAGCTTTACCCCAATATTTGGCTCTGGTTTTTATTATAAGACCAATTAGGATTCATGCAACAGAGGAATAAATGTTATTAATGTCTTCCTCCCTGTATATGGCAGTGAATTGCATCTGCTCACTTGAAGGCAGTATTTTTATTAATTCTAGTTCTTTGATGGCTTGAACCATCAACACAGAGTCAATAGCTATTTTTGTGTGTGTGGTTTTAGAATTAGTCTTTAAGGGAAATCAGAAATACAATTTTAGAACTCTACCCTATAGAACAGAGACTGCTCTGGTTTTGTATCTGTCTGTGTCTTAGTCAATTGGCTCTCTCTTTCTCTCTGGCTGGCAACTTATCTTCACATTAGCATCAACTCAGTTATTTCCTGGGGCTCTAAAGCTGACAGACTAGAGCTGAGCTCTCCTTAGAGAAGGGGTTATATTATGCCGAACACAATAGTCTTGCCTCAGTTCATCAAAGAGCAACTTGTTTAACCTCCTTCCAATTCAGCAGACATGCGATGATTTTGCCTTAGTCTTTAAGTGACCTTGGTCTTGGCTTTATCCCTACTTAAACTTGCTAAGTACAATCATTTGTAGTATAACAACATTTTGGTTAATAAAAGATTCCATGCATAATAATGGTCTCAAGAGTACTGCTAAGCTGAAAATCCTTTTCACAACATTGTAACAACACATTATGCAAATGCATGTAGTGACATTGATGTAAACAAATATACTGTACACTAGTTATATAAAAGTAGAGCACAGAAAAAGTATATACAGAACATAAGTTGTGAATGATAATAACTGCTACTTATATGTTAACTATGAAATTTTAGAGTATGCTTCTAGTTTATTTTTATGTAGTTTACTATGAAACACTGTGCCATACTATAGCAACATCAGCCTCCTATTTTTTATGGTTATCATGTCATGTCTGTTGATTGGATTAGAAGTTCAGGTCAAGTACCTGACATACACCATCTAGGCTTGTGTGAGTACACTCAGTGAAGTGATGTTCATGCAATGATGATTTAGCTTGATAACATGGTACTTAGACTGTGTCTTACATGCTGCTTTACAAAATAAAGCAGTACATATGACATGAAGGTAGAACTGTGGGGCAAAGGCTACTACTGGGAACAGAAGGGGCAAGAAAATGGGGAATAGGAAGATATAGGGTAACATTCTCAATATACAATATGCACATATATGCAAATTTAATACATTTAGAAGTAAAATAGAAACAAATGTGCAAATGTACCTCAACCCTGAGCACTATATTTAGTACAGGAAGTTACAATTGTACTGCTGACCTCATTCGTCAAGGGTTATAAATGGATAATGATAGAGTCTCAGCCAGAAAGCTTCAATAGCTGTCTTGATAATTTTGAAGAGTTATAATAAATGTGAGTCTATCTTGCTATCTTCCTTTTTTAAAAAGAAAAGGGAATATAGATATCATAGGACAAAAGGGTAGGTTATTGAATCTACTTTTAAAAAGCAAAAAGCAACTACTCATTTTAAATATTTTACACTGATATTGATTTTGGTTCATTAATACAAATTTAATGTTAATATTGTTATGTTGTGCATACATTTCTAGTTTTGTTTAAGGTGTTATGTTTATGCAAATCATTTAAAATTAATGTATTATGAAAATATAGATTAATAGTTAATCATCTGAGATAATCAAACTTATTGTCATGCGAGTTAGGTTTTTTTATAGATATATAAAGATATATTTCAATTAGATAAGCAATCTTCAAACACTTCAAAGACCTACATAATATGGATAATATGGCATTTAAAATTTTTAAGAACTTAGACTTATCTGGAAAGTGAGACATGTCTTCTCATGGCGGCACCAATCTACTTCAAGAGGATGATGGGCATAGAAGAAACACCATATGAAGTTTACTTCCTTTGTGGCAAAAGTTAGCCACTGGGCAATAAACTCTTCTTGCCTCGACTGCTTAACAGTATGCTGTATAAATCAGACATGCAGGACCCATAAGAAAATAATCACTGGACTTTTCCAGAACAAGCAAAGATAATCTTTCAGGTTCTTGCATTGCAGTGAAAACTGCCAGATTTTCTACAGGACACAGGGAGAAGTGACTGACAAACCTTCCCAAAATGGGTGGAACAGTCCTTCAAATTTCCTGCTTTACTAAATAGTCTTCTAGAAACTATAAGCCTATAGGCTAAAGATGGATACCCCAACATTACAGAGAAACTTTAGATAGCTATCCAGGCTGCGAGATTTCTCTGTCACTTCTAGAATTTTGGAAGTTGCTTACGATGTACTTTCAGTTTACTTAGGTAATATAATATCCTTCTGGGGTCTTTGATAGAATTGAAAACTAGATTGTTATAATTTAGCTTTCCTTAGTCACATTGTTAAAAGGAAAATTAGATACGAATTCAAACTTACAAAGATAGGATTAATGATAGAACATTTTCTTTAATTTCACCATATGTTAATAGGCTAGATATTATAACTATAATTCTTGTTTGATAACTGTTTTGTTATTTTATTTTATACTTAGTAATATGTAACTTTACTATGTTAAAATTTAAACCTTCCTATTCGACTAGAAGAGGGGAAGTGATATGGAATGTCTTTCTGTATGCTATGAATGTGCTTTCTTACCATTGGTTAATAAAGAAGATGTTTTGGCCTATGGTAAAGCAGCTAAGGGCAGGCAGGAAATCTAAGTAGAGATAATGGAGAAGGGCAGAGTCAGGAGGAAGCTGTAAGCTGCCACCCAAGGAAGCAAGATATAATGGAACACAGGTAAAGCATGGAACACATGGAAATACATAGATTAATAAAAATGAGTTAAGTTGTAAGAGCTAGTTGGTAATGAGGCTTAGTCATAGGCCAAATACTTTGTAATTAATATGTCTCTGAATAATTATGTGATAATAAGATACAGGACCAAATATAGGAGAGATTTTTCTGAACCTCAGGTGAGGACAGATAAGAAAACTTCCGGCTCCAGTAGAGCTTTCATAATTTACTAGAGACAAGGTTTCTTAATGAGTCTGGAATTTACCTATCTGTCTAAACTGGCTGGCTAGCAAGCATCCTATATCTTTGTAGCCAGTGCTAGATTTAAAGGCCTAAAATTCATGCCTATCTTTTTAAATGGATGCTGGGAATCCAAACTCAGGTCCTGATGTTTCCATGGCAATCACATTACAAACTGAGTCTTCTCTCTGGCTCCAAGGTTTTATGTTCAAGCCTACAGATTAGTAAATAAACACACCTACACATATCCCCTCCAAATACGACCACATAAAGACTGCCCATAAAGATTAGAATCTGGGGCCAGATAAACATTACCAAAATATCATAATTATTCTTTACTTAAGATATAACATCTACTTATAAGTGAATAAACACCATGTTTGTTTTTCTGGATATAGGTTACTTCATTCAGGATGATTTTTAAAAAAATCTAATTCCATCTATTTGCCCACAAATTTCATGATGTCATTTTTAATAACTGAGTAATACTCCATTGTATAATTTAGCTTGTTTTCTTTATCCATTCTTTGTTTGAGGGATGCCTATGTTGTTTCCAGTTTCTGAATACTATAAATGAAACTACTACGAACATAGTTGAACAAATATCTTTCTGGTAGGAGAGAGCATCCTTTGAATATATGCTCAGAAGTAGTATAGCTAGGTTTTGAGGTAGACTGGCTTTCAATAATCTGAGTAACTGCCACATTGATTTCCTTAGTGGCTGGTCAAGTTTCCACTCCCACCAGCAATGGGTGATTGTTCCCCTTGCTCTACATTCTTACCAGCTTTAGCTATCACTCATGTTATTGATCTTAGGCATTTTGACAGGTAAGATGGAATATCAAAGTAGTTTTGATTTATATTTCCCTGATGGCTAAGGACGTTGAACCTTTAGCTGTCTCCTAACCATTTTATTCTACTATTGAGAATCTTCCCTTTAGATCTTTCCCCATCTTTTATTGAATTATTTCTTGAGTTCTTTATGTATTTTGAATATTAACTTTCTGTCAGATGTGCAGTTGATGAAAATCTTTTCTCATTCTGTAGCCTGCCATTTTATCTTATTGGCACTGTCCTTTGCCTCACAGAAACTTTTCAGTTTCATGAGGACCATTTATTAATTAGTGCCTTCAGTATCAGTGTTCTTCAGGAAGTTGTTCCCTGTGCCAACGAATTAAAGCCTATTCTCTACTTTATCTTCTACCAGTTTCTGTATAGCTGGTTTTATATTGAGTCCTTGAATCTTCTTAAACTTGAGTTTTGGGCAGGGTAACATATATGGATCTATTTGCCTTCTGGGTATGGAAACAGAATAGATCAGGTTGAGGAGGGATGGGGAGAATATATATAGATTGGCAACTGCAATTGGGGAGCAATACAGAAACCTAGTGCAGGGGAACCTCCCTTTTACCATGGTGATCCTAGCACAGACTCTTAGAAATAGGGGATGCAGAGCCTGAACTGGTCATCTTCTTTAACCAGAAAAGACTTCCAATGATGGGACTGGGATGCCAACACAGCCACAACACCTTTGACCTGCAATCAGTTCTGTCTGTAAGATATACTGTGGCAATGGTGGCTCAGAACTTGAATGAGTAGCTAACCAATGTCTGGTCTAACTAGAGACCCACACTATGAGGAGGAAACACATGCCTGCCACTGCCTGGACGGCCAGGAACTGAAAGATGTAGTTTAGAGTCCTAGACTAGAAAAACAGTCAATGAAATGATTTTTGAGGATATTCTGCTGTACTCAAAGATTTGAGTTTAGCCCAGTTGTCATCAGAGAAGCTTCATCAAGAAACTGACAGAAATAATTGCAGAGACCCACAGCTAAACATTAGAAAGAGCCCACAGAACCCTGTGGAAGAAGGGTAGGAAGGATCATAGAAGATAAAGGGTTTGGGGATCTCAGGAAACACAGCACAAAGAATCAACTAAGCATGGATCATAGGGGCTCACAGAGACTGGAGTGACAATCATGAATCCTGCATGAGTCTGTCATAATTCCTCTGCATATATATATAGTTGTTTAGCTTGGTGCTATTATGGACTCCTAACAGTAGGAGTGGGCAGGAGGTGTCTCTGATTCTTTTGCCTGCTCCTGGGATACCTTTCCTCCTATGGGATCACCTTATCCTGCCTTGATATGAGGGTTTGTGCCAAGTTTTATTATATCTTGTTATGCTATATTTGGTTGATATCTCTGTGAGGCTGTTCTTTCCTAAAAAGCAATTGAAAGGGGGTGTATGCAGGGGAGAGGGAAGGAGTGGAGTGAGTTATCAGGAAGCATTGTATGATGGAAGAATAATTTTTTTTAAAAAAAGAAGAAAAATGTATCACTAAAAGTTACTTTAGAAAATTGTAACTGTCTTTGAACAATTAAATAATAGTTTCTTAATTTCTACTAATTTGACCTAAAACTATGGTTTTAAAAACATTTAGCTGAAGTTTAGGCCAGAAAAGTGGCTCACTGTTTAGGCAAGCTTGCTGTTCTTCCAAAGGACCCAAATTTGATTCCCAACCCACAACTGACTATAACTCTAACTCCCAAGAAGCCAACTTTCCAACTCTATTCTGGATTCCATGGTCATCTATATGTATCTTCTTCCTCTATTTCACACACACACACACACACACACACACACACACACACACACACACACACACACACACACACACACACACACACACCTGCATATAGACTGAAATAAATAAGTTTTTTTTTTTAATTAACAAAATTCAGTTCATGGACTATCGCCATTTTAATGAGTAATAATGATAACCAATGGCCATCTGCTCTGCTAAAAACAGTGATGACATCCTAAAACATCCACTATGCATCACTGGAATTCTGGAAAGGAAGCATTTGCCTCATAATCATAGAGATCTAAATTTGATCCTCAAATCCCAAATACTATTACATATTTATAATCTCAGGTCTGGGAACATAGTAAGAGGGGCATCTCAGAGGGTACTGGACTGGACAACCTAGTGTAATCAGCCAGTCCCAAGTTGCAATAAGAGAGTCATTTTCAAAAAGCAACATGGATGTCTTGTAAAGAATGACATCTGCTATTTGACTTTTATATGTATACACACACATACACTTGCACACAAGAAGAAACACACACAGAAAACATATACCCACATATTTATACTCACAAAACTTAATTATCCACTAGGCTATGATTTTTACAGACATAAAGACTATGATTAGCCTCAGAGTTCTATCTCCAAGCCTTAAACCTGTCATTCCTTACACTATGGTATTACATAATCTGTGACACCATCCTCATCTATAACCTTAGGAGCTATACAAAGTGATTCTCAAAAATTCTTTTAGAGCTTTACTTTCATAGTGTTACTTCATCATTTCTAATTGTATTGAATCATCTCAATTATTTATCAGCAGTGTGAAAACTAGCTTGAAGTATCTTAATATTTGGTTATCTGTTTCTTGGTATTTTCCAGTGTATATCTGTGGGAGGTTGTGTTGTTTCATTTTAAATAATTGTCCCACCCACTGGTTTAATAAAAAGAGCTGATTGGCCAAAGGCAGGCAGGAAGTGTAGGTGGGGCTACCAGACTAGGAAAAATCTCTGAGAGCAGAGTGCCAGACAGAGCACCAGAGAGAAGCCACAGGAAGCAGAGGACAACTATGCTGCTCTAAAGAAAGGTACTGAGCCACATGCTGAACAAGAGACATGGGTTAGATGAAGGGTAGAGAGCTAGCAAATAATATGCCTGGGCCTGAGGCTGATCAGCCAAAAACTATTGGAAGCGTCTGTGTGTCTCTGTGGGACTGCGGGTCTTCGAGTCTGCGGGTCTGTGGGCCTAGACCTTGAGGTTAGGCCGGAAAGTCTGGGCCAGAAACCTAATACTGCAAATGGCAGCCCAATGTGGGGCAATGATGCCCACAAAAAGCCATAGAAAACTTAAAAAATGGTCTAGAGCCCAAAGCAGCCTCTGAATATGTCTCCCATGTGAGCCGTGGTACAGAGATGCCCTGCTAAAGCACATAGGCTTGAACTACAATGGCGGGCTTTTGGAGTGCAGCTTAAGGTGTAAAATGGCTGGTTCCTCAAGTCTCACAGGAGCCTCAATATAAGCAAAAGGTTATGAATGATTCATTTAAGGTTTACCTTCATAAGAAGAAAAAGGGAACAGAATCAAAGATGGCTTTCTAGTGTGATGTTTTCATGATCAGCTCTGTTTGCCTGAGGCAAACTGAAGCTTGACTTTTTTAAGAGAAGCTTCCTGATTCAGCCTTAAAGGCAAAATACTTGTGAGTCTTTTAAAAGGCCCTGCTGCCTAATACTTAAATAGAGTTAGTGAGCAGCAGATGGTGGTCATTATATGGACCCTAAAATTCCCAGAGTACCTGGGCTAAAAAGATAAATTCTATGAAGTTAGACTAAGAGCTGGGTGGAGCCATCCACCCACCATAACAGCCTTTAATCCTGGCAGATTAAAGGTGTGTTCAGAAACAGAAAGAAATAAAATAATCTGGGAGGAGTCGATCACCCTAGCAAAGCAAAGGTGTGGTCAGAGACAGAGACAGAGGCAGATTAAAGGTGTGGTCAGAAACAGAAAAAGTTAAGAAATAAATATACAGTAATGACAGTTTTTTGTAAAAAGTCTAAGTGGTTTAGAGTGTATTGAAAATATATATACATAGGCTTAGAGAAAGAAGAGAAAGGGAAAGAAATCCCTTAAAAAAAATAGAGTGAAGTACATAGATTAAAAATAAATAAATAAATAAGCCACGTAAAGATGGAATATACAAAGAATGTCTGGATACTGTATATTACTGTCTTATCTTTAAGCGTCTTGACTGAGAATGAAATAGAAAAAGCTGCTAAAAGACATTTAATTATAAATGTTGTTGGAGTAATTCAACCTATATATTTTGTAAATGAGTTTACTTTAAAATTAAAATGCAAAGATATGCTACTTTGGAGAAGAGGTTTTCCTTTTATTTTCACAGAAAATGAAAGACTGTGGATTTCTTCCTGGATAGAGAACATAAAGTTTGATAGAGGAAGACCTCCTGAAAAATCACCAATGGAAATGGATGGACCAGATGATTCAGCATTTCAGAGCACTTCTGTTGAAGTTTCCAGAGCTCTGTATCCAGAACAATTTCAAGGAGACTGGCAGAATACCCAGCCTTAGAGACTACTCCACTAAAGACTTGTCCATAATCCTACATTTTTCTCTGGATTCCGAGAGATTTTCGGCATCCCCATTCAGCAGGAAGTAGCCTAGAGAACTACGCCCACATTCCCAAAACATGGATTATGGATGTTTGTGTTTATTTACAGTGTTGCTTATAAGCTGTTATATATAAGGGGGGAAAAGAATTTTAGAATTGGAGTTCTTTTTGTTTTAAGAAGAGAAAAGGGGATATGTGGGAGGTTGTGTTGTTTCATTTTAAATAATTGTCCCACCCACTGGTTTAATAAAAAGAGCTGATTGGCCAAAGGCAGGCAGGAAGTGTAGGTGGGGCTACCAGACTAGGAAAAATCTCTGAGAGCAGAGTGCCAGACAGAGCACCAGAGAGAAGCCACAGGAAGCAGAGGACAACTATGCTGCTCTAAAGAAAGGTACCGAGCCACATGCTGAACAAGAGACATGGGTTAGATGAAGGGTAGAGAGCTAGCAAATAATATGCCTGGGCCTGAGGCTAATCAGCCAAAAACTATTGGAAGCGTCTGTGTGTCTCTGTGGGACTGCGGGTCTTCGAGTCTGCGGGTCTGTGGGCCTAGACCTTGAGATTAGGCCGGAAAGTCTGGGCCAGAAACCTCGTACTACATATATCATATTCAACATGAATGACAACAAAGGCTTGTTCTTTTTTTTTTTTTAATTCTCATGTATGCTTATGTTATAAGCATGTGTGTGTTCACATGTGTGGTATCACATATGTCTGTGGGTACACATTCACAGATATGTATACCTGTAGAGGCCATAAATTTGGCACTGTGAGGTTTCCCACATCGTGTTTCACCTCACTAATCAAGGCAGTGTCTCTCACTTAAGCTTAGGGCTTGCTGGTTTGGTTGGTCTGTCTAGCAAGCTGGCTACAAGAAACCTGTTTCCACTTTCAACAGGTCAACGCTTAATTTACATTGCTTCTGTGGATCCAAACACTGAACAAGCAGATTAACCAGTGAGCAGTCTCCCCAGAACCCAGACTATCAAATTTTTGGTTAATCATCTCTTAATGATTTTTCCCAATAGTAAGTACTTACTTAGGCTGTCCTTCCCACATAGTTATGAAAAATTGTAATCTTCTTTAACAGTGGTTTTATTTATACAGCAGGAGTGTCGACAATGAAAATAAGAGGCGAGATAAATATAAGCCTCAACTTTGCTTTGGTATAAGAAATTGCTCAAGTAAGTGAGCAATAGAAATCTGTGGCCCGCACATAAGCTGATTATTAAAACTGAATAAGCACTTATAGCACACCAGATATTGAGTACATATGAAGAATACTAAATCATCCTTATTATTTTGCAGGAGGTCTTGACAATAGGACTTACCTGCTGCACATATTTGAAGAGCATCAACTTGTTAAAATAAAATAAAGCACAAAACTAGATAAGCAAAACAGAAGTATGGGAAAGCACATTTGGATGGTGTTTGTAAACTTCCTTAAGAATCATCAGGGCTTCTAATGATGATATCCAGGTGGAAAGGGGATGAAAGTGTCTCAATGATAAACACCTGATGCTACAAGCCGCTTCACCACTATGGTTTTTGGGAACCACCAGTTTCCAGAAGTGCTCATGATTGCATGTCTGCCTCCCAGAACAGTGAGCTTTCTCATCTCCAAGATCTCCCTGATTTAGGATAATTAGTGACTCTGTTATATTGAGATACATAAATAGGAGAAAGTGGGGTTAATTCTTCTTTAATGGCAAAAAATCATCTTGTTTTCTTCTTGTTCATATGAGATTTCTGTGCATATTTGTACTGCACTTCCACAGCATCAGGAATGTTGACTGGCTGTGTTTTAAATTTACTTGATTTAAAATAGCAGAGAAATCATAACATTTGGATTTCTGGTACATTAAGAAACCACAGACCTTTGTGCCACAAATAATCCTGGACTTAGGTGAGAAGATAAACAAAGCTACCAAGAAGAATACATTGTTGGTAAATCTAAACAGCTATGATCTATGAACTTCAGGTGACCCCGTGTAGAAGTGCTAGTAAGTAGAAAAGCATATCAAGTGTGTGTTGCCTAGAAGATCAATTGATGCTGTCTGCAATGCTGAGGCCATCACAGTTGATGCAATCCTCCTGAGTGAGGACACTGTGTTAGAAAGGAACCATAGCTGGTGCAAAGTTGAAAAGATTATCAATGATCATGGAATGCCTGGATCACCCTTTCCATTATAAGACTAAAAGTTTCTTCTTTACTTCTCTCTTAATGCTATTTAGAATGCAAGGTAGAAAGTCTGTAATAATATATAAATATATATGCATGTGTGTGTATGATATATATATATATCACTTATTCTAATTAGCCAATTAGTGCATTGTGGCAATTAATATTATAAGTAATGGCTCCCATGGCCAAAATGTATTACTTTTTCCTGGTTTAACAGGCTCTTAATGAAGACCAGATAAGCTAGAGATCACAGGCTGGAGCATCAACTGAATTTAAATTAGGAGGAAGCAGAGTTAGCCTCTTAATAGCTTTGGCCGGTTCATAGAAAATGCTGCTGAAGTCATCCTAAATGTATTATAATAAAAAGGAGCTGCTGAGTCAGCATGTTTGTTGTCTGTGGAAGTAGATAGTGCTTTCTTACCCACAGAAATTATGAAACTAGACAGAGGTATAGGACTCACGCCAAGAACACTGATTATTTTCCCAAATCTTGACTTTTCTCTTAAAGACAGTATTTCAAACTTATACCAAGAATCATTTAATGGAACTTACAAAGCTATTTGTGAAGTAAAACTGGGTCCTTAAATATTCTTTGGTTGAACTAGTCCTAAATATGGAAATGAAAATGTACTTTTTCATGTATTTCTATCTTAGCCTCCACATCATTGTAAATTAAATAAAAGTGTCTGCAACAATGTTTTGACTAACTGGCACAAATTAAATATAACTTGCCCTAGTTTGCTTCTCTGTTGATGTAATAAAACATTGACCAAAATCAACCTGATGGAGAAAAAGATTTATTTGTCTCACAGTCTATCAACCAGTGGCCTCTCCTGGTCGCCAATGGAGACCTCAGCCACTCTCCATGACCACTTTATGCCTTCAAAACTGGCACCACATGGGAAACTCTTGTACATTGCCAAACTTGGCTTCCAGATTGATATAAAGCCCTGGCCTCCTAAGGACAACATCTGTGTGCTAACACTGAGGAAATGCCTCCCAGAAGATTTCTCCTCAATGATGATGGCCTCTTATTAATTTCAGCTGAATTTTCATGACCACTTAGCCAATATCCGTTGATGCAATAAAGCAAAGGTTTTCTACAGTGATGTTTGCCTGTTGTTAATCACAGCTAATTTTTCAGTTCCAGCTTACCAGGAGAAACCAAGATTCTCAATTCAAAATATCACATCACTGGTGCCAATAGAGTCTGTGGGGAGTTGTCAGTTTCCTCTGAAACTTCAAGGGTGAGGTCTCAGTCACATGTGGGTTTCTTTCAGCCTTAGCTCCAAAGTTTTCACTGTAACTCGTTAAGTTCTGAGCACTCGCTGGCTTTTCTAGACCAAAGCACCTAAATTTTGCACCTTCCCTTGAAAAGCAACATGGTCAACTCTACTGTGGGAATACTCAATGCTCTGATATCTATCTTGATACCTCTGCTCTATTTTGATTTTGGTTAGTGTGGTAAACATCAAGACCAAAAGAAACTTTGGGGGAAAGGCTTCATTTGACTTACAGCTTAGAGTCTGTCATCCGTGGGAGTTTGGGCAGGGGCTCAAAGTGGGAACCTGGAGACAGAAACTGAAGCAGAGCCCATGAAGGAACAGTGTTAAGTAGTTTGCTTCCAAAGGCTTACTCAACTATTTTTCTTAAATGGATCAGTCTTAGCTGACTAGGTATTGCACCACCCACAATGGGCTGGGCCCTCCTGAACCAATTAACAATTAAGAAAATGCCACTACAGATCCATCTGATGGAAGTAATTCATCAATTGATTTTCTCTTCTCTGCTAACTCTAGTCTGTATCAAGATGACAATCCATAATAATCAACACACAACTTATACACTAAGAGTAACATGAATTCCTTAAACATTCTCAAATCTCAGTGGCTCTGGGCAGTACAAGTTTTATTCTCTTATGCTTTCTCTCTCATCCACAATATCAGCACACTGGGGTGGGTTTTGTTGTTGTTTATTTGTTTGTTTTTTTGTTTTTTGTTTCAGGCTGGGTCAGCTTCATAGTGAATGCTGTCCATGTCATATAAAGCTAACACTGGCTTAGCATTTACATGTAACAGTGACAATCATCACTTCTGTTCACATGTTTTTGGCCAGACAGCACAAGTCCTATTGCCAAGTGTCAGATCAAAAGGATTTAAATATATAATCTCTCCACCTGAAGGGACACACACAGCCAGAAGGGACATGGCATGGAGAACAGAAAAAGTAATCAAACTGTGTTACCAATGAATCATAGGCTGCTCCCATTGTAAATATTTATTGTAGAAATGATAATATGTGAGTGTCAACATGAGATCAACATGTGCCTCCTTTCGAGTCATAGATCCAGGAATAAAATGAAGGGATCGGCTGAAAGTAGTTATAAACAACTGGATGTTTGGTCATGTTTGCCTCAAAATTAATAAATTGAAAATCTAATCCATGTGGCTGTATTTGGGGATAATACATTTAAGGCAGTAATTAAGGTTAATGGGGATTTAAGGTAGGAAGTCCTAACTGGTATGATTAGTGACTTTCAAAAGGAAATACAAAAATACCCTTGCACCCAGCTATGCTACCCTCTCATCTGACTCTCTCTCTCTCTCTCTCTCTCTCTCTCTCTCTCTCTCTCTCTCTCACACACACACACACACACACACACACACACACACACACACACACACACACACACACACACAAATATGTAAAGATTTCATTGTTTGTTTTGTGATTTTGTTGTTTGTGGTAGCTTTAGCAGAAAGGGGAAGGAGCTCTGACCCTGATTCTGTCTGAGGATGGCTCTCTAGCCCACTTTTCTCTCTAGCCCATGGCTCTGCTCACAAGAAGTTCTTCCAGCATTAACTCCCTTGCCCTCCTTGGAAGGACATAAACCATATGACCTGGAAGTAGAGAAATTTCACATTCTGTTTCCTTGTCATAGTTGAGGTTCAGCAAGTATAGTATATTCAGAAAACTGAGTCAGCCAAAAAATAGTCAATTCTTGGATCACACTAGTCAACAGAGATTTCTTAACTGTGGTACTCCCTGCTGTATCGAAGAGTCCCAGAGGATGTCTGTTGTATCATGTTTCTGGCCTGGACTTTCCTGCCTAGCCTCAAGGTTCAGACCTGCAGACCCACAGTCCCACAGAGACACAAAGATGCTTACATTAATTTTATACCAATCAACTTAGGGCCCAGGCATATAACTTGCTAACTCTTTACCCTTAAACTAACCCATGACTCTTATTCTCTTCAGCCATGTGACTTGGTAACTTTTCTCAGAGCAGCATAGTTGGCATCTATGGCATCTCTGTGACATCTCTGCTCTGTTCTTCCTGTTCTCAGAATTTTCTTAGTCTGATAGCCCCACCCACACTTCCTGTCTGCCTTTGGCCAATCAGCGTTTTTATTAAACCAGTAGGCAGGACAATTATTTGGAATGTAACATAATCCCACAGCAGATGTCTAAAACCAACAACACACTTAAGCATAGTTTAGGGGAATACTAGAAAATTAACAAGTAGAATATATCAGTTGAGCACATACATAAGTGATAAATTTGAGGATATCCAAGGTATAATAGTCTCTCATTTAGGAAAATAAACTAAAGCATTTTCCAGTGGAGTAGATTTAACCAAGAGTGAGCACAGACTTGATTTTTCTACATCTCTCTCCTTATATCTTCCATCTTCTCTCCTGTCAGTAAAACACTTGCTATATGAGTTTGAATCTGTGTTTCCCTGAATGCTGTCATATACATATGTTTTTATTTATTGAATAGAACAGAAAGCATCTTATGAGGAAGGAACCGGGGATATTTTTACAGAAATCTCTAGAACGATTTTGCAGAGGGATTGAAAGTGACCTTAACTGATCCAGATAACCAACAGTGCTGCAAACAGATTTATTGACATTTATCCATGTTACTTCCAAAGTTTATGATGGATATTTCTTTTATACGGTTGTTTTCAACTTATTTGCTCTGTTCAGAATTTGCTACTTTAACATATATATGCACAGGTATTACTCTCTTGTTAGAGCATATAAGAGTACATAATTAAAGATTAAAGATACACATTAACTTAGATTGTAAAATCAGAGTACCTGGGAAATCTACGGCAAATTTAGTCTGGTAGTTACAGTGTTCTCTAAAAGGCAGATGTGACTAACAAGTTGTGTACAGAGTAGGGCATTCATTTTAAGACTTAAGTGTATTATAAACTTTGGCTATAAGGTCCAGCAAAAGTTCCACTCTCTTAGAATAAAAGAGATATTTTCATATTCTGTACAGAAGAGCACTCCCACTCTAAAAGAATTATTATTTCACTTTGAAGCCTTCTTAAATAAAGCTCTTTTCTTTTTAATTTGTTTTTATTTTGTGTATGCTCATTTTTATATATTTTCTCCTTTTTTAAAGAAATTTTTCCTTTTACACGTCATCCACTGTTCCAAACCCTTATCTTGCTTCCCTCCCACTCCCTCCCTACTCCATCCACATCTGCTCCTCAAAGTGGGTAAGGCCTCTCTTGAGTAATCAACCCAAGTTAGGATACCAAGCCAAGGCAGGACCCACCCCCTCCTCCCTGCATTAACACTAATCAAAGCATCCCCCCACCCAAAAGGGAGAGTGCTCTAAAAAGCCAGTTCATGTACCTGGAAGAGTTCCTGGTCCTCAAGGTGCCCACTATGACAGACTATGACTATGACAGATGAATCTATGCATCTGTCACCCTCATTTAGAGGGACTAGTTAAGTCTCATGCAAGTTCTTTAGCTATTAGTCTTGAGTCCCTAAGCTCCCATTTCTTAACAACCAGCTTAATAATGTGATAGCCAATCTGAAAACTAACAAAGCCACTGAGTGGCTGAGTGACCCATATACGCTGAACAAACCTATAAACCTTATCCCAAGTTCAATAGGGAAACTGATGCACACAATTGTTGCACAATTTAATATGCATGTAAATTTAAATTATACATTTTTTAGAATTTTTCCCGCTTAATATTTTGGGACCACAGTTTGATAGAACTATACAAGCAAGAGAAACTACAGAGGATAAAGGACCATATCATGTGACCCAAATCAATAGCATATGCCAAGAATAGCAGCAATTCATCAAAATGTTTCTCTACTCTGGATGTAACTCATGAGGCTTTATGAAGGCATCATAATTTTAATGCTTTCTCCCTGGGATATGTCAGTTCACTAATAGAATTCAGTGGGTGTCACCTCTGGCAGTTGGAAGATCTTTTAACAGAGGGATTTAGCGCTACACCCTTTGTCCAAGTCACTTTCATGTTTTGATAGGTTCATGTTGCTGCAAGGACTTGACAGTTTTATCCCTTAACAGTTGGAGCTTTGTTAACATCCTATGTGGGCCGTTCTTGACGGTGTTTAGTCAAGAATGAGAGGAGCTCAAAAAATAACTGGCCAGTTTGCAAGCAAAAACTAGAAAGAATGACAGGAAAAAAGAGGAAGGAATCTGCTATCTACTTCTCAGCCATGCTTGCTTTGTTGACCAAAGTGGAACTTATGCCTGCATCATATAGTGGTAAAAAGGGGCTGTAAAAACCATAATCTTTCAGTAAAGGAGAGAGGAAATTATAGATTATAATTTCTAAAAACAAAAGAAATAATTTTCAAAGGAAAAAAAAAAGGTGTGGGGATATGTTTCAAATTCAAGACAGAGTTCTCTGTATAATAATCCTGGCTGTCCTGGAACTTGTTGAAGACCAGGCTGCCTTTGAACTCACAGAGATGCACTTGCCTCTGCTTCCTAAATGCTGGGACTAACAGTGTGAGCCACCACTGCCAGCCTAGGAGCCTGGAACTCCCTCTGTAAACTAAGATGACCTCAAAGGATTTGCTGAGCTTAAGGGCATAGGTCACCACTCCCAGATATTCCCTGTGCTGGGATTAAAGGTGTGAGTTACCACTGTCAGATCCTCCTGGACTGACTGTGGGTAGATCCCTCTGATATCTCAGACTGTTTTTATTAAATTTGAAACATATCCCCACAAAAAGATTTTTTTAAAAATCCACTAATGAAGTATAGTGAAGTTTTCTAGGTTTTTTCTAACAGAGACTCACTGTGGATCAAACCACTCTAGAGGAGGCTCTACACCAAGCAGTAGGTGGCCAGTAAGAAATGACTCAGTCGTATTTTTACATTTCTGTCCCATCATGCTTTGTCTGGGCATTTAATTAATGTGTTTATTTTTTTATAGTACATGCTTTATATGGTATAGTTTCTAGTTTAGGTTCATGGTACTTCTGTGTTTTCTAATGAGAGGTAGCAAGAAAAAAATGTGTATTTGGTTAGATACAGAGGTAGGAAAAATATGAGAAGACAGGAATGGGAAATCATAATGAGAGTATAATAGGTGGAAAAATATTTTTTTTCAATAAAAAATACTGGAACAAAAAGAATAACACGGCTGTTGTAATATGTAAAATAGTGAAATCTCTAAAAAAATAGTTTATTAAAAATTAAATCTTTACAATACATAAAATTTCTATTGTTTTGTAAAACTTTATGAAAAAGACTGGGAAGGGAAGGAAGATAGGGTAAGAGATTTACTTGCAATGGTCACGTTCCCAGGTCTTTGCTCTCACTTTCTTTCTCTCCTTAATCTTTTTCACAAGACAATGGTTTCCTGATGTTTACTTATCTGGCAGCCTGAGGCCGGAGCCCATTGAGATGTCTCTATCTGAACAGGATTTGTCCAGGCTCCTTTGCAAAGCTGCCTGGACCTGCACTTATCTTCTCACATCAAAACTACTTCAGGACCCCCAGGTTCTCCGCTGCCCTGCAGAAACAACTGACTTAATCCAGCAGTCAGCGTGTGGAAATGGAAGATTGACAGCAAGCTATGTAACAAAGCAGAGTGAACCAAGGACACTTTCCTCTTCGTGTCTTTCCTGGCTCCCTTAGGAGATATTCCTTCTTCTGTGTTCAGTGTTCTCTGCAGCATTCCCACATCTTCTCATGTTCAAACCAAGAAGGGTTGGGTGCAAATAATGAAAGAAGGAGATGCTTAAGTGAGAGGAACAACAAAGAGGGAAAATAAAAGAGATGGATATCTCGATAGAGGAAAGCCAATGTAGGGTTGGAAAGAGACTGGGTGCTAGGGAAACTTCCAAGAACTCACAGGATGTGCCTGGCTAGGTCTCCAACCAATGGTGGAGGGATGCCTAAATAGGACTTTCCCTATAATCAAATGAATAACCACCATAAGTGTCATCCTACATCCAACAATGAATAGAAGTGGAGGCGAAGATACATGGCTGAGCACTGGGCCAAGCTCCTGGTCCAGCTAAGAGCAGGGGAAGAGAGTTTGTATGAGCAAAGGGATGTGGATTATGAGGAAAATTTTCACAGTGATGGCTGGCTGGAGCACTGGGGAGCTCACTGAATCAATAGTGACAGGAGAACCATTGTGAAAAGGAGCTAGGCCCTCCAAAGGTAGGCAACTGTTAATTGGCAAGGGCAATATGTAGAGCCTCTAAGGGTAGAATCAGACTGTGTTCCTGTGTGTGAGCTTACACATTGGAGCCCACTCCCTGCAGAGGAACACCTAGCACAGTCTTGACTTTAGGATGAGGAAGTCAGACTTTCCTGGAGTGGATGTGCCAGGCTGAGCTGACCCACCTTGGGACTTCTTGACCTTTTGGGGGAGGGGATGGAGAATAGGGAAGGGGGGAGGCTGACTGGGAGGGATTAGGAGGAGGAAAGGGAAGGGGAGCAATGGGATACATGGATAAAAAAGACATTTTTTATTTAAAAAATAATAAAATGAAGGAAAAAAGAAAAAGAAATTGGTTTCTAAGAAAGTAAAATCTGGATCAGGATTAGTAGAACACAAAGGTAATTTAAGCCATTGGAAAGGACAGTCAATAGGATCAAAAGGTCAACACCATCCTTACCTACATAGTGACTTAAAAGCCAAGCTGGACTTGTGAGATCATAGATTACAAAACAAAAACTAAAATGGATCATGTGTTTACTGAAAATAATATGCAGATGCTAGCCCAATGAAGCCAAGTAGAAAAGGAAGATAAACTGTGAAGAAGATGACTCAGACCAATATGGGCGTTTATGGTCCTTTTTCTCATGATGATGATGCTGCATCTTCCAGAATGGACATTTCACCTTCGTAACTCTTAAAGAAGTAGATCCAAGACAGAAAGGTCTCTTCCATCTTCTACAGAGCCAAACATGGATTACTTTCCATCAACTTCTGTCTCTCAGGTTTTCTATAGAGAAGCAATCGTTGCAGAGCAAACTAACCACTACGAGTTTGAAATGCTTCAAACTACCTAGAGTATGAATTGAAAGATCAGGCAAACTTAAGCTGGAACCTGAAATCTTACAGCTAGTATTGGGTTGGAAATTTGATCGAAAACCTCCAATGTCATCCTCTGAACTAACTAGTTCCCAGGAGATAGATAGATAGGGTATAGATAGATAGAAAGATAGATGGATGGATGGGTGGATGTATGAGAGAGAAATGATAGATGATAGATAAATGATAGATAGATAGATAGATAGATAGATAGATAGATAGATAGATAGATAGATAGATAGATAGATAGATAGATGGTATACAGTTTAGATGAGTGAACACAAATGGTCCAGGATGCAGAGCACCAGAAGTAGGAAAAATGCTTGGTATTCAACAAGCTATAGGCTTCATTTGTAGCCTTGCAAACTTCAGTCAGTCTTTCTGTGATTCAGTATTATCATCTCCGAAGATAAAAAAAGAAAAGAAAATAGAAAAACTCTATGTGTTTTATACAGATTCTCAGATACTTAGCTTAAAATACACATTTGAACAAAGTACTCAAAATCCATTCAAGGGTGTGAAAAAGAAGATCAGAAAGACAGATTAAAATATTAATAAAGTATATTTTCCTGGGCTTTTTAATTATGCTCAAGTATCTCTAAAGAAAGTGAGCTCTTAAAAGAAAGTATACCCTTACACTACTCACTTGGATCCATTTGTGTAACAAACATAAATTATCAAGAGCAGCAACTTAAAATTCCAAGTTTTTCATAATCAACAAGAATAGAGCATTTATATAAATAACAAGGACTTTAAAAGAGACCATGCGTTTGGTTTTATTTTAAATATAGATTTGTTATGATATTTAAAACATTGTTTTATGCATGGGACAGAAACAAAATTATGATCAATCTTTATTAGATTAAACAACCCTTGTGCCAAGTGGCCAAATTACTTACTCATTAAAATGTTGCGTTCTTAAAAACCATTGCATGATAAGAACTCAACAATCTCACTCTAGATCAGCATATTCCTGTGGTCTCAGACATAACTGATAAAAAATTTACACACAGTTTCATTTCTTATCAATCTCTCTTGTGCACCTACAAATCATCAGATCATAATATTAGCCCCACACAAAGCCAGAGAAAGTGCATTTTTACTACAATAATATGTAGCATTATAAAAAAGAAATGTTAATGCACATGGCTTTAAATCTTAGACACATTTCTTTCACTGCATTCACAAATTCAATGTGATTTAAATGCTATGACATGGGAGAAAGGGGAGCTTTCTATTATTACTGTGAAATCCTAGCTTTAAACATGGAGAGAAATAATGCATCTGGTGGAAATTTAAGCTACTGTATCAAATGACTATTGAGTTTGGACATTTCTGCACTGATACAGTTGAAATTCATACAAACAGAAATCACAGTCATACACACTGCTGTACAAAAGGAACTGCTGAGGAGAAAAATGAACAACAAATACTGAAAAATGAAAAACAAAACTGAACAACAGATACAGATATTTTACAAGAATTTACTTTTTTAAAGCTACAAAAAACCATCACCATTAAGTCAGAAAAAATAAGTAAGTAAGTTCCACTCAGTGCATCACAGTAGGATTAGCTTCCATCTCATCCAAAGACAAAGAACTTTCCTTCCTGGTTGACTTCAAGAAGAGAGAGGCCACCCAGTTCTAAGGAGAAGCAGTAACTCAGACAACTGCATTACAGAAAGAAACGTGGACAAAAGACAAAGGGTCTCAACTCCACACAAAAGGAAGGAGAGCGTTTAGCATATGCCCCAAACAATGAAGAAAAAGGGACTGTTTTCTTGGAAATGCCACCATCATAGACTCAACTTTTAAAAACTTAAGTCTGACTCAAATTTTTCTACTGGTTAAAATGAAACAAAACAGTATAATCTGCGATAACCTATAATTTTTTCCACAATTGTTTAGAATTGTTCATTTTGATGCTGGTTAATGTGAAGGTAATGAAGTTATCATTTCGGAATGGAAGGCAATATAAGTTTGCCAAATGTCTATACTGCAGTGATTGCAATGATCCAAAGGCACATCAATCAAACAAGTCTACATTTTGGATTCGTCCTATAGAAATAACCCCAAAATGAAAAGTATCATGTTATTATGAAATTGTAGGGCTATTAATACATTAATAAATGTGAAATGAACAAAAAATTTGCCAGTAGAAATATTATAATGTAAATTTAACTCTATTCATGAAGCAGAATACTATGCAGCCCTTATAAAATATCCAACATTTACAGAGATGGGGATGGCTCAATAGTAGAACATTTATGAGGCTCTGGGTTCAATCCTCAGCACTAGGAATGAAAAATATTACTTATTAAGTATTACGTTATCATACATTTTATAACAAGAGTAAATTATAGTGCATTTGATAATATAGAACACACACAAACTTGAATGTAATTTAAAGTTGAAAGTAAAAATGCTCTCAATATATATTATTTCTAAAACGTAATATTACTGGATGCCTGAAAACATCCTATACATATACAGATTAGAAAACTACGCCAAATACATCAAAAGGAAACCAGAAAGGCAAAGTTCAGCATATATATCCCTATGGTTCTGGCCACTTTATTTATATATTTTGTATAAGATAGTTTCAAACACCAAAATACATTCTCGTTATATAATACCTCAAGCTGCCTTATAGATTATTCATGAGTTATCATTTGGGGTAAATAAGGGAGAAATTATAGTATACTTACAAAATTTATCACACAGATTTCCTACTTCCTTTAACATCCCTTTCCTGGATGTACAAGAAAACACTCAGGTAAATATGAATATGTTCTATAATGAATAAGTGTTACAAAGTGTTTTCTTGGTCCCAGGCAGCCAGAGGCCCAAACCCATAGACCTGCAATCCCAGACCCCTTAGCCGCCCACTGCTGCTCAGGCCCCAGAAATGACTCGGACACTTATATTAAGTTCATGCTGTTTGGCCTATGGCTCAGGCACATTGCTAGCTTGCTCTTACATCTTAACTCAAATCATTTCTATTAATCTTTCCTGCCACGTGGCCCGTGGCTCACCTGTGCTCCTTACATGTTGATCCTTTGGGCTTCTGGCTCAGTCTCTCTCTGACTCTGCCCTGCTCCTCCTACCTATTCTGATTCCTCCTCCTACTTTTTCTATGGTGCCTGCCATGGGCCAAAACAGCTCCTTTATTTAAAGATTGCTATTCACAGCATACAGAAAGGCATTCCCACATCAAATGAGCAGGGAAAGGATTAGGACATGAAACATAATGGGCCTAGCTAGCCTAATAAAAGGGTTCTGTACATTTTAGGTCACATGTATTATGAACTTTGTGTTTGGGTGTGTGTGTGTGTGTGTGTGTGTGTGTGTGTGTGTGTGTGTGTGTGTGTGCGCGCATGATTTGTCTGCCTGTCTGTTTTTGTGTCTATCACATTGATCAGCAAGTTTTTCAGCAGAATTCATTTTTCTGCTAAGCCTTATGTTTATTCTTAAAAGTTACAAGGGACACACAATACACTAAAGTTTCTTTCTTCAGGCTCTAAATAGAAGGGGAAGAGTGACCTACCTAACTGTAAACCAGTGGAGGTGATATCAGGAAGAGAGCATCAGATGTGTACAAGTCATCTACATTTTTTCCTAGATGGTTTTGCAAGGCTGCCAGATTTTTCACCTCTATTAACTTAATAAATGTCTCAACTATGTCATCCACATCACAGCATCAGGAGAAAGGCTCTGGCGGGCCCACTCTGAGTTAGTAATAGAGTGCCTCAGAAAATAAATATTATGTTTGCTTATCTCATTAATCTTGGCCATTCCTTCCTTCTGCTCAGCCAGCCTGCTTCAGAAAGAATTTTAGCCATGTGGCAGAATTATAGGAAAATTGCCACTCGGAGTTACAAAATGAGCCTTTTCCACTCTGTGACAACCATTTATCTCTCTGCCATCAGGAAATATCTAAAATATTTATGTGGGCCTTATCTGAGAGATGAATTTCTTAAGTCTCAGGGCTGTCAATATAATTTTAACGTTTGAAGAAAATGCTATCTTTTCAAAACAGGCACATCTTATTTGCCAAGGGTCATGCTGTGACCACTTAAAACAATTATCCAAAGACTTTGGCATGCTACCACAGTCTTCCTTATAAAGCATGACCTCATTTCTAAGTAACTCACACAAGTATGTTTCAAATGGATTCAGCCTCACTGAAAATTAATACTCAATGAAGCGGGCAATAAAATGGCAAAAGAAAAAAGGATTACTCCATTTAGCCTTAAGTTAGTTCAAATGACAAAAGCAGAAAAGATTTTCAACAAAACTTTCACTTTTCTCCCCTTTTTCATAATAAAGAAATACAATAAAATAGGTGTGATGTATACACATCTTTCTAGCATTCCAATCCTTCCAATTAGCATCTTCTTCTCCCCAGCATCTCTTCTAATTTGTCTGACCCTTGTAGCTCTCTCTCTGACCTCCACACACATTTATTTGTAAGCTCCCGTATTTTTTTTTTTTTCTGCTTTTCCAGGCAGGGGACTTTCATTTTTGTATTGGTGATTCTTTCTTGTATACTTCTGTTTTAATGAGACCTCATACATTGTTTATTTGCCACAACAGCCTAATATTGTTTCCTGCACACTCTTAGCCATAACCCCATAAAATGTATGCAAACAGGTCCACTATGTAAACAGGATCTCGGGTCAGTCTATCACTAACTCAAATATTAGCTATAAGTGACAGTTTACATATGAATGCAATGTGCTGGGTACTTCTTCCCTACAGGGTAAGCCGTGGTGCCTTTCTGTCCTTCAGCGAAGGCTCCTCTCTCTGATCTATTCCGGGCATGGGAGGTGATCCACATTCACGGGTACCTGCCTTTGGCTTCCAGTTGGAGTGTCCCATGGGGGAACAAAGGCCTGAGGTTAGCCCTAGGGGCAGGTGAAGCAGAACATTTCACCTTTTTTTCCTCCCTCTGGTCATTGTGTACCTGGTGGCCCTGCCAGGAGATTGCCAACACACAGCTGCCATTATCTGGATCCACAGCCCCTCCCTTTGGGAGCCCTGGGGTTCTGAGCTAATTCTCCTGACTTGCAGGTGTACCCGGCACAGATTTAAATTTGTGACATTTTGTTGTGTATACGTATCTTTTACCTTGTTTTCTTAGTTTTTTTAGCATCGAGGATTAGTATAGTATACATTTTGACATGTTTTTTTCTGTCTATGACATTTTATATAGGTATACATCTAATGATTTGGGCCAACATCATGTAATAATATATTCCTTATGTTTTAAATTCTAAAAATTTTCAGTAACTGAATGAAATTATTTTATATTATTTTTTCTCAAGAATTTTTCTACATGTATACAAGAAAATATCATATTCATCTCCTACTTGTTCCCTCCAAATCCCCCTTAGGATCCTCCAACATGTACTACAGCAGAAGTTTTTCTAACCAAGGTTGAAAGCAGCCCAGGATTATGGGTGTAAACATAGACATGTAGAAATCAATTTGACAACATGACCATTTTGCAAAATAACATCAGGTTCTACCCTAGGGCCTACGGCCTCCCTGGAGCTTTGTGTCGAGATTACACTATCAAGCATGAAATTCCTGTGGGATAGGCCTCAAAACTAGACAGAATTTTCCTACTAGTCATGTTACAATGTACAGAACAATGTTCTTCTCAGGCTAGATTCCCACATTGTTTGCTTTTCCACTATTTCTTTCAGGTTTTTTGGAAGTAGAGTTAATGATAAGTAATTAGTTATGAAAATGTGAGTCTTTTGACAGATAGTGGAATTAGCTCTTAAACCATAACACTCCAGCACTATATAAATGTATTCCTTAGAACCCAGATGAAAATCAGCATTATCAAATTTTAAATATTTAGTATCAATAGATAAAAATATATTTTGTTGTTTATTTAATTTGTATTTCTTCAGGGAGGTTGGACATTTTAATATTTTTCTTTTTCCTTTTTGTAATTCTTATACTGCATTCTTATATTTATATGAACATGCAAATTGTATTTCTATTAGAATATTTCCTTTTTACTTTTAATCTATTTTATTGTTAAATTTTACATGTACTGTATTTATAGCATTTTCCCTTCCCTCCATTAAACTCCTTAGGACTTCTTCACTCATCCCTTTCTAGTTCATGGCTTTATTTATTTATTATTATTAATAGATATTAATAAACTTATAAAGCTAGTCATCATTCATGTCTTGTTTAGGTAACCATATTGTTGAGATTGCATAGGTGTAGTTTCCTGTCATACCTCAAAGATACTTCCTCATGAGTGTCTTATTTCTCTTGCTCTTACAATCTTCCTGTCCTGTCTTCTGAAATGTCCCTGAGCCTTAAGTGTAGGACTTGTATTACTTAAGGGCATTTCTTACAGTCCAGTTAAAACCTATCTTTATTAGCCCCAGGAAGTTGTCTCAGTGGTTAAGAGCACTTGCTCTTGAAGAGGACCCAGATTCAGTGACAAGTCTCCCCCATAATGGATCACAACCATCCCTAAATACAGTTCCAGGGAGTTGATGCCCTCTTTTGCAAGAGAATCATGTACATACATAGCATACATATATATGGACAGGCAAAATATCCATACACGTAAAATAAAAAAAATAAATGTAATATTTAAATTAGCATCAGTTTTTAGATCTTTAGTACTATCTACAGGCCCAAACTTATTTCCCATTGTTCTTTACATTTGCATTTCTTTATCCTGAATAAGGTTGACTATTTTGACATTCTTTTAAAAAATGATTTTACTTATTTTTAGAGTTTTATACAATGTAATTTGGTCATATTCATTTCTCTCCCCAAACTCTTTCCATATATTTCATATACTCTAGCCTTCCCATTGTCCAATTAAGTTATGTAAGCTGTGTATCAAAGTTAGAAATTTTGTTTTTATTATTTCTGGAAAATAGTTCTCAAAAATGTCTAACCTTGTTCAAATTATGTTTGCTTTGTTTAAATAACCCATTTTTTTAACTTGGGTGTTTATGTATAATTATAAACTTTATTTGTGATTTTCCATAGCTTTAATGATCATGATGCCTTTCAAACCAAGATACAAGATGTATACTAATCTTAGCCATTGTTTTATACCTTGATTTTTAAAGATTTAGCTGCATCTAAAACTTACTTTGCTACAATTTACATTTCTAAATTATTTTTTCTTTTCTCCTCTTTCTAAAACACAAATATAATTTATTTATAACATTTTATAATTATATCCTGATATTTGCTAATAAATATATAGATACCAATTTAGATTTCACTTCCTCATTTCTCACAGCAACATTTTCATTTATCTCTTTTAGTGTTTTTTTTTTATTTTCTTATAGTTTAAAAAAAACAAATTTCCATTCTTCACTTTTCTTTGATTTAATTTACTATCTCATTATAGCAAACTAATAATTTTGGCTAGAGTATACAAAGAAAACACATAAATGCAACAGAAGGACAATTGCTTCAGAGAGCTTCTAGGCTCATAAAGGCTGTTTTACTTGGAGGGCAAGGATGGCTGTGATGATTGTGGTGGCGGTGGTTGTGTTAGTGGTGTTACACCCACTGCCCCTCACACCACCACCACGTGCATCTTTCCTTGAACACTGAGTATGTGCAGACTAGAGGCTCACATTTGTTTGTTTGTTTGTTTGTTTGTTTGTTTGTTTGTTTGTTTGTTCACAGAGCCTCGCTACGTAGCTTGGAGTGTGGTTGATGTACTCAGTGAGACTTCATTAGAGGAAAGTTTAGCTTCAATATGTGCCATTTTTGTGCATGCTGACTCAGATTCTGGGTTTGTATACCTATCTGTCCTGTTGTATCTGAAGGACAATGTTTTTGCAGTCCTCTATCACCTTTGGTCCTTGAAATCTCTGCTTCTTCTACTGTATGGATCCCTGAACCTTGAAGGAAGGTTGGAGGGACAAATTTCAATCAGGACTGAGTCTTCAAATTTCTCACTCTCTGAGCATTGTCCAGTTACAGGTCTCTGTGGCAATTACTATCTCCTTGCAAGAAGCAGCTTTTCTGTTATGGATAAATGAGGCACTGATTATGGATATATTATGATTTCATTAAGAGTCATTTTGTTGTTATTCTCCATTGGAAGATTCATAGTATGGCTCTCCCTCAGGCCTATGATCTATCTTACGTTCTTGGCCACGTCAGCATTGTGTGGTTTCAGTTCACTCACGGAATGAGTCCTAAATATAATTAAAAAGTGGATTTTCACTCCCATAATAGTGTCCTCTTATGCTGGGACAGTGATTCTCAAACTTCCTCATGCTCTGACCCTTTAATATAGTCACTACAACATATATTAAACCATAAAATTGTTTTTATTGTTACTTCATAACTGTCATTTCCTTATTCCTCTCTAGTTATTCAGATGTTAGCACACACTTTTAGAACATCAATGCTAAATCCACATATAAAAGAAATTGTACAATGTTTACCTTCTAGGGGTCTAAGTAACATTTTAAGCAAATGAGTAATATACAACTATGTAGGTGTATCATGATATTTTCTTTATTCATTCATTTATGTGGTTTCCAGTTTCTGGCTACTATAAACAGAGCATCTGTGAGTAATGGATGAGCAAGTGATGCTGTAGGATATAGAGTCTTTTATGTATATGCCAAGAAATGAAATAACTGGATCTTGAGGCATATATATATATATATATATATATATATATATATATATATATATATATATATATATATATATTCCCAGTTTCCTGAAGAACTATTGATTTCCATACTGGCTATAAAAGTTTGCACTCTGAGCAACAATGAATAAATGTTTCACTTTCCATGTACCCTTAACACAATGTATGATTTATTTGAATGATTTTGACCATTTTGTCTGTAGTAAGATAAAATTTCAAAGTAGTCTAATTTTTTATTTCCCTCATGACTAAAGATACTGAAGATTTCTTTAAGTGTTTCATAACCATTTATGCTTCATCTTTTGAGAACACTGTTTAGATATGAACCCATTTAATTGGGATTTTATTTTCTTGATGTTAAGTTTTATTTAGTCCTTTATAAATTCTAGATACTAACCCTCTACCAGATATATAATTGGCAAAGAACCTTTCCCACTTTATAGGCTACTGCTTTGCCCAAATGATTTTGTTTTCTGCCATACAGAAGATTTTCAGCTTCATGAGGTTTCATCTATTAACTATTGTGCTTAGAGCCAATGCTATCATTGTTCTCTTTAGAATACTTTTCCTATGCCAATGAGTTCAAGATCTTTCTCTTTTACAATATGCAGTATGTCTGGTCTTATGTTATGGTCTTGAATCCACTTAGGGTTGAGTTTTATGCAGAGTGATAAATATAGATCCAAATAAAGATTTATTTTCTTTCCTTTACATACAATCATCCAATTTGACCAGCACCATTGTTTGAAGATGCTGTTTTATTCCTCAGTGTCTGTTTGACTTTTTTGCCAAAACTCAGGTGCCCATAGAAATGAAGACTTATGTCTGGTTCTTCCATTTGATTCCATTGATCAATGTGTCCATTTTAAAGCCAATAACATGATGTTTATATTACTATAGTTCTAGAATACAATTTAAATCTGGGTTGGCAATACATTCAGCAGCTCTATAGTTATTCAGAATTATTTTGTTGATTCTGAATTTTTTTATGTTTCTCTATGAAGTTGAAGGATATTTTTCCATTTTGGTGAAGAATTGTGCTGAGATTTTGATGTGGATTGTATTGAATTTGTATATTTCTTTTGGTAGAGTGACTATTAATTAATCTAATAATCCAACCAATCTGTGAGCATTAGAGAATATTTTATCTTCTGATTTTTTTTCAATGTTCTGAAGATTTTATTACACAAGTCTTTAATTTGCTTGGCTATAGCTAATCCAAGATATTCTTAGAGGCTATTGTGGAGAAAATGTTTTCTTAATTTTTTTTCCTTAAGTATGTTTATCCTTTGCATATAGGAAAGCTATTGATCTTTGTGTGGTAACTTTGTACCCTGATACATTGCTGAAAATACTTATCAGATGTGGGAATTTCCTGGTGAAACTTTTTAGGTCATTTATGTACACAAACATATCATAAACAGTTAAAAATATTTTTATTTCTTTCTTTCCTATTTATGTCCCCTTTATCTCCTTCAGTTTTCTGATGGCTCTAGCTAAGATTTCAAGTACTATACTGAATGTATAGGATGGGAAGAGTAGATAACTTTGTCTTATTCCTGATTCTAATGGAAATGCATTGAATTCCTCTCCATTTAGGTATATGTTGGCTGTGGAGCTGCTATAAATTGCCTTTATTATTTTGAGGTATGTCACTTGTATCCCTAGTCTCTCTAGGGGTTTACCCAGAAGGGCTGTTGGATTTTGTCAATGGCATTTTTGTGTATCTAATGAGATGATCATGTGGTTTTGTCTTTGCCTGTATATGTGGTAGGCTATGTTTATTGATTTATATATGTTGCATTGTCCCTGAATCTCTGGGATAAAGCAAAGTTGATTCTGGTAGATTATCTTTTTTCATTTTCTCTTGGATTCAGTTTGCAAGCATTTTGCAATGTGTCTATATTCAGAACCAACATTTATCTATAATTTTCTTTTTAGTTGGGTCTTTATGTGGTTTTACTATCACGGTCACAATGACCTTATAAAACAAATTGGACAACATTCCTTATTTTCTATTTTGGGGGGATAATTTGTGAAGTATTGGCACTAATTCTTACTTGAAAGTTTGGTATAATTTTGCACTAAATTCATTGGGCCCTAGGTCTCTTAGTTAAAGTGTTTTAATTATTGTTTCTATCTCACTAGGGGTTATGGTTCTGTTTAAACTGCTTCTTTGGTCCTGATTTAACATTAGTGAATCACGTATTTCAATGAATTCATTCATTATTTTTAGGTTTTCTAATAGGATAAACTAGAGGTTTTTACATATATTCTTATTGTTTTCTGAATTCCCCAAGTGTGATTGGGATTTCATTTCCATCTCTGATTTTATTCGTTTAGATCTTCATTTTTCATCTTTTAGTTAATTTGGTTAAGGCTTTGTTGATTTTCTCAAAAGAAAGCCAAGTCTTCATTTCATCGATTCTTTCTAATTAATTTTTCTGTTGATGTTTTTTTTTCATTGATTTCAGCCCTGATTTGTTTTACTTCTTTCCAACTACTATTTCTTAGTATTCTTTTCTCTTCTTGTTCTAGAGCTTTCAGATGTGTCACTAAATTGCTCAAATGGGAACTCTTCAGTTTTTATGGAGGCACTTATTGCTGTGAATTTGCCTGTTAGAATCACCGTCACTGTATTCCATTGGTTTGGCTTTCATTTTCAGTAAATTCTATAAAGTTTTTTTTTTTATTTTTTTTCTTTATTTCTGTATTGATTCATTTTTCATTCAGTAGTGAGTTGTTCCACTTTCATGAATTTCTAGACATTCTGATGTTGACATTAAGTTTTAATTCACTGTGATCAGATGGGATGCAAGGGCTATTTAAATTATCTTGGTTCTGTTGAGTCCTGGTCTGTGTCAAACTGTGTGATAAATTTGGAAATTTTTCATGAGCTACTGGAAAAAGTATATTCTTTTGTATTTGGGTAAAACATTCTATAAATATCTGCTAGGACTACTTGCTTTATAGCATCATTTAAGTCTAGCATTTCTCTGTTTAGTTGTTATGTAGATGACATCTCTATTGGCAAGAGTAGGATTTTGATGTCACTCTCATTGAGTGGGAGGGTCAATATAGGATTTTAGCTACAGTAGTATGTCTTTTATGAACTTGTGTAACCTTGTATTTGGTGAACAAATACTAGAATCAAAATATCTTCTTGGTGGGTTTTTCTTCCCCAGTTCTGATTGATTAGTTTTAGTTTGAAATCTATTTTATCAGATATTAGAATAATTATACCTGTTTGCTTTTCCCATCTTTTTAACATATGATATTTATTCTTGGTGGTGAAATATGTTTTGTTGATCCAACAGAAGGATGGATCTTGGTCTTTTAAAAAAATGAGTATATTAGTCTATGTCTTTCTGGAGGAAATTGAGACCATTAATATTGAGAGTTATTAGTGAGCAATGTTGATTGATTCTTGTTATTTTGTTATTATTGATTAGGTTTATTCCTTCGTTTGATTTACTGTTTTGGGATTATTTATTCCTCGTGTCTTCTTGAATATAGTTAATCTCTTTTCATTCTGTTGACTTTTATAGAGCTGTATTATAGATTAAAATTATTTTAATTTTGTCTTATTACAGAATGCCTTTCTTCTTTATCTATTGTGAAAAATAGTTTTGCTAGGTATGGGATACTGGGTTTGTATCTGTGGTCTCTCAGAGTTTACAAAACATCCATCCAAATTCTTCTGTCTTTCATAACATTCACTGAAAACTAAGGTGTTATTATAATGTGCCTTCCTTTATATGTGACTTGTTTTATATTTCCTTTCAGACTTTTAATATACTTTATTGTTCTACATATTTGTTAATTTGATTACTATTGGTCATAATAAGTTCCCTTTATGGTCTACTCCTTTTAGTGTTCTATATGCTTCTTGTAGCTGAATATGTACCCTTTTCCTTAAATTGAAGATATTTTCTTTTATTATTTTGTTAGAAATATTTATTCTGCCTCAGACCTGGTTTTCTTCTCCTATCTTTATTATTCATAAGCTTAATCTTCTCACAGTATCTTGAATTTCATGGATGCATTGTGCCTGAGTATTTTTAGATTTAACAATTTCTTTGGCTGGGCTATCCATTTTTTCTACTTTGCATTCAAGATATAAAATTTTCTCTTCTGTGTCTTGTAATCTATTGGTAAGGCTTTTCCCTGAGGTTTCTGTTTGATTTCATAAGTTTTACATTTTTCAGCCTAGGTTTTCTTTAGTGTTATTATTTCTACTTTCATATCTTGAAATGTTTTCACTATTTTATTCAACTGTGTTTTAATGGTCTTCATTAAAACATTTTATACTTTCTTCGGTCTGTGAACATATTAATAATTGCTATTTTGAAGTTCTTGTCTTATACTTCAGCAAAGTTGCATTTCTTGTAGCCTATTATAATAGGGTTGCTGGCTTCCGGAATAGGTTGGACATATTTGTGTGTTTTCTCTCATATATAGGCATGATGAACTATGATGTTTGAGATGTTTTAACACAGATATTTGATCTTGTCTTTTTGAGTAAGTGTCATATTCTCTGGATGCTGTTTACCACTATGGATCCCAGGCGAATATAGTGTCTCTGAGGTCCCTGATAGAGAGTGCTTCTGTATTTAGCCCAGGGTGGCCACTGGGGTTCCATAGTACAAACAACAAAGGAATGGAGACATGCTAGAAAAGAAGGATGATGAGGGCAGTAAGAAATAGCCAGGTTCTCACCAAGATGCAGAGGTCCCAGGAAGTGGAGTTAAGTTGGGAGGAGGTCTCCTGGAGACAGGCTGCAATACGACACCAAGGTGCCATCTTTTAGTCTTTAAAGGGGATGTCTTATTTCAGGATGGATAAATTGGCAGAGGTTTATAAACAGATGACTCATTTAGGAAACAGTAAATAATTCAGGATGACAAGCCTGCATGGTGCCTCAGAAAAGAGGCAGAAGGAGCCGTTGGAGTTTGAAGCAGGGTCCAGCAAAGATCAGAATTCTGTCTCAGATTAACGTTACATGAGGCTTCTGTTTCACAGATACCTGTGCTTCTGTGTTATCTACTCTATTTTTAACAGTGATTTCCTTCAAACAAATGTCCCATTTTAATAATTTTTTAGAGTTAGTTTCGATACTACATCCAATCTGAGCCAGTGGATCCTATCAGCAATAACCTAGATATCCTGTTTCAATGTTGATATCCACAGTACAAATGGGTTAGCTTTCTACAATTCAATAGCCTTAAAGTTGCTTCAGTTTCAATAGCCAGGTGTCATTCATTAGCTCTTCCTCTCCATTCTCCCTCCTCCTCTCCATTCTCCCTCCTCCTCTCCATTCTCCCTCCTCCTCTACCACTTTTATTCATTCCCTTCAGCCTCCCTTTGTTTTCTTCTTTTGATTGTTCTGTGTCCTTAAAATTATTTTAGCAATATCTGACTTTCTATCAACCTGCTTTCTAACAGAAATTATTCTGCGTTCTCACATGTGCACCCAAAGCCAATCAGACTAGCTTACCAAACACATAATCGTATCTTTTCTTGTAACAAATCACTGACTGTAACCTAGTATAGGGAGTTTATAACATGAAAGGCTGAGTCTTGTAAGCAAATAACAGTAAAAGATCTTATACATTAACTGACACCCAGTCACGTCACAGCATGCACTGGGCTACCTACCTTTAATCCTTAGTGCATCTGCAAACAAGGGGCCTACACAGTCACTGTAGAAGCAGATAGCACTACAAAGTCCAGAGAAATGTTGGAAGGGACATTTTGTATCTCCATTCTCATTGTCGCAGATTCACATGAATTGCTTCAACTTGGTATCAATTTATGCCCAGAAACAGGAAATGACATAAGGAATCAAAGCAAGACTTTAGCTACTGAACCGCATCTAATGCCTCTTTTTACTGTAATTTCATCCATATAGTCTCTAGATGAAAACCACACTAGAATGTCCTTTTTATAGCATGTTTAATATACAACAAAGATTTTTAACATCTTAAAATATGATTCCCTCAGAGAAAATAAACAAAACTAGTTTATAAAATTGTCTTTTTAAAGGGATTTCCTCCCTTTTTTGTAGTTCAGTCATTAAGTTCACATGGATTTCAGAAAGCTACCATTCATGTCAAATCTGAATATGTGAGACTGTTTTCATTGACTTCAGTATAATTGCTTTCCAGTTAGTGTCCACTGCACACTGCTCCCTCCCTTCTTGGAGTTACTCTTGTGCAGTTTAAAAAAACCATAATTTTTCAATAATTATTCCTTTCTATCAGACTTTAGCCTGGTGTACCCCCACAGGCCACAGGATTTCTTTCTCTCTTCTTTTCTCAACCTTTCTCTGTAGAATACATGAGATGAAGTCATAAGCTGGCCTCTTCCCTTGCCTGCTTCCCTGTCTCTTCTTCATCTGTGCCTCTTCTCTGCCTCCCTGCCCTCCCTGCCCTCACTCACACCTGACATGCAGAACAGAAGGGAGATCTTCCAGGGCTCCCACTACTGCTGTTCCTGTCATTTTCTCTCACCATCAATGTCTACCTGTCCCAAACCTGTGTGTTTTTATTACCATCCACCGCAATGAAATTATTCATTGTCACTGATAAAAACCTGCACACATTTCTAGGAATTTGGTGGACACAAAGAAGGCTCATTGTGCTGATAAGAAAGGGGAGACATGCAAAAGATAAATAAATGCCTCAAATTAGATCTTTTCTGTCCTCACTCAAAGCAGGACTGAGCAGACTAACACTAGTGTTCATCCCACAGACTGAACATGAGCTTTACATTCCGTAAAGAGTTTAAAAAAAAAATACAAGGAAATCACATATGGTCTAAAAAATTTTCAATCCATTTTCTATTGCTTCATTTAATAGAGTTAAAGATACAATATTAAATCTGGTCTTCAGGAAAACAGATACCAAGAAAGAAATTGTCAGGGGAAGCCTCAGATCAAAATACAAGACTGACATGTACAACAGGAGATGAGGAAATATGAACAGGTAATACTCAAAGGTAGTGTGGTTTGAGAGAGTGTTGACCCAGTGGGGGCATTCCAATGCAAAATTGATTCACAAAGGAGTCTTACATGGGATAGGTATTTCCAGATGCTGTTCATGCCTCCATGCTCAGATTTTAGCAGCTCAAGAGGAGTATGAGCTGGCAAGAGTGCAAGGGCAGATTGCAAAGCATGGTAGATAATAAGGACCAGCTCTTTTGCCTCTTGATAAATTCATAACCTGTGTTAGATTCATATCTGTGTCTTCTTCTACTCCTCCATTTTTGTTTTCCAGGATTCCAATATTTCTTAAATATGGATCCAATATCTAATGTCATGGAAGAACATTAGGTCCCAATTTGATGAATAAAAATACAAAATTTAACAGCATTTGCATAGATTGTATACATAACAAATATTATTGTCATGTCAAAAAAATGCCTTTGAAAATAATTAGTATTGCATTGCCTTGTTTTTGTTCTTCATATTTGAGAAGGAGCCTATAAACAAGATTATTTTCACCCAGCAGGCACTCACAGGACTGACACTTAAACTGCTCTCAGCCAGGGCTACATAAACAAAGATATCCTGTGGGGCTTGTCATTACTCTGTGCTCTTTGAGACACTGTATTGAATCCCTTGACTGTTTCCTGTCATCATTTCATGTTGTCATCCTAGCCATGGGGTCAACTTTGCCAACTTCTGTTTATACAATTACTTTTGACTACTGTATACACAGATGTGCAACACACACACACACTCACACACTATGTCTCTCCCCACTCTGTCATCAAATCCTTAAGTATTCAGGTCTGGCGTACTTGTGACCTTTTCTTTGACAACATTGACTTTTTCCCTCCCCCAAGAGTTTGTTCCCATCTTTTAAGGTAATAAGGTCCAATTCAGGCCCTCTGTGTGCCTTCTCTACATACTCTAGTTCTCTCGTACTTCTTTGTCCTGCTCATCAACTAGTCACTCTCTTTATCTGTTTTTGCTTTGCCTTAGAAGTCATTCCTGGGGTCATCTTAAAACAGTGCATAGCACTGAGATGTTTCTAATGCCTGGTTAACTTGACAGAAAATCATTAATTCAACTCTACTCTTTTTAATGCTTCCCTTAATTTACACATTCTTCACAAGACCAATTTAATCCTGTCTCTCTCACACTGCTGTACATGGCACAGGTATTTTATTATTATTATTATGTATGTGTGTGTGTGTGTGTGTGTATGTGAGAGAGAGAGAGAGAGAGAGAGAGAGAGAGAGAGAGAGAGAGAGAGAGAGAGAGAGAGAGAAGGAGGGGGAGGGAGGAGAGAGAGAAAGGGTTTGTATGAACATTGTGCATGCTTTCTATGGCTCAGGTGAGAGGAAATTTTTCATGGATAAATTTTCTCCTTCCCCCGTGCAATGCATTTTAGGTTGTCATGATAAGCCCTTTAAGCCATGGAGACATAGTATCTACCCTTATTTGTATTTTTAATATAGTTTTGAAATAGTCAATTGATTAGATATTTTCCTCTCTGCCTTATTAAGCTACAAAACCTTAGACAGCACATTCATTTTTGTATCCTTCCTTATACTTGGTCATTTTTCACAGACTTGGTTTTGGACTGAATGAAAACAAAATATTCAGAGTCATAATAAGCAAACCTGGAGGAAAAAGAAGGTAAAGTGAATGAAACTGTGACTATGTTAGTCACTTTTCTTGTCTCCATGATAAATACCTGGCTAATAAAACTTCAGGGAAGAAGTAATTCTAGCTTATAGTCCAGGAGCCATGGTGCATACGAAGCAAAGCAGGAAGGAGACGTAGCTCAGGAACCACCATGCATTGCAGCAAGGCAGGAAGGCACAGACTTGTCTGTACTGATGGAAGCCCCCATCATGTGACTTTTGATATCTCACAAAACTGGGAAATAGAGAACTCTGGCTGAAAGCAGTGCCAGGTGACCTATTAGCACCTTCCCAACTGCCACTCGGTGGTCAGGTTCCTCCAATGAGGACTCTTTTCTAAACATCATTACCAGCTGGGAATGGGTGTTCAAACACATGAGTAGGGGCTGGGAGTAATTTTACAGACAGCCCAACCATAACATTGGACCTTAAGGAAAAGATTCATCCAGAAGCATTTTCAGAGCACTGACTGTTAAATTTTATCAAACCAATGTTAATGTCCACAAGTCTTTATGGAAGTATCCCTTTTCCTTTTGCTTTTTTTTCCATTAAATAAACTAAGATAATGACTAGTAGGAACAATCTTGACTCCCTAATTGATAGATACCACAAACCTTCCTGGCGTTATAGCTGTCTAGAGTGAAGGACAACCAGCTAAGCAGCCAGCTGGACTGGTATCAAGACAGCAGGCTTCTTTCAACAATTTGAAGATGCATGGAGGAGACACACTCTAACCATGACTGCTGGCCCCTGAAACTCATGTCTAGCTGCTAAATCCATCATTATAGAAATGGTTTCAAACAGCTTCTATTGGACGTTTTGCTATCTCCTAAGCCTCAGTGAGCCCCAGATGACCAATGACTAATATATAATCATTTCCATCTGCATTCCAGTGGGATCTTTCCATGATGAGTTAGAAGAGAATTTGATCGGTACAAACATAGTCTTTCATTTCTCAGTTGCATCAATCTGCCTGAAATTACAACCTTGAAGTTGAGGGCAGAAAATCTCCAGTGCAAGACTTACCCTATCAGTGAGCCTTGGGTTTGACTGAGTTTGATGTTCTGTTGCTGTTATCCAGGTTCCTAATGGCTTCCTCAGGGAAGGTGATGAGAAGGTGTCCTGTCAACAACTCAGACACGGGAGTCAGGTGAAAAGCAAATGGCAGACTCATGTATTCAGCAGTGGTGAGAGCGTTATATACTCTCTTCTCAGGACTCAGGCTGCATCCCAATGCATTGACAGTGTGTGGTTGTGCCTCATTGGCTAGCATGATCAGGAGTATTATATGTCATTTGTTGCTAGGCCTTAAGATAGACTCTGCTTGATCAGGAACTCTGGATAGCTTTTGCTGCTAGGCCCTCAGGCAGACTCCAGGTTGGCTCATGAGTGCATTATGGACATGCCTTGGTAACTGATTTCAGCCAATTTCCTAGACACTATGGGCCTGTCTAACTACAGTTGTCAACTTGACTGCATCTGGAACCAACCGAACCCCAAGTATATTTGAATGTCTATGAGGGATTATCTTGACTGGATTTTATGACATGGGAGCACTCACTCTGAATCTGGGCTAATCTCTGGTGTCACATGTAAAAGAACGTGGTCAAAGGAAGCCTTTGCTTTTCACTTTTTTGACGTCTCTTGAGCAAGTCTGTCTATCCTAATGTTTAGGCATTCCTTTGCTCCTGTTAGAACCTACTTCTTCAAGATCCCAGTGTAGATTGGAGACTAGAAGCTCTCTAGGAATCCTCTTGTACTCCAGCATCATCTTGGGACTCCTAAGACATCCATTTTCATTGACTAAACAACCAGATTCTTAGCCTTTATATTATAAGACAGCCATTTAGGACTGTTACATGGGACATAGTCTTTAATCCACTCTAAAAAGCCCCTTTTAATATTGTTCTATCTATCAGTTTCTTTACATCACACTGACAAGTGCAATTGAGAATTCCTGCCTCTGCACAAAGTAGAAGTGCAATGGAGGATAACCCTTGACATCAATCCCATGCCCCCATATACATGCACAAATGTATATGTGCCTCCATACATGCATATGACACATATGCATGTACACACACACAAATATATGTATATAATATATCAGGAATAATACTACTCCCCATGGACACTGAACTCATTCCACAAAAACCACCAAAGAGCCAAGAAGTTCAGAATCCCAAGGCTTAAGAGCTATCATACTGTCAACTCCTAAGAAGCCAACAGTCTTGGGCCTGCATGCTGTATCCCTTGTTGTTTGAAGGACTAGGTGGTCGTAAAACTGTAGATCTGAGAGTCCCATTTCCAGCAGCCTCAGTAGTAACTGGAAATGGAGAATACAGCACCTGTTTCTGCACGCTGCTGTCTGTTACATTATGGTTTTTTTGACCCCAGGCAGACAGAAGTCCAGACCCCAGACCTGCCACTCCAGACCACTGCTGCTTTGGCCCCCAAAATGACTCAGACACTTATATTAACTTCATGCTGTTTGGTTTATGGCTCAGGCACATTGCTAGCTATTTCTTTCATCTTAACTCAACCCATTTCTATTAATCTGCCCTGCCAAGTGGCGCATGGTTCACCTGTGCTTATAACATGTTTCTTCTTTGGGCAGCTGGCTTGATCTGATCTGACTCAGCCCTTCTCATACCTATGCTCTGATTTCCCCTCCTACTTTTTTTATGGTGCCTGTCATGAACCAAAATAGCTCCTTTATTTAAAGACTGATATTCACAGCATACAGAAAGACATTCCCACATCACGTCTCTCTTTTTTTCTAATCAAAAAAGAAGGTTTCAATTTTAAGAAAGCAAAATTACATATAACAAAACAGCTATCAAGCAAGAATTACAGTTATAATATTGAATCTATTTGTATTTAGCAAAATTAAAGAAAATACTCTATCATCTACCTTATCATTATGAATCTAAAGTTTCATGTCCAGTATACCTTTCAAATAACTAAGAAAAACTATACCTACAACTATCTAATCTTCAACTACATCAAAGACCACAGAATGATATATTTACCCAAGTAAACAGGAAGTACAAGTAACTTCCAAAATCTAGAAAGGACAGAGATGACAACTATCTGCCTGGACAGTCACCCAAGTTCCTTTATAAAGTTGGGGCATCCATCTTCAGCCTACAAGCCCAGAGTCTCTTTCATTTCAGTGAAGCAGGAAATCTGCTCTGCCCATTCTACTATAGTTCATCAGTTGCTTCTCCTTGAGTCCTGAAGAATGTCTGACAGTTTTCTCTGCAAAGCAGGAATCTGAATGACCATCTCAGCTTGTTCTGCCAAAGTTCAGAGGTCACCTTCCTATGGAACCTGCATGTCCAATTTAAACAGCATACTGTCAGGCAGTCAAAATAAGAACAGGTTCTTGTCCAGTGGCTAGCCAATGCCACAAAGAAACTAATCTCCATATGGAGTTTCTTCAATACCCATTTTTCTCTTGAAGTAGATTGATGCTGCCAGGAGCAGATCTGCCTCACTGTCCAGAAAAGTCTAAGTTATTAAAATATTTTAAATGCCATATTCTGTAGGTCTTAGAAGTGTTTGAAGATTACCTATCTAATTAAAATATATCTCTGTATACCTAAAAATCCAACTAACATGCATTGATCAATTATACATTACAATTTCAAATCGGTTACATAAACAACATACCTCAAACAAGAGTAGAAAAATACATACAGCATAACAAAATTGACCTCAAATTTGCATAAACAAATCAAAATCCATATCACTTCAAAATATTTTGAGATTAACAATTAATTTTTGGATTAAAGTAAATCCAATAATCTAAGTTTTAAAAATCACTCATATATCATATCCCCATTTTCTTCTTAGAAAGGGATTAATTATGACCATTAACCATTTATAATGAAAACTAACACTTATAAACAATATTTTGGGAATCTGGGCATAATTTTCCATTACTACTTCCTGCTGATTATGGGGCATTGACAATCTCACGGTTCTTGAAACTGGATCATAGTTTGCTGCTCTGAAGCTAATATGACCATCTCTTCCTATCAAAGGTTTTTTCAGGAGGTTTTGGTTGATGAAACCTAAGAGCCTTGAAGCAATCCACAGGTTCTCATCTTCTGTGGAAACAAAAGCAGAACTCTTCCAAAGCAATAAATATTTAGACACAAATTTCAAAATCAAGATATCTTTAAAATATATATTCTTGTTTAACTTAGCAGCATTTGCAAGCCATTTTCTTTCTGAAGTTAGCTCATTAACATTTAAAAAATTAAAAGAAAACACAATAATAACCATAATACAGATTCTGTGTTTATTTTCCATCTTTATGTGGCTTATTATATTTTTATTCCTCCATTTCTCTTTTTTAGGGACTTACTCTACCTTCTTTCTTTTCTCTCTGAAGCCTATGTACCTTTACACACATTGTAACCCATTTACAGGTTTTTTCCCCATCTGAATCTGTTTTATTATGAATCCTTAATCATTTTCCAACCAGAAGAGATTTTAAAATACTTGTAATCTCTTAAAGAGCCACATAGCTTTTGCAGATAAAGCTGAGTCAGGAAACAGACCCAAAAAATGCTGCTGTTAAAAAACCATCTTTGACTCTGTTTCCTTTTTCTCCAATATAAACAGAAACCTTAAATCAATCACATGCTATTGAGTCTTCTGTGAAACTTCGAAACCCGTCTGGTTGCATCTTATGCTCACTGCCACCAGTCCACCGCCGCCATTCTGAATGTGGCCCGGATGGTGCACTATCTCTGTACAATGACCTGCCTCAGATACACAATTTGGAAGTTGTTTTGGTTCAGTTTCTGTGATCTAGAACCCTTTCCAATTTTTCTCTGACTTTATGTGGGTGTTTGGCCCATGTTGGGATGCAATCTGTTACAAAAAGGTTTTTTGGTCCTCGGTGGCCCGAGGTCCAGACCAACAGGTCTGCCGCCCCAGACCCCTTAGCCTCCCACCGCTGCTTAGGCTCCCCCAAAAATGACTCAGAAGCCTATATTAAGTTCATGCTGTTTGGCCTATGGGTCAGGCAAATCACTAGCTAGCTCTTTCATCTCAACCCATTTCCATTAATCTACCTTGCCAAGTGACCCGTGGCTCACCTGTGCTCCTTACAAGTTTCTTCTTTGGGTAGCTGGCTTGATCTGATCTGACTCTGCCCTTCTCCTACATGTGCTCTGATTTCCCCTCCTACTTTTTCTATGGTGCCTGTCATGGGCCAAAACAGTTCCTTTATTTAAAGAATGATATTCACAGTATACAGAAAGACATTCCCACATCACCATTTTATCATATGTAATTTTGTTGTCAAAATTGAAACCTTCCTTTTTGATTAGACAAAAATGGGGAGATAGTATGGAATGTCTTTCTGTATGCTGTGCATATCAATCTTTAAATAAACAATGTTTTGGCCACGGTAGGCACCATAGAAGAAGTAGGTGGGGAATCAGAATAGTCCAGAGAAGGAGGGCAGAGTCAGATCAGATCGAGCCAGCTACCCAAAGAAAAAACATGTAAGGAGCACAGGTGAGCCACAGGCCACTTTGGCAGACAGATTAATGAAAATGGGTTGAGTTAAGATGAAAGAGCTAGCTAGCTAGTGATGTGCCTGAGCCATAGGCCAAACAGCATGAACTTAATATAAGCTTCTGAGTCATTTTTGGGGGAGCCTAAGCAGCAGCAGGCGACTAAGAGGTCTGGGGAGGCAGGTCTGTGGGTCTGTACCTCTGACCTCCAAGGACCAAAAGACCTTATTGTAACAGCTTTCATTGCTAGAACATGTGGATAACAAACACTGCCAGGTAATGGGACAACTAATGATTAAAGCCCAAAACAGTAAGCATCTATACAATGTGTGCTGTATACAGTCATACATTTCTTGGTTCTAAATCCTGGCGCATCAGATCCCTAGCTCGGGTATTAAAGCTTTCTAAATTCTGGAACAGCCAGTCAAGCCCTTAGGCCTTGGGCACTCAAAGGCTGACACTTGGTAGCATCAAAAGATCAGCCTCACAACTACCATGATAACTACTGAGAGCAAAGGAAACTAGACAGCTACTCTCATAAGAGGACTCACAACAACTTCTGTGAACATTAAATTTAATTTGTGGTAGTGTGTGATATAACAAGCTTTAATGACAAAGAGTTAAACAGCACATCTCTGCAGGGTCTGCATCTCTACCTTTTTAATTAGCACTTTGACAAGTCTCCTGACTAGAGCATCTCCATGTTCTCACTTGTGAAATGACCATAGTACAAAATGATAGTTTATTTCATGGTATTATCTTGAAAATTCAATGATATAAATAATGTGTAAAATAATCTTGTAAAAAGTTCTAGGATATAATGCATTTTAAATGCCTCATGGATGGTGAGGATTACTGTTATTATTAATCAAGACATCTTATTAAGTAGATTCGTAAATCTCTGAACACACATATATATCTACTCTTATTTGAAGACTCAAGTTAATATTGAACTAATAATTTGTCTACCTGTTTATTTTGTTATTGCTGTTTCATTTTTAGAATAAATAGGCTTCCTGATCATGATTTCTAGTTTTAAATTACTGGGACACCACAATAAGGAATCTATGGGAATACCAGGATCTACTCTTGACCAATAAATAAAGCTTTATCAAAATCTTCACCAAAATGCCACCATAATAATGCTCTTAGAAGTTTCAATTGAAGCATAGCACAGGGTGTTGAGTGAAAGTGACTGACTTTCAGATCACAGCTCTGCGTTTATTGCTGTAAGAACTGACCTTTTTAAAATTGCTAAGTCTTTTGTGTTTGTTTTATTTCCTACAAGATATAAAAATAATTATTGCCAATTTAAAAAGTTCCAAGTGTTAAATAAATATATATAATGAATGTCTGGCATATTACAGACACTCAATAGGTATTGGTCATAATTTTTCTCCATTTCTTTTCCTAAGATAATGTATATGCAATCACTCTGCCTGCAATATACCAAAAAAATGAAAGGTACTGATTATTATTATTATTGCCACCACTGTAATCCATGCAAGATTTCTATATAAATACTTATCAGCAAGGAAAATATAGCTGGAAGGAGAAAGTGTAAAGGTTCAATTATAGGAATCAAACTTAAAATAGCATGAACCATTTTCCAAATGATTCCAGTCTTGAGAGAAAGAGAGGAAACACCACATAGGCATTGAGGAGGGAGAGAGTTCACACAAAGAAGGAAGGAATGAGAACAGTGAAATGATTTCCATTTCTGAACCATAAATGACAGGGAGCAAAGGAATCACGAGAAGATGGCCAGGAAGAGGCTAGGCTTGGACACAGCCTTGCTGTGTGTGTCATTGCTATTGTTCTTGTGCTTTGGATCCACATCTATGGCACTTAGGTCAGAATAATAAAATATAGACTCAAACACATTTGAATTATGGGTGATTCGTGAAGAATAAGACTCTTCAAAATACCTGTTTCTAATGAAGACATGTCACAAAACTGAAGATAATCTATTGTAAGAGGTTGTTCTGAGCCTGGTGTCAGAAAGGATAGCCTGAGACTGACAATCTGAAGCTCCTTCTGATGACTTTGGATGACCTCCTTGGTAACTCGCAAATCCCCAAGTGGTAACCCCAATGCTATGTCAGTCAGCCTACTTGCCAACACTCAAGTGCCGAAAAAAAGTATGTCAGGCTCCTACAATTTGTTCTCTGTTGTCTGTTGTTCTCCCAACCCTTAATATTTCTACCATGCCAATATTACCACTACTAACCATCACCACCAGCCCCCAAACCACCACCATTACAACTACCAACCACTGCCTCTCTTACTACACAGATATTGCTACTGCTGCTACCACCCTCATCACCACTGCTACCATCCCCAGCACTTATCACTACTACCATCTGTCCAAATTTTAACATATCAAGAAAGGAGTAAGATACAACCAAAGGGAACTCTAGACAATTCTAATGATGCATGGGAAGCCTTAACAAGAAAATCCAGTCAATTAGTTACCCCAAAAGGAAACACACAAAATAGTTTATATGATAAACATAGGAAACTCATTTTGTGAAAAATTTAAACTATTACCAAACTCTTCAAATAAATATGAGTATCACTTACACAGATTTAAAGTTAAACCCTCACAAAATGACCTACTTGCACAACACCATGCTAAACTATGCCCTTGCTGTCAAAGCTCCTCTGGTCTCAGCTTTCTTCACCAGAGACTCCAAAAAGTGGTGTGATTTTTGTCTCATATCAGGGAACTTTAGGAAAATGTTAAGAATCACAAAAGCTTGCTTCTTTCATTTCACAAACATAAATACCCTTAGATGAATGTGTTCCAGCAAAAAGCTTTGCACTTCCCACACAGGATTTAATAAGTAACCGTTAGAAAGCCTCTCTCCACCCTGTGGTTCTCCAGTTCTACATCTGTCACTACCTTTGTGTTACTACATTTGTAAACTTTTTTTTCTTTTGAAAGTCACAATCTGTCTCTTGCCAGCCACACAAAGCAGCAGCTTTCCTGATGAGCGCACATATACGTTTTCCCATTTTAGTTTCCTGATTAAACACAGGCAAATGTAATGCCACTTGCCTGTTTCCCCTTCAATAAATGGAAAATTGATGCTTTCTTCTGTGTATCAGAAGCCATTAGTGTGGAGCTGGCTGCCCTGCTGTTCATGACATCCTTATGAAGAACTTCTTTCTATTCTTTAATGGTTTTCTGGAATTTGACTCTGAGAAATCATCCCAGTTGGAGTGCAATCTATGTTATATGTATAATTATTTTGAATTTGGTACAAATATAGAGTGCAAAGTAGACTTTTCCTTTTTACTAGATATTTCTATCAGATTAACTTAGCTCTATTTGTTGTTAAAGAGTTGGAACTAGGTCATTTATTTACAAACAGTACAGGTACACTTTCAAAATTCTATTGCCACAAATATTCCTGTGATTTTTCATGCCAGCAAGGAAGCTAATGTGTCTGTGCTCCTGCATATAAGCATTGGGTCACATAAAGATGTGTTTCTTCTTCATTTGGAACAGAATAGATGAGGCACAGCAAGATGAAGCGATTCGGACAGTGGCAAGTCTTCACGCAATAGAGAAGGCTCCTTAAATGGAGTTTGACATTCCTTGAACTGAACCAATAAGGAAAAGTAAATTGCATCTGATTGGGTCTCAGCGGACATTAAAGAGGCAGGAAATGAAGTAAAGCTAGTGCTAGAAAGATCAAGTGACAAAGGTCTGAGTCTGGTATCAGGTATGGACGGTCGGTGGACAAGTTATCCCCAAAACCTTCTGGGCAAAATCAAGATCAAGGCAAGACTACACAGAGCACAGGAAGCCCTCTGCAGAGCACGGTGTGATCCATCCATGGTAGGACAACAGCTAAGAAGGTTTGGGGCATCAATTAAACAGGAATCCTAAACTGAACCAGACACAGACAGGGAACCAGAAATTTCTTCTTTTGAAATGTAAAAGATAGTGAAATGCTTAGAACTCCAAGGTACAAAGGAGTTAATTTTGAAAAGTATGTGGGACTGTATGCCTACATCTGAATAAGGAACATAAAGCACTTCTATGAGCCAGTTCCTCCTGTCTATAACTGACAATTGCTCTGACCTGTAACCCTGTCTTAGTTCTGGTACTTCTTGAGATTCTGTGCATGGAATTACATCATTCTGAATCACAGGTTTGTTTCAAATGAGACTGAGTCAGCAGCTTTCCAAAGTGTATTACAGTCCCTGCAACAATGCAACAGGCATGTTGCTCCATATTGTTTTAGTTAAGAAGTTAGCTGAGTTGAAGATAGTAACTGCACAGAACCTGTGCTTTCCCAATCCATGAACATGGTAAATCCCCCATCTACTTGGCATTCCCTGAATTCAATGTTTAGTAGAAGAAAACCTAATGTATCTTTTGTTATACCGATTCTTCATTTTCACTGATTTTCATAGTAAATATAAAAATTTTAATTCAACTTAAAATGTCTTGGGATAATGTGTGATAACAAATGTTGTTGCTTATATCAACCCTTATATCCTAAAAATTTGCAAAATTCATTTGTAAGTTACAATAGGTTTTTATTATTTGTCTGATTATTTGGAAATTTACAAGTTCTTGATAGGATTTTCTACATTGGCAGGAGCTATTTGATTAAATAGCTGTCTGTATGCTACTGTGATCTTTAGCCCTATATTTCTTGCATTGGAGACACCTTAAAATACTATGTTATTTAGTATTTTAAGAGGAAGAAGCAGATTGTACTTGTTCACAACTTCTTAAGATCAACTGCTTCTCAGTTTCTTTAAACTTTCATGCATTTGAAACACTTGAACATGTACACAGATATAAACATGTAATAATGATCCATGTGATTAGATATTTTAAAATTTTATTTTTAAAAATATAACACAGCCAGCATCAATAGTGTAGCACAAACCAGACTTAAGATTCATTTTTGCAATGAGCACTTGCAAGCAAAGATGTATGGGCCAAAGGATATACACTGTGTGACTCACCACAGCTTCTATAAGGAGATTTTTTTTTTCTTTTTTTAAAAGTTTGTTTTGTTTTATCTTGCGGGGGTGGTTCAAGAACATAAGGCAGATTCCAAGGGCTGGGGAGATGAATGAAATTGAGATACATGATGTGAAATCCTCAAAAAATCAATAAAAACTAAATTTTAAAAATTAATATATTTTGATCATACTTTTTTACCTCTCCAAACTCCTCACACATCCTTTTCAACCCCTTACTCTCCCAAATTGATGATCTTTCTCACTCAAAGAAACAAAAACAAAAATGTATTTGCATGTATTTCTGCATGACAGAGAGGGCATCACAAGAAAAGGGCATCAGATTCCTCTTAGAGATGGTTGTGAGCCACCATGTGGTTACTGGGACTTGAACTCAGGACTTCTGGAAGAATAGACAGTGCTCTTAACTGCTGAGCCATCTTTCTAGCCCTGGATCTCTTATTAATTACGACAAACTGAATGAAGCTTCTCTGATGGGGATTAAGTGATGCTCTGGTCTCAGTCTAGTGTCTCCCATGCTTAATTTTAACTGTTCCCTTTTGCATGTGCATATATATTCATGGACTGTCTTTTCATTATTCTTTATTCCTCTCCCCTTCTGAATTAATAGTCTTTTAAAATGTGCTTTTTATCTTTCAGTTATATTCTTAGCTCCAAATCTTTTGTGTCATTTTCAGTGTTTGCTCTAAGATTTGCCGTCTGAATACTCAATTTGCAATAGTGTGCAGAGAGTTGTTCTACTGTGGTGTGGGAAATGAAAGGACGTAGAGCATTATGTATCTCTTTATAGATCTTTGCTTTGTATATAGTTTGTTACATTTCAAAAAGAGAATGTAATTCATGTTTTCAAATATTTACTCTTATAGCTTTTGTTGTTGCTGATTTGTTTGTTTGGTTGGTTTGGTTTTTCCACACAGGGTTTCTCTGTGTAGCCATGGTTGTCCTGGAACTCACTCTGTAAACTAGGATGGTCTTGAACTCATAGAGATCCACTTGACTCTGCCTCCTGAGTGCTGGGATTAAAGGTATGCACCACCAAGCCCAGCTTTGATTGTGTTCTTATTCTTAACTGCAGACCAATTGCCACTTATGTCCATTCCACAGATTCTTATTGTACTATGTAGATATTTTTTGGTAATTCATTTTCTGATTATTTTTATATCTAAGAATAAATTAATCTCATCTTCTCTGGCACAAATTACGGGGTAAAGAACATGTAACTGATATATTTTAAGCACATTTAAAACATCATCACTTCTGTAACCAGACAAAACTTCCAGTGGAAAGATTAGGACACCGACCTAGCCACAAAACTTTCAACCAGCAATTTGTCTTGCCTGAAAGATATGCAGGGGTACAGGAGGCACAGAAATTGTGAGAGTGTTCAACCAATGACTGGTTCAGCCTGCGACCCATGCCATGAGAGGGAGCCTAGGCATGACACTGCATAGAAAGCCATGACCACTCAGAGGCTATAAAGCCCAGCAGCCTAAGATAGAACCAAACATACTAGCAAAGAAAAGTCAATGAAATGATAATTATATTCTGCTATACTCAAAAATTAATGTCTTGTCTAATTGTCACCAAAGAGGCTTCACCCAGCAACTGAAGGAAACAGATGCAGAGACTCACAGCCAAACATTAGACAGAGCTCAGGGAATCCTGTGGAAGAAAGGGCAAAAGGATTTAGGAGATATATAGGTCAAGGACACCACAGGAATACCCAAAAGAATCAACTAACATGGGCCTATAGGGCTCAGAGATACTGAACAACTGTGGGGCTGACCTAGGCCCTTTCCATGTATGTCATAGTAGAATAGCTTGCTCTTCTTATGGGTCTACAAACAATAGTATCAGTACTGACTATTATTCAAAAAGACCATGGAATTAATTGCTTATCCCTTTGAACATAAGGACACTTGGTGAACTCTATCAAAGCCTTCTCACTGGGTAGGACTCAAATGTCAATAGTTTTCTCATTTGTATTTTTATTTGTTAAAGTTATTAAAAATCTTTTGTGGTTTCCATTCCCAGTGTCTGCTCCATTCTTTCATCTCCCCTAAAAGTATTCTATTGGTATAAACCAAGAATTTGGCAATAATTATCAAGAGCAAGAAGGTAGATACCCATAGTATCTATTAGTACCCATACTATTCAGTGAGTGTCATGGGGTTCTAGGACTGTGTTTGGTTATCTTGAGTGAGTGAAGTCACTGAGTTCTTGTTATCAGGTCTAGCCTTAGGTGGAGTGGAGTTCTTAACTATTTTTACTATGCTCACTACAATAAGTATATGCAGATTTAGAAGCTCCATTTGAGATATTTTTCTTTTCAGTATTGTATCTCATATTTAGTTTTACACCAAACACAATACTTCAAGCTAAGAAAATGCAGCTTCCTACTTCCTTTTTAGCTTCAGGTGGCGCTGTGTAGGATGCCATAAAAGCTAGGAAAAAGAAAAGGAAAAGATCCTCACAAACATGTAAGTCCCTTAATGAGTTTCTCTTTTTTAAGTATTTTTTTTTTTAGTTAAAAAGTGTTTTTTTTTCCCCCATACCCACCTCTGCTCTCCCTCCCTCCCCTCCTCCCTGCCATCCCTCGGCCTCCCCCACAACCCATTCTCCCATCTATTTCCCTCCCCGCCCCCCCAGGAGGGCAGGGAATCCCAAGGTGAGTTGGTTGGGTCTGGCAAATCTAGTTGGGGTAGGACTGAGTCCCTTCAGCAAAGTATCAAGGCTAAGTAAGGTGTTCCTCTGTAGAGAATGGACTCTGAGAAGCCAGTTTATGCACCAGGAATAAACTCTGGTCCCATTGCAAGAGGCTCCAGAAGCTGCCCACACCATCCAACTGTCATCTACATTCGGAGGATTTAGTTCCTTTCCGTGAAGATTCCCCAGCTGTCATTTCAGAATCAGTGAGCTCCCAAGAGCTCAAATCAGCCATCTCTGTGGGTCTCCTCCTAATGATCCTGATCTTTTTGCTCATATGCTCTCTCCTCCCTCTCTTTAGCTGGACCAGGAGCTCGACCTGGTGTTTAGTTTAGATCTCTAATTATGCTCACATCAGTTGACAATTAGGATGGTCATTCATTTGATTATAAGGGAAGACCAATTTAGGCACCTTCTCCGCTATTGCTTGGAGTCGCAGCCAGAGACACCTTGTGGGTTCTTGGATATTTTCCTAGCACCAGGTTTTTCTCTAACCCCACAGTGGCTCCTTTTATCACGATATCTATTTCCTTGCTGTCCCTCTCTGTTGCTCCTCCCACTCAACCATCTCCTTCTCTCATGATCTCTTCCCACCTCCCCTTGCTCCCTCCCTTATAAGATTCCAATTATTCAGATCTTCCCTATTTCCCCTTCCCAGGGGGAATCCGTGGATGTTTCTCTTATGTTCCTCTTGTTACCTAGCTGTTCAAAGTTTGTGGCTTGTAGCCTGTTATCCTTTCTTTATGTCTAAAATTCACTTATGAGTGAAGTCATATCATGTTTGTCTTTCTGGTCTACCTCAGGAGTTTTCCTTTTAAGTATCACTGTGGGCTTTGGTTATAGCTAACTCCTTGCTTTTAGACTGCTCCCCCCCCCTTTCTCTCCCCCCCTCCCTTTCTCTCTCTCATGTGTGTATGTGTGTGTGTATGTGTGTGTGTGTCTGTGTGTGTGTCTGTGTGTGTGTGTCCAAACACATGCTTAATGTGGTTCAGAATTTCTCATTGTTTTCTACAAAACAGTTCTGACAATCTATTTTTATTGCTGGGCAGCACTTTCCTTTGAATGGTATTCATTTTATGATTTTTTAAAAAATGAATAAACTAGTTTTGATCCTCTTACAACTATCAAAATCTAACCTTTATATTCTATGAAAACTTAGAGTGGGTGAAATCAGTGGGCAGTGGTGGGAAACATGTTGTGACTTTTATAATAAGGGGATTTGAAAATGTAGCACCACAAGAGGGGTATCATTTGTTCTGCTAGCTTGTTTTTCAAACAACAGTATTTGAACATTAATGCGTTCAAATACCCTTTCCTGCCAAGTCAACATAATCAAACAAATAGATTAAGAAGGTGAAAGCGCTCAGGGGTATTCTTAAGGAAAACTCCACTACACTCCTACGGAAGACTGTTAAACAAATGAAAATCTTCTCCCAGGGAAACAGTGTTGGTCTTCAACATCAATTTATTCCCCTCTACCTAACAACAAGGTTATTTCCTTCCCTGTAAGGTATTCAAATTCTGTTCCCATTGTAACCTTCTGTAATAATAGTCTCATCAAAGGCACAAGGAAGAAAATATACTTTTGGGATAAGAGAAAAGGAAAGCCAGAGATTTACTTAGGAGCAAGGGGAAGAGATGAGTTAGTCCTAAAAGAGTTTATGAGAATTTGAGTCCTGGAGTTTCACCACAGCCAGTGGGCTAAGATCTCAAGGCACACGGAAGGAAAACTGGTGTCACTCTGCCCAAATTTAAAGGGAATTGCAGGCATGAGAAGCTGAGAAATTTTGCATGGCAAGAAGGGATGAGAATAAGATATGATCCTGTGCGAAGGTAAGTCTAAAACTGAGATGGCATTGTGCAGGACACGTCAAAAAATGAAACAAACAACCAAAAAAACAGATACAAAAAACTTTGACAATAATGAAATAAGATTGCCTTAGGTCTCCTCATTTGCAGATGGAGACCCACCATCCTCTACTAAGGTCTTTCTAGGAATTGTCTAATCTTCCTACATTTCACTGGAACATTTGGGAAAAGAGTCATCCCTGGGGACTATTTCTCAGTCAGAACCCTGAGTTTCCCTCAAATTTGGTGTTTTCTGTTCCACTTTGGTCATTTCAGACTTTATTTTCTCTGCTACTAATTCTTTTTAATTCAATCCCCCCCCCCAAACTTAGTTTTTATTCTTCCTCAAGGTAAACAAATAGTTTCAATTCCTACCGAAATCTACCTCGGATCAGTTTCCCAAATAGCTTGACTAGGTTTGCTCCAAAGCCTGCCCTCAGAAAAAATCCTGGTTCCAATTGAAACCTAATCCCAACAGGTGTTTCAGATCTGTTAACAAATTAGCCACTCTCTTGCTATAAATACTTTATAAGTGTTGTACCCAAGCACCCCATATTCCTTATTTAAAAAATAGCAGGGAAAAACATGAATAAGGAGGAAATAAAAACACAAAATGGCCTTTTGAAAGCTTTCAAAACCTGTGCCGTAGAGCAGGCACTGCTAATTGGAAATGCTAGATGACCACACGGGCAGCAAAATGTAAAATGTGCTTCCTTAAAAACTGTAGAATGTGCTGATTCACACACAGGTAGATGCAGACCCAGATTCTGCCGGTCCGCTGCCCTAGGGGTTGGTACTTGAGTAATTTCTGAAATATGAACCTTGCTGGACCCCCTTCTATGAAAGCTGAGATTTGAGGTAAGAACCATATGTCTCCATTTTAAGATGTAAACTTGTACAGTTTTCATTTTGTAGAAAATTATGCTGCGGTCTTGTACCCAGACACTCACCATGTCTTTCTAGAATCATGGGGGCTTTTCTAGGCTGCAACTTTGCTCACAATCTTACAAGTTTGCAATAAATATTCATAGATGTTAAAAATCCATCATAAAGAATGTGTGATTATATGTGTTTCCCACAGGAGAAAATGAAGGGTGCATTGTGTTTTATCACCTAAAACTAAGGAGAGTACTTTATCCACAGGTTCTATGGTTTTCTTTTTTCCAGTGTCCCATGGTGCACATGAGACACTAGAAACACAATTTCTCAGAATTGTGTTCCAGTAGTAGAACAGTACGCCATCTTACTGACTTAAATAAGGTTAAAATCACCCACATGCAACTTTTACAAGACAGGTGATGCCCATCCACCCCCACCCAGTAGAAAACCCAGCTGTCACCAGGCCTAAGTGTACATCTTCCATTTTAATTTTACATTGCTAAGTTTTCATTGGAGGAATTGCAGAAGCTATTTGGAAAGTGTGCAGCTGTGACTTAGAATTCCATACAATTTTTGTGTTTTTTAGTGAGACAGAAAACCAGTTCCTGTGAGGCCAGAGTATATTCCTACTACTACAGCCTGACTATGTGGATTCTAAATGGCATAAGATTCAGTGGTTGTGAGCAGTATTTTTAGAATGTTCCTGAAGACAAAGCAACAGAAAGTCTTATTTTAAATGAATCCTTTTGCTCTACCATGCAAATCTACTTACAGTAAGAATTTCTCCTGAAGTATTCGTTCATGTGTTAATATGATAAAATACATAATAAACATAAATTTTTCATAGTTGTTTTTTGCCTGTCTGTGTAAAAATAAAATATCAGGATAGCTCTACAGGGTGAAGGATGATATAGCCACAGCCTTTTCTCTTAGAGATTAGTTTTTTTTTTTTCCTGTTCCAAAATGCAGTCTACCTTTTAAAGATTAGAATGGTCATCATCAAGTCCAATTTTTTTAGTGAGTCACTGGCTTCAGATATGATTTCTAGCATGATGCCAAGCAGCAATGAAACAGGGATTCCTAATTCAGCAGAAGCAATGGCATCCATTTAGATGCCTAAACTATCTAAATGTATATTGAAAACTAAAACAAATTAATAGTCTACCCCATTTTATTTTGTCTTTGAATCCATGTTGTTTTCTCATCCTGTCTGCAATTCCGAACATTCAAATAAAATTCATGACATTGTAATAAGCATTTACAACCTTCCTTCGCCTTACAGTTAAGTGAAATCGTGACTTCCTACTTCAAAATCTAAATTCAACAGAGCCCTGGAGATATAATTGAAGTGAAAAGTAGATTGAAGTTCAAGAGGTAAAATTCCTCAGCCCAGAACTGTTTTTAGGTGGTATCATGTACTTGAGCTGGTTACCTAACTAACTACTCTGGGTCGTCTTTATTTCTGTAATGGTGATAAGATATTCAATTTCCTATAGCATAACTCATTATCATAATGGTGAGAAATCACAGCTGGAGCAGTCATTATGGAGAACAGTGATGACAACAGTCTTGAAGTGTCTCCTGTGTTGTGTTCTCTCACCAAGGAGGAGGTCACTGAGACTCATGAGGGAAATGTAACCCGAGGCCTCACACTCAGTTGCAGAGCTTGGATCATCTTGATAACTAATCTTCTCCACACAATAGGATAAACATATTGGGATCTCTGCAAAAGTAACTGGCTTTACTTTTGCAGTTTCTTTTCAACTGATTGAATCATGTCTAGGGCATTCTAGTGCCCCAGCATTGAGCCAAACCCCAACTTCTCACATAGGCTTCATAATGGCCTCTGATGCTAAGAAGCTGGAAGTTTTCTTATACTCACTATGCCTTTCAGAAGAAATAGTTGTCAGAGCACTGAAATTAGTAATAAAAATAGGTACAAATCACTAAAATATTAACAAAATCCAATCATCACTCAGCTGTGCCTCTAAAAGAAAAACAAACCAAAATATAGAAAATCCAAAGTTCCAGTTATCTGCATCTAGTTAATCTAAATTTTATGATTTCTAAACCATTACAGATTCTTATTGGTGTAATTGCTACAGCCCCTGTTCCATATGGTAACTTCTATCCATTAAGGCCAGCTCACCCCAAGGAGAACCCTTTGAAGGCAGTCTGGGAGCTTAACCTTGGTGTTTAAAATGAAGATGGTGTTTTAGTCTCCTGTTTATGAGCTGGTACCTTTTCCTATATTTTTCTTTTTAAAAATCCAATTTGAGTGTTTTTTTTCTTTCACGTCCTCATCTCAGACACCATTAAAAAAAATGTGACTGAAAGAAAATCTTTTCCCATAGAAGCTCTCACACATAATGAAGCCAGCTGGCCTTTCATTTTACTTCTGCCTGCCTGCCTGCCTGGTATATTGGAAATAAGTGAAGGAGGAAAGTCCAAGCAACTGGTTTCCGCTGAAGGAAATAAATTCTACAGTGATGAAGCTGTAAGGAAGAGCACAATGAGGAATAATCTTAGCATCTATCAGGGAAGAAAGCAGCAAGCATTTCTCAGAAGGAAAGCAGTACAGTCCAACAGGAGATCTTAGGAAACACCCAAAATGGGCATCGATGGTACTTCCTATTGCAAGGTAAACCAAACCACAGAGAGACCTTCCTGAGACCTTGAGATTAGGTATCAGATGTGTGTTGTTGTTCCTTCTCTATTTTTCTAAGCCATTATACCTTCTATTCAGACCATCTACCTTTATGTCTGAGCAACAAGGAAAGGCCGTTAAGATGTGATTAATTAAGATGCCATTTGTAACTGTACTATGAAGGCTAATCACTTGTTAGTGTAAGATGGGAACCCAGTACTGAAAATATTTACATGGCAAGTTCTCTGCTGCAAAATAAAGACTATTTCAAATCAATGACAGGAAGAAGCTATACCTTTGACATAAAGCAAATATCTTTCAAAGTTCAACAGTATTTGAAACTAATTAGTGGGCTGTAGCAACTAACAATTCTTCCTGGCTGCCTATCTTCTATGTCCGCTGTTCTTTACAAAACCTTTGGAGTCTTATTACTTATTCGGGCACTCTAAGGACTAGCAAGGCAAGCATAGACTTAACAAGAGTTTTTCCTTTATGCTCAGGAAAATCAATAGCCATGACTTACAGCATCAGAGACTTTGTCTGACTTTAGTCTCAGTTTTTAAGATCCTGAAAATTCTCCTCGATATCACATTAACCGAGAGATTCTAATGACATTGCAGGAGTTGAGAATGTGTGGAGGATCATCTTTCTTTAACTGATGAGAAAATGGAGCAGAGCAGCTTCTGTGATTTAGTTAAGATCAAATGTCAGTAAGTAAACAATCTCAAAATCAGAGCCTTTCAAGTCTCAGTTGACAGTCCCCAGCCAGAGGGTCAATTCTCTGGATATCATGTGAGAACATAACATGACAGAGAGAGAGAAAGAGAGAGAGAGACAGAGAGAGAGAGAGAGAGAGAGAGAGAGAGAGAGAGAGAGAGAGAGAGAGAGAACACCTTAGTTCTCATATACAAAGTTAAGGTCCTTTTCATATAGTGCCATCAGAAAGACCTGATTTAAAATTGTTTATTTGGAGGGTTTAGGAAAATAAGAAAAATAAAACATGTATGATGCAGCTAAACCTTCTACCATCTGTATGATTTGTTGCTCTGTACACATGGCCAGATTATGCAGCTAAATACCTTCCTGCTTGTCTTCTTTTATTCCACATTGTCATTCAGCTCATAGCCACACCTATTGGATAGTGATGCCATGCTGGGTAGTTTTATGTTGATTTGAAAAAGGCTAATGTCATCTGGAACCCCAATTAATAAAATATCTACATAAAATGGAGCTGAAGGAAATACCATAGAGTAGTTTCTTAATTAGTAACTAAGGGTGATAGTAACTGGGTTGATGGGGCTAGATTCTATAAGAAAGTAAGTTGATATATTCTTTCCTCTCTCTCTCTTCAGCTGGACCAGAAGTTCAACCTGGTGCTTAGCTATGAATCTCTGCTTCCACCTCTATCCATTGCTAGATGAAGGTTCTATATTGACAATTAGGGTGGTCATTCAATTATAGAGGAAGTCTCCTGTTTGAGCACCCCCTCTACTATTTCTTGGAGTCCTAGCCAGAAACAATTTGTGGGGCCTCATGAAGTAGGATCAGAGTATATTCCTGATGCATTAACTGACATCTCAGAGCCCATTCCCTATAGAGGAACACCTTACTCAGCCTTGATACTGGGATGAGGGACTCAGATCTACCTCAACTGGATATGCCAGACCAAACTGACTCATTTTGTGTTTCTTTTCCCTTTTGGGGGAATGGGGTGAGGGGTGGCTAAGGGAAGATTGAGAGGGACTTGGAGGAGGGAAGGGAGGGGGAGCAGTGGTAGATATGGAAAAAAAAACTTTTTAGATAAAAAAAATGGAAAAAAAAAAAAGAGAGAGTAAGCTAAGCAAATCATGAGGAGCAAACCAGTAAACAGCATCCCTCCGTGGCCTCTGCATCAACTCCAGCCTCCAGGTTTCTGTCCTATTTGAGTTCCTGACCTGGTTTCTCTTAGTGAGAAACAACAATGTGGAAATGTAAGTCAAATAAACCCTTTCCTCCCAATTTGCTTTTGGTCATGATGTTTCATCAAAGCAACAGAGACCCTGAATAAGAAGAAAAAAAAAATCACATTTAGGGTGGGATTTCCTGATATGGGAGCTTCTTATAAACTTCTCTGGAAATATTCTCATGGAAATATTTTACATTTTAAAGATTCCCCCAGATCTTAATAGGCCTAGTATTGTTCCAAAGCCTAAAGTTCAAATGACTTCTGTGACGCAGGGCAACCTCTTAACTATGAGCCTCTGTAGTATTAAAAAAGATGATAAAGCTTGTAATATACGAAAAGGAGGTGTGGGAGGAAAGTAACATGAAATTAAAGTGTGGAAAAAACTCAACAGAGCAAACACTAAACGCTGCAGCTTCATGTCCAACCTCTGGGCTCCACTGGACATGCACAGCCTCACCTTTCAGGTCTGCCCCTGCAGCACACAGGCTTCTCTCTTGGAGTATCTCCACTTCATATCTATATATTTCTCAGGCAGACATCCCAAGGTCCTAGCATGCCCAACTTCCTCAGGTCCCCAATGCCCTTTCGACTTCCCCCCTCACAGCTTTACAGAATGGTACCCCAGAGTCTCCTTCAGTAAATCTGACTGTCCACCCATTGTTTAATCTTATTGTGCCAAACCACCAAAAATCCTGGTGCAACAGCAAAGAGTCTCTTTATTGACAAGATAGCTTGGGTCACTCCAGGTCCATCTGAGACAGCAGTGGAGTAGGAGCAAGTCAGAGCAGCAAGAGGCAAGGATTTTTAAGGGGAGGGGTGCTCTAGGGACTTCAGAGTTCCTGGGTTACAGTCCTGGGATAGGTGCAGGCTAGGGGTGCCTGTTATGAATTCATTGGATGCTTTGAATTCTAGGAATGTTTCAACATTTAGCTGTGGTCCTCAAGCTTACCTATATCAGCAGATCAGCAGATGTGTATCTGGAGACTCTCTGTTCTATTGTTAATGTCCCTTTCCTAGAAGGGAATGTTTGGAATATCAGGTAATTCCCCTTAGGTGCTGGCCCCTCCACGGATGGTGTCTACTCACAGACCTTTTCCGGAACCTCCAGGTGCTGCCACAAGAGCTTTCAATTAAGCCTGGCATGGCAGCTATACAGCCACGCTGCTCTGGGCAACACAAATCTCAGCAGCTTCCTGAAACTTGGTGCAAGACTCTGTAATCCCAAAACTCTTATATTTTGTTTGTTTTCAAAAGCAGCACCATGCACATGATACTTCCAAGTTCTGCTACCAGCTCAATAGACTCCGGTTCTCTTCTGTCATAGACAGATATGATGACTTCTCTTTACCTTAGCTGCCAAAACTGGGAAAACACTTTCCTATATAATTTCCTTTAAGCAGTGGAGTCCTTCAGTCAAATCTTTAAACCCCATTCTCTCTTTCCAAGTGAATTTGCATTTTTACACATTGGAGCACCTTATTGTTTCAATGATGAGTGTGGGGTTTTCTTTAATGATAGTAATCTCTCTCTTTAGCACTACCAGATGTTTTATTATATAGCATGATCTCTAAACAATCATGCTTTAAAAAAAAAACAAAAACTTTACTCTTTAACCTTTCCATATTGAAATGAATACCATACAACAGCCAGTATACTATGCTGTCTTGAATTGTCATCCACTAAACAAATTAGCCCATTACTTTTTTCAATTCTTTCTCATTGACATTCTCAGGATATGGGTAGAATGCAGTTAGTCTTCGCCGGAACACAATACCAATGACATCTAGTTTCCTTCTAGAGAGAGTACTCATTCCTCTATGAAACCTCGTGGTTCTGCTTGTTACTCTGTCTCTGTGGGCTTTCTGGTCTTCTGAACTCCCATCAAAATGTCACAATAAGCTCTGCTAACACAACTCGGGGATCCTCTAGCTGGCAGCTCTAAGCTCTTTCACCATCCCTCCCACAGCTGGTCCCAAAACCTTAGAACCACATGGTTGGCTTTCTCACAACAACAGCCCTTTTAATGTTCATCACCATTTAGTTTTCTCGTGGCAAAATGCTTGACTATTCAAGAAAGAAAGGGTTTTCTTTGAGTCACAATTTAAGCATACCAACTCACTCATGCCAGGAAAAAGTGAGACTATGGCACCAGGAACATGAGGCAGCTGGTCACATTGTGTCTGCAGACAGGTGACTTCTAGTGCTGCATTCAATTTAAGAATCTTTTTACTCACTCTAGGGCACGACCCTGTGGAATGGCACCACCTATATTTAAGGTATATTCTCCCACTCCTGCTGAATCTCTATGGAAATGTCTTCACAGACATTCCCAAAGGTCTGTCTTCTCCATAGTGCTAGATCCCTTCAAGTTCACAATAAAGGTGAAGCATTCAGGTAGTCACCTCTCAGTGGGAATCTAGGTCATCATGCTCACAGTCACATTAGCACAATGTTTGTGTCCAGCTGACCCTGACTCTCCTTACTAGTAGTTCTCCAAAACATAAGAGTAGTGATGCTGACAATTTGGAGATGCCAAAGGTAGACCTTAAATAGTTCCCTTAAATGAAAAGATATAAGTTAAATAACATATTTTTAGAAAGCACATTCTATAACTTGTGCTACAGTATATTACTATAATTTTTCTGCTTTATTATTGTTGTTTGTTAATCCCCTCCTGTCCCTAATATATAAATTAAACTTAATCATAGTATGTATACATGGGAAAAGGGCACAGCATCAGTACTACTTCAGCACTTAAGTGTCCCCTGGAGATCTCAGAGCTATCCCCTGCAGATAAAGGCAACCACTGTATTCATGTTCTAAGTAGATGAAGGGAGGCATTTTAAAGTAAGAATATGAAAGGAATTGCATACCTCCTGGAAAGCAATCCACATGCATCAACTCTTTCCTCTTTGCAGGCTATGTGCTCTAAAATCCCTTTCAAAGGAACCATTTGTGCTTCTGACATTAATGGTAAGACAGGCTCAAGGCTTTATAAATGAAGAAAATAGCTATGAGAATTTTTGTCAGTATCGTATTGGAGCTATTATGGATTTTCAATTAACCTTTGTTCCTGCTTGGCAAATACCATAATGGTCAGATTCCAGCACTGTACACTATGTTACAGTGAGCAAGATATAGCTAAAGATTTAACTAACAATTGAAAGCAATTTTTTAAAAGATAAAGAAATTATCTTAATTTTTCACTTGTGTAAAAAAAAAAAAGATGATCAAAAGAAAAATCCTCTATCTGTCAAGTAAATATCTATTATTACTCAATGCTAAATTAAATGTTATTAATGAATCCAAACATAATGTCATCACCAAGCTGTACTTCAAGTAGAATATTTCACTTAGTTATTATGCAAATCACATAGAGGAAACATAATATTTTCCTTTCAGAACCCACAATACCTTTGTACACAGTAAAGGCTCATACTTGTACCATAAACAAATAAACAGTAGGAAAGACATAGAATCAATTTTTACAGATCAGCTTTCCAAATTCTGAATATATTGCTCGCTAAGTTTCTTCATAAAAAGAAATGAATCTACCTCTCTATAAAATGATGTTGGCTATTACATTAACTATTCCTGATGTCAAGAGGTCAAGACGAATCATGGAGGAAACACGTAGTACCTCAAAGTCTTGGGATGCTTTGATAGTTACTGCTTATGCCTTATCATCAGCTGGTGAACAGTGCTCTGTTCTTAGGAAGACAACTTCTCACTGGCCCCAGGAAGCCTTTGATTACCCTGAAAGCTTATAAAGCTTATAAAGTAGGAGCTGGAGTTCTTTCATTCACACAAAAATCTTTAATGAAAGATAAAATATACTAAATAGCTTGATTCCCATCTTCATTTACTTCCTTCATAAACTATCTTATTTCTTTGAAATGTTCAACTCTGATACTGAATCAAGAGGCTTAATAACAATCCAACATCGACGTTTATATAAAGAATTTAGATGTTGCTAAGCAGAAAATTATTAGAAGGGAAAAAAAGAGAAATAATTATCTGTCTTAATTTAGTTTATTCCCAAAGTACAAAGTCCATCAAGAATGGTTTTATGTTTGGATATGAAATGGCGATCTGTATAAGCACAAGTATCTAAAACCCAGGTCCTAGTTAGTGGTACTATTGACAGATGATTGGATCATGAGATCACTAACACTGCATTCTTACAAACTGGGCTATTAAGAGACTGATAGCCAGCCTTTACAGGCTCCCCATTACTGGCCTCATCTTCCCTTTGGGTCTCCTCCTCCCTTTTTCCTCCTCCCTTCTTCCTATTTTCTGGCTGCTAGGGAATAGCAGCTTTATTCCCTATGTCCTCATGTTCCCATGATGCTCTACTTCACCCGAGGCCCTAAGCAACCGGCAGGGGCAATTATGGACTTAAATCTTTAATGCATAAGCTAACGTAACTCTTTCTTCATCGGAGGAGATTTTCCTCAGGTAGTTCTGTGGCTGTTGCAGAAAGCCAATTAACACAAACAGCACATGTACATTCTCTGGAGAGACATATTTAGAGAGGTTCAGGACAAGAAGCAAATCAAGCAGAACTGCAATTTTTTTTCTGTAAATGGAGCAAACAATTCCAAAATATGAAGATTGAAATATTCCTCTTTTTGGACTTGAATTATGGTTACTCTAGTGATTCATGAAGAAGTCGATCAGGAATGCAACAGCCAGATCTGCCAAGAGTAGATTCGGAGCCAGCCCAGAGGGTTTATGCAGACACAATGGACCTGCAAAGCCCTAGCCAGTTACAGGAAACTGACAACGTATGCTTGGGGTAGAAAGGGGGTGGCAACATGTTCTCAGTTTTCCTCATCCTTGTAGGAAATGTTCTTCTTTCAAGTCATGCAGGTCTCACCAGAGCACCTGGTTGAGGTGGAGGAGGATTGGAGGTGTAATTTTCCTCTCACCTCACAGCTGTTCCCCCTTCATCCTCTTTACTGGATTGTGGGGATATGTTTCAAATATAATAAAAACATTTGGAGATATGAGAGGGATCTACCCACAGTCAGTCTAGGAGGATCAGACAGTGGCAACTCACACCATTAATCCCAGCACAGGGATATCCGGGAGTAGTGATCTACACCCTTAATCCAATCAAATCTGAGTTTGAGGTCATCTTAGTTTACAGAAGGAGTTCCAGGCTCCCAGGCAGGCAGTGGTGGGGCCACGCCTAACTGAGCAAAGAAAGTATTTAAGGCAGGCATAGAAAGACAGAGCAAGCAAAGGAAGCCATGGCTCACACTGTTAGTCCCAGAACTTGGGAAGCCAGCCCGGTCTTCAAAGCAAGTTCCAGGACAGCCAGAACTGCTACGCAGAAAACCCTGTCTGGAAAAAAACAAAATGAAACAAAACAAACAAGAAAAAAACAAACAAAGACTAGAGGAGGTGGATCTGTCCTCTCAGGATGTTTTTATTATATTTGATTTCTCTTTCCTCCTCACATCTGAGAGCTTGGAATGCTGCGGCCTTTGTTCCTCTGTTCTCTTCTCCGCCTACCCTCACTCTTTTTTGGAAGTCATATTCAGGATCAGGACTGTGCCCACTGTGATGGTTAATCTTAATTGTCAACTAGGTTTAAAATTTAGTATCTTCATGGGAACAAATATCCAAGCATGTATATTAAAAATATTCTAGATTAAATTAACTAAGGTGACAAGCCCCCACCTTGAGTGTGCTTGGAACTACTCTATGGCTTGGTACCCAGACCTAATAAAAAGGAGAAGCAGTGTTCAATATCCTCAGCTTCCTGACTGTAGTTTCAGTGTGCCAGTTCCTCCATGATAGCCTGGACGCTAGAGTATTGACCAAAATTAACCTTCATTTTAAAATTACTTTGGGTGGAATATTTTTTAATCACAGCAACAAGAGAAATAATTAATATGTTTACCATTGCAAAGCTTATGAGTTTTTGCCTGGAATTCAAGTCTCACTACCAATCTCACCCACCGTTCATTTTGGCACTAAGGTTTTCATATCCATCTCACCATAAACTGATTTTTTTTAATGCCTCAGCCATCCTTGTTACAGATGGTGGCAAGCCACGGTCTACACAAAACTCCCCATAACCTCCTTTGTTCCTAGTAGGCAAACTCAATTGTTATCCAAGTTCCAGTGTCTCTTCCTTCAAAATCTCTTTAGTGTCATGATAGCCCATATTCATCCTTTCAAATGATTCAGGCCACTGCCATCTTACAACATAGACACTCCAGATTTCTGCTTAAGATAGGTAGAATGCTCTTTCTTCAAAAGGGTTCACAGTTCAGATTCTAATTCCTTAGTTTTCCCTATTTATTTGAAAAAACAACTCAAAATTTTGTGTTCGTAAAACTAATAAGATAGGTGCTCTTCAAAATGTAGTGTGTGACCAAATTTTGTACCATCTTGATTTGGTTAGAATAAGTAGCCTAAGTTTTTCAAACTCCCCAAATCTTTTCTCTGTTTTGGTACTCGCTCTGTTTCCATGTATGCCTTGCAAATTCTAGTTTAAGTACAGAAGGAACAGGCTGAAAAAAAATTATTTCTAGAAATAAAAAAAAAAAAATCAGACACTAGACAGCTGACTTGTATATGCAGCCTGATACTCTTACTGCAGATTAAGTGGTGTATCAGTGCAGCTGGGGATGCCAGAAGGTCGTATCCTTTGCCAGGAAGAGATTGTGTTGTACAATTCAGAGTCCAAGGGAGTCTTAAAAACCACTCCTTACTATTCTGTCCATCTTCAATTTATTGCGTAACTAGGATTTCTTTTAAATGAGAGATTAAGACATTCTGCGTTCTTTTTCACAGCAAATTTCCACTAAATTCTGTGTTCTTCTCAGAGTTCTCTTCAAAACCATGTACAAAGCAAGTGGATGTCTCTCCTGTATGCATAAAGCATACCTAAAGATAGGACTCATTCTGACGACGGATTTAGGTTTATAATTTATCTATAGTCCAGAATTGGGGGTAAGGCAAGATTTGGAAAGTATAGAAGGTAGCCTCTTATAAGAACAGTGAATAATCTCTCAACAATCAGATATTCAAACAATGATTTTTCTTGAATTACTCAGCTTTCTGCTACTATAATAAGTACCTAAGATAATGACCTTCTGGTTAGAAGTGGTTTATTTGGGCTCAAATTTAAAGTGGTTTTAACTCATAATTCACTGGTGTTGGAGCCTTGAAGCCTCTGATGAGGAAGTTCATCATAGTGAGAGCAGGGGTTGGAAGAAATCTGTCCACTTAATGACATGGAAGTTAAAGCAGAGGAGGAACTTTAGTCCTCACCTTCCCCTTTGAGGAACCTGCTTTAAATGATCAAGATTTCTCATTTAGCCCCATCTCTTAAAGTTTTCATACACACACTCCAAAAATGTCATACTAAGGAACAAGATATTAAGAGATAGAAACGGGGTGGGACAATTGAGACCTAAATGCAATCAATTCAGTTTCTGCTAGATGTTAGGACTGATAGCTTTTCCTGTTAAGCTTCTCTCCCACACCCTTCCCTAAGGTTATTATACTCTGCTATAGTGGACAGGTTAAACACATTACTAAAAGGAGAAACTTTAAATAATTGGGGATATGTCTGTGCAGTGATATAATTTCCACATCACCAAGTGAGCAAAGCCTGTACAGGTTTGCCTGGGTTCTAAGGATAGGAAGTTCATAATGCTGGGCTGACCCAAGAAGTAGAAACTTTGTTTTTGATGTAAATACCAACACTGATAGTGTAGTTTCTCTAGTGTTCTAAGGCATAGAATCCCACCTTCATTTTCACTATGGCCAGCTATTGCTGAGAAGAAATTGTCACTAACTACAGCATGCCCCATATAGATCAAAAGGCAAAAGATGCTGTGTTACAACAAAGCCAGGCATGTTCTCCCTAGAATAAGCTTGTTTCTAGTCTATTCAGTCACTTAGCTAGCATGTTCTCCCTAGAATAAGCTTGTTTCTAGTCTATTCAGTCACTTAGCTACTCAAATTGGTACTTTTAACAGAGGTATATTTTCTTCTTGATATTCAAAACTAAGGCATGCAGTGGTCTTGGTAAAACAACTCTGAAAGAAAGCCTAGAAGTAGAAGGCATAGTATAATCCTTTGTTAAATTAAACAAGCCAAAAAAAAAAAAAAAAAAAGAAAAAGAAAAAAAAGAAAGCACCAGCCTTGGTTGAGCCCTGGTTGCTGTTGCTGGCCTGTGCACAAGATGCTGATGTTTCTTAGGATGTCAGGCAGGCATTACAAGAGGTTGCACGACAGCAAGGTTAACAAGACTCTGAGCAGCTCTGGAACTCCAGGGATAAAAGGACAGCCCCTTGCCTCTAGGACCTCACTTCTTATCTCACCCCAACTGGACCCTGACCTCCAGGGCTCTCACCCAGACCAGCATGTAACCTAGATTTTGTCATTGCTACCCATGAATCCTGACTCTGATTAGCCTGGAAACAGCAAATCTAGAACAAGCAGACTGCTGACTCCTCTGTGCTCAAGCCAAAATTAGCCATAGCACTTTGGATCTGGACAACAAATCACTATAAAAATCACAATGTTAATTGTTATGTAATTTACAAAAAATGTGAGTTCATATAAATTGTAGTAGTTTGCCAGATTACCAACAGTAACATTAGGGTAAAGCTCATTTGTATATGCTAAATAGTTTCAGCTTAGATCTCACTCTGCCTGTGCTGTCCACAAAGCCTCTAGACACAGAAAATGTGACTATTGTAATCCTGATTTTTTGTACTTTTAATCGAGGTTTAATTTTTAAGCTGATACTCATTTCAATTATCGGAAACAATAAAAACTTCCAGAACAATTGAAGTTCTTTTAATACTACTTTCTCTGTTGTCTGTGTGGTCAAGTATAAATGCAGGAAAATATTTTCAATATTAGTAAATAAGTCCTAGTATTCTGGAATTATAAATTACATACTAGGTTTTGCTCATTACATGTGCATAATGTCTCATTAATATTTTGGGGTTGGTTACATTTTAAAATGATACTACTTTGGATATATTGGATAAAGTACTACATAAAAGATTCACCTCTTTTTTTTTCTTTTTTATATATTTATCCTTTTTGCAGGGCATGTGCCATGGTAGTGTGTGTGTGTGTAAGTTCATTTAATTTGCAAGAGTTGGTTCTCTTATTATTACATGCATTCTGGAGATTAAACTCAGGTGACCAGGTCACCAGGCTTGAAAGCAAGCATTTTGACCTCTTGAATCATCTTGACAGCAATATTTCTATTTATTTTTGTTGTGCTCTATAACTATTAGACAATTTTAAATTACATCTGCCTTAGATTATACTTCTGCTATTCAATGCTGATTTAGGAAAATTGCAGTAGTCAAATAACTTTACAAGCCTTTCTCCCTTTGTGTGCTTCTCTCCTTCTCTTCTCTCTCTCTCTCTCTCTCTCTCTCTCTCTCTCTCTCTCTCTCTCTCTCTCTCTCTCTCTCTCTCTCCTGTTTCTATCTCTCTTTCCTTGTGCCTTTCTCAATACTCTTTGGTTCCTATAGAAAATACTGTGGGAAATTTTCTGACGTTTTGTATAGCAACATAGGCTGAGCTGTGCAAATCAAAACATGAATACTCAGATTCATGCCCCTTCTCAGAAATTTGCATCCAATAATGCATTCCCAGCATCATTTCTTCAACTTCTACCATCACTGGAATACGCTGTTGAAAATCCTCCTGAGTGAAATGAAGGGAGCAGATGAATGAACGGAACAGATTAGTGCGCTATTTCCTTCTTTTGTTAGCTGCAAATGCACCATATGGACGCATCACAATGTGCTACAGAAATCTGAATCTTTGGCAAAGTTTTAATTTTTTTTTTAAGAATGACATAAAGTACTTCAGATGAATGAACTTTGAGCATTAAGTGATGAATGAATTTTGAAAAGCCATCTTTTTAGAAGTTATATCAAGTTTCTAGTAGCATAAGCATCTAAGTTCTGTTCAAGTGGCTCATACTTCAGGTTCCTCAGTAAATCTAATGTTGCCATAAAATCTTATAGTGAATTGGAGCTTACACTGGCCAGCATTTAAACGTGGGCATGTTTAAAAACTTATAAATTAACATTTTAATCAACTATTGGCCTATGTCACTTTGGTTTTTAAAATAAACAACATCATAACATATTTTAGTGGGTGTTATCATTTATTAAAGACATTGCAAAGCAACATTACTATAAACTTGTGGAAAATACTAATTGATAAAATGATATATTGGTTCAGCAGCTTATTGAGGGACATTTTTGCTAGCAGTGCACGCGCCATGTACACACACATACATACACACACAGGAATTTTTTTAAACTATTTTTGTTCTTTAGATAGTACAACACAGTTTCAGAAATAGTCAAACAGGCAGAAGACATCAGTGCACTGACATGGAAAGGCTTTACATAAGCAGGAAGTTGGTAGACATGGACAGTGTGTGCTAAGACGGGCAGTAATAAATAAACCACGCATTGGGGGGAAAAAGCAGGCATATACTTTAGATAGAACCAATGAGAGGTGAGGTCCTATTTCTATTCCTACAATATATTGAGTATGTAGAACAGCATTTTACTGTAAAGAAATTATTTCCCCGGGTATAATAAATATCCTAAATAATCTTTAAAAAGATAGCTGCCTGGACTATGAGCAATTCTCAAGTTATATATACATAGATGCAAATAGGTGATAGATAGATAGATAATGCCTGATGCACAAAGTATATTTAAACCAACCAAACATAGTTCTGTAAGAAAAATTTTAAAACACATGCACAAGTTCAATAACAAACAATGTGAATTAGATGTAAGACGGGAAATAATGGTGCACACATGGAAATGGCACAGAAATATAAAGCAATGTAAGCAAGAGTAAGCGACTAGAATAATGAAAGACAGTAGCATTGTACACTTCCACTTGGACTCCAACAGAGAAGCATAGAAGAGCAAATAGTTAAAAGAAAGAAATTGAACCAGGGTCTCTAATTCGTAGAATCCAAAAGCCCACCAAGACACATGTGTATATCATAGAATCCCAAAGAAGAAATTATAAGCAACCAGAGAAATAAACAGTTATTTCCAAAGGAACAGTGCTCTTATCTGAAACCATAGAAACCCTAAATTTGGGCTGATGTATTTGATACAATGAGAGAAAATTATAAACACATATATCTACCAAAATATCTATTAAGAGAAAGAAAAAAGCATGACATTTTGAATAAAAATAGTTTATACTCAGTTTCTCTTCAGTGAAAAAAGATTGGAAGTATACATTTAAGAAAGAAGGCAACTGATCCCAACAAGGACTCCTGAGATCAAGAAGAAATGAAGGACATGGTCAGCTACGCAACAGCTATCTATGTGCTGAAAGGCTAATACAGAACGACAAAAAATAGGCAATGAATATCAAGGTCTCTAGGGTCAACAAGTTTGAGATCATTTATGTTGTTTAAAAAAAGCAAATAAAGTGTTATAAAATTTGGAATCTCATGTTAAGCGCATATCACCACTACAAAAGCAAACATGACATGCACACATCTGGCTGGCCTCAGCACTGTGTGTCATATATATATATATCCAACCTTCAGGGATCAAAATGTAATTAGGTTTATAAGTGGTGCATCTGAACTGAATATGCAGAGGCTTCTGCTACCATTTTCTAAGTAATACAGTGTAACTAATACATTTACTTATTGTTTACATTGTATTAGGTCTCAGTTATGCAGAAATGACTTAAAATATGCAAGAAAAATGCTTTGGTTATATGCACATATTACATCATTTTATATAAGAATTGTGAGTATCTGTGCGGGCCCCCACTGCACACTTTAGATCCCCTGTGGATTCTATGCACAAGACCTGCACATACTCCTATCACACAGATGCAGCTGAGAACTTGATGCAAACTCAAGTCCTGATTTCTAGAACTTTCTGAAAAGATTTTCCCAAGTATCTTCTATCTACGGTTGGTTGAATCCACAAATAAAGAGGATCAACTGATACATGGTTGTTCCAGTAATTAAATTGAATATAAAAGAACTAATATGCTCCTTTTAGACAATAAGCTATCAACATGAGTTTTCACTTTTAAAAAATGCTAAATTCTGTTTATGAAAAGCAAACTGACTCTTCCAGGAAGATGGGGGAGACCTACTTTTCCTACTTTGGCCACTAAGTGTGCAACTAAGTGTTCTGGGCCTATTTAAACAGAGTATAAATACAAGGTGACTTTGAAATGAGAAGACAGATCAGCTAGGGACCATCAGACGTCCTAAACAGCAGGACAAAGATTACCTTAGGTTTTCCTTTTGCTTCATACATTTAAGCATGAAAATGACAAACTGGAAATGTCAAAAGTGCAACAAGAAACAAACTCCACAATGACAAAGGTATACTTAAAGTGCTCGTTTAATGTGTGCAAGGCCCTGGGTTTTATCAAGCACCAGAAAAGCAAAAGCAAACAGAGATAAATGAATCTGTTTTCTGTAGTATACCACCGCACCAAGGAAGGAACAGCCAACAAGGAAAACAAACCCAAAAATAAAATCCTACTCTTAGATAATAGGTGTTCACCTCTAAGAAAACAGTCTGGGGAATCACCCCACCCATGCCATAAAAGGCCAAGTGGGGAGCTTCAGCTTTAACTCTTAAGACACTCCATTGCTGTGAACCTGTGCTCTAAAGAAGTAAGGTCAGAAAGTCCAATAGGTGGTGAGCACTTGGTCTCATTTATGTGTGGTCAGTAGAGATTACATGCAAAGATCATAATTACATCCCCATCATATAGAAACCAGGCCCTCTCCTCCCAGCTCAGTGTTATCTGAGTAGCAGCAACAGCTGGAAAGAAAGCCATTCAAATAGTATTCAAGAACTTAGACAAAAATCCAAGATGTAAAAATGTCAATCAAGATCTCTCACCATACCAAGAACCAAGATCTTACAGTGAACAAAGGACACATCTGAAAATAAGACTATAGGAAGCCCAATGCTAAATGACAAGGAACATAATATGTTTTTAAAAAAACCACCAATGGATTGGCTTTGAAAACTATACAAATATAAACTAGACAACAGTGGCAATCTGAACTTAGCCTAAGGCAGTTCATTGCATGGAAAATTCTTAATTTATTAGGAACCCTAAATATTAGTCTACCTAATAACATCCTCAAAGTTACAGATACTGTCAAACCTGTGTAGAGGAGCAGAAATGGTGAATCTATTTGCTACTGTAGCCTAGTGTGTGGCTTATACTAAAATCTCATGATGACAGGTATAATTCATATAGGAACTTTGCTAACTTCTGGAGAAAATTAGTTACCGAGCACTAAAGTAGTGGAGATGCTCTTCATCAAAAAGATTTGTGTAGGGGCTGAAGAGGTGTCTTAGAGGTCAAGAACACAGGCCACCTGCAAAGCCTGAATCTATGACCCTCTATGACCTCCATAAGGACTGCATACGTATGATGCACAGGTACACAGAAGGATAAAACATCCATAAAACACGTAATATAAAAAAGTTAAAAGGCATGTGTAAATTCACATTAGTCGTATTTATACCTCTTTTATTTCTCTAGTCTTCTAGGGGAAGATGTTGAAGTCCAAATTGACTGCAGCCTTTCTTCTAGGGATGTAGAGGGGTGCTCTGGGTCTGAAGAAGTGAAGCAAAGAAGCAGGCTCTTTCCCATGCTTGCCTGCAGAGTTCATTGACAGCACAATGGGACTTAGAAAATCTTGAAAAATATCATCGGACATTTCCATGAATATGAATAACATCTGTTAAGATTATGGCATTTCCTTCAGAAAGCATAACAGTTATGATTACAAAGTGCTTCTATTACAATCCCCCATGAGTCAGTCACTCAGAAGCAAAACAAAGCTTGAACACCCAAAGTTAATATAAAGCATAATCTGTTATTACTGCCCCCTGGTATTACACCCTGCCAAGGCTGCCTAGACTCTCCTGCCGGCACTAATAAAAATATCCTAGGGAGACTCATCACTCTTCTGCTCTCGGGGAGAAGGTAAATGACCGTGCTACTGAAGATCTGTTTGCCTATCTCCCGTCATTAAAGAACAGTAACAAGCCAAGGGGTTCCACACCTGTTCTTAATTCATTTCAGAGATATGAGTCCAACGCATAGCTTCCATTTAACTATCCATTGTGTGTTAACACACACTATACCTCCAGGAAGGACATCAACAAGTTCCACAGATTTTCCTCCATGCCCCTGTCTACGTGTCCCGCCCCATCCCTCCCCCGTGCCCCCCGCCCCCGTGTACTTTGAGTATTGCATTGCACAGACAGTATGCTGCAGCTGTCAGTCACCACCACCGAGGGCGCCCAGGGCAGTTTTTGGCACTTGAAACCAGAGTCAGGGCCTCTCAAGAGTAGTTCTTCACATCACCAGAACTTCACCTCACAAATGAGTTTACAAAACAATAAAATAGAAGGGATCTACCCTTGCTGCTTTCAGGACTCCAGTGCCTGGCAGTCGACCTGGCAAGCATGTTTCTCTCTCCCACCATCATGAGGGAGAAAAGCTATATTGTTAAAGGGTTTTGTTTGATTTTTAAGCCTAAAGCATCAGTCACATGGCATGTATGTAGTCTTCCTTACCCAAAGACCTTTTATTCCAGGCTATAATCTAAAAAGACCCAGAATTTCACTGCCTGCGCGGCTGGAAGTGTTTCCATTGAACAACAGTTTTTAAAAAATACCTCTGCATTTTGGTTTTCATCTCCTCAGCAGAGCAAATTACCCTATCAGCCTGTGGAGAAGTGGGAGGTTATTGTTCATGAAACTATGAAAGAGAAAAACACAGCAATGCAAATGAGAAGCTTGAAGTCAGTTTCACTCCTTAAAGCTTAACCTAGAAAATGCTCATTCTCAGAGAGAAGAAAGGGGCAACATCCTGTACCCCCATTATAGAAAGTTTTAAAAAGAGTATTAGCCCTGTATTTAAGAGAAGTACCATTTCCTTCCATCATTCCAAGGCTACCTTTTAAGGCTGTTTTGTTATCATGAGGCAGAATGGGTGTTTTCTGCCTGTCTGACCTAGAGAGATATGTCAATCCCTATTTCTAGACCTTCTTTTTGGAACAGACTGACTGAAGGCTATAAAAAAGGCTGAGAGATATTCACTGTCCAGCATGCAGACAGGTTCAAATTTCCTGTTGCAGCTCACTGACAGATAGTCATGACATCACATTTACTGTAGGCAGGAGGACATCCTGTTGTACATGTAGCATAGCATGGGAAAGTGTGGGCAGAGCCATTCTGGTTTCCTGGGTAACCTCTGGGTGTCCAATGACTTCACCTTAGTTTAGAAAAACAAAGAAAGAAAGAAAGAAAGAAAGAAAGAAAGAAAGAAAGAAAGAAAGAAAGAAAGAAAGAAAGAAAGAAAGAAAGAAAGAAAGAAAGAAAGAAAGAAAGAAAGAAAGAAAGAAAGAAAGAAAGAAAGAAAGAAAGAAGGAAAGAAGGAAGGAAGGAAGGAAGGAAGGAAGGAAGGAAGGAAGGAAGGAAGGAAGGAAGGAAAGAAACAAACAAACAAACAAAAAACAGGGAGTACTTTTAGTTGAGTTTAGTTTAAATCCTTGAGTGGATTTTACCTGGATTATATAAGCGAGCATTCTGATAAACAGTAAATTCGGGCTTCATGACATCAGGGCGTGAAACGAGTCTTCACTGTTGAGATCAAGTGAATTTCAGGAGCTTTGTGGGTTCAAACTGCTTGGAACTCATGAGCTATTCCAAGGGTCAAATACAAAGTCATCTAAGATAACAACAGAGGTACATAAGGCCCAGATGTAATGGATTCTAGGACATCGTAAGTGCATCTCAGAGGTCTTTTTCTGCCTCCTCTGCAGTGTCATCATAGTCCTCAATGTCTGGTAGTATAATGTCTTCAATTGTCTATTCCCCCACATAGGACTTTGTCTCATAAAGGGTGGGCCTTTGGCTCATTTGTATTTATTTGCCAACAGTTTAGGACAGGCACTAATACTCAACAAACATCTGCAGGTTAAATTAAAGCTAACTTTTGTGGATCATCAACCTGGAGGGAATAGAATATCTATTCTTACTCCCAGGTTTCCTGACCTGGATGATAAATAATTTCATACACTCACTAATTCAAATCAGTCTAAACATAGTTCTCTGCCTTGGTATGCTCCTGGTGAAATCCAGCAGCTCCATTCTTTTCTGCTCCATGTTCTGTACCATGCCTCATGAAGCTGTTTCAAGTCTTTAATCTTCTCCTAAAGCTCCTACCATAGCTTCTAAAATCCGATTACCAACAGAAGTATTAATATCCTCATAAAAAGCAGAGGGCGTCAGCATCAGTTTCTTCAACTTTCTTCTTTATCTCCTTGCTTTCTTGTATGACTCTACTTGCATCTTCTGGTCTCTCATAGGAAAATGGCATATTTCTTTCAATTTTGTGTGTACATATACGTAAGGAGGCCAGCGGTGCACATTCACTGCTCAATCATTAATCCTTCTTATTGTTTTGAGACAAGATATATCACAGAACCTAGAGCTTACTGATTCAATTAGACTGGCCATCAAACTCCATCAATCCCCCCATCTCTGCCTCCCTTTGACTGGGGTTACAGATGTTTGCCACTGAGCCTGGATTTTTAGGCTGATTCTGGGAATCAAATTCAGTTCTTCATGTTCAAATGCAAAGCAAGCACTTTCCCCTCTGGGTTATCTCTCCAGCCCCTCATTTTCATACTTTAATTTTCCCTATGTCCACAGAGAGACCTTTGAAACAAACATGTTTTCTTAGCTGCAATATCAGTTTCTAGGTCTGTAACCATAAGAAAGCCATCTAGCACTGGTTTTCTCTTGTAAAGAATGGTAAGAGTAATCCGTTTCTTTTAATACAAATATTTTTAGGAGAGAATTAAATGAGATGTCATATATCAAGTGTTCAACCAAGATACTGGTCACCTAGTAAATATAATTCCATCTTCTTTATGTCTTCCCCATTCAAAATAAATCTCTCAAGGCCTCTGCTTCCAATATTACTGGCAACAATATTCTTTCTTTTTCCATCCTGAATTGTGTATCCAGAGTTCTCCTCACATTGGTCCCTCAGCCCACTGCAATCTGCTCCTCTTTCTTCCCTCTGCTGAAATGTCTCAAGGAAATGAAGCTAAGACTCAACCACACTGAGTTTCACAGGTTTATTTTTTTCTAAGAAAGCTGTAGAGTGAATCATGGAGAAGAAGACTACATGAATCCATGAGTAGATCCTCCTAGGTTGTCTTCTACATTCAAGGATTTTGTTCTAACCCACATCACCTAAAAGTCAAAGTGCCTTGGAAACTCTCTCCTAACCCAGCTTCCAACATCCCCAAGAGCTTTATAATTCCCATTATAAGCCATATCATGGAGAAAGAGAAATTATTTAGGCAAGAATCTACCTGTTGCTAACGTTTAACCTTCCATTATATCTGGTCCTTTGAATTTACTTTTATTTGTGAGTGCTCAGAAGTAACCAGTGACTAAATCCAGTCAATCTACATTCAAAGAGTGTCATGAGAACATGGAGGGCTGTTCACTGATGCTGAGAGTTTAAGCTAGTATAGGCACAATGGAAATCTATATGGAAACTTATCGTGGAACTGAAAATAGAGCTTCCATGTGATCCAGCTCTACCATTCCTGACATACACACACCCAAACAATTCTATATCATATCACAGAGATATTTGAATATCCGTTTTACTTGCTGCTCTATTCATAACACCAAGGAAATGAAACCAGCCAAGTTGTCCACCAGCTGATGAATAAACTATGAAAATGTAGTACATCTAAGCAGTAGAATTCCATTCAGCTGTAGAGAAAAATGTTATAACAACTTCAAGAAAATAGATGGGACTTTATTGAGTAAGGTATCTCAGGTTCAGAAAGGGAAGTACCACATGTCCTCTCATAGTAGATCCTGATACCTACTCATTCATAAGAGCACTTATGGGAAAAATGCATATGTGTAGAGCTCAGAAGACTGGAAAGGGGACCAAGAGTTAGGGGAAAGAAACTTTTAAGGTGGGGAGAGATGAAGCATAGTGTAAGTCATGTGATATAAAAATGGAAGAGAAAATACTAGGAATAGAAGTTTTAAGTGAGGATGAAAGGATATGGGGAAGAAGAACGTATGGGAGGAAAGTGCTAAGCACCACTAATATAAAATGACAAAAACCATAAGGAATATTTGATAAGCTAATCCAAAACAAAAGCACTTGAGCAGAGAACATGAATGGATAAAGTTGTACCCAAAGGCCATTAAACAAGAAATCTCAGTGTCAGGGATAGGGTACATCCTCAAGGGTTATTGGCACTGGGGGTCCACAACCCCTCCCAAATAATAGAGGTTATGATCAACGCCATTGGTTGTCACCAAAACTCGGCTATAAGACAAAAAAATAAGGTTGGAACTGGGCTGGAAGCTTTTTCCCTGTTAGGCTATGTGGTTGTGAAGGTGGCATGCCAGCTGCTAGGAGAGAATTGTCCTAAACACATTTAATCACCTGTGGATCCTGTGTGCAATGATTATAACTATTTGGGCAAGAAGAGCCTGCTTGTGTATAGTGGCAAGTTTGTTAGTGAGGTAACCAACCATTTTTTAAAAACTAGGTTTGATACTCATTTTGTTGCAATAAAACCAGTTAAAAGCCCAAGCCAGGGAGATTATAAGCCTTAGTTGTTATGTTACTGCTGTTGTTTCTCAAAATGTACATCATACCCTGTCAAATTGACTTTCTAAATAGCTGTGCCTATACCCGTAGACTAGTAGTACTGACAGGTTTGGTCAGAGAAGCTTCATTTCAATAGTCATCAGTGACTTCAGAGACTTATAACTTCAGAGTACAGAGAAAAAAATGACTGTTGCATGCCGCGTTGTGAATAAGACTTCTTCTATTTCAACAGCTTCAAGGCTCAAGGGACATTCATTGCAGAATATGGGAGAAAAGGAGTGTAAAAAACCGGAGAAAAGTAGGGAATGCTGACCTCTGGGCATGGCACGGCTATTGCATTCTTAACCTATAGCAGTTGTGATTGCCTGCTTAAAATTGGCTCAGTTGTGGAACGATGGAGGACATACAGCACCACAGCCCCTCTCTGAGGGCTCAACATCCACAATCTGTGTGTACTTAACAGCTGATGTAGGAGAAAAAAAACGTGTTCTTTTTTTTTTTTTTTATCTTTTTTTAGAGTATACTCATTGGTAATGTGCCGTTTTTTCTGTAAACAAATTCCCAGTCATGGTTCTCTAAAAGTCCCCAACGAAAGAAACTCAGTCACAAAAGCAAAAATCGAACAAAACACAAAAACCCCCAGGACTTGAAAGTAAAAACAAAGAAGGGACATTATCAGGGAGATAAAGTACAAGAAGGTAATACAGGGTGAAGATGATCGAAAATATGATCTATGTATACAAAAATGTCATATTAAACCCACTATTGTGTATATTGAGCTATCCTAAAAATATATATATTAAAATATCTCACATTGTCAGTCAGATTTCTAGAAAACAGGATTTCTTTTTTTTTTTTGGATGTTACTATGAGTCTAGGATTTACTCACATGCAGTACAACCACGGGAATATAAGATTAAGCCAAATGCCTTTGCCTTTGTGGTTTTTTTTTCTTGTGTGTGTATGTGTGTGTATGCAGATGTTTTTTTCCCATGCTTAAACATGCATTTAGAGGCCAGACATCAGCATCTAATGTCTATATTTTGATTACTCTCCACCTTTTAATATATAAATAATAATTAAAATAATTATATGTTATATTCTAAATTAGCTAATAAATTAAAATTAATTGATAGAAAAGTAGCTAAAGTATAATGTATAAATATATAAGCAATGTAAATAAACTAAAGAAATGAATATCTAAGTAAGGTGTGGAAAATTGTAATTTTCACTGTTAATGAGAGAATTGGTAAATGAAAGCAATAATAATATGTTTTTCTTTCTTGTCATATTAGGATTTTTAAATAAAAGCCTAAAATGCTATTGAATGAGCTAAAGTCCCTAATGTATTTCTCGTAGGAGGAAAAATTGGTACAACCACCCTGAAAGTAATAAATGGCAACATGTATTGAGTCTCATAATTGCTCATTTCCTCTTTTCCAAGTAATTACTCTTCTGTGAAAATGCCCCAAGGACATGACCAGAAATATAAACACATTTTGTAAAACAAAAGAGTATTTATTACACTTTTTAATAATAATAAAAATAAAACTCAGAAACAGCTGAAGAGGCATCATTAAGGAGCTGATTACATCTACTGGTGAAATATTGAGATAGATATTAAGATACCAAGTTTATGGAGCTTCTTCCATAGAATGAGAAAACAAATGTAATTTAATATTTTCTTTAAAAGACACAATTCATATTTTGATATGCCATAAATTAAACTGTGAGAATATTTTTCAGAAATAAAATAAAACATTAAGACCTGTTTGCACAAAAGTATGGTGTCATGATGATTGAATAAGAAAGAAAATTGTAACCACTACAGTATTCTGAAATTGTCTATATAAAGAGTTAACAAAGTAAATACAATGTACAATGACCAATGCCACTAGGAAATTTAATAGGAAATACCAAATCAAACGCTTTCATTTGCTCTGTGGAAAAAGGTATTAAGAAATTTGGAAAAAAAATGTAGAAAAATATTACTAGTAAATATTTCATGGAATTAGAATTACATATTTTCTTGTCTTGCTTTCCCATGCTACTATATGCATAATGTGTAGCTATCATAAAATAAAATAATATACACTATAGAACTCATATATTGTGTATGCTTCCTGCGGCTACTGCAACAATGACCAGGTAGTTTAGCACATAAAACCATATTTACTGTTTCATTCTACAGGCTACAAGGCCAAGGTATCAGCAAGACATGCCTCTCCTCTTGTCTCTGGAGAAGCATGCTTCCCCTTCTCCTATAGTTTCTGGTGTGGCAAAGGGCATTTGTGAACTTTCTCGTGAATGGCTCCTGCAGAATATCCATCTTCTCTGTGTCTCAGGACATGTTTCTCTTGTGTACTTGTATCTCTCTCTAAATCTCTTTCAGTGAAGATGACAGCCGCCATGTATTTTAATAACCTTGATTATGTCGATAATAAATTTGAAGCACTGGGAAGTAAAACTTAAACATATCCCTTGTAGGAAGAAAAATCTATTTCAACTCATGATATTTTATAGGTTCCAACAGGAATACTTTATGTACAGCCATAATTAAGATAAAGTATAATAAAAGTTAAAATCCTCATCCTAAATTTCCTTTTCAACTTATTTTATCTTTTTCATTTTAGTGACATTTACAATGTTGCACAGCCCATACTTAAACTCCCATCATTTTATAATCTCTCCTAGGGCCACCACAGTAGGGTCCTTACTATTCTCCACATTTCTGGAGAGCCTTCCTCCCAGCCATTTGCCTTGCTATTGTCAGATTCTCCTCATCTAGTTCCTCTTCTGCTTAATATAGTTTAATACCCAAGATTAGATCCTATCTTCTTAAACTTGGATTCATAATATAATGTATTTTAACCTTATGGTCCATACTTTTTTCCACAACAGAGGCTTTCCCAAACTGTCTGTAAGCCATGACCTACTGCATTATGGCAACATGAATGTTCTGATCTCAAATCTTGATTCTTGGGCTTCCTATGTCTTTTTTATTAATTTGCTAATTTACGCAGTAAATAAGAAACACCTATCACATGTCAAGCATTGTACCAAATATTGACTATCTAACGTGTTAAATCCCTTCTTTTTACTTTTAGAAATGCAATGATAGAGTAAATGAATGTGTTCATAACAAACTCTGGGTTACTATATGGGATCCTCTGAATAAAACTTTGGAAGTTGCCAGTTTTATTGAAGATTTTAGAAAGAGTTGGAAGAGGTACTCAAAGTTCTTAAAAATATGATCAACTGTCCTGGAACAGTGCCTCATCTTCTTTAGATAGCCAATAAAATTCTGACATTCTACAAATCCTAATCTTCCCAGACCTCTGGAGGCTAGTCTCAGTTGCTCTTCCATGGGTGAATGCTTTAGAACATGTTTTTGTTGGCAAATGTGTCATTTCTGTGGATCTAGTCATTCATTAGTTCTTATTTCAGATTAGTGTGTGAGGGGCAATGCATAGCTGGTCTTTCCAAGTCCCTGTTGAGATTTGAAGGTTTAGGTGTCCCTAAAATTCATATTCTGAAACCTAATCACCAGGATGGTGGTATTAGAAAGTTGAGCTTTGGGGAAATGACTAGATCATATGGGATCTGGACTAATGAATAGGATCAGAACTGTTATAGGAGAGGCCGCTGAGGGCTTGCTCCCTTGGCCTTCCCCTACGTGTGAATACATAGAAAGTGATATCTATGAGCAACAAGTTTTCACTAGGCACAGAGTCTGCAGGGTCACTGATCTTAGACTTTCTAGTCTCCAGGACCATTTTTTAAAAATGCATTGCTTTAATTCTCTAGTGTAGACCACTGTAAGATAGTTTTTCCAAGGCATTTCATCACGTCACTTTCCTTTACCTGCATGATGACCCTCATTCAGGAATATGTGGTCATTGTCATGCTACAGGCAGGAAATTCCCCCAAATGCTTAGACAATCTGCTTCATGTTCCACAGGATAGGATGCTCTGGAGTGCACAAAGATCTCTTCTTGAAATGTGACTTCTGGGCCTTCAGAAATACCATATTAAATTAGCTTGTTTCTAGCTTTCTCCAAAGCATGCTTCTGGCTATGTGTTTTTGGCATATAAATAAAAAAACCTCCACTTTTATGCCAAATACCGTACACACATAATATGATCCATGAGAAAAAGGGTCATTGGTAAAGATCCCATTGCCCCATCATGTCTTGACCACCTGATGAACTTCTCCAAGCTGACACTGATATTTGGGGTAATCGCCAATTTATTATTATATCATGCTCCAACAATAATCATCTTCCTAATAGTCATTTTTTGCCCTATCAATATCTATTGTCTTTCACTGAAGACAAGCATTTGCAATTTTCCATTATAAAACACAAACAGTAATCAATACTATGATCTTTCTCTAATAGAACTAAGTCCTCACACAGTCACTTAATAAGAGATCTTTAGCAAATCCAATATAATATGTTCTTTCTTAAGGTCACAGAGATAAACTCAGCATTTAGAAAATACGTCAAATGTAAAAGTGAACCGATGTACTTCCCAGGGTTGTGTTTATAGTGTGAAACAGTGTCCTGCATCCCAGCCACATCCATCAAACTTGCTAAATAAAGATAATCTCACCTTTCCCTTTCTGAATCAGACAGACCCATATAATTATTCTCTTATGAGTTGTTTCCTTTGCCAAAATCAGGTAAAAAAGTTGTCTGAGATTAAAACAAAGCACTTTCCCTTAGCACCTGTCTCAGAGCATTTTACACCTTCAAATACAGGAAACTGAGCCAAACCTGAAAATATCACAAAGATCCTGATTTGGGAGTGTCAGGAGATCACTTGTGATGAACTTTGTCCCAGACATCTGCAGAAGGGGAAGGACAGTTTCCAAGTGAAAATTTTATTGCAGAATAGGATGTGACTGAAGGGCAAAGCCCATGGCAGACTGAGCATGAAGCTGTGAAAGCACATGGGGTGAGCTACTGAAACTGTTACAACATCAATATCAATAAGCTGAGGTCTGTAGAGTATTTCATAATGCTGAGAGAGAGAGAGAGAGAGAGAGAGAGAGAGAGAGAGAGAGAGAGAGAGCTTCCAGTTGTTACAGCTTATTAACCTGCCCAGGATTTTCCAGATGTCTGGCTAAGCAGCCATCAGGACGATTGGAAATTCCTCCAAGGATTGCTTCCTTCTGGAATGCCTCCTTGGAACTGAGTCCAGACTTCTCTCTCTCTCTCTCTCTCTCTCTCTCTCTCTCTCTCTCTCTCTCTCTCTCTCTCTCTCTCTCTCTCTCTCTCTCTCTCTCTCTCTCTCTCTCTCTCTCTCCACCCTACTGCCTTCCTCCTCCCCAACACCATTTTATTTTCCTTCAATAATCAAGCAAGTACACGAATCTCTTCACCATGAAAAGGTTTCTCTCCATGAATAGGCAAGTCCGCTGCGGGCCTTAGCATGCCCAGGAGAGGTCAGTAGGTCTCGGCAGCTAGGAAAAGGGGGGAACAAATAGCAAATGCATGCACCTGGCTAGTATGAGAGGAGCCTGGCGGGCCCAAACAGCTCAATAAGACTTCCCTCTGCACAAATTGTGTGTCACCTGCCTCCCAAACCTCCCTCCCTTGGGAATCCGATCACAATCCTGTGTCATAAAGGGTTAGTATGGAGTAGCTCGTTTCACCTCCCTTATCCACCACTTCCTGGGACTGGTATGATTCCAGGCTGGCACACAGCTCTAAGCTCTTGTATCTGAGATTCCAAAAGAGAGGCTCTATCTTCTTTTCTGGGCCTCCATATCAGTGATATACACTCTGAAGGTTGTGCCTGCTAGCTCCCCAGTGGCTGAAATACTGTATGCAGTAGGATGCTCTCCACCTCCTTTGCAAAGTATCCAAACAGTTGCTTCTCACATGCATCACATGAATGCTGTTGAATCCCCGGCTGCTGCCCTTCATGAGCCTATTACCAGATCAATATCTAGTAATACTGCATGAAACAGTCCTACTCCTCTGACAAGAATTTAGTACATTTTGATTTCGTTGTATTCTTTTGAAGTCTTTGCAATACAATCGGAAGAAAGCTGAGAAATAATAATTCATGCTCTCCCTAAGTGCATCCTCAGGATGGAAAGCCACTCCCCCAAGCCCCCCAAAAGCAGCCTGGATTAGGTAAAAGAGAAAAGTGGTCTGCAGTAATGATTGCATTGTTATTATGCTACCTGGCTTACTGACAAGAACAAGTAACCATGCCTACCTAATGTATTGAGTGCTGGCAGGTGAGGCAGACATACTGTGTCCTTTGCACCAGGGAACCGGGATTTAAGTAGACTTCCAAGTCATGAGTAAAAGCTATTTCACAAACAATTGATGCACAGCACACATTCTGTGTCCTCCTGAGGTCATTGCTTCACCATGTTTATTGATGAGCGTGCTTCATTCAAATCAGTATTCAAATCAGAGTGTTTGCCTTATTCTCAACTCAATTTTACATATACTGTGGTTTCAGAAAGTTGTTTTAAAAAATGAAACCTTTACTAACAGTGGGGGGGGGAAGGGGAACAAGCATGCAGGAACATAAGGTTCTGCAAAGACTATAAGAAAATGGGGGTGGGGGGAATGCCGGTGATTACTCAGGAAAATTCATTGCAAAACAGCCTGTGCAGAAACAGTTTCTGCTGAGGTGTCGTGTCTTGCAAGTTTTCTATGAGGCATCCGTGTCTCCTTAAAGAAACATTTGTCAAGAAGGGTAAGTTCAGGATGTGTCATCTTAATTATTACAGGAGTAACCTTCAGATTCAAAATGATTTTTTGATTCACCCACTGACTAAAATACTTGAAAGCTAACCAAACTTATTTTTTAATATTACTGATATTTTCTGCTCCTGTGACTTCCAATCCAAATAGCCTAGCAGCACCAGTGCAGAGAGAGATAAGTCTAACAGTTAAACGCCATTCTCTGAACCATGAAAAAAAAAATCAATAAGAAAGTGTTGCTAGCTAGATGAGAGTGAAGATATGACTGGGCTGGTGTCACAGACAGGCAGGTTAAGCCTCTCGCAGGTATCTGTAATCATGGAAGAGCTCTGATGTCCTTCAAGGCCTCGCTAAGTTTAGCAATCTCCTGAGAGGAACTGTGCAGAAATACTGCTGGCATCTTCTATTTGGTTTTCTGACTGCTGTGACCTCTAACTCACCAAGCTGCTTGTTAGTATCCACGAATCAAGGCAATGTGAGTTGGGTGCTATTATATTTGGATATGAGATATTGTAGCAGAAGCCTATATGTAACAAGTTTCCTCACCAGGTGGTAAACTTTTAAAAGACGATTGGATAATGAGGGTTCTAACTTTATCAATGGTAATCCATTGATATCCACTGATAACTTGTAGCTTGATGGCCCCTTTGGAAGTGAGGCCTGCTTGAACCAAGGAGGTCACTAGAAGCTTGCCTTTGAAGGACCTCCAAGCTCTACTTCCATTCTTTTTTCTTTCTGGTCTCCATAAAGTGAGCAGCTTTGCTGGACCATGCTCGCCAGTCATCATATTTTGCCTCGCCACATAATGGGTCTGTGGATAATGAAGCCAAGTGAATATGGACTGAAATCTCTGAAACCATGAGTCAAAATAAGTCATTACTCTCTAAAAGTCTTCTGTATTTTGCTACAATTAGGAGAAACTAAGGATCGAATCTATTTATGTGTCTATTTGAGTCACTATACTGTAACAGGGTCCTAAAAACTCAGTCCCTCGGAAACCATACACCACTAAGACACCCTCTGAGCAGGGGCATGGACAAACCTCGTGAGAATGGAAGACCGCAAGGAGGAGATCCAATAGAGGAATTTCAATGGCGGGTGCTCCAAGAACAGGGTGGGTGATGGAAAGTCAGTCTAAGGAACAGTCAAGTATGGGAAGAAATTCCACAGAAAGATAGATCATGCTGCCTTATATCAGATGACATAAATCATACAGCCAAGGACTCTGTAAACTCTTCTTACCCACTGTGTGCTTAGGGGACAACCATGCTAATCCGAGAAGCTGGCCTTCAACCTAATTTGTCTTGGACTTTAAGACCCACAGAATTAAAGTCTCCATAGTAAAGGCCTAAAACCCTATATATATATATATATATATATATATATATATATATATATATATATATATATATATATATATATATATATATATATTAACAATCACTTCAATTAACTCCTAGGATCATGATAATTTAGGAAATGGTTAACAGAAAAACATGCAAGATGTTTATATCTACAAAATTCTGTGTAGGGCTTAGACAGAAGGTTTGGCAATTAAGAGATATTTCTGCTCTTGCAAAGGTCCCATGGTTGAGTTCTAACATTTATGCTAGGCAGTTCACAACGGCCCGGAATTCCAACTCTGAGAGATCCAACAACACCCTTTTCTGTCTTCTATGGGACCGCTATCACTTACAAATGCCTAACTACATACACACATACACAGACACACACACACACATATACACACATACACAATTTAAAAGAAAGTCTTTTAAAATATTTCTTAAATAGTATAATTCAAAAGTTTTCTTTTTCCTCTGTTTTGAAATATGGACTCTATGCTATGATAAAAGACAAATGCTGCACTGTTGTACTCAAGGATTTATAAACACACCTTGAAGTCGTATTTAGAAGTTTTGAGGATACAAAGACAGCACACATAGGTCTTCCAATATTTCAAAGCTATTAGTTCAATTCAGTGAAAAACATACATGTGTGTCAATGAAAGACAATAAAAGTTCCAGAATGCATCATAGTTTCACTTTTGTGCTGGCTATGAATGGTCATTACCATAAATGACAAAAAATATTTGAAGTGTTACTTACTTAGGAATTATAACTATAATTTGATACAGATATAAGCTTGCTGTTTAAAATCAATGGGAATATTTTAGGGGCAGAATGGTTACATGAAGTTTCAACCAAGAGGCCTACATGCTATATTATTCATAATGCCTTATGTTCTGTCTTTATAAGGAAAAAATATTATGTTTGTGTATGTTTATGGGATGAGCTGTGTGTGTGTGTGTGTGTGTGTGTGTGTGTGTGTGTGTGTGTGTGCATATGGGTTGAGTAGTGCTTGTATGTGTTTATGGGATGGGAGTGAGTTGCATTTGTGTGTGACATCGGGACTAAATTTTGAGCACTTCCCACCATACTTTTTTTTAGAACTCTCTTTTTACAAATAAAGAAAATGTTTATCAAAGAATAAGGCATACTCTCAGCTCTCCTAAAAAAAAAAGTCATTTCCCAATTCTACTGGTAAGACGTCTTCCTAGGAACCATCATGTTGGATGGCCATGGTAATAACAAAATTTGCTTATATTACTTCTTTTAATTTACTTCAAAATCATCATGACTAAGAAACAATGGCACCAATGTTTATTCTGTTTGAAAACAATTGACTTGTGGAACAATAAGGAATATTATGTAGGTGATGGTGAGATGGAGCCTGAGTCCAGCTTCAAGACCTTCTATCTTTTCTGCTTTGGTGACCATACCATCATGGCTCTCGTGAGTTGCAGCTGATTGCCCTGCCTTCTACACACATCATCTGGTTTCTCTCTAACACCACTTGCACCTTGCTTTTGCACAACTCACAGCCATAGTCTTGTCCTTCCCAGGCCTCACTATTACCACTTTCTCCCCTTCACATGGAAAATTAAGAGACAACAATGACACTGGAGCATCATGATTCCAAGTTGCTCTCAGTCCGGTTGAAGCTATGAGACAGTACTCACCCTCCATATTAACAGCAGCATCTTTTGTGTTTTCCAGCTTAGGAAGGAGATAGGAAAATTGATCGTTTTCTAATTATACAGATGTGGCTCTAATTTTCATGACTCTTCATACCCAAAACATGTCAGAAACTCAGTTCTAAATGAGAAGTTTTGTTTGAGAAAGCCATCTTTGTGTAAATGGCTCATTAAGGAACAAAGCGAATGAAACCCTTTCTAGCAGTGACTGTGCATGCATTAAAAGAGAAAGAAAAGCCCAGAGTGTTCCAGATGCCACCATATACTCACTTCTCTCAGAATGACAAATTCTTGGCTTGCCTTCTAGTTATTAGACATTGAGTCTTGTTATTTCACAGTTGTGTTTGACCAGAAATGTCTGAAAACATGAATTTTAAAAGTTCCACTTGGTATTATATGGTCAAACCTTAGAGTTGGCCCCTGAATTGCTGTGATTTTAGATTAAGAATGAAAAATATAGGACAATAAACCTCTAGAAACTTGATAGGTTTATAAGCTACTCTGAGATGACAATTAAGGGCTCTCCAGTCCATTAATGTATTCACTCAGGCATTCAACTCCATACTTGCTTCACAAATCTGTCCTTACTATTCTTTAAACAATTAGTATTTGAAAACCTTAAGTTTTCAGTAATTATTAAAACTAACTAATGCATTAGGATTTGTATCTTACATTATATGACTACCAGGAGGGCAAACTGGAGAGCTAATGACTTAAAGAAGAAAGAAACAATAGATAAGGTCAAGGAGGTAGCAAGCCAGCAAAGAAATGAGAAAGAAAATCAATGTTTATTTAGCTACCATGTTGTAGGAAGTATAGAAGGCAGTGGCATGGGTTCAAGCCCTTGTTCTGCAGCCTAATAGTAAATGACTTGAAATTGGCTCTGCTCCTCTTCGTCTTCAACTACAGAGCAAAATGAAGAAAATGCTTATTTTCGCAAAACTGCAGTGAAGACTAAATGAGACAGTTCATTTTAAATGTGTTTTATAAACTGTGACAGTAAATAAATGTTAATTGTGGTTTTTATTACATAGCGTTGCTTTCTCTTCTGTGAGTTTGAAACTAGGGAGGGAGATAGATGGCTAAAAATCCCCTTTGCAAAGACAGAACATTATGAAGTGGCTGACTGATTGACTGAGGAGGCAACATCAAACAGAGCTCATCCTGAGATAAGGACATAAAGCAGAAGAGACAGGGCCACCTTTGCCTGTAGACACATAACATGTGCCTGGTTTCTAAAGGATGCAGCAGCCTTGAGGAGTATAAATAACTGTTATTGTGTTTGGATCTTGGAATGCTTCACCTTTTCTTTCACAGAACGTCTTTCACCTTTGAAGTAAACCATCACTGGCGATCCATCTTATCATTACTTATCTCAATCATTCACAAGTCAGGTCCATAAAGATTTGGAACCTAGAACATTGTGTTCACTGGGACAGTAACCAAAAAAATAAGCTGCAGTCTGCACGGCACTGCAAAAAATATTTCTATCCTTACTTTCCCTGAATATTAGTGATGGTTTTGATTTTCAGATTCTTTTAGAAATTTCTTGAATGAGGATGTACTTACTTATAAGCTATAGACAATTGTGAGCTATAGACAATTCAAACTTTGAAATAGAAATAGACATACCTACTTTTTAAAGATCTTTTACATAATAACCATTAAAATTGGGGTGGGGGGGCAACCGAAAGTTTTCAGTAGATCTGTGGAGTGGTGATTTAATACAATAGCCCACATAGGGTGGCACTATTACAAGGCGTGGCCTTGTTGGAGGAAGTGCTTCACCGGGCATGAACTTTGAGGTCTGAGATACTCAAGCCAGGCCAGTGTGCTACTCGCTCTTCCTGATGCCTGTGCATCCAGTTGTATAAGTCTCAGGTACTCTCCAGCATCATGTCTGCCTGCATCCACAATGCTTTTCAATGTCTGCCTGCATCCACAATGCTTTTCGCCATGGTGATACTGGACTACACCTCTGAACTATAAGCCACCCCCAATTAAGTGTTTTCTGTTATAAAAAGTCACATCAGATGGCAGCAGCGCATACCATTGATGCCAGAACTTAGGAGGCAGAGGTAGGTGGATCTCTATGAGTTTAAGATGAGACCAGCCTAGTCTATAAAGTGAGTTCCAGAACAGTCAGGATTGTTAAAGAGAGATCTTGTCTCAAAAAGCAGAAAATGAACACAAACAAAATGTTATGATTAACAAAGTCCTTTTTCAAAACCATAAAACCCTAAGACCAGTGGGTTTTAGTGCCACTGTAAAGTTATCTTACTAATGAATTTTCATTTTAGAAATCTCTTTTTGTCCAAACCCTACAAATGTTGAACTTTGAATATTTTTAAGACAGAAACTACTTGTCACATATTTTATTTTCAACCAGCAGGATTTTTTTTCTATAGGTTAAACCAATAATTTTTAAAAAAGAAATATCATACAGAAACATAAGAAGTCCAGAATTGAGCTGTATGATTATCAATCTTAATGCTCTTTTTGAAAAATTGTGTGTGTGTATGTGTGTGTGTAATTCAGAAAGAATATAGTTCTGATACAATAAAGTAATTAAAACAGACTAATTTCAAAACCAACACTTACTTTCATTACCTGTTTAGCATGAAAGAAATGCCTTGTATTCCTCATCTTCAAAGTGAAGGCAACCAAATGTCTAGATGTGCCTACTGTGAAGTTTATATACAATAGCTGATGCAAACATGGTGAAAACACACCGGCATGTCCACAAACTTTAGGTAGCAACATTACAGGCTTTTATTGTTACAAAAAGGGAAGGAGGTGAATTGCTGAGTGAGAAACCTCACAAAATGGAAGCAAAAATATCTTATAGAATAGCTACTTAGCTTCTTCAGTCATGTGAAGAGAAGAAGAAAAAATATCTCTACCGTATCTTGAAGTCTGAAAAACCATATTTCAAATTGACAGGCTCAATCATGCACTCCTCCAACTATTCAGAATGGAACAAAAGGAGAATTTTAAAAACAAGCTGAAGGCAGGAAACACGCCAACCACATTTTTTTTTCCTTTGAAAACTGTGAAAAGTTCCATGTGTTGATAATTATGGAAATTTCATAGATCTAATATTGTCAGATCAGAATATCTGAAGGCTAGCTATGTGCTTCCCAGTATTATCAAAACCCTCAAGCATCTCTCCGGTGTCCTGAAGTGACCACTGGAACTGAAGAATCTACAAAGCATTTTGTTGTTGTTGATAATGGTTTGATTTTTGTTTGTTTGGGTTTTTTTGATGAATAAGATTTTATTAAGAGAGTTCATACATTTATGAGTAAAACTGCCTCAAATTGACTTTAGAGCATGAGTATGCTGAGAGCCCACTTGGAAGACGATCTTTATGAGGCTGTCTGCAAGGAACACAGACCTGAGCAGTATTTTCATGTTATGAGAAGATCACTCTGAATCTATGAGTGACCAGATCTATGGTTTTCATAGAGCTTACTAAAGTAGATCTTTTGTGAACATGTTAAATACTGGGTTTAATCTAGTACTGCTCACCTGAGACATATTCAGGGTATGATAAGGACGGTCCCCTTTCTTTATCTTACCCATTCACTGACTTAATTTTATCCCCAAATATGTTTTCAACTTTCCCATGTTTCCCACTCTCATTTCCCTGACTTGGAGTGAGACATAATTTCTAAGAATCCAAGGACAAAGGTCAAGTTCATATCACAGTGTTGTCCTACAGTCCTGACCTGCCTTTGGATCCATGGGATATAAAATTTGAGCTTTCTTGCTCCCTGTCCAAAATCCTCCAAAGGCTCGTAGAGTGGTTGCTTAGTATACATGTGAGGTCATCATCTTCCACACCTCACCCCCACTCTGTTTTTACAATTCATTTTATAGTTAGTACTGGTGTTTCCAATACGGGGAATGTTCACTGTTGCCTCCCACCCCACCTATGTCACAGCACATATAATTTCTTCTCTGAGATGTCTGCACAAAAGTCGTCTATGCAAAAGCTCATGCTCACTTATCCTTCAAATTCCAGTTCAAATCTAATTTCTTTTCTTGCTTGTGTTTTCTCTTTGCTTGAATTTTACCCATGTGATCTACTCATGTAAGCTCCCTATCTTTAATGTTCTGCTATTCTGGAGCATAAGTGGGCTATAAAGTTCTTCTGTCCTAATATTAGCGTATATACATTTTCCTTGGATATCTACAATTACGACCTGAAGGAACTCAAAACAGGAAACAGAACACGTAAAGGAAGATAAGTGGAGAGAGCAAGGAAAGGGGACTGGGAGCTCCAAGCTAGATGTGCAGGTCCTTCTTTTCAAAGGCAGCTTCTTGGACTCTTAGAGCTCAGAATCTCGGGTTAGCTATCATTTTATTGACTGTTCAGGGTTTAATCAGTACAGTCTTCTAAAATCTCATACTTTGGTTTGGATCTTTTTGGGAAGAGAAATTTAAGAATGGAAGAGGCAATAAAAATAGCAAACATTGCTCAAAGGTACCTTAAGATGTCAATAAAACTGATTGTCTTTTGACTGAACCTAAGTAAATAAAATGTAATGATCTTTAAAGCACATAATTTGATAACATAATGATCTTCCTTTTGTTAATTATCCTGCTTGTTCTTTGTGTTTTAAGAGGAGAATTTGAAAATGATAAGATATAATTTCATGTCTCCACAAGTCTAGATTGTGGGCTAACCATTTTATTGGAAAACTAGTCTGCTTTGCAAAGGTAGGTTGCCACTAAGACAGAACTCTCACATCTGACTAAATTTCTCTAACTTGGCTGTATGATGAGGACATGCTGTACTTCTTAATAATTCTCCTTCCTAAAATTTTGCATACTATAAAATAATCCTAAACATCTTTACCAACTTTGAATTTTTAATTAAATCTGTCTCTCCAAACTTTAAAACTTTGACTTTTGATGCTTTTAGACATACAGTAAGAGAATATTATAGAGATTTAAGCTATGTCTCTACAGGTTTAAATATTCGGCTCAAGTCTAAAAATATGATCCTCAGTTTTCACAAGTTTACAGTCTAGGGGGAGAGATGAGACACAAGCATAAATCATGATAATGGAAGGAAAAGGTAGGACCCATATTATAATAGAGATATAAATAAATACGGTATAGGATCACAGAGTGACAATGATTAATTCTACCTGAAAAGATCATAATACGCATAAAAATTTATGTGCAAGAAGACTATGATGCATTCTCCAAAATCTCATGACTTAATTTAGATGTCAAAACAACAACCTCTATGTCCAAGATTCAGCTTGAGATATTTCCTTCATAAATTTGGTTTGGGTAGAAGGTGGTATTTTGTGTGGTTAAAAATGGATGCAGATGGCTCAATACATCATTCTCCCTTTTCCTTCTGGGATAGGCTCAGATATGCACAGGGCCTCGGGTTATGTAAGGAGAGGAGGAAGGGGATGGATGTATTTGCCTTAGGGGAGGTGAGAAGAGGGGAAGAATAGGGTGTAAATAGTTTATCTACAGACTACCTGGCTACATATATATGTACATATGTACGTATTTCTTTTAGTAGAAAGAGAATCAGACTTTCAAAACTGTTTGCCCTGAAGCATCTTTTTTGCAACCTGAGTAAAAAAAAACTGGGGGAAAAAAATAGTAAAAACCCTACAGAATCGTTCAAGAATAACTGAATGGAAGTAGAGATGTATCAGCTGTGTGATGGTTAATGTATATTCTCAACTTGCCTGGATTTGGAAACCCCAAGGAGACATACCTCTGGGTATCTCTATGGGAGGGTTTCCAGAAAGCTGTTACTGGGGAGTGAAGACCAGCCCTAAATGCTGCAGCTCTCTTCCAGGGACCCAGGTCTGAGATCAAATAAGATAGAAAAAGAAGAAAGAGAATATCTCTCTCTTCCTCCCTCCCTCCCTTCTTTCCTCCCTCCTTCTTCCCTCCCTTCCCTCAGCCCTCCCTTCCTTCCCTGTTTCATGACTGCAGATGCAATTCAATCAGCAAGCACACACTCCCACTGCCTTCAATTCCTCCATCAGAGTAACCCCCAAATACATTCTTCATTTTAGTTTGTTTTGGTTTGTTCTTTGACACAGGGTCTTGCTTTTTGAGCTGGGCCTCTACCTCCCTACCACTGGACTCAAAGACACGCCCACTATCCCTTGCTTAACCCTCTGTTTCAAAGTGGCTGTTGTCTGGTGTTTTGTTACCTTTGCAACAATGACAACAAACACTAATCGAAGTAATTAGCAAGTACTAATACAAGCCTGACATTGCTCCATATTAAAAATAAAGAGTCAGGGGTAGTAGCCAATAAAGTGTCACTCTGCACACAGCTATCCAGAATATAAATGGGGGAGTCGAACTTCTACAGAACTTTGCAAGCTGTACGTGCACCTTAAGCCAAGAAAGAGGTATTTTCAAAAAGAAAATGGAAATAGGAGTAACTCTGCCCTGGGATAAGCAGGCTGGAAGTCATTCAAAAGGTCCAGTTGATTGAATGATAACAGGTCCATGACAAATGCCTGCTCTGAAGAATGCTGGGAAACAACACTTGTATGCTCTGGAAATAGCTAGATCTGATGCTCAGGTTGAATTATTCAAGTCCCATGTTGTAAATATGTAGGTGAGGTTTGGTACACCTGGTTCAAATCCATTTTCTCACATTAATTAAGTGAAACTAGTGGTCTCAGCTAATTCAAGTTTTCTGAGCCTCCATTCCTACAACCATAAAATAGGGACAGTAGTACCTACCTTCAAGAAGTATCACTAGAACAAAAGAAGACGCAATTGTATAATACAGATATAATTCCTTTTTGGAACTCATATATGCATTGCTACTTTTGCCATAATTTTTTGAGTGAACATAATAGTAACTTTTAATCCATAACATTTTTTTAAAACTGCATTTACTCTAGCTTAGATTTTTAACTTTAAAAAGCCCAACATGTTAGAGCTGAGGGTTAACCTTTAAATTACCTCATTTAACCATTTTTATTTTACAAATTAAGAAAATGTGGACCAGAATAGGTCAAGGTTGGCTGAAAGTCACTGGGGTAAATGATGGAAGACACAGCATGAGAATTCATGGAGCTCAGCTGTTCTTAGTTCGATCCTCAAGTCTGTTTCACTTGTTTGTAAAAGTAAATCAGCATTTAATGTAACTTTCACAATCAGAAACCAGGGAAGTTTGTGAACAAAATAAACTCAGACCCAGTGTGACTCAGACTCAAAGTCACATTCAAGGCAGCTCAGCCCAGGAACTAAAAGTACACAAAAGGGAACTGCAGGCTTCCCTGATACAGCAAATAAAATTTAAATGACTTAAATTATAATTCACAGCACATCATAAAAATTCTTTTATTCTTCTTCCATACTCTTGTCCTTCCTTGCATTGTCTCATCTACCACCCAGAAAGGCTTCTAATGTCATTACCCCAATTTTCTAGCACTCTGTCCTTTGTGCTTCCCGGCTCTCCCTCTCCCTTCTCACAGGCCACTGTTTCATTGAACATCATTTCCATAAAAGGAAGACACTGGGAGGCCTTCAGCCCTCAGCCAATGACCTCCATCCAACAGGGCTGGTGTTTAGAGGCTTCCTTCACTGCCTGCTCTCCTGAGATTTCTCTTACTTTCTCCTGGGCTTCACACATGAGACACACTTGTGAGCATTTTCTGGTGAATTCTTCACCTCATTACAATTTCAAATCGCAACTGTTATATAAAAGTACAAGTCTCACCTTATGCTGTTAAAATAGAATATCACCCCATATTTGGTAACTAGAAAACTAAATATTTTGTGATGTCTTTGAGACTCTCAGTGGAGTAAATTACCCACAAGTCATTCATAAACAAAAATCTCTGAAAGGGTAGCATTATTTATATGAATTTTCTTGTTTGGAAGGAATCCCCAAGACCAGTTGAAGAGAAAGTCAGATATTTCAACAAATCAATCAAACTGAAATCAAGTCCAGCACCATGAGAGATACATCATCATTATATCTCAGCCTTTATGTTATCTGTGGTATTTTTTTTAAATGCATGCAAAAGCCATGTGCTATGTGTATCAGAATCAAAAAGAGCAATACTAATTTAAAATGAGGCAATTATATGATCTAGGCTATTGTAATCAGATACACATAAAATTATAAAGGAAGCCTTTTCTCTTTTAGTACATAGAAATTCAATACGATCTTGTTCTAATGTCAGGCAGCAAGAGACTAAGACAGCTGGAAGCATCTGAATGATTTAGCTAGGCTTTTTGGAAGGGCTCTTTTTATTTGGGTATAGATAGTCAAGCCTTCTATTGAGTCTATAATTTTAGTTTCTGGTAAGAACATTACTGTACACTTTCATTTCCACTCCTAGCTTTTCAAGTTCTCAGCCAAGTCTACATGACTAAGATCTAGACTTGTCCCATGTGAACAACATTTCGCAAGTCCTATTCATTGAGGGATGTGAGATATTAGACCAGAAACTTAACAAGGAGATTAAAAGCATTGGCCTTACAGCTTTGTAAACAATAGAATGCACCATTTCTCCTTGGGAATGTTTAAGCATCGTGCTGTCTTTTCAAGTGAATAAAATCACTGCCTGATAGCTATGAACCGGATATGTTTTTGCCAGGGTCTTATAATCATTAGCTTTCCAAGAAGCCCAGTGAAAATTAAAGCAATTCTCCTAGAAGAGCAGAGGTTTGAAAATTTGCATCCCCTGCAAATATTGCCCTCTGTCTAAAGTATTTACATTAACTTTTATGCTCACAAAGGCTTCAGATCATTTAAAGAATCCAGATTCACACATGCTGCCGCTGTTACCTTCTGAACAAGCTTTCCATTCAGTGGTGCTTGGCATTCCTAAGTGTGTCTACCTGAACTCCAACCTGAAGAAAGAAACGTATCCCTCCATATTTTATGCACCCTGAAAGGATATGAAAACAGTAAGGAAACAAAAAGAAGCCCTGAAAGAAAAAGAAGTAGAGAGTGAAAGGCATGCCGGGCCTTCTGACCTGCTAATGGGTTCCTGAAGAAAGACTCAGGGGAGATTAATTTCTAGAGGGAAGTAAAGTGGAGTCCAGCGTTATTAGCATGTTGAGCACTCAATGTGGGGTAATAGGAGCTATTTTCTCACTAAATGTGTTGCCAAAAGTCAAGAGCACTAGTATACGTACTTTCAACCATTTCCCATGAACAATTTGTAATTATTCAAGAACAGACTCCTTCTCCATGGCCTCTTCAGTTGACCCCGACATTTTTCTTCACTGTTCTGCCTTTGTTTTTACCTTTTCTTTCTTTTTTCACTAACAATCCATCAGAGCTTGCAGTCAAAGAGTGCTTTCATCAGGATTAGCGATGGAATTATGAATCCCACTCAAGAAAGCAAGCAAAATGAAATCTCTATCAAGTCAAGTGTTCCCTACCACAGCAAAATGAATTACTCACATCAGTGTGGAAACCACCGACTTACTGATATATATACAGCATTGATACAAATATTAGATTTTTATTTTTGCATGGGTTTTGTTTGTTTTACCTATAGATAACTTTTGATGAATTATAGATGAATAACCTATAATAAATCTATCAAGTATGCCCCCAACTAGGACTAAAATGGAAATGCTTGCAAATAGGGAAATTCACTAACTCAAAAGTGAGAATATAGAGGAAATAGAAAAATTCCCAGGAATATTTACAGTCATGACATGCTCATGAAAATGATTTAAAAAAGGAATATCTGCATTTGACTTCTTTATCTGTACATAATAATTCTTAGCATATAAAATTTACATGTTTTCTTAGTCTTGTATGTAATATTTATTCTTTGACGTGATTGTTTTATATTTTTAATTTGGGTCTTTATATCACCATTATTGTTATGTAGTAATATGATTGATTTCTTGTGACATTTTAAAATGCTGTGTATACTAACACATATTTTATGTTGGTTAACTGAGATGATCTACATAATCATATGATCTATAAATACAAAATTTGTGTGTCTTCTTTCTCAAACTGTATGTCTTTTATTTAAGCCTCCTAGCTTATTGCAATAATTACAATTAACTGGCACGTTTTGTTTTTTATAAAATCAGATGGTTATACATGACATTTAAATTTTAATATTTGTTCTAGTCTTGTGTGTGTGTGTGTGTGTGTGTGTGTGTGTGTGTGTGTGTGTGTGTGTGTGTGTTTTAAGTCAAGTACCATGTTGATTTTGTTACTGTGACTCTACAGTATATTTTGAAATCTGGTATTATGAAACCAACAACCTAGAATTTTACCTAGGTTTGTTTTTATTATTTAATGCCTTTTATACTTTGAAGTAAATTTTCTAATTTCTTTCTATTCTTTTATAGTTTATTTCTGATTAATTAATGGAGATTGTATTAAATTTGTGGATTACTTCTGTGAATAAAGCCATTTTAAAGTTGACCATGGAAGTCCTTTCAACCTACTAGTACTTAGTATAACATCTTTATTGGTGTTGATTTATTTTCATTGTAGAGACCCTTTTATCGTTTTCTTAGATTTATTACTAAGTATTTTCGAAAATTATTGTGAATGGGATTTTTTTCCTGATTTCTCTCTTATACTATTATACTGTCTGTTGATCCCAGTAGCACTGGCTGAATTTGCTATCAAATCATCAAGAGTCTCTAATGTCATTTACAAACAGGGATAATAAAACTTCCTTATTTCTGATTCATAATGTTTTCATTTCTTTCTCTAGCCTGAATGCTCTAAAATTTCAAAAAAAGTATATTATATAAAAATGAAGACAAAAATACAATCCTTTAGCAAAACTCTTAAGGACAGAGAAAAGAGTAAAGGTGTAGTTAAGAACATTCAAAGAACTTCAAAACTAGATCATTGTTTGCAGAAAAATTATTCTTCAGACCCAAAGAAGAAATACTTTGTAATATAAATGTTAATTGAATGAATTCATGACCACTGAACCAATGTTACAGAAAATATGTGAGAAATCCTAAACCCGGTTTTAGGATTTAAGCTTTAGGACATAAGGCTTTCTGATTATCTTATTACCTGTGACTTCTTTGTGTAGATGCTCATTTCTTTAGCAAATGAACTCATCATAGATGTGCCTTTAATTCATTCCTAATTTAAAAACTTCTCTTTGGCTTTGGGGTTTCTTGTTGTTGTTGCTGCTTTTTTTTTTTTTTTTTACCAAATTGCCAAGTTTTCAGTCATTGCAATTCTCACTATAAATTCAGCTCAAAGCAGCCAACAATACTCAAGTCACAGCTTTGCTGTCTTAAAAGCTCCTTTGGCAGATAAAGTGACATATCACCTTTACAATTCAAGCCCCACAAAGGTACAAAGAGTAGACGAAATCAATACAGAGTCTTTGCTGTGATATAATCAGGGGCCTTGAGTCTGATTCATAACAGAATCCCCATTTCCACATAAAACATCATGAGTACAGACTTTTAGGCGCACACTTCTTTTTTAACGTATGTTTGTTATTTTTAATGATATGTGGTATGTGTCTGAGTGTGGCTATTTGCATGTGAGTACAAGGGCTTGCCGATACCAGAAGTATCTGGTATCCTGTGTCTGGAGTTACAATCAGTTTTGTGCTGCCTGATGTGAATGCTAAGAACTGAGCTCCAATACCTACCAAGAGCTGTATGAACTCTAACAGCTGAATCATCTCTCTAGTCCCTTGATCCACATTCCTATTAGCATCTCCCAACACGATCACTCATTAAACTCCACTTAAAGCACTTTAGAATGTCTCTAACCTACTTTTTCATATTTTTGCAAATGGGTCTCATAATTCAATGACAAAAGCTACTTCACATCCTCTTTTATATTTATAGCAAAGCACAACATTTTGGTATCAGTTTTCTATGTTAGTTAGACTTGCAGCAGTATGTATAAATAGCCAAACCAAATAACTTGCAAAAAGTAGCAGTTTTGATGTATCTATATGGATGGACAATGCACAGGCAGCAGAGTCAGAGAGCCAAAACATCTGTTACAGGATAAAGTCCTCTGGATTGTCAGAGCCAGAGAACCTGGATGTATGCCACAAGGTGATGTCTATATGAAATAGCACCTATTGACAGCCAACACATATAGCCCTAGATAAACAATCTGTGGCTGATAAAAGAAGGTGAATCATTATTTGCCTAGAGGTAAGGCCCCTGATAGTTTAGCCAATCCCAAGATGTCATCCCTAAACACATATGCATGTGAGCAATACTAAATGGAGACAACATGGTGTGTATGTGTGTGTGTGCGTGTGCATGTGCGTGAGCGTGTTTTATTAAAGATGAAGAGGAAACAAGGCAGTCATGATATTGGGCCTGAGTAGGGAACTAGGAGAGAAAGTGGGGACAGATAATATATAGCATAAATAATGTATAAACAGTAGTCTTGTGTGAAATTGCTTATTTTGGCTCACAGTTCAAAAACTTTCTATACAAAACAGCATGCTTCATCTCTCTGAGCCTCTAACGAGGTAACATACCACAGCAGAAGCATGCAGCAGAGAAAATCCACCAACCTCTCAAGAGTCACAAAGCAGAGGAGGAAGAAAGAACAGAGTCCTACAGTTCCTTTTGATCTGTGTCCCAGTCACTTAGATACTTTCATGTCTTTCCGGGCCTTCATCTCTTACTGGGCTCTGCCTCCTCATAGCAATCTGGGCATAAGGCTTCAACTAGTAGATAGCTAAAAGACATTCAATGTATAATCTGACTAATTGTGATCTTGCCGTTCCATAAGAATCTTGGTATTTATTTACCTTGTATATAAAACTGCCGTTCAGATGTTTTTAGGGATTGCATTATATCTGCACATCACAGTTAGTGTAGATGTTTAAATATTACTAAATATTTCAATCTATAAAATGAGATGTCTATTCATTTCAAAGTCTTATAGCATATTTTCTCTAGATATTTGTATTTTCTGGGTACACACTTTTTACTTGATAGTTAAGTTTTATAATAATTGTCTTACTGTGACTTGTTTTTACAGTTACCATTTCAGATACTGGGACAATTAATGCTCACTAGCTGGAGCTAAGAGATTAGCAGGGATTAAGAGAAGACCAGCATCATTAGGTGAAATCTTCTGGGAGGTGTTTCCTCAGAGTCAGCACACAGAAGCTGAGTTCCAGAGGTGGCCACCGTTGTCCCTCACACAGGCAGCCTAGCTTGGTAATGTGTAAGAGTCTCCTGGGTAGTACTTGTTTTGAAGGTATGGAGCAGTATTGAAAAGTAGCTTTTTTTCCTTTCTTTCAGGTTGTTTGTGTGATGGATGACATTAACAGTTTTTCATATGTTGAACCATCCCTGCATCTCTAGGATGAAGCGTATTTGATCATGGTAGATGATTTTTTTTTTCTGATATGTTATTGAATTTGGCTCGCCAGCATTTTATTGAGTATTTTTGCATCAATATTCAGGAGGGAGATTGGTCTGTAATTCTCTTTCTTTGTTTCATCTTTGAGTGGCTTGGGTATCAGGATGACTGTAGCCTCATAAAAAGATGAGGGACTCAGACCTACCTCAACTGGATATGCCAGACTGAACTGACCCACCTTGGGACTCCTTGCTTTCCTTGAGGAATGGATGGTGGGAGGGGATAGGGGGAGGCTGAGGAAGGACTGGGAGGAGGGAAGGGAATGGGAGCAGTGGTAGATATGGAAAAAATGTTTTAGATAAATAAAAAAATGAAGAAAAGAAAAGTATCTGTGGTTTTGCATTGTGAGTGGCCAGGTTATACCATTGGAGAAGATGTAGCCTCAGTGGTAGTTGAAGCCCGCAGTTGAAAAAGTCACAGAGAGAAGTTTCAGCTTGGTACACTATAGAGATTCCACTCCCACAATTTCTGTGCCATTTCTATCCCAGCACATCTTATAGGCAGGACAAATTGTAGGTCAAAGGGTTTGTGGCAAGGCTGGTGTCCCACTCACTCCACTGGAATTCTTACCTGGTTATAGGAGAAGGGTGGTTCAGGCTCTATATCCTCTATTGCCAGGAATATTGGCTAGGGTCACCTTATATATTCCTGGGAATTTCCAGTGCTCTAGGTTTCTAGATCATCCCAGTGATGCCCCCAGATTCCAGTTGTCCCTCCTAGTAGCAACAAATAAGGAGGGAGCGTATATGGGACTGGTTTAGGCCTTCTGCATATAAATATATTAGGCTGTATAACATGGTCTTTGTGCAGGATTTCTAGCAGTAGGAACAAGGGATGTCTCTGACTCTGTTGCCTGTCTATGGAACTCATTCTTCCTGCTGGATTATCTCATCCAACCTTGGTGGAGGAGAGGGTGCCTTGTCTGCAGCTTGATATAGCATGGCTCACTGATATCCACGAGATGCCCACCTGTATTTGAAGAGAAACAGTAGATGAGTGGATAGGGAAAGAAGGGGGGGTTGCCCGGGAAGAGAGAAAAGAGGGGAAGCTTTGGGTAGGATCTAAAAACAAGATTTTTTTAAATGATGAGAGAGAGGAGAGAAAGAGAGAGCGCACAAGAGAGGTTATTGGTGAAAGGGCAGCCCGGTTGAAACAGAGACCCCAGCATTTTAAAGATGCCAATACAGGGGACGGCCATCAAGAACAGGGACAAGCCAGCAAGCAGAATCCCTCAGTGACATCCAGTCAGCTCCTACTTCCAAGTTCCTGCCCTGTTTGAGTTCCTACCCTGACTTCTTTGATGGACTATGACGTGGAAGTGCAAGCAAGATAAACTTCTCCCCAACTTGCTTCTGGACCTGATGTTTATCATAGTAATCATAACACTAAGACATCTTGAAAATGTAGTATTTCACAGTTATTGACTTTTCTAAACTCAATAATGCTTGGCGCCCTGTGGTATGTAAATAGTTTTATAGTATTTGTTTATTTTTATTTTATTTTATGCATTTGGGTATTTTGCTGGTGATCATGGAAGTACACTACGTTCATGCTTGCAAGTCAAGAGAGGGCATCCCTATAACAAAAGTTGCATATTGGTTGTGAGTTTCCATGTGAGTGCTAGAAACTAAACTGGAATTCTCTGCAAGAGCAAAAAGTGTTACTAACCACTGAGCCACCTCTCCAGTCTCATGGTGTATAAACTCTTCAGTGTACTGTTGGAACTAGTGTACTAGCATTTTGTTGAGGACTCTTGCATATACACCCATTAGGGATTTGGCCTACATAGTGGTTGGTTCTCTGTATCCAATAGGTTCGAGATGCACAAATTGATCTGATCGTGAATTAAATGTGTTTTTCAGAATACCAGAAAGTTCCAAGATGTAAAATTTTAGTCTTATCCCCCAAGTAGAGCGATAGTGTGGTGATTTAAAAGAAAATAGCCCCCAAAGGGAGTGGTACTATTGGAAGGTGGCCTTGATGCAGTAGATGTGGTCTTATTGGAAGAAGTGTGTCACTGTGGGGGCAGGTTTTGAGGTTTCTTTTTCTCAAACTTTTCTTGGTGTGATAGTTGCTGGTTTCGCATTGAGAACAGACACACACTACCAGCTGACACACTAGAGTTTGTTGAGGAAAGTTTATGGGTGGGTACAAGGAAAGAGAAGCAGAAGAGAAAGATAATGACCTTCTTCATGGTGTGACCTTGTTAGAACCTCTTCCCATCTCCAGAACCCATACAAAATGATAGTCAGTTCATGCCCTGCTACCTTCTGGTCAAGATGTAGCCAGCACCACACCTGCCTGTGTGCTGCCATGTTTCCAGTCATAAATCTCTGAAACTGTAAAATATCACCTTAATTAAATTTTTTTAATAGGTGTCATGGTCATGGTGTTTCTTTAAAGCAAAAAAAAAAAAAAAACCCTTAAGACAGTTATTTAAATCCAGCATGTTCTAAAATGACATGTAGACATATTCTGCAATAACTTATTATTTTACAGGTCTTCATATTCCAAAATTTTTATTTCATTACTCATATTTTTCATATGTTTTATGCTGTTATGTATAAATTGGCTATGCATGTGATAAGCATGTATAGTACTTTAAAATTTTTTGGTCTTGTCATTATTTCATAAAAATAAAATATATAACATTTAAACAGAACTTGTATTAAGTATTACTAATAACCCAGAGATAGTTAGATAGTTAATAACCCAGAGATAGAGTGTGGAATATCTTTCTGTACACTGTGAATATGCTTTATTATCATGTGTTAATATAGAATCTGTTTTGGCCTAGGGCAAGGCAGCTTAGAGGCAGGCGAAAAATCCAAGCAGAGATAAGGAAGGGCAGAGTCAAAGAGATACAGCAGGCTGCTGCCTAGAGAGTAACATGTAATGGAACACAGGGAATACCATGGAACATGTGGCAATACATAGATTAATAGAAATGAGTTGAGTCAAGTTATAAGAGATAGTTGGTAATAAACATAAGCCATAGGCCAAACAGTTTATAATTAATATAAGCCTCTGAATAATTATTTTCCAAGTGGCTTCAGACTCCAGGTAGGAGAGATTCCTACAGACCATGGGCCTAGGCTTATCAGAAAACTTCTGTCTACAAATTACAGTTTAGGGTAAGGATTAGGGAAGTAGTTCAGTTGGCAGAATACTTGCTTAGAATGCATGATGCTTTAGGTGTGTTCTCCAAAACTATATTAAGTTCTGTCTGGTGGCACCTGCTTATAAACTCACAACTTGGCAAGTAGAGACAGAAAGACAGAAAAACTTAAGGTCATCTACATATATCTGAGGCAAACCTGAACTGCATAAGACCCTATCTTAAATATCACACACACAGAAAGAAAGAAGGGTGTGCTATTGTGCTATTTAATATATTAAAAATGTGTGTAGCTTATATAACAATAATATATGTTTATAAATGACTTCAGTATGAACACATTTTAGTTCACAGAATGTACTAGAATCATTCCTTCAAAAATAGCAAGAAATAACCATAGCTTTCTTTTTGTGATGTCTGCCTAGTTTCATTCAGTATTGGATTAGTACTTACATACCATGAGAATTGAAGTGAAACATACTCTTAAGTTTCTTTGGAAGCGTTTAGGAAGAATTGTCATTAATTTTTTAAATTAGTAGAACTCAAGAGTGAAACCGTTTGATAGGAAAATTTTATTTGTTGTAGATTTTTACTACTAATTCATTCTTTTTATTAGTTATAGATCTGTTCAAATATACTACTTATTCATGAATCGATCTCATCAGATGGTATGTTTCTAGGGACTCATTTTATCTAAGTTATATCATTTGCTTTATTGTTTGTTCATAATAGTCCCTTATGAGTCTTATTATTTTTATGGCATCACTTGAGATCTCTACTCTGTTGTTCATTATTTTATTTCAGTCTACTCCTTGGTTTTCTCTTAGGTATTCTAGTTAAAGTTATGTGAGTTTTTTAATCTTTCAAGAGAACAAGTCTTAATTGCATGGATTGTTTTTCTATTACTTCCATTCGTTTTCCTCTTTTAGTTTTTGTGTATTTTTTCTCAAAAATTTTACATATGGATACAATTAAATAGGATTATACCCAATCCCACTCCCTCCTCAAAGTCCCCAATATGCCTCCTAACAGACCCACCCTCCAACTCTTATCACCTTTTATCAATAATTCACTAAGTCAACTTGGTGCTCCCTGTACTTGAATTAGTATGGAGCCATCCACTGGGGCACAGGAGAACCCTAATTAGGAATACCCTCCACCTGCAGCTATTAACTGCCAATGGCTCCTCAGTAAAAGCTGAGGAAGAGCAACTTCCCTACCTATGACAGAATTTGGCTTGATCTTGTGTAGGTCCTGTGTAGGTAACCATGGCTACTGAGTTCATGAATGCAAGAGCTACATAATGTCCAAAAATGGCATTTCACAGCACTTCTTGCCATCCTTAAGTTCTTCCACTTATTCTGTCTCTTCCTTTGATGTGGCAATGTCTTTCTATATGTTGTGAATAAAGGACTGTTTTGGCCATGGCAGACACCGTAGAGGCAGGTGGAGGAATCAGAGCATAGGTATGACACCCAAAGAAGAAAGATGTAAGGAACACCCATGTGGTAGGACCGATTAATGAGAATGGGTTGAGTTAAGATGAAGGAGGAAGCTAGTAATGTGTCTGAGCCATAGGCCAAACAGCATGAACTTAATATAAGCACCTCAGTGCCGAAGCAGTGGTGGGCTGTTAAGTGGTCTGGAACTGCAGGTCAGTGGCCAGAAACCTCATTGTAACATTCCTTCATCCCTGAGTCTTGGTAGCAGGGATGGATGGTAAAGGTGCCTCCTTTATTGAGGCTCACATTCCCCTGTTCTCAGCATTTTGACCAAATAGAAGTCTTCAAATTGATTTCTGCCTACTTCAAAAATAAGCCTTTTGGACCAATATTGAAAACAGCTTAGGACTATGGATATAAACTAAATATTAACAAAACAATTTTTCAACATGATTATTGAGCAAAATAACAACACCAAGTTCTACCCTAAGGCCTATGATAGACTATGGCAATTTTTGAAGTTTGACTAAAAGAATTTTGCATTATGATATTGTTATAAGCTTATGGGGCTCAGGGTAACAGGATGTGATAGTTTGTAATTGGCACCCATAAATTCATAATTAGTGGCACTATTTGAAGGTATGGCTTTATTGAGATAAGTGTGGCTTTGTTAGAGGAAGTGTATCACTGTGGGGGCAGGCTTTGGGGTCTCATTTGCTTAAGTTTTGTTTGGTATCATAGTCTAATTCCTGATGCCTTCTGCTCAAGATGTAACCAGTACCACATCTGCCTACATGCCACCATGCTTCTTGCCATGTTCCCTGACATGAAGATAATGGACCAAAACTTTGAAACTATAAGTGAACCCCATAATTAAATATTTTTGTTATAAGAATTGCTCTGTTTGTGGTCATGGTATCTCTACACAGCAATAGAAACCCTCACTATTCTAGCAGTCCCAATAGGTAGGAAGGGAACAGCTAGACTCTTCAGGGAAATTGTGTGCAAAACCCAACCGTGATGATCTTTTGCAAGGGATACAGCTAAAAGCCCCAAGATGGTAGTTTCTTAGTACAGAAGACAATCCCTTTTCTAACAGAGGAGATAAGAGATAATGTGTGTATGTCTGGGGGTAGGGGGTTGCCTCACCCTATGTACTAGTGAAAAGGGGAGGTCTACAGCAATTAAAACTACAACCCCCAAATTCCATCTCTGCTTTAAACACTGCAAGATGGTTTTATTATTTGTGGTCTCTTCAACATTCAGAAGCTAGGACTTTGGTATACACCTGGGAATTATGCATTGAGCAATGGGAGTTCCTTTCCTCCTCATGGAAAGATACACAAGGGTACTTCATATTTCTTTGTTTTTGCTGACCTAGGAAGAATAGCTACATAGGGCACACATACCAGTCCGCACTGATTTCTCTTATTCTTTCAATCATTTAAATTATGGCATTTATACTAACACTTTAAGAATAGCAAAGAGTTGTAAATTCTTGAGCAGCTCAGAGAAACCAAGCCATTGGATACAAAGATCAATTTTGTTTTTAAACCATAAGTAGAATCTGATAGCTGAGCTTCTTCATCGCCCTGAGCTAAGCCAATCAGAAGGAGCTGTGCCATCTAATTGCCTAAGACAACACATTTATTCTCCCTCAGGTAGATAGACTGTGACAACCTCATGAGCCCTTCAAGGCTGGCAAGGTAGAAGCCAGTTCTCCAGTGATGCCTTTCATAAGAATAAGACTCACATCTGCACAGGGTGCAAAGGCATCTCCATTAGTTTCTGTTCCTAGATCTGTCAGTTCTACCGTGTGTGTTGAGTTCTTGAAATGTCTATTTCTTCACAGATTCTTCTAAGATAATCTAGTTATGTATTTGCCTCAAGAATTCATAATGTTATATAAGCTTTTCTTTTTTTTAACCTGTGGGTGCTTAAAGTTCTTGTTAAGTAACTTCATCTGATACATATCAGTTAGTGTCTCCAAATTTTCTTTTTTGTTCATGTCATTATTTTCCTTGTCTGTGGGTGATTGTCTTAGGTTTTGTTGCTGTGGAGAGACACAATGACCATGAACACTCTTATAAAAGAAAACACTTAGTTGAGACTGGATTACAGTTTCAGAGGTTTAGTTTATTATCATCATGACAGGTAGGCAGCATGCAGAAGACATGGCTCTGGAGAAGGAACTGAGAGTTCCACATCTTGATGCACAAGCAGCAGAAGAAGCTGTGTACTGGGCGTAACTTGAGCATATAAAAGGCCTCAAAGTCTGCCTCCATGATGGCACACTTCCTCCAACAATGCCATACCTCCTAATAGTACCACTTTATATGGGCATTCAAACACTTGAGTCCATGGGGACCATTCATATTCAAACCACTATCGTGAGTAAATGTATTACGTCCTGGATAATTTTCCATATTGTACTATGGGATAGAGGATCTCACTGAATCTTGGTTTTAATAGTGTTCTTTTTAGTTAAAAATGAATAGAGGCTAGAATAAGGCTTAGCAATCACTAACTTCTCTTCCAGGGGACCCAGATTCAATTCCAAGTACTCACATGAAAGCTACCACTTGCCTGTAGCTCCAGTTTTAGAAGACCCATTTACCTCTAGCCTCAACAAGCATCAGCCACACACAAGGTATATATACATACATGCAGGTAAAACACCATATATATGAAAACAAAAATGTTTAAAATCCACATGCTGTCTATAGAATAAAAGATGAGTAGGTATGTATAATCAGTCTTTCTCTAATCCCTGTTAAGAATATATATATATATATATATATATATATATATTCAAATTTAAGAACACATTAATAAAATAATATGCATAACCAAATTAGATTTATTCCTGGAATGCAAGATTTTATCAACATACGCCACATGGTGATATCTCAATTAATATAGCAAAAGCCTTCAACAGTGTTCAATACCCCTTCATGACCAAAGCCCTGAAGGAACTGGGACTAGAAGGAACATACCTTAATTTAATAAAGATTCTATATGACAAACCTACACCCAACGACATACTAAATTATACTAAGTATGGGATAAGATAGGGGTGCCCATTCTTTCCACATTTATTCACTACAGTGCTCAAAGTATTATCTAGAGCAATATGATAAGAAAAAAAACACTAAGACACAAAATTTGAGAGGAAAGAGTCAAATAATTCCTCTTTGCAAATTACATGACCCTAAAAGCTCCTAAATGCTCCATCAGAATTATTTCAACGGAAAAACACTTTCAGTAAAATAGCAGGATACACAATCAATATAAAAAGATCAGAGTCTATATACTAATATTGAATTTGTTGAGAAAGAAATAGGGAAAAAATCACTAATCACACATAATAGCTTCAAAATTGCCTAGGAGGGGCTAGAGAGATGGTTCACTTGCTAAGAACACTGACTGATCTTCCAGGGACCCAGTTCAAGTTCTAATGCCCACACAGCTCATAAACAGTAAATCTAGTCCTAGACTATCCAATACTCTTTCCTGCCCTCTGTAGACACAGGTCATGGGCATGATATACAGACACACACAATTTAAAAACTCATTTTGAAATACATAAGAATATATATATAGGAATATATAGGACTAATCAAGGAGATTAAAGACTTCTAGAATAAACACGTTAAGATTCTGTATTTGTAAACTTGCGAAGACACTAGAAGATGAAAATACCTCCCACATTATTGAATATGCAGGATTGATATTATAAATTGGCCATTTAACTATATAAACTCCAGCATTCTACAGATTCAGTGTAATCACCATCAAAATTTGGAATCATTTTTCCAATACCTAGCAAAAGTAACCACAAATTCATTCAGAAACACAAAAGGCATTGAATAGCTAAAACAATCCTTAGTAGAAAGGGCAATGCGGGAGCTATTGAAATAGCTGATTACTTATTTGGTTAAAGGTCTAACAAATATACCATAGCACTGGCCCAGAAGCACACAAGGAGATGAAGGGGACAGAAACGATGGGCAAGAAACTCCTCAGATAAAACAAAAAAAGTTGGGAAAACTGGATGTCCACATGCAGAGGAAGGAAACCAGAAGCATATATCCCACCCCACATAAAAATCAATGCAATAGATTAAAAAAAAAAAAAAATAGAAGACCAGAAACTTCCAAAAACCACTGCGCAAAACTTTTTGAAAATAACTCTAATAATAGCACAGAAACAGCCCCAAGAACTGACAAAGGAGATTACTTGAATTAAAATAAATAACATACAGAACTTCTGAACAACAAAGAAGACAATGCAGGAGCAAAAGAAAAAGAATCATTGCCAAGTGTTCATAGGGAGGAAAAAAGGACCCTCCTTGAAGGTGTAAAAGACAATCGAGTCAGTGAGCGAGGAAGGTAGAAGAGAACTCAGAGTATAGGAAACGTGAGCAGGGAGGGACTATCAGGAGGGCAGTTGTTAGCCTCTGAAGCCACGCCCTCCTCTGAGCTCTGACGTCAAGCCCCTTTTAAAACAGGATTTGGCTTCTGAATCCCTCTCTGCCTCTCCTTTTCTCCTCCCTTCTCTGCTATCATAACTCCCTGTTATCATAAACTTCTCTGTTAATCATAACCACACCCCTCTGACAACAGAGCTCTTTTCTGCACAGAAGTAGCTTTAAGCATCTCCTACGATCCGCCCCTGCCTCCTGCCACAATCCCATGTGTATCCACAGAAATCCACCGCCAGATAAACTGGCAAATTCGAACCATACCAAATCCGCACAAAATCCTAACAACAATGGAAGAGAAGAAAGAGAACAAGGATACAACACACATGTATGACGATGTGATGACCCAACCCATGACCTTGTACACTTCCCTTAAATAAAAATGAAAGATGTAAAGTGACCTCCCCAGAGAGGGTTCTGACTGACTTGCCCTAGCCTCTGATAGAATTGTACCATCACCACCCTCCTCTCTGCTCGCTACTACTCAAGCCAAACAGAGAGGATCACTTCTCTTTGAAAAGACAGAACCTCTACTCATTACTTCGCTCCGCTCCCACCAGGTGAGGGACAGGACATAGGACTGCCAACTATTAGGGACCACGTTGTTCTAGCTCTAAATCCCAGGAGCGAGTGAATGTCATCTCCCCACTGAAACTATGCTGGAACATGGGATGCTGTAACCTAGCCTTGAACTTTCTTCTGACTGTGCTGTGTAGAGCGAGTCTGCAAAAGTGCCAGCTCAACACTGGCACCAGTCAACGCCAACCAAAGGAAGAAACAGAGCATCATCTGCTACTGCTTGATGAAATCAAGGTGGGTTTCCCATGCCCTCACCAACACCACCCTGGCAGAGACTCAGAGAACCTAACCAACTCCTTTTACTAGGCTGGGGACTAAATATCAGTTCTCTTCTCTCCACCCTGCCAGTCATACCTCACCACAGGACTCGGATAACTCTGTGGACTAAAATAAATAAACAAAGAAAGAAACAGAGAGAGAAAGAGAGCCAGAGAGAAAGAGAGAGAGAAAGAAAGAAAGAAAGAAAGAAAGAAAGAAAGAAAGAAAGAAAGAAAGAAAGAAAGAAAGAAAGAAAGAAAGGAAAGGAAAGAAAGAAAGAAAGAAAAGAAGGAAAGAAGGAAAGAAAGAAGGAAAGAAAGAAAGAAGGAAAGAAAGAAAGAAGGAAGGAAGGAGAGAAAGAAAGAAAGAAAGAAAGAGAGAAAGAAAGAAAGAAAGAAAGAAAGAAAGAAAGAAAGAAAGAAAGAAAGAAAGAAAGAAAGAAAGAAAGAAAGAAAGAAAGAAAGAAAGAAAGAAAGAAAGAAAGAAAGAAAGAAAGAAAGAAAGAAAGAAAGAAAGAAAGAAAGCTCCTAGTTGGATCCTGCCAGCAGCACACAATGAGGTAATCAAACTGTGCTGCCTTCTTCCCAGGAATGGACAGCAGGGAAGGTTGTAGGGGATCAACCTCCAAGTGTCTACCACTGAAGCTCTGGTAAGCAGAGGACCTATTTTTCCACTGGCATTTGGCTGGAATAGGGCAGCTTTAACAATGGTGATTTCAAGCTTTCCCACATATGTTTAAAACTTTCACCTACAGAGAAATCATTTTTGTAGTTGTTTTTGCCTCTTTTGGCACTTTTAACTTGGAAGCTTCTGAACATCATATAGAAATACATAGAAAAAAAGAAGCAAACCTGCCCCCCCCATTGTCATTCCTGAACATTGGAAGTTTCTAGGTTACCCACCTTCTCATTTTCACCATTCAAAATCTTCTTACACTTGTATACTTAGAGTGAGAGTTTCCCAACACTATACAAGAGAACATGAGAGTGTAAGGGCAGGTCCAGTTTGTGCAGAACCAAAAGCATTTCCCTCAAAATATTGATCAAAAGATATTATTGAGATATAATTCAGACACTATAAAATTCACTGGTTCAAATTACATAACACAGTGATTCTTTTTATTTTATTCACAGTGTGAGATAACTGTCATCATGATCAATTTTAAAGAACTTTTTATTAGTCAATAAGAAATTACACATTACCAGTCATGTTCTATCTCCCACCTACTGCCTAACCCTGGGCCATTACTAATCTACTTCTTATCTCAATCGAGTTGTTTGTTCTAGACATTTCATATGAATGGAAGTATGAAAAACTGGCTTCTCTCGTGTTGTATAATGACTTCATGTTCGCCTGTAGCATTGTACTTTTAAGTAATTTATTTACTTTCATGCCTAAAAAAACTCTGTATATCTCTAGTTCACCTTTTTTTAAATATTTGTTTTGTTTTTATTTGTATGTTTGTGTATGTGTGTGAGAGAAAGTGTGTGTATGTGTGTGTGTGTTCAAAGACCAGAAAGCATGTTGTATTTCCTGCAGCTGGAGTCATCAGTGGTTGTGAGGCACATGAAATATATACCATAAATTGAGATCTATGTCCTCTGAAAGAGGATCCAGAATGCTTACCTATTGCACAAACTCTAGTTAATACTGATAAAAACACAGAGCCAGATATTGGAAGAAAGCTAGAATATTAGAAAGAGGAAACAGACCACAGTTAATTCTCACTCAGCCAATCCATGCTGAACAGAATAAATGTTACCTTCAAGAGTCCTCAGCCTGGCTGGTCCCTCCTACAGAATGCCTGAATCTCTACCTCCTTCTGCCTTAAATATCTTCCCCACCTGTAACAGTGTGGTTTCTGGCTCGACTAGTCTCAAGGTTCAGATCCACCTGCTAGCCATTGCTTATCTGGAGCAGCAATCCTAAAGTCCCAAAGAAACACACAGATGCTTATATTATTTTCATACTGTTTGTCCTATGGCTCAGGCACATTGCTAGCTAGTTCCTTCATCTTAACTCAATCCATTCTCATTAATCTGTCCTGACACATGGCCCATGGCTCACTTGTTTTTCTTGCATGTTGCTTCTTTGAGCACCTGGTTTGATCTGTGTCTGACTCCACCATCCTTCTCCTACCTATGCTCCTGCTTACCGCTACGGTGCTCACCAAGGGCCAAAATAGCTCCTTTATTTAAAGATTGATATTCACAGCATACAGAAAGACATTCCCACCTCACCCACCCACATCATAGTCCTAGAGTTAGAACTAAAGATGTGAGCTATTACTATTTGGTTGTTAGGCCTAAAATTCATAGAAATACAGAACGATCTCTGTCTCCTGAGTGACAGGCATGAGTCACCACTCTGCCCCTCATGTCTTAACTTTGAGTGATTCTGTTCTCTGATATTCCAGACTGATTTTACTAAATAGAAAATATATCACTACATATCATCTATTGTGTCAAAAAAAAGGCTTTAACTAACATAAGAAAAACTTTATAAAATAGAGACAATAATTATATACTATATATTTGTGTGTATATATATATATATATATATATGCAATAATTAGATGAGTAATGTCCAGTCCATTAACAATTGACAAATTCAAAGAAAAGATTTCATTATTTATTCTATTTTGGTGAGTCCGAAAGATTATGCCTAATTCACTTTCTATCTAACTTGTATTACTAACTGAAAACTATCTTTTGATGTCTTTGAAACTTATATACTTTAACCTACAAATGTATCTTTAACTCCCTCAATGACCCAAGAAGAAAATATTAAATAAGTAAACAAAACACTCAAGCAACTTACAAAAAATGTAAGACATGAAACAGTTGGCTGCCTAGGCAGTCATCTAAGGTTCCTCTGCAGAGTTGAAGCATTCAACTTTGGCCTACACACCTAGCACACCCGTGAAGCAAGATATTCTTAAAGACCTTTCTTTCTTGTCCTGGCAAGGTTTGGCAGTTCTTTTTGTTTGGGGAGGGGTTTGCTCCTTGTCCATTTTGGACACCATACTATCAGCAGTAGATGCAAGGGCACTTTCTTGCCCGGTAGCTAACTTTTACCACAAAGAAGATCAATTCTATATGGAGTTTCTTCAATGCCCATTATCTTCTCTGAAGTAGATTGGTGCTGCCAGGAGCACGTCTCACTATCACAAAAATAAAAGAACCTATGTTATTAAAATATCTTAAATGCCATATTCTGTAGATCTCTGAAGTGTTTGATGAACACCCATCCATCTAAAATATATGTTTGACCTTAAAAACATTCTAATATGACTATAAGTTTGATTGTAATGTCTAACTACTAACTTGCATTTCTTTATATCCTAAATAGTTGATAATAATAACTTTCAAGGATTAGCAGTTCATATTACATTGTTAGATGAACTATATAGGTATAATACTTTCAACAAGAATAAAAATACATGAATAGTAACAAAGTTAGTCTCGGCTTTGTAAAATTCATACAATCTGAATACAATATATTTAAGATGAAAAAAAGCTATAGAAACCACCATAATTAATAAAGACTTAATTTGAACTGAAAAAACTTGATAAAGAGAAATGATGGCCCATCTACCCACGTAACAATTTTTTAAGTTGTAAGAAAAACTCAAAGGTTGGGCCTGATTTTTGTTTTTGTCTTTACGGAAAACTAGAAATACCCATCTTCAAAAAGTCAAAAGACCTTGGATATCTTTGCGTCTAAAGCAGAAGGAAAGGATATCCTAAAAAATTTACAAGCAAAGAAATATTGGTTCCACTGGTACCAAATAATCTACAGAGTAAAATCTCCCTGTTTAATATCTGTGTCTTTATTTGTAAGAAAAGTTGAAGTCCCGGTTTAATTATAAATTAAAGTTGCCTTTGGAGTTGGAGTGTCTCTCTTCTTCTCTAAACCTAAGCATGCTTGTTAAAGAAAAATGAAAAATCTCTGTATCATATCATGAGTCACCTGATATGAGACAGAAGAATAACTAAAAATAAGGGGCTATTCTATTGTTCACTTTCTGCCTATAATTGGTCAATTTCTTCATTAGTTAAAGGTAAAATGATTTCTTGTGGGTCTATTCCTGTCAATTGACAAGGTCTTAATTTTCCTTTAAAAATCAAATAAGAAATCTTCTTCACAATGTCTTTAATTTCTTACTCAGTTTATGTGGTAGAAATATACATTCCAATATAATATTTTCCCTTTGCATTAAAACTCCTGTAGGATAATGCTTAGAGGGTATAATAAGCAGTATGCAATTTAGGTCTGGATCCACATGATCCACATGTGCATCTTGTAATTTCTTTTCCACCAAAGAAAATTTTCTCTCTGCTTCAGTTGACAATTATCTTGGACTATATAAGTCCTTATTATCATTTAAGGTTTTGAGAAATTATCCAATTAAGGAATTTTTATCCCAATAATGATCTGTAAATTGGAAATGTCTCCTAGCAATCTTTGGAAATCAATAAGAGTCCGCAATCTATCTCTCCTGATTTGTATCTTTTGGGGGTCTAATTTTTTGTTGACCAATTTTGTATCCTAAATAATTAATGGAATCTCTTCTTTGTATATTTTCAGGAACAATTTGTAATCCCTGAGTAGGCAATTTTTTTCACTTCTTCAAACATTCATTCTAATATATCTATATTTGAATCAGCCAACAAGAAATCATCCATGTAAATGATAGATTGTGAGAATTGGTTAGGTATCACTTCTATAGGCTGTTGTACAAAATATTCGCACAGAGTGGAGCTATTAACATCCCTGTGAGAGAACCCTCCATTGATATCTCTTTACAGGCTGAGATTATTACAAGTTGGCATTATAAAGGCAAATTTTTCTTTGTCCTGTTCTTGTAAAGGTATTGTAAAGAAACAGTCTTTTAAGTCAATAACTATAACAGGCCATTCTTTAGATAACAGAGAAGGCAAAGGAATTCCAGATTGTAAAGAGCCCATTGGCTAAATCACCTTGTATACCATTCTTAGATCTGTTACCATTCTCCATTATCCATATTTTTTAATAACAGATACAGGAGAATTACAAGGGCTTATTGGTTTTTCAATATGCTGAGCATTTAACTGCTCCTATACTTGCTGTTTTAAGGCTTATAATTTCTCTTTTGTTAAAGGCTATTGATGAACCCATAGAGACTTATCTGTCAATAATTTTTAAACTAGAGCTATGGGTGTCTTTGAAAGATCAGCAGCTGTTGTGCCTTGTTTTTGTACAACCTGAATGGTTTGTGACTGTTTCTCATAATAACTTCTAATGTTTTTCCTAGAAATGTATGTTAATTTACAGTTTATTTCTGAGATTGTAGAAATGTTGATCTGAGTACTCCATTGTTGCAATAAGTCTTATCCCCATAAGTTCATGGTAATGTTAGCCACATATGGCTTTAATTTTCCTCTGTGTCCTTCTGGCCTTATACATTCAAGCCACCTTGCACTCTGTTTTACCTGGGATAACATCCCAATTCTCAAAAACTGAACATTTATCTCCTGAATGGGACAATTTGGATGTCAATAAACTATTGTTATATACACTCCTATGTCTACCAAACTTTCAATGGCATCATTTATTTGTATTTTTAACTTTGGCCTTTGTTCATTTCTAGAAGTTTGCCAAAATATTCACTTTATGGAGTTTCCTGAATTTTTCATCTCTTTTCTATAGCTTTTCTGTTGTCCAGAGCAGTATGGTTTTTTGTTTTTGTTTTTTTTGTTTTTTTTTGTTGTTTTTTTAGAATAAGCTTTAGTTTCTTTAATTGCTCTGGGAAAGTGTTTTCTCCATGTTGGCAGGATAAGACTTAAATGGATTTTATACTCAGGACATTTCCTGACAGCAGAAAGTTACGTTAACTTTTCACTATAGACCTTCATTCTTTAGTCCAATGCCTCCCTGCACCACACACACTCTTTATTCCAATGCCTCCCTGCCTAAGCTTCTTGCAGAAAGGAAGGAAATTCTCTTGAGATTATTCCTAACAAAGACACTGTTTCTGGGAATGCCTTATTTACAGTCTCTTTTTATATGACCTTGTCTTCCACAATTGTAACATTTATTATTTTGAATTTTCCTTAAACCTCTAGAAATAACCTCACTTACCCAGTTATCACCATAGTTACATGGTTCTAAATTAATTATATCACAAATTTAATCCTTCAAGTGTCCTGACTTTACTTTTAATGGCTCAATTATCCTTTCACATTGTTAAATTTTTCAAAAGCCAGAAATTCTAGTATTATTTATCTAGCTTCTGAGTCTGGTACCACTCTGTTTACCACTATAGTTAATCTCTGAAAAAAAATCTATAAATGTTTCTTTGGGGTCTTGAATTACTTTTGTGAAGGATTCAATTTTCTCCTATTTCCTCAATTCTATCCCATGCATTCAAAACTGCCATTTGGCCTAAACCCAGGATGTGCTCATCTTATAGTGATTGCTTTTCCACATCAGCATAGAAGTTGGTCTTGGGAGATTTGTAAGCCTCGATCTCTGCTTCTTTGTTTTATTGTTTAAGCCTTGTAGTTCCTCTATGCCTTCCACTGTAAAAGCTGCCCAGCCTCCAAACAGCAATTACCATATCTGACCAGTCTTTAGGAATAATTCAGTTACATGCTGATCAAGAATTTAACATTTGTTTTGCAAATGGTAAGTACAAACCATAAGCAACAATTGCTTCCTGGACTCTGCTTAATTCTAACATTTGTACCGGAGTTAATTAACTTCTGAACAATTTTTTATCATTTTGCAATTTCTTTAAAGTTACTGGATATACTAAAGTTGGCTGTTTGAAAACTTTAGGCTATTTTAGTGTAATCTTATAAGACAATGTTAAAATTGGTTCTTTAAATTCCTCTGTCTGTGTCCAAATATCTCTCTGTTCTCTCTTAATAGGCTTTTCTAAGACTTTCTTCTTGGCATTCATATTAACTGGCTTTTTAATGATAAAACAAATAATCAACCAAATAATACTCATAATAAACGTTATTATAAACATGATGAAAATCCCTCCTACATTATTTATCTTCTCCTTTACTGGTTCCAGTTTCAAATCAACTGGATTAATATCAAAGAAAGACCAATCACCTTCCATTATGCTACTCTTCCCATTTTTTTTTACTGTGGGAAAAAGTTCTCTCTCCACTTTAAACAAATTCTGCTTTGTAAGAATACCCAGTTTGCTCACCACACTTGTTGTCAGTGACAATTCAGATGACTATGAAATGGAGTAGCTACCTAGTGTGGCAGCATCCCAAGGAGGGGGTCCTGAAAGGAAAAAAAAAAAAAAAAACCCACAAACCACCAGGAGATGGAGCCCCCTGTCTGAAAAACTTACTTACATGAATGTGAAGAAGAAATATGTGTGGCCAGCTCTGCCTAAGCTTGGAGGCTAACTCTGAACAGAAAGCCTACCCATCCAGTAATTACTCCTCCAGTCACATGTTGCTCTAGCCAAAAAGGGGACCCAAAAATTGAGAGTCAAATATTGCACAAATTCTAGTTAGTATTTAACAAAAACTCAGAGCCAGATATTTGGGGAAAGGCTGGAATATCAGAGAGAGGAAACAGACCATAGTCTGTGATGTGAACTACTACTGTTTGGTTGTTTGGCCTAGAATTCACGGAAATATAGGAAGATCTCTGTCTCCTGAGTGATAAGATTAAAGAAGTGAGTCACTACTCCTTATAGCTTCACTGTGGGCCACCCAGGCTGATTATATTAAATATAAAACACACCACCACACTTACCCACTAAGCCAACTCTTCAGAACCTGTGCATATTTTTACTCATCCATTAATAGAAGAACATTTATATTATCATCTTCTCTTTTCCCCGTTTCTTATGAATAAAGGTTCTGTAACTGTACATATAATTTTGTTTGGTGTCATGTGGATATGTATGCTGTTTTACTAATGATTGAAGATATCAAGCATATTGTAATGTAGCTATTGCCAGTTTTTGTATCTTTTAGATCTATATTCATTCAGAAGTTTATTTGAATTTTTAAAAGAAGGTTGTTTATATTTTTACAACTAGCTCTAAGATTCTTAAATGTTTCAGGTATAAGCACCATAACAGATAAATACATGTTTTGTAAGTATTTTATCCAATTCTTTTAGTGAGATGGTTCCACCATAAGAGTGTTTTTTGTGCAAGAATGAGGATCTGAGTTCAAATCTCTAGTAGTCACATTCTTAGAAAGCCAGCCATGACCAGGCATACCTACAATCTCAGAGCTGTGTGTAGTAGAAACACACAATTACTCTAGCTTCCAAGCTGTCAGCAGCAGGTTTAAAAGAGACCTTGTCCCGAAGAAATGAAACAGAAAAATAGACCAGGAAACCCCACCTCCTCCTCTGGGCTCCATATGCATGCATATAGGAATGAATACATGTTGGTATTTTTAAATAAACAAATGTTATTTTAAAAATTGTGTTATCATTTTGATGAAGTGCATCCTGTTTTCATTTTTAATATAGAAAATGGCCATCCTTCCTCTTTCATTGATAGTACTTAGATATATTTGCTGGATACCATTATTTATATTTGGTAAGTAGACGTCTTAAAAACAAAATAGCATTTACTTTTTCTAATAAACAGGCAAATATTTGTCTTTGTTCTAGACAATCTTTTAAGCTCTTTAAACAGCACCTGCCAGTGATAAAACTGGAATGAATATTATACTTCTATAATCATGTGGTTACTTCATAATTTTGCTTCTTTTTCTTTCTCAGCAGTTTTGGGGACATCTCTCAATGTTGGGGATAACCTCTGATCCATGAATTACAAATTCCCCTGTTTTTTGGGGTTTTTTTGGTGTTTATTTTTTTTTGAAGTGCAAACAAGAAACTTGTTCATTCTCACAGCCAACTGTATTTAGAAATAGATCATAGTTCTGACACTGAAGACTCACATTATCTGAACCAGACCTGTGGCTCAAGGATGTGTCCCACTTGTTCCTACTATCTGCGTCACCATCTTGGGTGTGGCATAAAGCCAACATGCAAATCTTCAAACATGGTGAGCTGCCAGATCATGAAATGTCACATTTTTGTTTTGTTTTAAGAAAATAAATGCTAACAAAACTGTTTTTAAAATGATGAGGACTCAAAACAAAACAAAAACAGCCTATAGGTTCAACCAAAAAATTATTTTTAAAATAATTTTCCAGGAGTATAAAACTCTAGAATTTTGCATAATATTTTATAATATAGATATTACTTTAGACGTTGTACCTTGCTAAGTAATAGTTTGCTGAATATATAGCCTATGAAGAGATCAGAAAATCATGAACATTATAAAACACAGACTTGAAGTCCCTCACAGATACTTTTACAAGTATAGTTAATCAGACAATATTTAATAGTGACTTGTATAGGGTGTTGCAATTTAGTGATCATGTATTATACAAACTCAAAGAAAGTAATTTCTACTTGATATTCATTGTGCTTACATTTCTGAGATTGCAATTACTTGATATTATATAATAAATTATTTCAAAAATATTTCAATGCCCAATTAATTATAATTAATTTCAATTTATTAAAATATTATACATGTAATGTTTTCCTGGCCAGTTTATTGCTTACTATCTTCTTTAGAGATATAATGAGTAAGAGAAAAAAAAGCAAGCAGTATCGTATGTGAGGTTTTTAAAGGAAAGGAATAGTTCATGAAATGTTCCTTGTACACGCATTGCAGAAATGTGTGTGTCATTGTTTGTGGTCTATGGACAGTAACATCAGTACCTAAGAAATTGTCCTATAGGGCTTGTCACATTACCTCAAAAAGTCATTTTTCAATTTATGAAGGTATAAAAGTAAAATTGAAATGATTCACCACCTGATTCTTCATATACATTATTATCAAAATTAACTTCTAAATGGTTTTCACTGTATTTTATATGCATAACATAAAAGGAGCACTGTGCTTTAAAAAATTGAGTCATGCTTTCCGTATTCTGATAAAATTTATTTTTAAATAAGTCAGCAAAGAAACATAGCTAATAGTGCCAAATATTATATTATATAAATAATAATTGTTCACAAAAAGCAGTTTTCCCACACTGTATACCTTGGAACAGTACCATATAGCATGACAGTAAAGGTTATTACACAGTAAAGAACAGTCCAAAGAAAATACATAATGCTAAATTTGATCAAAATCCTAAAACAATTTCCTCTCAGGAATGCATGGAATTTTTCCTCTGAGGTTTTTAAATATATATATATTGTTTAGTTTCATCTTATGTAGCCTCTAGAATTTACTGCAATATAATCCAGAAAGTCTATGCTGGAGAATCATACTTTACAAGTGAAGCAGCTCTATAAGCAAGGTACATTGAATCTCTTAGTAACTAAGTCTTTTTTATGACATCCAAGACAAAATACTTTTATGTAAAACTCAACCAACTGGAGATGCAGCACTATTTCAAAGTACATTGTTTTCTTGGTTTCCTTGCAATAAAAAAAAAGTGTTATGGGTAATTCTTTATAGCCTGGATAATTTATAATATAATCCCAACTTATTAATCAAATGTATTTACTTTGTAGACATGAAAAATATTATGGTTAAGAAGGAATATGTTTTCTGAGGAAAAGAATAGAATCGGGTAAAACTATGTAGATTAAAAAGAATGTGTGGGTTTTATTTTTCCTCAAATGGGACTTTCTTGGTCTATTATTCTTTTCTGCACATACCCTTCTTCTCTCTCATGGTTAGTTCCTCAGTAGAATGTAACTTTATGACTAGTAGACTATGAACTTATGGAATTGGGTAAAGAAATGGTAGTAATTTCAAAAGAAAGATGTTTTTATTTGCATATTCTCCAATTTTGAAACTCTTACTAACTGATGGGCTCTAAAAAGTGTCTCTAACTTGGTCTAAATGAAGTCACAGCATGGAACAGACACAGGAGCACCACCTCATATGGATGTTACACTGTCAGAAAGTATCATCATGGAACATGGGGAAATACATCTTGTGTCATCACAGTGATAGAACTGCTTTTTTGGTTGGAAAGAAATAGAGTTGAAACTGAATGAACCAAGCACCACAATCTCTCTGGAAAAGTAACATTCAAAATCAGAAGACTGAAATTAACAAAACTGAATTACTATGGGGTGATCTTTAAGAGAAATCAAATACATAGTATCTGAGAATGTGGAGTCCCTGAGATTAGTTACCCCTTTAAATCCTTCAGTAAAGAATACAGAGAGAAAGATAGGTCATTTGTGAAGAAATGAACTGGAATTTCTGGGGTGAGAATAAGATGAGAAACCATGGTCTCCCAACTAATTTGGCATTTTTCATACTGAAGTCATAATATTGGATATAAAAGTTTAGAAATTTGATAATAGGAACAGAATTCTGGAGCAGTGTTTCAGTTTACTGTGAGGGATTACATGAGTAGACTCCAACAGAGAATTCTCTATCTATTCAAGAGAATGAGAAAAGTCACATTGTTAATATTTAGGATTGGAAGGCACTATATTTAATTAAGGTATGAATAGAGAAACTAAGAAGGTAATATTCCCCCAGGGTTTTCTTGGAATTTCTCAAGAATCTTAGAACAGAGTGGACTTTGATGGTAGTACAGAGGACCTTCCTGAAAATCCTCTAGTGATGCTTAACCACCATTTGAAAACAAGGAGGATATAAGAGATGTGGCAAACTGCAAAAGATTTCTCAGAAAATGATGACATAGCATGGATGCAAATACGTTAAAGACAATTGGGAAAGAAACAACCTTCAGGACTCTATGCCATTGCTGTACTGGCCTCATCTCTGAAAAGTTTCTCTTCTCCCCACATTTCTTCTCTGGATGTATTAGGCTGATAACTTCCTAGGTCCATGTAGAGAAAGGTATCATTGTAGATAAATCTAGAGTAGTGGAAATCTAGAGAAGGCTGAGCTCTACATTTTCAGTTACCAGCAGTGTCAGTGGCAGTGAGTGAGACTTAAAAATCCCAACTGTACACAAGCATCTTGATTAAATTGTATTTTATTTAATTTAAGACACAATCATTTGTGAAAAGAAAGTGCTGTTGTTTTACATACCATTAAGAAAGAAAAATCATTGCTAACTAAATTCTGATATGCCATGGTTCTTTACTGCATCTCAATTTCAAATTCTTTAAATCATGGCAGGAAATTGCATGCCTTTGAGTCAATGAACTAAAATATTTCTATAAGTGTACTTAATTCTCAGACTTCATTTTTATTGACAAGAGAAACACTGATCATACTCCTTCAAAACAAACCCAGACTTCCATGATTTTTTTTACTCAGTTCCATTCAAGAAAACAAGCAATATAGAATTCTCTTGAATATTTCAGAGAGAAGAGACTGCCCTTTCAGATTCACAAGGGAGAATTCCCTTATCTGCTACAACCACAGTCTCTCAGTTGACACATTCACCTAACTGCTGTTGACACCGACAGCACCACCAATACCTTATCCTCTTTCTCCGTGTGCTCTGTGTTTCACATGACAAAAGTATGCTATTTTCCAGTATGCATACCTATAATGTTATGACATGACTTGGGAGGTAAAGGATCCAGGATTCCTAGCTCAAGACTAGCCTGGACTACATAGCAAGACCCTGTCTTCAGCTTTTCTAAAAACCCTAAAAGATGCCTAAAGCCTTTCAGCTCATTGGCCATTTCTGAAATCGTCAGTCATTCCCATTTGCTTTTCCCTCCCTTCAGGGAGATGTAGGACCTACATGCTTGTGCAGCTCCACCTATAAGGGTTATACTCCTGCTCCAGCTCTAGACCTGGGACTCCTCAGAGGAACAGGATGTTCCATAAATGCCTGTTACAGGTACTGTAAACTGTTTTAGGGTTTTTATGGTAGGACTCAGAACCAACTTTATTCCTTTCCTTTCCAAAGCTGTTCTTTATTTCAGTCAGCTGATTTCATATTTGTTCCTACAAGCAAAATGATCTTGCTAAGGCCTCAGATTAGCCTATAGTTTGTGTCAGAATCAAAGCTTTGGATATATATGTAAGTGTCTCTTTAGAAGTTCAAATGCTAAGGGCTTGTCTCTTTTCTTGTCTGTTGTAATCATTTATTCTTAAGGCAGTTCACGAGGAAGGCTGGGATAAAAGAAATAAACTGAGAATAAAATCCTAGTTAAATTGAAAACACAGCTCAACCACAGTAATCCTGTGATTCCTGGTCTAGAGCACATGAAAGTGTTATGCCTAGCAGTGCCTTGAGTTGTATTTATTAAGAAAATCCATTTTTGAAGGAAGTTGTAGAGTTAGTAAAGTATTTTTTTATTGCTTCAAGGGTATATTCCAATTTAAAAATACTGAAATTATTGTTTCAACAATAAGAAACTTCAGTGTACTTTATATTTGTCCATTATCATCAGTGACAGGACCACATGTAGTCACAGTCTGTAGTATGCCTTAAACAAAAAATGATAGGAGCCACCCCTCTGGTAGGCTATATAATTGACCCCATATTATCCTCTCAAAAACTAGCAAAATGGTAAGAAAATATCTATATTATGTTAGAAAACTGGCTTCTTGAAGACTGGAATTGTGGATATGTGTGATCTCAGAAATGGACCAATTTTCTACCTGTTTCTTCCTGTCTATCCGTGCTTTGCAGTGAAGTTTATTTTATCAAGCAGCAAAATCTGTTTCTCCACAATGTAGGTTGCTCATATGGTTTGAGGTGCTGCATAGAGACAAAGACCTAGTACATTTCTTCTATCATTTGTCTAGCACTGTGAGGACAATCACACACAGGTCTGCTACATAATAAATATGTTTCTTCCACCAGCTAAGAGCAACCAACCCCAGACATCCTATTTCAGGCAACACCTAGGTATTCCACTGAGTGACTCACACATGTCTAAAATCCCAAACAGGATCAAATCTACCAAGCCAGTCTATAAAACTTTTGAGAAAAACTATAGAGCTGAAGATTTTCTTACTACTATTGGGCCATGGGTTACTATGAAGCAATATGGAAATAATATAGGAATTAATAACAAGAAGCAAAAGCTGCCACAACAAACATAAGACACATTGTTAACTTTGGGAATAAATAAGAAGCAGAGGTTAGAATAATAGAGAGCAAGCAGTTAGTAACAAACCCTGGGAGAATAGTGTGGGGGCAGCATCAGTGGATGAAAACTGTGAGCTAGATCATGGAATAGTAGAAATAGACAATGCAGTTGCCTGGTGTCTTCGGGAGGTGAAGAAAGTATCTAAATCAGCTTTTAAATTTGAATGGGGAGTAGGTCAACGGATAGGTGGACGTTTTCTAACTCTGTGATATGATAGAGCAAGGAAAAGAGTTGAAGATTATAACCCCTAACTTGTCTTGGACAAAAGAACTGTCTTTCCCGGCCAGCATCCCCAGACTGAGGGACAAAGATTATATCAAGGGTTAAAACACCTGACAGAATTAATACAATACTTAATTTCTTTTCTATTTTAGTTTAAAGAACTATAGGAATAAAACCATGGCTGCTCAGAAGCCATCACAAAGTAACAATGCATCAAGAGAGAAAAAACATCAAAAGCCATAGGCATTGGTTCTTCATTCAATTCTTAGGAAGATCACAGAGGTTGTTTTTCAGGAAGCATCTTTGAGAATATACTATCATTCCAGACTAAAGGGGACAAAGATTGTTAAAATACAAAAAGTTCCACCTTTCAACTTTCTCATAGGCAGGAATCTAGCACAAATGCCAATTAGGTGGCAGAATTGGGCTGTATCCTCAGAAGCTGGTGAGAGGCTGAGAGGGTAGAGATGAAATACAACCCCGCTTCACCTGCAGGAGAAACAAATGTCGGTAGAATAATCTCATGGAAGATGTCCACAATAAAAGCACAGAGCAATTCCACAGGCCAGGATAGGGCAGAGTCAATGTGTCCCTGGTAGAGACTACACTGTACTAACTATCACTGACTGTCTCCTCCATCCCCACAGTCCATGAGTACCATTTGTAATTATCTTCCCCCTACTTCTAACTCTATGGTGGGTATTTGGAAAAACCTTTAATTTGTACATCTCTAAATGAAAAAAAAAAAAAAGATATATGCGAGGGGCCTTAACTCTTTGTATTGACATATTCAACTCTGGAATCCAATCATGATGTCATGGTTGATGGAGGCTTTTGGAAATCCTGGAATTAGTTAATGAAATGCATCTTTACTCAAATGATAATGTTTTTCTCCCTGCTCCCCCCCCACACACACTTATCTGTCCTCTTTTAGGTGTGTGTTGAGTTTGTCCAACTTCTGGGGCTTCTGTTTTCTTTTCTGATTTGTTGACTTACTCTGGTCAATAGTAGGCAGCTGAAACAGTGCAATGCTGATCTTGAGCCCAGGCTTTAAGAAACCCTATAACGATTTCCCCCAACCATCTCTATAAGAACAAGTTTAGTGTAGCCAACTGGAGATTCTGAGTCCTAGCTATCCCTCTAACAATGTGTTGATGTGTCACCCCCCGACATGTCAATTATGCCAGCTAATGACAGATGAACAGTTAGTTGCACAAGAGAACCAAGCAAAGGTCAATGAAAACCAGAAAGATTAAATAGACACCCACCTCAACTATTAAATCATTCAAATGGTTTTAGAGCAGCACTAGTTAACAGATAAATTACTATTCTACTTAGAGGATTATAAGAAAAATATCAAGGTTTTGTGATAATTCCATGACTTATTTTGTATTTAAAAACTTTACAGGTCAACAAGATGGTTCAGTGTATAAAGACACTTGCTTCTAAGCCTGTCCAGGCCACAAAGATAGGCCCAAAAGTCCCAGCCCCAAGGCTAGGCTGGAAAGTCTGGACCAGAAACATCATACAACAAAAGGTACCCAGTGTGGGTAAATATACCCACATAAAGCCATAGAAAGCTTAAAAACAGTCTACAGCACAAAAACAGTACCAAAAGTAGCTTCTGAGTTGTGTCTCTCAAGTGGGACGTGGTAAAGAGAGTGAGTAGTGGATGGAATTAAATTACAAAATGACGTGTTTGCTGCAAGCAACATAAGCTGACAAGGCCAGTTCCTGAGCCTCAATGTAAGCAAGAAACTATATGGTGGATTTAAGGTTTCTGTTAATAAGAACAAAAAAGGGAACAGAGTCAAAGATGGCTTCTTAGTGACTATGTTTTCTTGGATCAGCTCTGTTTACAGGAAGCAAGCAGAGATGCAGCTTTTTGAAAGAGAAGCTTCCTGATTCAGCCTTAGAGGCAAAACACTCTGAGTCTTTTAAGAAGCTCTGCTGCCAAATACTTAAATGGAATTAATGAGCAGCAGATGGCAGTGCTTTACTTGGTGGTTATATGGACCCTAAAATTCCCCAGAGTGGTAATTGTGGGTATTACCAGTACATGTGCTAAAAAGATAAATCCTATGAAGCTAGACTAGTAGCTGGGTGGAACCAGTCAGTCACAATAGCCAAGCCTTTAATCCTTAGCTACACCTTGTCAGATTAAAGGTGTGGTCAGAAAGAGAAAGAAATAGAGGGAATTGGGTGGAGCCAGCCACCCTACCCAAGCAAAGGTGTGGTCAGAAACAAAAGATATGAAATGATAAATATACAGTAAACATACAGATTCAAAAAAAAACTAGATGATTTAGAGTGTGTTTAAAAATATACATAGACATAAAAGGGAAAAGTGAAAGGGAAAAGGATAGACAATGTCCTTAAAAATAAATAGAGTTAAAAAAAAAATAAGCCACATAAAGATAGAAAATACAAAGAGTTTCTAGATACTATATGATATTGTCTTGTCTTTAAGTTTTGTGACTGAAAAATGAAGTAATAAAAGCTGCTAAGCTACACTTGATTATAAATGCTGCTGGATTGATCCAACCTATATATTTTATAAATGAGTTGACCCTTAAAACTGAAATCAAAAGATATGCTACTTTGGAGAAGAGCTTTTCTTTTCATTTACACAGAAAATGAGAAGCTATGGATTTATTTCTTGTTAAAAAAAATAAGGTTTGATAGAGGAAGACCCTTGAAAATCTCCAATGAAAACAGATGGCCCAGATGATTCAGTATTTCAGAGAACCTCTGTTGAAGTTTCCTCTGAGCTCTATATCCAAAACTACTTCAAGGAGACTGACTGAGATTACCCAACCTTAGACTTCTCCATAATCCTAAATTTTTCTTTGGGTCCCCATGGGATTGCCAGCACCCCAATTCAGCAGGATATCCACATTTCAAAAAAAAAATGGATTAAAGATATTTGTCTTTGTTTACAGTGTTGGTTAAAAGTTGTTATAGATAATAGTGAAAAAATATGAAAAGGAAATTATATTTGGGGTTCTTGTTTTAAAAAGATAAAAAGGGAAATTAGTGGGATTATATTGTGACATTGTAAATAATTGTCCCACCCACTGGTTTAATAAAAAAGCGCTGATTGACTAAAGGCAGGCAGGAAGTGTGGGTGGAGCTACCAGACTAAGAAAACTCTGAGAACAGGAAGGACAGAGCAGAATGCCAGGAAGAAGCCGGAAGAAGCAGAGGACAACTATGCTGCTGTGAGAAAAGGTACCCAGCTGCATGGCTGAACAAGATAAGAGACATGGGTTAGATTAAGGGTGAAGAGTTAACAAGTTGTATGCCTGGGCCTTAGGCTGATCAGCCTAAAACTATTGTAAGCATCTGTGTGTCTCTGCAGGTCTGTGACTCTGTGGGCTGTGGGCTTAAACCTTGAGGCTAGGCCCTGAAAGTCTGGGCCAGAAACCTCCTACTAAAAATGGCACCCAACTTTTAAGGGTAAAGAGGTGGCAAGTTATATGCCTGGGCCTTATGCCGATCAGCCTAAAACTATTGGAAGCATCTGTGTATCTCTGTGTCTCTGTGTCTCTGTGTCTCTGTGGGTCTGTGGGTCTGTGGGTCTGTGGGTCTGTGGGCCTAGACCTTGAGGTTAGGCCAAAAGTCCGGGCCAGAAACCTCATACTACACCAGTTTTTGCTCTAATCCCACAATGAGTCAGGATATCTAGAAAAAAAAAAAATATTTATCTGGATTTCAAAGTAATTCCATCATTTTATCTATCATTAGCCAAATTCACTTTTAATCTTGTATTAAAACATTTTAATTTTTAAACTATAAGCATAACTACAGCCACTTCTGTTGTAGAATATTGGTTTAAGATGCTATTTTCATTTATGCTGTGAAATATTTGTTTAATGATACACTAAAGTTACATCACATGCTTTTATGCTGCATTTGTTTAACTCTGTGAAGCTGTGTTTACTTTGCCTGCCTAAAATATCTAATTGGTCTAATAAAGAGCTGAATGGCCAATAGCAAGACAGGAGAGAAAAATAGGTGTGGCTGCCAGGCAGAGAGAATAAATAGGTGAAACAGAGAGAAGGGAAAAGAGTCAAAACCAGAGGAAAGAAGGACACCAGGGGCCAACCACCCAGCTGCACAGCCAGCCATAAAGTTCAAAGGAAAGAAAGTTATAAAAAGACAGAGAAAGGTAAAATGGAATAATTTAAGAAAATCCTTCTAGTAAATAATCAAGCTAAGGCCAGGAATTAACATGAGTAAGAATAAGACTCTGTATATTAACTTGGGATCTAGGTGGTGTATGAGAAAAAAACTATAACCTTTCTAAATTATTATTTTACATGAATTTATACATTGAGAAAGTGTGTTTATATATCAGGATTTATGGTCACTACACTTAAGACAATATGTTAGAATGAACAAGCAGTGACACTCAGTTTTATTCAAAGAATCTAGTAGTACTAAGATTTATAAATACTTTTTGTGATAAACTATACTAATTGATCTCAAAGAAATCAATCCATAACCATATCAAGCCCATTCTTTTATGGGAAACTACAGTATAATAGAATGCAGACATGCATGCTTACATTTCCCCAAAATTCAGGGAGGGAAAACAGAGCACAGCAAAGAGTCAAACTTACTTCACTCTCTGTTAGACCTATTTTGTCATTATTAAAAAGAAAAACAAAACAATAATCCAATGAGACTACTTTTTTCTTCTAAAATTCAAACTAGATTATTTGAAGAACTCTCAAAAGGTAGTTTAACAATTGATTTCATAGAACAAAATAAGAAATTCAGAGAAAATCCCTGAGATATTAACCTTGTTTTCTTTTTCTTTTTTAAAGTATACAATTATTTTATGTTCACTGAAAAAGAGACTTAAAAATCCTCAGCACTCTGGAATCTATTAAATTCATAAGTTGTGCATGACATTCTTCTAAATTTGTAAATACTTATAAGCAGACAACTCAAAATTTTGGAAAATAGATTTTTTCATACACTATATTCTGATTATAGTTTCCCCTTCACTAAGTATTCCCAAATTCTCTCCACTTCTCCACCCACTCAAATCCACATTCTTAGTTTTTCTCTTTCATTATAATACAAACTGCCATCTAAAGATAATAAAAAATAAAAACAAACCAGAATAAGAACAAAAGAAAAAAAAACAGAAGGCAATGATTCAAAAAATAAAGAGAGGGGAAGACAGAGAGAGAGAGAGAGAGAGAGAGAGAGAGAGAGAGAGAGAGAGAGAGAGAGAGAAACATATAGTGCATGTATGGAAATCTCATAACAACTTAAAACCAGACACCATCATACCATACCAAAGGACCTGAGGTGTGGGGACAAAGAATTATGAGACAAATGTGGGGATTTAATAAAGTTTCAGAAGTTTTGGAGATATAAGAGGGAATCTACCCACAGTCTATGTGGGGGGTTAGTAAAAGCTCCAGAAGTCCCAGAGCTCTAACCACAGTCAGTCTAGGAAAATCAGAGAATGGTGATTCAAACCTTTAATCCCAGCACAGGGAGTATCCTGGGAGTGGTGACCTATGCCCTTACCCCCAACTGAGTAGAGGTCACTTCAGATTATAGAAGGAATTCCAGGCTCCCAAGCAGGTGTGGTGGGGCCACGCCTTAATTACTGAAAGAATACTTGTCAGGATTCAAACACAGAGAAAGCCATTCCAAGTGAAAGGAGCCTGAGGAAGCTATAAGACAGCTGGATAAGATTTGACTGTGGTGTTTATTCCCTCTAGTATCTCCAACTTCTTCAGAGATCTATCCCTGAGTCTCATTCATTCATGCAACAGACAAATAACCTCCAAATATTCCATAAATGCCATTGGGTTTGTTTTGTGTTGGTCATCTACAACTGGACATAGTGCCTGGCTTCAACAGCGGTCTTTATGCCAGTGAGATTCCACTGAAGAAAACTATTTGTCTTTTGTTTGTTTCTTTGTTTGTTTTGCAAGCAACTACAAGTAGCAATAGTGTCTGGGTTAGGGATGTGGACTTACGTCCACTTCCACTCTCAGAACTGGGGCTTTCATTTGGCCCAGACCTGTATATACCCTAGCTCGCTGCCACAGTCTCTGAGTTCTTATGTGCATCTGTTATGCTATATTTATAAGACCTCATTTCCTCCATGTTCTCCAGCCCTCTGATTCTTACAGTCTTGCTGCCTCCTCTTCTAAGGATTCCCTGAGCCCTGAGGGATTTAATGGAGGCAACACATTTAGGATTGAGTTTTCCAGTTCCAATCATTCTCTCTCTCTCTCTCTCTCTCTCTCTCTCTCTCTCTCTCTCTCTCTCTCTCTCTCTCTCTCTCTCTCTCTCTCTCCCTCTCTCTCTCCACACTGTTGAGTGGTGTGTCTCTGTACTTGTTTCTATTTCGTGAAGAAGCTTCTTGAAAGAGGCTGAGCACAGCACTGACATGTTGGTGTAGCAGAACGTCATCAAGAGTCACTTTATCCATATGTCGCTTAAGCATAAAAGTGGTGTCTTGTTCCTGAGCATCCTAGTCTCGAGGTTTTGGACAACCTTGCATTTGAATATGAGTCCTATCTCATGAAGTGGGCCTTAAATATGTAATTTTTTGGTCCCTCCAATAAGCTTTGTGCCACTGTAGGACTATACACAGCATAGTTTGCAGGCCAGTCACTATTGCAGATCAAAGGGTTAGTAGCTGGGTTGGTGTTTACCTTTACCCTTAGGTAGCATGTAGAGTACCTTCTAGTACTGTAAATACTACTCAGTAGGTTCGAAGGCTCTACGTAGGCACCAACTCAGCTTCCCATGTTCTGTGACTTGTGTTGGTGTGGCCTTCAACAATAGGACATTATCAACAGTTTGTAGAGAGCATCCCTTAGCTAAATATTTTGGGTGTTTTGGAGGTTTCCATAAGGTCCCATTTGCCAATAATCCAATCAGATGAAATCCAAACCAGAGACTAGAAGTTTCATTTATTGATAGGAGATGTCCAGTAGGGGCTCCATATCCCCTGTTACCTGGCAATCCCATTTAGATCACCTTCATATATGTATATATTTTATACTATATTACGTTTACATACTATCTCGAATGACCCTTAGTTTTAGCTATTCCTTCCTGTGCTCCCTTCCCCTCCCCTTTTTCCCTCCTCACTGTTTGACCTTCTTATTACAGTCAACCCCTCCACACCCATCTATGCTAGTTCTCTTTCGTAGGAAGATCCATTCCTTTCCTCAATACCTTAGTCTACACCAAATTTCTGTGGTTATATGAATTATAGCCTCCTTCTTGAAAATTAAATATTCCAATGTGTAAATACACCACATCTTCTTTAATAATCTATTCACCAACATCTAGCCAGTTTCCAAATTCTGGATATTATGAATAGAACAATAATGAACATGGTCTCTGTAGTAGGTAGAGTCCTTTGGGGTATATTGCCCAAGACTGGTATACTTCGATTTTGAGGAAAATTTATTTCAAGATTCCTAAGTAATAATCACACTGATTCTATAGTGCTGCAAAAGTTTCCACTCTTACCAGCAATGGATGAATGTTCCCTTTACTCTAAATCATAGCTAGCCTAAGATTTGTCATGTTTTATTGATTTGGGCCATTCTGATGTAAGGTGAAATCTCAAAGTAGTTTTGATTTCCATTTTTCTCGCAGCTAAGTATGCTGAACTTTATGTATTTCTCAGACTTTCAAATTTCTTCTTAGAGTTCTTTCTTTTAATCCACACCCCATTTTTAATTGGATTGTGTGTTTTCTTGATGTCCAGGTTTTTGTTGTTGTTGCTTATATATTTTAGAGATTATCACTCTGTTGGATGGGCAGTTAGTAAAAATCTTTTTCTATTCTAGAATCTGATGCTTTGTCTGAATGATGATGTCCTTTGCCATACAGAAACTTTTCAATTTCATGAGGTCCCTTTTAGTAATTTATGTTCTCAGAACCTGTGCAATCAGTATTCCACCTAGAAAGTTGTTCACATGCCAAACAGTTCAGGAACATCCCAAACTTTATCTTCTATCAGATTTGGTGTATATGGTCTTATATTGAGGTTTTAGATTCATGTGGCATTGAGTTTTGTATATGGTGTTAACTATAGATCTATTCCCATTATTCTACAAAGACATCTGCAAATAAAGATACTTTGACTTCTTCCTCTCCAATCTGCAACCCCTTGATCTCTTTTGGTTGTCTTATTGCTCTATCTAATATTTCAAGGGTGATATTAAATAAGTATGGAAAGAATTGACAACCTTGTCTTATTCCTGATTTTAGTGTAATTGCTTTGACTTTCAATTTAATTTGTGTTGACCATGGGCTTGCTGTGAACCACCTTTCTTATGTTTAGGTATGTCCTATGTATCCCTAATCTCTAAGACTTTTATTATGAAGGAGTGTTAGATTTTGTCCAAGGCCTTACCTGAATTTAGTGAGATGATCATGTGGTTTTTGTCTTTCACTTTTATAATGTAAATTACATTATTCACTTTACAGATATAGACCCATCCCTGCATCTCCAGGATGAATCTTACTTGATCATGGGAATGTTGTTTTTGATGTATCCTTGGATTCAGTTTGCAAGTATTTTACTAAAATGTTTGCATGTATATTCATGAGGAGAATTGGTCTGTAATCTTCTTTTTAGTTGAGTCTTTATGTAATTTATGTCTATAGTAGGGTAGTTGTGGCCTCATAAAACAATTTGGGCAATGCTCCTTCTGCTTCTATTTTGTGGAAGAATTTGAGTAATATTGGTATTAACTCTTCTTTGAAATTCTCATAAAATTCTACCTCCATGGTTTTTGCTTGGGGGTCTTAATTACCTCCTCTCTTTCGTTAGGGTTTATAGGTCTATTGAAACTGCTTATCTGATTTTGGTTTAACTTTGGAAAGAAGTACTAAGAAGCAAATTATACATTTTTTAAGGAATTTTCCAATTTGGTGGAGTATAGAATTTGAGTTTTAAAAGTGTGTCCTTATGATTTCCTGGAGTTCCTTGGTACCTGTTGTTCTGCCGCCCTTTTTATTTCTCATTTTGTTAATGTACCTTCTAGTCAATTTGGCTAAGTGTTTGTCAATTTTATTGATTTTCTCACAGAACCAACTCCTTATTTCATTCATGTATTTCATTGTTTTGGGTTTGTCAGTTTTCTTGTTGTTTCTTTGCTTGTTGCCATATGCACCTTTTGGGTGTTATACCTTTCTTTTGTTTTAGAGGTTCAGGCGTGCTGATATTTTACTAACATGAAATCTTTCCAATGTTTTTATATGACAGTGTTATGAACACGCCTCTCAGAACTGACTTCATTGTGTCGCATAATCTTGAGCATTTTATTTTTCCATTTTCATTCAATTTTAGAATGTTTTTAAGTTTTTCTCTACATCCTGTCTTAGCCAATATTTCATTCATTAGTAAGTTGTTCAGTTTCCATGAGTTTGTAAGCTTTCTGTTATTGTTGACATCCAGCTATAATCCGTGGTGTTCAGATAGGATGCAGGATATTATTCCAATTTTCTTGCATCTGTTGAGACTCATTTTGTGTCTTATTATAATGGTCAATTTTGAAGAAAGTTCAACCATCAGCTGAGAAGAATGCATATTCTTTTGTATTTAGCTTAAATGGTCTATAAAAGAAACTGTCAACTGTTACCTTTTTTTCTTTATAATGGTATTTAGTTCCAGCATTTCTCTGTTTAGGTTCTGTCTGGATGAGCTGTCTATTGGTGAGAGTCGGTTATTAAAATCATCCATTGTCAAAGTGTAAGGATTATAGCATGTGATTTCCACCTGTCAAGGGGTTTCTTTTGTGAGTTTGGGTGCCCTTGTGTTCAATGAATGGTTGTTTAGAATTGCAATATCCTTGTGGTAGAATCTTCCTTTGCTGAATAGATAGCGTCATTCTCTATCTTGTCTAATGACTTTTGGTTTGAAGTTCATTTGGTCGCATATTAAAATGAGTATACCATCTGCTTCTTGAGCCCATTTGCTTAGACTATCTTTTCCCATTCTTTTACCCTACACTGATGTATATCTTTTATCACAAGGTGTGTTTCTTGGATATAGCAGAAAGATGGATCCTGTTTATTCACCCATTCTGTTCATCTGTGTCTTTTTATGGGGGAACTGAGACCACTGCTGTTGAGAGCTATAAATGAGCAGTGTTTGTTGAGAACTGTTGTTTTATTGTGATGGTGTGCATATTATTTGCCAGTCTGAGATTACTTATTACTTGTGTTTTCTTGGGTGTGGTTAACCTCTTCAGACTAAAATTTTCCTTTTAGCACTTTCTGTTGAGCTGAATTTATCAATATTTCTTAAATAGCATATTGTACAAGCTATTATTAATTTTGTTTTAGGGTGGTATCTAGACACCAGGATTGGGATGATTATAATTCTGAGTGTTGCTATGTGGTCTTTTCTTTGTTGGGTATTCCTTGGGGGGAGGGTTGCCCCCTCTATAGGAGCATGTGGTGGCTGTCTATCTCCTTGTAGGGAGTGTTTCTGAGTCCCTGCTAACTGTGGCCACTGGAAGTCCAGAAATAGAACTTTTTGCTATGAAATGGGAGCTGACAGCAAGTAATAGGAATAGGCTAGAAGGGTAGAGTGTGAAAGAGTCCACAGAATAGAAGAAAGCTGCATTTACCATGAAAATTTGTGGAGTATCAAAGAAATGAAGAAAAAGGAAGAACACAGAGCCCTGCAGGGAGCCTACTACAGAGCTGCAGATGAGACTTTGGGAAATTGGAATTGGAGAATAAGAAAGAAAGTGAAGGTTACTTACCTGATTCCCCAGCCAGGAAGTGAATACCTCAAGAGTTGTTGACTAAGACAAAAAATGGGTTGAGAAAGGAAAAGTGTGGGCGAAGATATTCACAGTCCCTTGAGAATGGAGGCATAGAGGAAGAAAAGGCCACAACGTGTGGTCTGCCACAGAGCTGGGGATGAGGAAAATTTTTTGGAAAATTGAAATTGGAGGACAGAAAGGGGAGTGAATGTCACCTATCTGCTTCTCTGGCTGGCACCATGTCATGCCAGTTTCTAGGAAGAGCCAACCTTGTTTGCTTCCAAGTAATTTTTATTCAAGAATGGCAATCAAATACTTTCTGAGGACACAGAATTACAAATATGCTAAATGCTGTCCACATTCTCTCTGAGTAGATACAATTTTCTTGATAGGTACCACATACCAAAATTAAATCAAGAGCAGATAAACAATTTAAATATACCTATAAGCCTTGTGGAAATAAATCAGTCATTAGGAATCTCCTAGCCAAAAGTAAATAAGTAAAAATTTAAAAAGAAAATAACAGGGCCAGATGGTTTCTACAAGTGCAGAATTCTACCAGACTTTCGAAAAAGAGTTAATACCAATACTCCTCAAATTGTTCCACACAATAGAAACATAAGGAACATTACCAAATTCTTTTTATGAGGCTATAAATACCCTGATACCCAAACCACACAGAAACTAAACAATAAAAAAGAATTAAAGATCAATCTCCCTCATGAACATTTATGCAAAAATATTTAATGATATACTAGAAAAAAAAACAAATGTAAGAACACATCAAAAAGATCATCTACTTGGTCAAGTAGGCTTCATCCCATAGTTTCAGGGATGGTTCAACATATAAAAATCTGTACATGTAATCCATCATATATAAACAAACTGAAAAAAAAATTAAATGATCATCTCATTAGATGTGCAAGCCAACAACCTACATCAAACTAAAGGGCAAGGAACTCAAAGCAATCCCAATAAAATCAGGAACAAAACAAGGCAGTCCACTCCCTCTATTTCTAGTCAATAAAGTAGTTGAAGTTCTAGCTAAAACAATATGACAACTACCATACAAACTGGAAAGGAAGAAATAAACCTTTTTCTTTTTGCAGACGATATGACAATATACATAAATGACCCTAAAGGTTCTAAGAGGGAGCTCCTACAGCTGATAAAAAATTTTCAGTGATATGGCTGAATACAAGATTAACTCAAAGTAATCAGTTACTGTCCTAATATATAAATGATAAATAGACTGAGAAAAAAATCAGGCAAACAACACCCTTTAAAATAGCCCCACTAATATAAAATATCTTGAAGTAACTAATCAAACAAGTGAAAATCTTGTATGACAAGAACTTTATGTCTTTGAAGAAAGAAATTGGAGAAGATGTCAGAAGATGTAAAGCTCTCCCATGCTCATGGATTAATAGGATTAACATAGGAAAAATGGCAATCTTACCAGAAGCAATCTACATATTCAGTACAATCCCCATCAAACTCCTAACACAATTCTTCACAGACATCAAGAGAACAATACTGAACTTTATATGGAAAAACAAAAACCCAGGATAGCTAGACCAATAGGGTACAATAAAGGAACTTCCAGAGGTACCACTACCCATGACTTCAAGCTCTAATATAGAGCTATAGTAACAACAACAGCTTGGTATCTGTATAAAAACAGACACATGGATTCATGGAATCACTTAAAGACCCTGACATAAATCCACAAATCTATGAACACCTGACTTTTTTTATAATGAAGCCAAAAATTATGCAATGGAAAAAAATAATGGTACTGGCATAACTCAATGTTAGCATGTTGAAAAATGCAAATAGACAATATCTATTGCCCTTCACAATACTCAGCTCCAAGTGAATCAAAGATTTCAACATACAGTTACACTGAACTTAAATAGAAGAGAAAGTGAGAAGTAGCCTCAAATGCATTGGCATAGACGACAACTTCTTGAATGTAACACCAGTAGCACAGACAGTGATATCAACAATTAATAAATGGGACCTTATGAAACCTAAAAGCTTTTGTAAGGCAAAGGACACCATCAATAAGACAAAACTGAAACCTCCAGTATGGGAAAAGATCTTTACCAACCCGACATCTGACAAAGGGCCGATCTCCAAAATATATAAAGAACTCAGGAAACTAGATATCAATATATCAAATAATTCAATAAAAAGGGAGTACAGATTTAAAAAGAGAATTCTCAACAGAATAATCTCAAATGGCTGAGATATACTTAAAGAATTGTTTAACATCCTTAGCCATCATGTGAAGCACAATTTACATTGGCTTGTTTCCTCTCTAAATAAGTCCCGCTCTACAGTCATAGACAAAAATATGTACCAATAATATCCAAAGTTACGTTTGTCTGGATACACTTAAAAGGTGTAAGAATTCATGCTTGCCTTCAAAGTTTCGATTACATCCAGGATGCATCTGTTGTCATTCCTGTATGTCTAAAGTAATGCTCTTGGCTACTACATGAATGGCAATCAATATTTCCCTCCAAGGGTATATCATCTCTCTGTCATGCCTGGGCTGCATGTTATTGATAAGATGCAAGCAGTAGTTGTAGTCTAAAGTTTCTAACCCAGCCTAGCCTTAAGGTCCATAACCACCTGCAATTGCTTAGTTCCAAATAATCACACAAAGGCTTATATGAATTACAACCTATTGGCCTTTAGTTCAGCATCATTACTTAATAGCTCTTACAACTTAACTCGACCCATTCTTATTAATCTATGTCTTGCCACATGGCTAATAGCTTACCAATACTTTCATATCCTGCTTCTTGGGCAGGTGCATCCTGTCTCTTTGACTCTGCCTTCCTTCTTTATCCATGCTCAGATTTCTCACATGCATCCAAGCTGTGTTGCCACAGGCCAAAACAGCCTGTTTTTTTTAACCAATGGTATTCACAGCATACAGAAAGGCTTTGTGGCCTAGAAAGCAGAGGACATGTCCACTGAGGAAGCTTAGCTACCCAGGCATTTTTGTTCTTCTGATGCTGCCATCTCCATACATTTTGTCTACTTGTAACAATGGCCAATGGTACTGATCAAATCTTTCTTTTTTTTTCAAAGACTGATGGAGCTATTTGGGTGAAATGATGCTTTCTATGCATGCATTAGGTTTAGTGGTGCTTTCTCACACTTTCTTTTTACATGTTTAAAGTGCTAGCATATATTCATTGTACAAAGTGATATATTTTATGAAGACATTTTCATAAATATATTATGTACTTTTAAGATGTGCATTCCCATTAATCTTCTGTTCTACCCATTAATTCCTTTTCTTATCCCAAGTAGATTATCTTCTCTTTCATATATATTTACTTTATGACAGAAAATTTGGGACATTTGTCTTCTGATAGTGGCTTATTTCTCTCAATATAATAAGATCTCAGAGTCTCCCCTTGCACCAACATTTCAGCAAGTGACAATTTTTTTTTCTTTATAGGTGAATAAAACTCAATTGTGAGGGCTGGGGAGGTATCTCAGTTGATGAAATGCCTCCTGTGAAATTATGAGTAGTCTGAGTTCAAATCCCTAGAACCCATGTAAAAAGGCATGTTTGATGGCATGCACTCATAACCCCAGGAGTGGAAGAGTAAAGACAAAAGAGGACCTCCAATGTTCCATAGCTAGTTAGCTTAGCCAAGCTGATATCTTCAGTTCAGTGAGAAAACCTGTCTCAAAAATAAGCGGAAAAGAGATTGAAGAAAGACATCAGATTTTAACCTCTAGCTTACACACACACACATGCACACACATACATACACACACACACACACTCAGAGAGAGAGAGAGAGACAGACAGACAGACGAAGACAGAAACATAGAGACACAGAGACACACAGACACACACACACAAATGTCACTTTATCTGTAAACTCTGTTGGCACCTGGTATATAAAACATTAATATGTGTGCATTATTGTGATACCATGTGTCACATTTAAATATTTTTGTGATGTTTAATTCATGTTATATATTTTTCAAATATTTAACAATCATTTATCGTAAAAATTTTCAAAATATAATAGTCTAGATTTAGAAATATATAGTACTTATTGCTATCTATAATCCTCTAATATGTAATAGCATAGAAGAAGATCTGTCTCCAATCCAACAGTAAATTTGTATCTACTGATAAGCCTTTCAACATCTCTCCGTTCTTCCTACTCTCTCAAACCTCTAAGCTTTTATGCATTGGATGTCTTGTCCACATGCTGTGGTATAGTCATTACTACATCTGTTTTATTTTTAAAGGTCCTGAGTTTGCTTCCAGAAATTGCATTTGTCTCCATGATATCAGCTTGACCACACTTTATCTTATATTCCTCTTATAAACTTAGAAATCTCATATTAGCAAATGTGCACATAGAATCTTACAGATATTTTAGTTTGAGAATACCATGTTCTTCTGAATTTCAGCTTGTTGTGGTTTGTAAGAACTCTTGATATATTTGAATCTCTGATTATCAAGCTTCACATGGATGTTCAGGTTAGCATACCTAAAATGATCAGTTAAGGAAGACTTCAAAGATGATTGAAAATTAGATATGAAAATAAAAGAAATTTGCTAAAATTCTCATAGAGATTAAGATTTCTAATAATAACATGACATATACTCTTCCTCCTTCAAAGCCATAAACCTCTTATTTCGTGTTCATTTCTATAATCTTTAAGAAATAAGTTGGACAGCATATCTAGTATCTAAGCCAGTATTTTAAACGAATGCATGCAGATCATTTCTCTCCTGAAAAGATGTTTATGTTTGTAAGTACATGTCAGCATCTCCTTCAGTACAGTTTTAAAACTAGTCCTGAGTACCCACTAAGGATCATATTCTGTACTGAGTGCATTAGAGAATATGACGAGACACATCCTCTATCCTTGGATGGCTTTCACATAAATTCCAGAAGCTTTAAGACAGCAAACATTGAGGTAAATAGAAAAGAGGTGCAAAGAGAATGTCAGCAGAGATACCAGACACTGTGTGATGTTTGTGTGTGTGTGTGTGTGTGTGTGTGTGTGTGTGTGTGTGTGTGTGTGAAGAATATGTATGTATGTGTGCATGCATATGAGCAAGCAGGAACATATACATATGTGAGCATGAATATGTGGAGGTCAGAAGGTTAACATTAGTATCTTCCTCTATTTTCTGAGACAGAGTCCCTCCCTGAACAGAATACACCAAATCTCTTAAATAGCTAATGAGCACTTTCTTGAGATTCTGCCGCCCCAGTTCTGGGGTTACAAGTGCACCCAGCTTTTATGTGGCTGCTGGGGACTGAACCTGCATCCTCCTGATGATGTCAGCACTTTGCTGATTTAACTCTCTCCCCATCCTGTGGATTACTTTTAAATGGGCACAATGTAAAGATCTGTAGAGAAGGTTAAATTTACTGAAAAAAAAAAATATCTACTATGTACCACAATTGGAACGGAATAGTTACGGTAACGCTTGCCTTTATGAAGAATGAAAATCTATCAGAAGAACAAGTCTTGGTGCCCACAGTGAGCCAAGGTGGTACAATGTAAATAAAGCACAGCAACACAAAAGGAAAGAACAGAGTGCAAGGGTTCAGAATGTGTCTGCCTTGAGAGAAGTAAGTTTCACTAGAGAACAAAGGGAGATAAAGGATGTTGCCTGAAGCAGTTTCAGTACCACATAGCTAACAAACTGTCTAAGTGACAGGTATGAGTTTCACAGGAGTAGACAGTGATGAGCAGTCCAAAGAAAGGGGAACAAAACCAGCAGGCTTGATTCTCTGCAAAAGAGCTCTTTATACTTTGAAAACAGCTATGGAGTGAGCTTCCAATTTTATTTTTCTGGGATTGTATTTCTCATTCTTTCATCTCAGTTGTGGCTGAGCCCTCCGATGTCTCCTAAACTTATCACAAGTTTACATTTTATACTTATTATGCTTCTAAAACCTAGAGTCTGACTGACCATGGCCTCTCAGATTCTATATGCCACTCTTATTTGTTTACTTAAAGTCTGCCCTCTATTTCACAAGGACGGAACTTCTCTGTTCAGGTCATATATGGGTTTAACTTTATACAAGGAAAATATTGCAGTATATTTTCTTATCATTAACAAATTCAGACCATCAACCCAAATAGCCTAAATTGCAGCATGCCCCCATAAACCATGACTGCAGGCTATGATGGTTTGGAGCAAGCTGTAAGACACTTAGTTGTAATGGAAGTGTACCTCTTTCTTTCCCACAGCTCTCCAGAAATAAGTTAGCACTGTCCTTTTTGTCTCCCCTTTTTTGTTTTACGTGCTGTTTGCATGAGGTTCCCCACACATCATCTGCCAAGGAATCCAATTCCTTAAAATCTGTCATTCAAAACATTACAAATAACTCCTCTGGAATTGCTGTAATTGGCTCCTGCTTGGGTATTCAGCTTCACCCAGGAAAGTATCTCAATAAGATGTTTGCCTCTGACTCTAGATAACAGAGCCTTTCTTTGGTCATCAAAAGCAGACAGTATATTGGATTGTGTCAAAAGTCATTTCTGAGATAGCTCAGAGGTTGGGATCACTGGCAGCTCTTCCAGAGGACCTGAGTTCAATTCTCATCAGCCATAGGGTGGCTCACAACTATCTTTGATGAAATCCAGTATCCTCTTCTGTCTGACAGACATACATGTAAACAGAACATGGCATACATAATAAATAAATGGATTTTTTAGAAAAAGAAGTTGTTTCTTCATTGTACCTGGAAAAGGGAACAATCACTTGTTGTATATTTTTAACTATAAAACTATTAAATATATGTGTTTGTCAGCCTTGGTATTTTCCAAGCAGCTCACCATCTTTTTTGCCAATTTCTTTTCATGAAATAAATCTGAAGATCACAAAAGGTAGAGGAATAGCAAATGTAAATGAATTAGAGTATGTCTAGTTGTAACAATACCACAAAGCAACCCATCACATACGTACTCAGGATAACATAGCAGTGGATACTATTATATCATTCCATGTAAGTGTTATAATGAAAAAATAAAACAAAGAGTAATGAAAACAAATTTTGACTGGGCAGGGAAGGAAGGCCTCCCTGTGTGCTTAAGTATAGACATTCACTGGAACAGAGTCAGTCTGAGAGGAATGTGGGGAAAGGGGAGGAGGACAAGGAGAGAGATGTGTATGTACCAAGGACATGTGATGAAGCGGATCATGGATGTTCATTTCAATAACAGCTAGAAGTTGACAGAATCACAGTACAGTGAGGACGAAGGAAATGTCACCTATCACTTAGAAGTCAGACACTGAAGGGGCATAGTTGATAGGGATGAATTTACATTTTACGTTGACACAAAAATCTAAGGAAAACAGAAGACCCAGAGAGATTATGAAGCTTCTAGCCTTATTCTTTGAAAACATCATTTACTGAAATGAAAACAAAAACAAAAACAAAAGAACCTAAGAATAAAGGATATTGGAGCTGAGATGGAAAAGGGAAAGGAAATTTAGAATGGAACTGTCCATGCAGAGTGATTAATGCATTGGACTCCCTGTAAAATTTTCCTCATAGATTTCCATGTACAGTCAGCGTATATTAATGTTGGCCAACAAAACAATCAATGATAAGAGAATTCCAAAGCCTACTTACATTGTACGTAGAACTGATTTCAAACATTTTTGGATGAGGAGTGTGGTTATTTTTGAAGCAGATCTTGCCAGATAGGGAAGCTGTCAATCTTTCTGCCTCAGCCTCCAAAGAGTTGCAATTACAGGCAGGTACTAACAACACTCAGCTTGGACATGGTTTTCAAATAGATCAAACATAAGAATTTTCTTGGCTCCTGTGTTCACCTGTTTCCCATTACCTTCTAAACTGCTCCCTTCTTATGCCTCCAAGTTTACTCTGGAAGCACTGGTATCTACTTTCTTTTCTTTTTATTTTCTCAAAATTATCTACACAAGTATAAGATATCCTAGACTGGCTTTTAACTGTATGTGTAATTTTTGCCTTATACATCTTGTATCCAAACATGTGATTAATATTCTTATTCTCTAATTTCCTTCTTAGGGGAGAATAAGGAATCAGGCAAAAGGTGGTAGATTTAGACACCTATCAATTTAAGCTGCAGTAAGACGTGCTACAAAGGATGCCTTAGGCATGGTGTGTACTAGAAATATTTTTATAATGATCTCTATTTGCCTGGACAGAAGGTAATAGGGATAGCCTCATCTTGAAATGGCTTTTACAATAAAGTAGTCTACAAGGAAAGTTGTTTCACTACTGCTATGTTAAACATGACATACAACTGAAAGTACTTCATATAAGGTGTAATGCATATTGGCTGCTTAAAGCAATTGTCCCTTAATGATATATGGAGCATACAGGGAAAGTTAGCAGCTACCAAGACCACAATCCAAGGAAGCAACAGATTTTTCAAGAAAGTGAAATTATTGGGAAGGTTTCTTAGGACAGCTATGGACACAACAGATGTAATTAGCTTCAGTGCTGCCTGTTAACATGTGTAGGAAAAGTAATATGTGCCAGGGCATAAAGCAAGCTGATGCAACTGAAGAGTTACTTTAATCCAAAGCTAAATATTTCCAATTGTCGAAGACTTTTGAACATTTACTTTACGGCTGATTATAATTATCAAACACTTCTTAGGTATGATTTTAAAAGTTTCTTATGGGCAGAATATCACTGATTTTATCTCTAGGAATTATCTGAACTCGTTCATATTAATATTATGTTATCTCCTAGAAGAAAATTAATAGGCTTTTCACCATTCTTTAAAATTTTTATGCAACCCTGAATTCTAATGAATAGATATTTTTCTGTTTTCTTAGAAGGAATATATGTGCATATATTAAATTGAGTTGTAGCAGAAAATCAATTCTGCTAATGATATCGTACTCCTAGAAGAATAAAAGAAGTGTAAACAAAGAAATTCCTAATGATGTGTTTGCAAGTTATACAAACACAAAAAGAAAATAACTTTAAACTTGCCAAGTGAGTGTTATGGTCAATAACAAATATGTGCTGACAAAAGTCTGTTCTCCCACTCTGAAACATAGGTTGTCATCATTATAGGATAATCAAATGATTATCTGAGAAGTCTTTATAGGTATAGCTTCACATTTAGACAGATCTTAGAGAATGGTAGGACTATGCTTCCTCCTTGATAAAGAAGTTTAGAGATACTTGAGGGGAAAGATTGCCACAAAACCAGGGCTGATGTGACCAGAGAGGAATTCACATTATTAAATATAACCTGTTACTCTCCTTTTAAACTGAACAACCATTGCTGACTAAATTTAATAAAATATAATAATATATGCATATATAAATATGTATGAATATATAAATTTGCTGACTAAATTTAATAAAATATAATAATATATGCATCTGTAAATATATATGAATACATAAATATATGTTACTAAAGACATGTTCTCTTGTTATATTCTATATGTAGAAAATATATACATATTATTTTTATACATTTTTTGAGCTTTTAAAGAATTTATGAGCAAAACTGTTTGGCTGTGAAACATCAGAAATCTTAGAAAGAAAATTAATTCTTAGTTACACTTAATGTCCTTAACCTAGTTTTCTAGTCAAATCTTTTTCCAATATTATGTTTTCTTATCTCATAACACATATTTATCAAAGTAATTATAACATTCCTTTGCTTATGTATCTGTTATTAAAACAAACCTTGATGTTCTTTTGTTTGTAAGTAATATAAAGATAGATAACGTAGTGAGATATCCTATATGTGTTTATATGCTGTACATGTGCATACATGTATATATAATAAAATAAGATAATGCTGTAGTATTTACAGTTTATAATAAACATGTTTTGATTCTTCACACATGGGATCTGAGATCGGGTTTGACATAAAAGGAGGACGCAGGGAATGGAAGAATAGAATATGGAGGAAGAAGTCAGTTCTTTGTCAGGCTGATCATCAGGCAACCTAGTTAAGGAAGGACTTTGCTTCTGAGCAGCTTCAGGGCGGAAAGAAAGTGAGAAGAGCAAGTAGGTCCCACAAGTCAGGGGACTGTCAAATGAGAGCTGACATACTATGTCACCATCTGTCCAGGCATGGGAATCACGGAGATCCTCAAAGAGGGGTAACGGTAGAGAGGAGTAAAAAACTCTGGGTTCACATCAAGAATCAACAAATTGGTTTGAAAAAAAAAAGACAACTAAAAAAAGAATGAATAAACTTTTATTGTCCCTTCTGCTGTTCATATATTGTTTAGCAGAGCTTGATCAGACAGTATTTTATTTCTGACCCATTTACCTGAGTTCTTCCTTCCACACTCCTCTGCCCTTGTGGCCTTGTTTTGCCCTAAAGGACTTTTTCTTCTAGACTTTATCTCTTGCCTGCAGCTTTCAGTAGTCACGGAACCATATCTGGGTCAGGGTTGTTGCTATGGAAAAGAACTACAGACCATCTAGACCCCAACAGTGCTGGAGAAGGCTCTGAAGCCAATTGGAGGTTGGAACCTCTACAATTTCTTAGTTCACTGTAGACAATGAACTGCAGTCTAAAAAAAGCAGCCACATTCTGGTTGGCAAATGGATAGATTGATAAATGCTCACATAATGCTACATCATTCCAGCCTTCACTAATCCATAGTACTTTCCCCACCAACACAGAAAATATCTCATTTTGTCAGTAGAGATCACCTCAGGTACTATCACTCAACTCAGATGACATCCAAATCTCTCTAAATAGTCATTGTGGATTAATGATTAATCTTTATTAGTTTTCTGATTCTTGTTATAGTTGGCAAGCCCTGGTGACATTTCATGACCTCTAAGGTCAATACATATCCGAACAAAAGTTCTGTTGCAACAGTAAAGGGAGGCCACTATGGATACAGATCTACCACATACTGAAGCAGAGTAGATGTACTTGGGAACTGTAAGAATGGCCCCATAGGTTCATACATTTGAACCCTTAGTTATCAAGGAGAGGTACCATTTGAGAAGAATAAAAAGGTGTGGCCTTATTGGAGTAGCCATGACCTTCTTGAATGAAGTGTGTCTCTGGGCATGAGCTTTGATGTTTCAAAAGCCAATGTCAGGTCCAGTCACTCTCTCCCCCTCCCCCTCCCCCTCCCCCTCCCCCTCCCCCTCCCCCTCCCCCTCCCCCTCCCCCTCCCCTCCAAGTTCTAAGTTCAATGAAAGACTCTCTCTTCAAAAATAAGATAGAGTGCAGTAGAAAATAAACACCAAACATTGACCTCTGGCTTTTACATACATGTGACCATAATGCACACAAACACACACACACACACACACACACACACACACACACACACACACAAATGCATATACATACACAAAAGAAGAAGAAAAATCAGACAATAGAAGAGTTGTCCAGTCCAGTAGGAGGCAGAGTCAGAATACATTTGAAATTTAAGTCTCTTTAAATGATACTCAAAGCAAGATCTTATCCTAGAGAGAAGTGACCGTCAGAAGCTTGGAAAAAAGGACCAGTCATAGCCTACTCCTCTTGATCTACAGTCTGGTCCCAAGAGAAAATTCAGGTGGTAACCAGAATCGAAGCCCATCTGGCAGAAACCCCATATAGCAGCAGACCAACCACACAGACAATGGAAACAAACCTCATTTGTCTTTGTCATACACTGGACAAGGAGTGCAGAGGAAAGGGGACCCTCACTGCATCACCCACTAGCTGGTGATACCCATCTCCCACTGGTTGTTTAGGATCCCATCAGGAATGAACCAACCTATAGATGACAATTTAAAATCCCAAAGCTGCTGTTCTTAACTGCCCCTGAGCTAGGGCCAACCCAGTGCACTTGGAAGTGCAAAAGCATGAAACAAACCCACAAAGAACATAGTCTTCACCCATGGGATCCCACAGGGGAAAAGAGAATGTATCAATACTGACACACCAAGTTAGAAACTTGGTCTTAGAAAAGAAGATGACCTTCACAGTAGAATAGCATTTCAGGGCAAATATAAATGTTACAATGGATGATTTTACCATAATTTTATTAATAACTATGTGAAATCTCTATTCTTTTCTTAGAAACTATTTCATAGAGGTGTTTTTAAATAAGCCCTTTCTTTTAAAATTATGAAATTTTTGTAATATGTCAGCTGGATATATTTTATAATACATGCTGCTCGAGTTAATGAAAATCCTGGGATGAAACATATTACTTAAATTATTTTAAGGTACATTATACAGCTTGTAGAGAACTACCATCTTCCCCCTCAGGATACACTGCTTCCCCTGGTTTTGCATAATAAATTCAGAAATTATAAACCAGGCCATTTCTTTGAAGCATTGATGGTTAGATTTTTTTTTCTTGACTAAAAGTATTGAGTTGTTAGTTTGCCAACTACTATGGCATACGGTATAAAGTCAACCAAAATTACATATGTGTAAACTCTACTACAAAAAGCAGTTTATAAATGTTATTATCTGAGGCTTTTAAGGAATAACAAGAAAATACAAGAAAAGAGGATTTAATATAAAATCTGCTAGAATAACTTTATATAATTAAATAAATATTTAATGACTGCAGATCTTCCAATACTACAACTGGATTACAGCATATCTGAATTATAAACTTTTCTCCTTTAAAAAATGTAATAAATTGTAGGGTTTTTTTATTTCCTTTGAGGCATAATTAGAATGGGTGGGATCACCTAGGCCATGTTAATATCTGCTCCATCAAAAGAAAAAGCTTCCCCTCTCCTCTTCATGAGACACTGAAGGATGCAATTACAATGGAACTGCCAAACTACCCAGCCTGGGTGGCTCCACCCTCATGCAGGCTCTGCACTGTGCAGGGCACTGAGATTCAAAAGGCTTTCTCACCACCTTGAAAACATAATAGGTTTTGAAAGAAGGGCTCTGTATTTTAATTATCACACTGCCCTTCAGATTGTGTGGTCAACTTGGTACACAGAGAGGCTGATTAAAAATGCAGAATTTTGTTCTCATGCACAGGACCATCACGGTGCCTGATGAATGTCTGCAGAGACGATATGCACCAAGAGAATCAAATCAAAATCACCCCCTCATTTCCAAGACAGATCTGTGTCTGCTCTAATTGACTTTCCATGAGATGTATGGAGTGGCGCTGAGGAGGCGACTGTGTTAGTACAGTGTCTATAGATGGTGCTCGATACCCCAGCCCTGATTCCCAGGACCACTCACTGACTGTGGTGGTACACACCTGTAATTCAAGAAGTCAGAAATTCAAGGTTAGCCTCACTATATATTGAGTTCAGGCCAGTCCAGGAAACACAAGTCTGCCTCAAAAAAAAAAAAAAATGTGAAAACCAAAGTCCTAGAATTTTCCCCACTGACAACCATTTCTCATATCAATTACACCATATTCCCCTGCCCTTTCTAACAACTGAGTGACTTACTCAGCCCTCCCTATGTACCCAAGTTTTGCTGGCAAGCAGATTAATACGAGTTTACTCATATTAATATCCTGAGATACCTAATCAGGCCATCATGCTTTCTTTTTTAACTCATTTGTATAAAAATGTATTAATGTAGACACTAAAAGTAACCTTGATATTCATCAGGGAGATCCTTGAGGCCCTTGAGCAATGAGAGAGCTCTCAAACTGTGGACTTGGTAAATGCTATGAGTCACCCTGCTTCTGGAAAAGCTAAGGAAGTGATTTGACTGGCAGGAAAAAATTCCCCATAGGCTGATGCCAACATGCAGTTCTATGAGTAGCTTTGGGGATTCCTGTGCAGCTGACATCATCGAATGTGTTATAGATCACTTACAGTTGGGATAAGGTTGATGTGTGTGTGTGTGTGTGTGTGTGTGTGTGTGTGTGTGTGTGTGTGTGTGTGTGTGTGCGTGTGAGAGAGAGGGGGGAGAGGGAGAGGGAGGGGAGAGAGAGAGAGAGAGAGAGAGAGAGAGAGAGAGAGAGAGAGAGAGAGAGAGAGAGGAAGAGGGAGAGCCTGTTTCCATGACACAGTGATTGGGCAACATGGCTACCATTCTCCAAAACTGTTTCTTCTCTGAGAATTTGAACTGAGTTTCCCAGAGGTAGAATCAAGTAACAGGGGCTTCTACTAAAAGTCCATGAATAGGTGAGGCTGGTTCACCTTCTGACTATTTTGTGTACTGATGTTTCATTCAGAGAACAACAAGAAACTCCAGGCAGATGGAGACAGAGAGCCAGTCTCCATTCCTCAGCTTTCCAGCTGCCGACTTCATTCTCCGAGACCCCATGTTTCCACATGTATTGTATTAAATAAATATCATTTCATCTGAATAACTTTGCCCCTTGCAATCAAAGATCTAATGTGCATCCTTTAAAAACATGCTAAGACATTTAGTAGCAATTGCTGTGAAACTGAAGTACCACAGCTTGGATCACCTAAGGTGAAGTCACCTCAGATTCATGGGCACCACTATCATTACAGGAGAATTAAATGTCTTCTCCCAACCTCAAAATAAACTACCGATTGCAACTGTGATTTTGCCCCAGTACCCATTCCACTGTTTATGACACAGTCATCCAAGTCCTAGAGGCTCTCCGTTCTTCCCCTTTTGTCCATTAAAAAGAAACCCAACCTTCTCTGGGAAGTCCAGAGTCCCAGCTCTACCACAGCCAGAGCATCAACATAAAACATTATCCATGATACCAAATCACACGTGAGTTCCCAAAAAACCAAAAGGTAAAAAAAAGTAAGGACTTTAAGAACAGGTGCAAATCCATGTGAAGCCTAGACTATAAAGCATCTGCAGTCATCATACAAGCTCTTGACTTTCCCATGACTGGTCTACCAGGGGCGAGGGGCAGGTGTACCATATATCGGTGCTCTCAGCACTTTGGCTGAGTGTATTAGAGCTGTCTGCCCTGAGTCTTTCCATTGTTTGCTCACGCCACTTCATCTGTTCCCCTCCAGTAAACTTGCGAAGACAAGATGATGCCAAGAATTCTCCTTTATCCTCCACATGCTTGGCATAAGAGTGGACACATGGAAGGGATTTGAAAATATTCATTTAACTGAATTGATAGAAAGGCTAGCTTCCCAAATGAGGCTGTTAATTGTCTACTCCTTGCATGGTGGAATCCATTCCAGCATCTTGATGGATAAAAGAAAACCTTGAGAAGCACAAGGGGAGATGCTTTCCCTACACTATCCTCTAAACCCTGATTGCTTTTCTAGTCTTTGTTGAATTTCCCCCCAATATTATTTAAGGCTTCTTCACAACATGGATTTGTTCCAGGCCCCGCTTGAAATGCATTATTTCAGCCCAGTTGAAGTCTTGTTCACATATACACAAAGGAGATATTACTTTTGCCTAAAGCAGATCCTTTGTTTGCTGAGCTTTTCCTTAACACAGCACACAGCTCTTTGCTGAGCTGCCTGGACATTTAATAAGCACTTACTGTCTTAAGTGGCTTGCTGTCCTGAGAGAGACTTTCAGCGAGATCAACACTGCAAGTGGAATGGATCCTCAAAGGCTGTTTCTTCTTCTTTTCTCTTTTCTCTCTTTTTAAAGAAGCCAGCCAAAAGAAAACACCAATGGCTACTATCCTTCACTAACTACTGTGCATCTTGAGAGGAGCGCTTCCTCACGGGCATGGTTTCCCACTTCACCTCCGAGCTTTGGCCAAATGCATATCTAAACGAGGTAGTCATGGAGTCTCCCCAGGCCTGCGGTTCTCTCTTTGATTGGATGAGTCTTTCCGTTCCTTCTGAAGAATAAGCATCAACACACTAGCTTCCAAGACACACCCGTCTCTGGTGATGAAACAAGCCTAGCCATTCTTTCTCATGTGGACCATACATGAGTTAGTGCATTAGTCAGACAGACATCTTGTTGCTGTGGGGAAATGTTTAACAGAAAAAGGTAAAAGAAGGCCATGTTTATTTTGACTCATAGGTCCAGAGGTTTTATTATTTGGTCAGCTTACCCTACCTTTCTACTTCACGAAAAGCTGGAATCATGAGGAGAGAGAAGAGAGTAAGGTGAAGAAGGAGAAACATCGAGGACTAGGTTAGAATGCTGAGACCACACTTCAAAACCACGTCCTCACTGGCCTACTTCCCCAGCTAGGCCTACAGCCTAGAGCTTTTAGCACCTCCTGAAATAGCTCACCAGCTGGGGAAGAAATCACCAAGACAACAAGCCTATGTGGAAATCTTTACTATTCTAATCATTACTCTGTCTTCTGTGTCTGTCTTTTCTTCATTTTTCATGTTCCTTTTAGACAGGCATTAAATTAAGATGTACTTTCACTCTGAGGAAACAGAACGAGGAAGACAGTTTGTTAATTGAAAGAGCCCACAAGAAGGAGGCTACAATTTAGCTTTTTGTACACTGTATGGAAGATGCTTTCAGGACATACATCTAACAAACTCTTTGAGTCTTCTGGCAAATTTGCAGAAAATTATAGAGGTGATATGATAAGCTTAGAGGCTATTAACTGTTTTTCAAAATGCTAAGCTATTGGCCGATGTTTTCATGTATTATTTCTAGATAATATAAAGGAAATGATATAGAAGATTAGATACGTATTCTAGAAATGTCATTTAAATAGGTGTGGACAGTAGGAAAATGTGTATATTTTAGAATATTTTAAGCTTATATTTAAGCATTTATCTATTTTTCACAGTTCATTACATTTACTATTCTCTTTTCCTTTAAGAGAGTATTTCATGGTACCATAAATGTCATCATAAATGTAATAACAAAGCTGATAGTCCTGGCTGGTCATGAAAGTTTCCATATCTTATTCTTAGATTGTAAAAATTAAGTAAAACTTTGGAATAAAAACTAAATATATTTTAATGCTATTATAAAATGTGAATATGTACATGATCACATATAAGTAAGTAGCCATGAGTGTCCTTGTGTTTAGGTAAAAGTTACCTGTTTATCCTACTCGGGAAAATATCTCTATAATTACCAAATGCTAAACTTAAAAAAAAAAAAATCTACTCCCAAAGATCAGGCTTTAGATTAGTAGAAAGTCTCCTTCCCAAATAAACTTTAAAGCAGGCTTTGGAATGAGATAAGCATTATCACACAATACCACCTTAAAGAGAATTAGTTTATCAAATGTTCTTTACCTGATAACTAAGTTCAAGTGGGTTGCTGAGAAAATGGGATTTTTAACAGGGTTGAGAAAACCCTGACGGACATGAGAACTTGCCTAGGTAAAATTTTTATTAGCAGGCATGGGCATTGTGATTTTTCAAAAAAGAGGGCAGGAATATGATAAGAAATAAGAAAGAGAAAGCATAGATGAAATCACTATTTCTTTCTTTCTGACCCTAAACTCCCTACATCTTACAGAGATAATTACTATTCTTATTAAGACAATTTAGAAGATGGTCTGTTCTTAATTCAGCACTGGATACAGACACCCCACAGTTTGTCCCTCTGGTTAATTAGCATTGAGAATATGACTATTGCATGAATTTTATTTAGTATATAATAAAACCCAGGCCTAGATATTGGGGAAAAACTAAAATATCAGAAAAACAGGGAACAAACCACAGCCACTTCTCACCCAGCCAACTCCTCAGGCTAAACAGGGCAGGTCCTATCTCCATGAGTCCTCAGACTAACAAGGCAAGCAAGCAAAATTGAAAAAACTTCTGCCTTTTTCTCATTATCTCACCCCCCCCCCCCTTCAACCATTTTAATTCCTAGGTCAACTTTTCTAGTGCTGGGATTAGAGGTGTGTGCCACCACCTCCTGGCTCTGTTCTTGAACTCACAGAGATCCAGAAAAATCTCTGGAAAGATGGGATTAAAGGTGTGGGTCATCACTCCCTCACCTTTCTGGCTTGGCTCTGAGGGTGGCTTTGTCCTCTGATATTCCAGACTATTTCATTAAATATATAATACATCAACACACATGGTTGTCACACTGAAGCCTCTGGCAGCAAGGATTCTTGAGGGTTGTGAAAATTGAACAAAGGAAAATTGCACAAAAGGCTGGAATTTACAAAAGAAACTGGGTAATGTTTTCCTTAAATTCTTCACAACTTTACCCATAGGGTGAGCTCTAGTCACACCAGTGGCTTGGAAGTGGCAGTAGATATACTGGTTTGTTGTTGTTGTTGCCACAGAAATAAGGCAAAGTAGATTATCTGGGCTTCAGAATGCATGTAAATCCCATAGCATTCAGAGTTAGAATGTGATCCCCTAAATATATGTAAGCAGCACCAGTCGGACCTTCCAGCCTGCTAAAGTAGAAGACATCCAGATCAGTGCAATGATGACTTTGAAACTCAATGGAAAGTTATTCACATGTGGAGCAAATTCAAACTCAGACTTAAAGGGCTTTAAGTACTGAGTTGAGATATGAGTCACAGCCAAAGAAGACAGGACACTTGGCTTTAGTCAGTTACCTTACAAACACCAGCCTTTCCAAAGGGTTATAACTTGACCCAAACATCACATAATATGACATTTATATGTGCAAGATGTTATCCAAATATACAGCATGCCCAAAACTAGAAAAAGCAGTCCAATTCTCAAGAGAAAATTAAGCAAATAGATGCCAATTTTTAAAGAATATAGTGTTTGATTATGGTACTAAAACCATAAACATCTATGCTACCCATGCTGTTGAATTAAAAAAAAAACACATTTGAAATGTATGAAAGAATCTTTATAAATTTCATGCTATAAAAATAACAAAGTGAAAATATTATTGCTAGGAAAGCTATATCTAAAATTTCAAAGATCACTAGATGGCTTCAATGAGAGGTTGAAGGCAACAGAGGAAAATTTTAGTAAGACAAATCAGTAGAAATTACCAAATATATAGAAAGGAAAGAAATGATACTGTTTTACATTTTATTTGCTTATTTTCTATGTACACATGCATGCAAAGTCACACCTGTGTGAACAGAAGGACAACTTAGGTGAGTCAGTTCTCTTCTTCTGTTTTGTAGGTTTCGAGATTGAGCTCAGGCTGTCAGGCCTGCCAGAAAAGGCCAGCTTGCTGAGCTAGAAAAAAATTAAGTTGGTAGAGCCTATTGTATTTCAGAAATCTGTGGGATATTAACAAAGTGTCCACATAAATAATATTAAACCCCTATAAGAGAAGAAACAGATTGGTATAAATATTTATAAAGGCCCTAAATATGCTCTACATACGTGTGTGTGTGTGTGTGTGTGTGTGTGTGTGTGTGTGTGTGTGTGTGTGTGTGTGTATCCCAGAATCACCACAGTCAAGTGGTCAGAGAGTAGAGACTCATGCCTTTAATCCCATCACTCACAATGACAATGTGGTGACCCACACCTTTAATTCCACCACAGAAGAGACAGAGATCTTTCTCTATTTCTGTCAGTTCAAGACTAAAAACCAAACAATAGTAGCTTACACCTTTAATCGTAACTCTAAGATTATGTTGCAGAGTTGAACCTGGAAATGAAGCAGCTGGGCAGGGAAGATGTTTAAGACAGGACGAGGCAGACATTCAGGCATTCTGTAGGAGCAATCAGTTGGACAGAGGACTCTTGAAGATAGTATTTGCCCTTTTCAGCCTAAGAAGTTTGCTGGGTGAGAACTGACTGTGGTCTGTTTCCTCTCTCTGATATTACAGTCTGATTTTATTAAATATACAATATATCACCACAATTAACAAAATCAAGATTCCAAAATTCTTAATCTCCATGGTATTGTACATTTTGTACTTTTTATTCCAGCTTTTGTTTCACAATACATTTTCAAGGATGTTTGTATAGGAAATAAACTGGAAGATATTGATAATCTCTTTTCTGGGCTGATTTTTCTCATGACCTATGTGACAATAAAGATGATATCTATCTCCTGCAGGGCAAGAGTTGGGCAAATTTATTATCAGTTTCTCTTAAAATCCTGTCTTTCCTTAGGTTGGAGATGATTCAAGTTCACCACAGGCATAACACCTTTCTGGGTTACCTTCTCCATGCTACTTATGTGACTTAAGAGGTAGGTGTCTGTGAATATGTGGTTCATGCTACCTATGGTGCCATAAGTAGTATTTTGTTGTTGTTTGCTCAAAGGTATGCCCTTTGCCCAGCACTCAAGAACTTAGAGCTAACAATGTCACACTGTTCACATTTCTTGATCCGAATTTCAAACAATAATCATTATCTCCATACTCAACATAACCTAGATAACTTATCATAAAGAAATGAATCTCAGAAAGAAGTAGAATAAAAGCTACTTTATGAAGTTGCTCAATAACTCGAATCAGCATGGATTTCTTATCAGAAGCAATGGAAGCCAAATGTCAGAGGAACTAAATTAGTAATTCCTGCAACATTGGTTACTTTTCTGGTGCTGTGATAAAATACCATTATCAAGTAGAGGAAAATACTTCTTTGAATTTGTGGTTCGAGAAGGATAAAAATAAATCATGGTGGGGAGGCATGGCAGAAGGAAGATATGGCAGTAAGGCAAGTAGCTGAGGACTCACAACTTGAACCATGAGCACAAGGTAGAGGAAAAAGCGGGGCAAGGTTATAGATTCTCAAAGCCTGCCCCAGTGACCCATTTCCCCCAGCAAGACTGTATTTCCTAAGTTTCCATTTTAAAAAAGCACCACCAACTGGGAACCAAGTCTTCGAATACCTAAGCCCAGAAAAAAAGATTTCTCATTCAAATCACCACAGTAGCCAATCCAGAATTCTATCTCTAATAAACATCTCCTTTTCCACCAGTACAATAGTGGCACAAATATTTTAGGAGTAATCATTTCCTGATTGAATTTAGAGAACACTCTACAATCTGAAACCCTTGCCTGGTACCATTAAGTGGACCCCAAACATGTATCTAGTTATGCCATAGGTCCTGAGGTAGAATCTAAGATTGCTAATATGCTAATGTATCTAGCAATAAGCTGGCTTCTAGATTCTTACCTCTATATTTATGATTAATATTTCTTAGTAGAGAAACTTCTTTTAGCAGTAAGCAGTGACTAGAGCAGGGATACACAATTGGTTATCATGTAAAGAATAAAAGATGGTAGAATGTTTAGCTCTAAATAAGATATTTATACCACGGGCCCTCTCACCAAGGCTCACAAAAGAGGGGGTGGAAAGTTCAGAAAAAAAAACAAGAGTAGAAGTCTAAAACAAAAAAAAAGATCTGCTAAACAGGACAGCATACTCGAGGCATTGAACTCATAAAGATGAGACAATATGCACAAGATCAACTCAGTCAAATCTCAGCATCAGTGGGAGAGGAATTCTTGATGTCTCACCCCTTCACAAGGAACAGTTGACAATTGATGGCTTCTGTGGAAGGTAGAATCAGTTGTCTTCAGGAATAAAGGCCCTGAAAGGTTTCCATTACTCCAGTAGATGGTCCCATACTCACTGAATCTCAGTGAGTATGTGAGAGAGGCAAAAGATGAGGATGGCATAAAATTGAAAATAAAAAAAAAAAAATGGTGTTGTTGTGTCTTACTTACGGTTTCTATTGATATGATAAATACCATGACCTGTTGATGTTGCCTATGCTTTGGGTCCTGTTGGTTCCCCTTTAGGGGAGGGGGTAGGATGGCATGGAGACAACTACTCAGGCTCAGGGAACTAGTTGAACCGAACAAGTTTAATTACTGAAGAAGAGAAAAGCCTTACATACTGACTACACACAGCAAGGGGAGGGACTTTGCTTTTCTGACATCTGCTGCTGTGGCCTGGTCCTCTCTTGCTGGTCCAGGTCATCTCACATCGGGACGCTGCCTCTGTTGCCAAAGTCCCCAGGCACACCCCAGGTTGGCTTATGAGGAAGTGCTCGCTCAATGGGCCCTCATAGTTCTGAGGAAGTGCTATGAGTACATGTTTTAAGGCACCAGTTTGTACTGGTTGAGGTCAGGCTTTTCTCAGGCCCTTAAAAGCCTCTAGGGCCTATACATCCTACAAAGACCAACTTTGGCAGGAAAGAGCTTACTTATCTTAAACATCTCTGGTAGGAGAGAAAGCAGAGCATGAACTCAGGACAGGAACCTAGAGGCAAGAAATGAAGCCGGACCAAAGAGGAGGAGGACTACATACTGGCTTGCTCCACCTGGCTTGCACGGCCTTGCTCAGGACCCTCTCTCTAGAGGTAAAGTCACCATTCATGGCCTGGGGCCAACCATGTTACTCATACTCAAGAAAATGTCTACAGGCAATCAGGATAGAGGCATTTCCTCAACTGAGTTTCTTTTTCCCAGATAACTCTAGCATGTATCATGTTGATTTTTAAGAAAGACCAGGGAAGTAGAAGGAAAATAGAGAAATTGGAGAAGGGGAGAATTTGGGTAGAGTGGATCCAAACACTCTATATAAGTGTATCAATATTAAATACTTTTATTTTCAATATACAAGTATAAATGATAAGACAAAAGATAAATGTGTGTGTGTGTGTGTGTGTGTGTGTGTGTGTGTGTGTGTGTGTGTGTGTGTGTGTGTGTGTGTGTATGTGTAAGGTAGAATTTCTCATTTAACCCCGGACTTTATAAACTAAGCTCAAATAACTAACCAGCTTGTCAAGATATCCACTGTTCCTGCTGGAATTACAGATGGCTTCTGGAATTATAGGTAGACCAGCAGATGGGACAGCAGCTAAGCAGGTGCTGGGTCCTCATGCTTACAAAGCAAGTGCTTTACTTATTGACTTTTCTAAGCGTGAGGATATGTTTCAAATATAATAAAAACAGTTGGAGATATCAGAGCACAGATCTACCTCTTCCAGTCTTTTTTGTTTTGCTTTTTTTTTGTTTTTGGGTTGTTGTTTTGTTTTTTGTTTTTGTTTTTGTTTTTGTTTTTTTTGGGGGGGGACAGAGTTTTCTGTGTAACAGTCCTAGCTGTCCTGGAACTTGCTTTGGGGACCAGACTGGCTTTGAACTCACAGAGATTTCTCTTGCCTCTGCTTCCCAAGTGCTGGGACTAACAGTATGAGCCATGGCTTCTTCTGTCTCCTCTGTCTTTCTATGCCTGCCTTAAATACCTTCTATGCTCAGTTAAGGCATGGTACCACCACTGCCTGCCTGAGAGCCTAGAACTCCTTCTGTAAACTAAAATGACCTCAAACTCCAATTTGAGTTCAAAGCCAGTCTGGTCCCCAAAGCAGATATTCCCTGTACTGGGATTAAAAATATGAGTTACCAGTGTCCGATCCTCCTAGACTGACTGTGGGTAGATCCCTCTGATATCTCCAACTGTTTTTATTATATTTGAAACATATCCCCACATCCAAGCCTTTGGTTATAAGTTCTCTGTAGCTGATAACAAGTAGAATAATTATCCATGCTAGATAATGAACGATTGGGAATGCATATTGTAATGCCCAAAAAGATACAGAAAAATAATATAAGGACACAGACAAATAGTAGAGAACTAGTGAAGAAATGACAGCCTGAGACCCATCCAATTAATGAGTGAAAATTATGATAATGGTCTTCTTCAAAGAAAGAGTAACATTTCCTAACTCATTCCAGCGTTACAACTAAGCTACTACCTGTCAAAGACATTAAATCCATATCTAAAACACAGAAAAAATACATTTTAATATTTGTATTTATTATAAATACCTTGATATAAAATTATGTACTTGAAATAATACTATAAACTAATATTTTTAACCCTACGTAGTTGATGTTTTAACCTAGAGAAGATTAAAAATCTATTGTGAGAGACCGAGAAAATATAAAATTTAGAATAAAAAGGGACACCAGGGATTGTTAAAGAAAAATTTGGTAATATTTTTAATTGGAGGCAGCAGGTCAAATCTCAACCATATTAAGATTCTACCGACAAATTTAAAGTGAAATAATAAACAACCCCTTATCCAAACTAATGAAAAGGTGGAGAGAGAATATTCAAATTAATAAAATCAGAAATGAGAAGGAGAACATAATAATAGATACTAAGGAAATCCAGAGAATCAAAAAGACATACTAAACCAAACTAGAAGAGCTTAAAAAAATAGAGAATTTTCTTGATAGGTATCACTAATCAGAGTTAAATCAAGATCAGATATTGCATGAATTCTATTTGGTACTATACTAAAAATCCAGAGTCAGATATTAGGAAAAAACTGAAACATCAGAGATACAGGAAACAAATCACAGCCGCTTTTCACCTAGTAAACTCCTCAGGTCAAACAGGGTCAGTGTGTCCTGAGTCCTCACTGACTGGGGCCCAGGCAGAATTTCTGCTTTCTGCGGCCTTATATTTCTTTTCCTACCTAGCTATTTTACTTTCTCATTCAACATTCCTAGAGTTAGGATTAAAGATAGGTGCCATCACCACATTGTTCTGTTTGGCCTTGAATTTATAGAGATCCAGAGGATCTCTACCTCCCAAGTGCTGGGACTAAAGGCCTGAGGCTTTCCTACATAGAACTGCTGCTGCCTCAGCTCACCTGCTCTGTCTCTACTCATCTTCAAGACTCCAAACAGGAATGAGCTGTAGTCTACAGCACACTCTTATGCTGATGAGTTTGTTTATCTGAATCACCTCACTATGAAAACCCAGTAAGTAGGACCTCTTTCCCTAGAAGCTGGACTATATATAAATTACCACATCATTTAATCAATTTATCATATCCCTGTTTCTAGACTATAAAAAAAAATCTTCTATAAAAGTAACATTGATCAGTTCATTATGAGGCCATTGTGATAACCCAAACCACATAAAGATCTAACAAATGAAAAAAAATTTCAGGCCAATATTCCTTATGAACACAGATGCAAAAAATACTCAATATAATCCTTCAAGCCAAATCCAACAACACATCAAATATATCATCTAGCATGATCAACTAGGTTTCATCCTAGAGTTGCAGGATGGTTTAACAAACAAAAATGAATTAATGCAATCCCCTATATAAATAAACTGAAAGAAAAAAAACACATGATCATCTAATTAGATGCTGAAAAATCCTTTGACAGAATCCATCACCCTTTCATGATAAAAAGTCTTGGAAATATTAGAAATACATAGGACATACCTAAACATAATAAAGACAATTTACAGCAACCTATAGACAACATTGATGTAAGTGAAGAAAAACTCAAAGTAATCACACTAAAGAACAAGATAAGGTAGTTCATTCTCTCCATATCTATTCAATAGAGCACTAGAATTCATATCTAGAGCTAAATTTTATCTTTAAAAAAGCAATAATTCAAAGTATAGATATTGGTAGATGATATGACAACAAACCCTGAAAATTCTACAGGGAACACCTACAGCTGATAAATAATTTCAGTTAAATATCTGGATACTAGGTTAAATAAAAAATAAAACAGTAGCTACCTATATGCAAATCACAGACTGAGAAAGAAATCAGGGAAACAACATTTTTTACGATGGCCTCAAATAATATAAAATATCTTGAGTAACTTTAACAAGCAAGTCAATGACTTGTATAATAACAACTTCAAGTCTTTGAAAAAAGAAATTGAAGCTATCAGCAGATGTAAAGATCTCCCAGGCTCACAAGTATATCAATTCTTATATGCCCCAAATTATAGTCTTTGAAACTACTAAAACTCAGATGAGATTTTTAAGCAATAATTTAAAATGCATGATAAAATGTATAAATCTTGAAAATCATTGTGAGGTTATTCAAATGAAAGAACATGAGGAGTCAGGAAGAGAGATGATGACAGCTAAGTCATGAAACTCACAGCTCTGTGGTAGCCTGGTATGACACAGGAGGGAAGAGCTTTGCTCTCTCAATGATTGTGTAACAGCTGACAATGTTTTGATTTCTCTCTCTCGGAGGGAGCATGCTGGCCCCACACAGGAATGTTGTTTAGACATTATTACAGTTATGTCTTTCCTCTTTCCTCTCTGACCAATTGGCACTCTGGCCAATAATTCCTATCATCCCCAGGAGACTGATGGAATGAGTGAATTATTACCTCTTACACAGAGAGAGAGAGAGAGAGAGAGAGAGAGAGAGAGAGAGAGAGAGAGAGAGAGAGAGAGAGAGAGAGAGAGATTTTATTGGTGAATAATAAAGCTTCTTTTTTCTTATCCAGAAATGTCAGCACCAATAAAACTATACCCAAACATTTCTCCCTTTATTAAGACATGACAGCTTCTGAGTGGCCAGGTATAACTTCTCTCAGAGCACACTTTTCTTTTTTGTATAACTAGAAATTTAACCAGAAGTATAGCTTTTGAGATCAAGGTTAAGAATCTACAGAGAAAGAGAGAGAGAGAGAGAGAGAGAGAGAGAGAGAGAGAGAGAGAGAGAGAGAGAGGGAGAGGAAGAAAGAAAAAAGGAAGGAAGGTAGTAAGGGAGGGAGGGAGGGAAGGAAGGAAGGAAAATTTGTCCTTTTACTTTAGCTTTCATCCCAATAAACAAATATGGCAACCTTTCATTTCAGGGGGTAAAAAAATTATAATTGATCTTTTGGTTACACAAATTACAAAACATAAACATTAAAGTATTTTTGTTATTTCACCACATGTATGTATATTTTTTTTAACCCTACAGGGCTGGAGATATGACTCAGTTGTTAAGAGTATGGGCTGCTTATTCAGAGGACCCAGATTCAGTTCCCAGCACTCATGTGGCAGCTCAAAATTGTCAATAGCTCAAGTTCCAGGGGATCTGATACCCGAACATAGACAAATATTTATATAAATAAAAAATAAACAACTTTTTTAATAAAGAAAAGATGATAAACAAGTTATATTATCTCCTCTAGTTGTGAACCTCCTCCAAACACGTGATATTTCTTACAATAATGCTGGAATGAACCAGCTGGGCTCTCACTGAATTTTTACTATGCATTTTCCTAAAGTCAGAGCATATTTCCCGATCCCAGACATTTTTAGCTTCCACCCACACTTGGGTACCAATTAAAGTCAGGATCAAGAACAGGGCTTCACCTCCAGAAGGGTTTTTGTCTGTTTGTTTCTTATCTCAAATCAAGGCTGTCTCCATGACTGCTATGATGCTACTGACCAGAAAAGGCAGTGACTTTCTTGACTTACCTTCTTCTGCATTGTGAGATCACAGACTCTTAGAGAGCTAAACTTTGTTGTCTCTATTTGCCACTAATTCCAAAATCAACTAATAGCTGCCATCACTGATCTTTACTTTTTAAACTAGCTGGAATAGTCACACTGATAGCACCTAAAATCATCTACCAGTCACAAAGAACCTTCCAGACTCTCTTGCACAGGCATTCAGCAGAAGAATCCTTCACCTCCTTGGCCTAATTTAGAAATTTGTCCTCATGCCACACCATGTTCATTCCTCACTAGGGCAAGGAAGTCAGCATTCCTTCACAATACCAGCACAGCAGGCTTTCCCACATACAACTGCTGCTGCCTCAGATTGCCATCTCTGTCTCTGCCAATCTTTGAGCCTCCAAACAGGAATCATCTTTAGTCTACAGCATTGCCTTATACTTACAAGTCTATTTATCTGAATTACCTCACTATGAAACCGCAGGAAAATAGTGCTTTTTCCCTGGAAGCTGCACTGTATAGAAATTACCACATCATTTAGTCAATTCATCACATACTTGTTTCTAGACCATGGTATGAACATCTTCCATCTATCAAAGGAAAAAAAAATAGTTCAAACAAGTTTTACATAACTCATTCCCTTTCCAAACGCCAACAAGAATTCGGACCAGGTGTCCAAGCTTAAAGATTTTCTATCGTCCAGCTACCTCCTCTTTTGAAAAATTGAAGTCTTCTGTTTGCTTTAAATAGTAACTTTATCAACACACACAAGCCAATGCAATTCCTTTAATTTGCGCTTTTGATGCAGTACACAGACTCCCAGGAGAGAAGAAAATACATTTTGCCTTCCAAAAACTCAACTTTCCATCCTCAGGCAATCAAGGCTAAATTATTTTAAACCTGCATGGGCTTGAAACTGCATCCATCAAAAAGTATTAGGCCAGTGAGGTGGTCCTTAAGCCACATCTATAATTTCCTAGATCCACCTATTTACCTAATAGCATATGTACTTCTTTCCAGCCTGGTTATTTTGTTTTTCCATATCATTTTGTCCAGGCAGCCTCATCACCCAGAACACACACCCATCATATTTTCACTTCTCGGTCTTGTATCATTACCATAAATGCTCGCACTATATCAGGCTGCATTCTGTCCTTTATTTCCAGCCACACAGTAATGACTGTCTGTGTTTATTGTTATGCCTTTTATGTTTTGCCTTGAAATATCATGCCCTAGATTCCTGTGCTTGGAGGATGCAAACCTATCTATAGAATGCTAGGCAACCCTTTACCCACTATAAGACTCTATGTCTTCATCTATGAAATAGGATTGACAATACTTACCTTAACACTTACAGTCAGAGAAAACAAATGGGGTAATTTATGTAAAACACCTGGCTTAGCACCTGGTGATATCAAAGCAAAATGGATGAGGCTTTTGAAATATAATTCACCAGATGTGGTTTTATTAACTTATCCTATTGCTCATGACTAATAGAAGGTTTGTTTCAAACCCCTAGAGGTATTTCCCCAGATGTCATATGATTCATTTTCAGAAACAATCTGCAACTAGTCAAAGTTCTAGGTAATGCCTATTCTAGGTAAAGCCTGTTCATGCAGCAGAGGTGCCAATGGTCCTACTCAGCCCTGCCCAGCCTCCAACTGTCACTTTTGCCATCTAGAACAGCATGTTTTCAGCCACATGCTTAAAGTTCACTCAGGACAGAAATTATATTGTCTATGTCTTCCCAATTCTAAACTCAAAGTGTTCAGAACTCCTAATAATGGATCTATTATCCTACAAGAAAACCCTATGCTCATGTGAAATTTTCAAAAGCAAGTGATTTTTCTGCAAAGAACAAAATAAAAATTGACATGCAAACATAAACTGTCAACAGATTCATTTTAGAATTGGCACTTTTTTCAAGTTTTATTTGGTTTTATGACTTGAGTGCAGGTCCACAATAAGGGGTAGGTTACTGAACATGGCCTGCCAGCACTTATGTATCTCTGAGATTAATTATCTTCTGTAAATGATGAAACAGATGAACATGCATCACTATACAGGATAGAAGTAAACATATTTTGCCACTAAACAAAAGATACATTTTCTCTCTGTCCATATTATAGTACAAAAATCACATACCAAATTTAATCTGCTTCCACAAGAAGGTTTGTATAGAAAAACAAAGGGTGTTTAGTTACCAAGAATATTGAAATTAGCAACTTAAAATGGCATTTAAATAATTAAATAAGTACTTAAGTAAACTTATCAGGAATATTTTGGTGCTAAATATTTTTAAAGATGTTCTAAAGAAACAATTATTTTATTAGTTTTGAAACAAGACCCCTAAGTACCAGGATGACCCTGATTGCCTGCTGCTCTTGTCTTGACCTTAAGAGTCCGGAGATTTTAAGTGAGTATCATCACATCAGACTTGTGCAGTAAGAGTCTGGACCAGGGCTTTGTATGAGGCAAGCACTCTACCAAATGAGTTACATCCTTAACAAAAGAAACAAATGTATTTTATAAAAAAATGTATGTCGAAGCAAATATAAAAAATTCCAATACAATATTAATTTTTACATTTTAAGGCAAATTTTCTAATGACATAAAAAGTTAAAATTGTTGACTTTGGGATAGGTGGATGGGACTCGCCTGGAGTGGATGTGCTGTGCTGGGCTGGCCCCCCACTTTGGGATATCTTGCCCTTTTGGGAGAGGGGATGGGTGGATGGGGAGGAGTGAGGCTGAAGGCTGGTTGGGAGGGATTAGGAGGAGAGAAGGGAGGGGGAGCAGGGGGATACATCGATAAAAATGACATTTTTTAATAAAATAAAATAAGAGAAAAATTAAAATTGTCCATAAAATAATAACCCAAAATTTTTCTTTTTCTACTTCATTTTGAAAATATTTGAAATAATATAACTATCTGATTTTATAGACTGAACTTTCGAATCTATCATTATAACCTGAACACTCTTCAGCATCATGTATAAAAAGTATGTGTAAACACAATTACAATAATTCTGTAACACTATCCAGGTGTGCATAATTTACCTAAACATGCTGTTAGAAGGCTACCATAATTTACTTAAACATGCTGTTAGAGGGCTATTCATTTTTTATCAAATACTTTGTGCCCCAAAATTTATAAAAATGAATGATTATTTCCTAATACAATGACAGAATTGTCCAATTAGTATGTTAAAATTCTTTACCCTTTTCCATTTTTACATAATACATCATGGTACAGAACATGAATTCTTAAGGTCAGACATAACACGAATAGATTATTAAATCCATCAAAAGTATAAGATGGATGCTCTTTAGCCTTATTATCCCTGATGTGCTATTTTGTCATCATTGAAACGTTGCTCATCCTTGACAAGATGCAGTTCTAAGAGAATGAAATGGTATAAAATGTTTATATAATACAGTGTAAAGCTCCTACTAACCAAGTTTTAAACCGTAATTTAACCAAAGACCAGCTATGTGTTCTTGGCTTTATCTGTTTATAATTCAGGTTGTTTTGTGGTTTTCATCTCAAAAAAATGGAGATTGCTGAGGAGAATACCACCGACTCCTAGGGTTATTTGAATACTAAAATAAGTTAATGCATTGAAAAGTAAAATGTGGCGGTGCATAACTCAAGTGTTTGGGGGGATTGTGAGCTTGGGGTCAGCCTGGTTAAATAGTATGACTCTGACACAAAGAGAAAGAAGCGATGGGAAGAAAGAAGAGGGAAGGAGAAGAGAAGGATAGAAAGGGAGAAATAGAGGGAAAAGGAGAGGCACCAATAAGAAGGGGGGAAGAGGAGGAGATGGGAGGGGATCAGACTGGAGTAGAGAGATGAGGGATGGGAAGGGAGGGGTTGGCAGGTGGAGTGGTGGGGTCTGGTAGACAGAGTCCTGTTGTAGGTGTTACTGCTGCAGTGGCTGGAGAAGGCCATTGCCCTGTCCTTACAAACAGTAAGGACTCCACTGCTGTATTTATCAAAAAATTGATGCACATATTTCTTTACAGACAACATTAAAATGCACATATGCTTTGTCTGCTCTGCATATTGACAAGACAAAGCTGCCAGCAATTTTAGGGATCATATATTTCAACTTGCCAGTGATGTTTGGGATGACAGGATCTTTTCCTTTTAGGAAGACATGTCCAAGAATTTATCCTATTCAACCCAATTGTTTAACAGAAGTTGATCATCTTCCTATAGGCAGAATGAAGTCAACTATCTTTACATTCTAAGACTACCATTATCTCGCATATAATACCATCTGTTAGTTCAGCACCACCCACACAGCCTTTATGCATGTTGAGGCTACTGGGATGAATTCCTGAACAGACATTCATTGTCTACCTGTTAAGTACTGTTTCCCAAATGGGATTAATTACAGTATGTCCTATAGCTTCACAATGAAAAACAAAACAAATAAACAAAAAAACACTAGCTTCAATATTTTCTTTCCTTTCTTTTCATTCTCTTTCCTACCCTGGCTCATTCACTCACCCATAGACAGTACAAAGGTATAGCACGGTGCATGGATGCCTCAGAGACAAAAGAGGAAAAGCACAGCAAAGCATCCTACTCTCATGTCCCTCTCACCTAAAGGAGAAAATCCCCACTGTGGCAAGGGGCTCAAGTCAAATAATGAAGCACTGATGATGCTAGTGTTTCTCAGACCTAGGGTTTCAGGCCTGGATTTCAAGCTGGTAGGAATGAGTGGTGCATGAGACTCAGAAAAAAAAATATATGTGAAGAGTACAAAAGTCACAAGGTAAGCTTGTGGGAACGGCAGGTATATCTGTGCTCTTACTGTGATGACCGTTTCCTGGTTATACACGTAATGCAGAGAAATCCAAATTGTACTTTTAAACATATGGAGTTTATTCCTTGCCAGCAATATTTCAGTTTTGTCAATGAGAAACAGGTATGGACAGTGAGAAAGAAAAAAGGAAAAAAAAGACAGAGGTATGAAGACCAAGAAAGAAACACCATGCACTCTGTTTTCATGGAATGCTAGAGAAAGGACCCAGAGAAGCGTGGATGATGGTCTGTGGAGGCAGAAAGGGTCTCCTAGCATCATAGCACATCTGTTCTCTAATGAGGGCCAAGACCCTGAATTAGCTGCTAGATTCAGAAGTGATGAAGGAGCAGCCAAGGAGAGTCCTGTGGCAGAAACAAAAGATAGTCACAGTTCAGCATGTGAAAACTGACTGGGCAACTGAAGTCTATTCCGGCAGATTACTGTGTCACCCGGCGACAGCACGGACCTGTGGAAATTTCCTTCTGACCAAGCCCCCTTGATTTCCCTAGTTAAACTCTTGGGAATGCTGACACCACTAAAATATGACATGAGAGAGAAGCTGAATAGGCATAGTTGTATAAAATATTATTTGTCAATATCTTGTAAATATATAAACTTGATAATTTGGCAATGAGACTATCTGTACTTTCATCAAGGAGTATTCTAATTGAGGAGGCTACAAACTAAAAGATAAGATTTACAAGTATAGCTTTGTATGCCTACTACATAGCTTGATATAGGGCGTATGGTTATGTTTGTTGTGGATCTGCAAGACGTATGCATGGAAGGAAGGAAGGAACGGAAGGAGAGAGGGAGGTATGGAGAGAGGGAGGGACAAAGGGAGAAAGGAGGGATGTATGAATGGTTCAAACTAAAGTATACAGTAAATCATTAGCAGTCACTCAGAATAGCAAATGATGAGTACAATGTGGGGTATATTTCAACATTAAGTAAGAAGGGCCCTCTAGGGCTTCAAAAGTTAAGAGCAGTAGCTATTCTTCCAGAGAAACCAGGTTCCAATTCCAAAATCCACATAGGCAACTTATAACCTTCAACAACTCCAGTTGCAACAGATCCAATGCCTTCCGTTAACTTCTTCAGACACCAGACATGCACACAATGTATGGACATATATACAGCCAAAATATTCATAAACATAAAATAAAAATAATTTTTTTTTTTTACTTTGATCAGTAACTTCTAAAGGCTGGAGTCATCACAAACTTGAGGAGAAAAAAGTTGAATTGGTTTATGAAGATTAGGAACCATTGACTCAGTAAAGAAGCAGGATGAGAGATAAAGGTGGGCAGATGAGTCAGGGGACAGAGAAGGCAAGGAATAGCAATGCAGACAGGAGTGACATGATGATAACCCAATATACCTTTTTTTTTGCTCTTCTTTCTAAACATAGTATCTGGCACAGGATCTGCTGACAACATATGATGGAAGGGAGGAACCGGGGCTGGACTAGGAAGAGATAATAGAAGACAATATAATTTTTAAAGAATTCAGAGAATTAAGTATGAACTCTCCAGACAATTAGTCTTTAGTTTTCCTTTTCAATGAGGTATTTTTATTTTGATAATAGATTCTAGCATACTTGGAATTATATTTAAGCAGATCTGGATTCGTGTTTTAGCCATGTTATTTAACATCATACTTTGTACGCTGTTTCTTACAGTGGCCACCTCAATAGACTAAGCTCAAGTGCACGGCAGTCTTCATAGTCCGTCTCCAGAATAACTAAATAGTACTTTATTTTACCAGCCTCTTATGATACTTACAATTTGCAGTATCTTTCACAAAATGCTATCCTGTTTATTCCTCAGAAAGGAAGTGATTTTTGGAAGCAAGCATTGTTATCTCTAGTTTTAGACATAGAAATGAAGACGTGGGGGATAGACTACTTGCCTACATTTGTAGTACCCAAGATCTTCCTGAACACCATAACGTGGCCTGATTGTCCATCTGATGTTCTTAAAGAATTAAGAAAAGACCTTGCCCCGCTGTGAGAGGAAGAAGGATAAGGTAGCTCTGTAAAGGACTTTACATAGAACATCTTCATTTCCCCTGTATGTTAACAGAGAATCTTTACTCTTTAGTGGAAGGGGAGGAGTGTGGAGTGTTCTTTGTTCTGCTGCTTCACATTCATCATGGAACCTAAAAGACATTCTAGATGATCTCCCACACTGCATTTTTTTTTTTTTTTGTAGTGTTTGCTCCCTGGAGCTAGAATGCTAGAGAGGAATTTTTAATGGAGAAAGTAATTAAGCTTTCTTGCAGAGAAATCCCTCAAGTGATTCTTCACAATAAAGAAGAAACAGACCACAACTTTTTTTCCCACCCAAAAGTACTAATATAACTTTATAGCAGATCAGCTTTCATGATCACAAGAGCTGGCTCAGGAGAGGAAGCCCACCTGTCTGGTTTTACTCAGTTCCTACCCACAGGTTTGAGTCATACTGAGCATGCTTTTCACTTGTCACTCTTGAGTCTATGTACTTCAGATAATAAAGCTTAGGCCACTTAGAATGGGAGACGCCATTGTGCTGGTGGGTCGGCGGCGTCGTCTTCTCCTCCTCCTCCTCCCCCTCCTCCTCCTCCTCCTTCTCCTCTACCTCCTCCCTCACCCTCTTCCTCTCCTCCTTCCTCTCCTCCTCATCCTCTTCCTCCTTTTTCTTGTTTAAAATAACTAGGGCACTCTTTCAGGGTAGGATTAGATGACAAGTGTCATAAGATGATGACAACTGGGGCTGGGGAGGTGGCTTAGAAGTGGTTAAGAGCACTGGCCACACGTCCAGAGGTCCTGAGTTCAACTCCAAGCAACCACATGGTGGCTCACAACCATTTATAATGCGATCTGGTGCCCTCTTCCAGCAAGCATACTTCTGGCAGAACACTGTATACATCACAAATAAATAAATCTTTTTTAAAAAGATGGTAACGGGCTGATATTCAAAATCGGGTGCATAGGAGAGAGGAGGGCATCAATGTGTGTTTCTGAGTAGGTGGGGACGTGTGTATGTATGGGGTCAGAAGGTGATGTCAGGTACTTTCCTCTGTCACTCCCCTGCCCCTCTCCCCAGTGTTTTATGAGGCAGGAATTTTCACTGAGTCTGAAGCTCACTGATTCAAAAAGGCTAGCTGACCAGTAAGCCTTGCCATCTCTGGGACTGCATCATACCCAGCCCTTTATTTAGGTGTTAGGGATCCAAACACAGGTCTTCACGCTTTCACAGCAAGGACTTCCCTAAATGGGGTGTCAATGGAGTCTCTCTAGCCTGTAACTATATATGAGGATTTATAAACTGTAAAAGGGTCTAGCTTTCCCTTCCTATTCCTCTTGTTCTGCTCACACTGATAGGGTGATTGTGTTCAGCTGAAGCAGTTGGAGATTGAAAATGTTAATTTGGGAGACTGTACTGACATTGTTTGAGGGAGAAAAAAAACAAAAAACAGTGCTATCCTAGGTATTTGATTATTTTTGCCACAAAACAGAACTGTTCATTCTCAAACCTGTGTAATGTGTTTAAAAGGCGTCTGATATTTGGTCATTAAAGGAGATCATATAATTAACTAAAATCCCTGATAGGTCAGGCTCCAGAGTGACACTTTTGCACAGCAACCTCCTGATGTAGAGATCATAACACTTCTGTTATTCAGCATCATTCTCAAAACCTGCCAAAATGGAAAGTCGCTGTTTTATATTGCTAAGTTATTATTGTGGCTCTATTCTCTGACATCCATTTTATACTTAGTCCCACCACTCACTCAGTTCCAGTTCATTTTACCTTTTCATATATATAAAGCTTCTCACTGCTTACTTTTTAAAAAATACATATTTATTTCATCCAGAGATGAAAACACAAATTACTTTGACTTTAATCTCTGAGAAGCAGGCTAACCCCTCGTGTTAATACTATCTGCCATCCTACCATAATAATAGAGTGTTTTGTTATATTAAGATGATATACTTAGCCATTGAGTTCCAAGAGAACTATTACAGAGCTAATTAAAAGTTAATTGAGTCCCTGGGCACTTTAGAACTGAGAATAAGACAATATACTTTTGGAACACTGCCAGAAAAAAAAAAAAAGTATCCATGCTCTAGATTTTTAAATGAAACAGAACCATTATTAAGCAGACAAATCTACTTACTAATTGCAAGTAAAAGAGTATATCCATTGAAGTTTAATATTATATGCAGACTATTTAAAATTCACATGAGAACAGGTGTATACTTAACACTGCTTTTCTTGATACATGGCTCTATCTGAAAAGAGTAAGTTTGTTAGACATAGAACTCCCATTTTGTAGGATTTGCGCTGTGCTTGTTTGAGACTTAGGCACATAGCTCAACTGTTAACAAAATCATGTCTTTGCATCTCTGTAATTGAACTTTTCCTAACGCCCCAAATACTTTTAGTCCTCCACTCTCTAGGTCACACGTGTTATTTCTCCCCATATCCCAAGAGTATGTTCCTTCTTGTCTTTGAGTCTTCTCAGTAATAACTCTACTCATCTCAATGCTGGGGACATGCCATGTCACTCTTTGATGACCTCAGAGTGAGCCAATGTTAAGATAAAGAAATTAGGATGGCACGTATCATAAAGAAAACTGGGGAAGTCAGTCAAACGAAACAATTTGAAGAATAGTCCACCAAGGTGAGAGGCAGCAGTTGACACAGGCATCCTATGACCCTGTGTCCAATGTTTGCTCTTCTTGAAGTGCGTCACTTAGATTGCTGTAGAGTCGCCATTCTGTCATTAGTCATCAGTGGAAACAACTTAAACCTCTATTCTTTACAGCCATGAAGAAAGAAGATAAAAGCCCCATTAGAATGTTAACTCTGGGGAAGGCAGTTCCTGATAAATAGCCACCCGCATTCCCACGTAACTGTGTAGAAGCCTAGTCAGGTAAAGGTGTATACGTTCTCTGAGTACTGAAGATGGTGTAAAGTCATCCTAACCAAGAAATGCCTGTGAGTAAACTTGCAAATCTATGGCCAATCCCTTGGTTATTTCTACAGCCAGTCTAACACTCTTCATTCAGTTCAATAGAACCATTCTGTCGGATGCAGGAAAGGAAGCTGTGAGTTGACAGCTGGGCAAGCTGTGTGTGTCTGTTACTCTTGATCCCCCTCACTGCTGTGTTTCAGAAGCAAAGGCCAAAAAATAAAGATTCCTAAAGTTATTCTACAATCAGGAATGAAATAAAAATTTGAAATTTTATAAAACATAGGCTAAATTGCCAGACATGCTTGAAAATTACCAGGAAAGATATCAAGAAAAAATGTACACAAACATATATATCCCCTGTGAATTAAAGAGAACACACACACATTTCAATATTGTCTGTACCGTTAGTAATTTGTATTCTATTTTATCTTACAATGATAGAAGGCTACTTAGAAACTATGCTGATGGTGCACGAACCTTGGAGATTAATGTGGTAGGTGATAAACATATTGATCATGCATATAAGCTGTTTTCTCTTCATCCCAATAATTTTCCAGGCAAAAGATTATAAACAACCTGCGCTTGAGAGGCTGTAGACATGCTTATACCTTGATCATTCCATTTAGTTTCTGAAGTAACCCATACCTCCATACACTAAAGATTTTACATTTATAAAAACCTGACAATTAGCATTCACTGGATATTAACTGCAGGCTTTATTCAAATGTCATGAACATTTCCACTATGGTAAGGACTTTGTCACAGAGCTCCATTTATAATAATACAAAATAGCAAGTTTCTTTAGAAATTCATAAATATCTTAATGACATTTAAATCTAAAGCTATTTCTAAAAGCACTGGGTAAAAAAGGATAAATGCTTGTTAAGTGAGCAAACAATTAGGATTCTTGTTTCATCTCCTCTACTTGAGTGTCTGATAGAAGCATCTTCATACCTGCCATTCTAACTTAACTACAGTACAGCAATCCCAGCATTGTGGTAATAGAATATTGATTGTACAGAGTTCAAAGACAAAGAACTCATGTTGGTATACATTTTATATATGCATGATATTACAGCACAATATCCATGTCAATAATTTTTACAAAAATGAACTCTATTCTCCCTGTGGTCAATGGCAACTTAATTATGAAGCAGTCATTTCCTTGATGAAACACTTTATTTTGCATTAACCTAAACATAACTGAACATGCTGGTCTCAGAGTACTGTAGAAAAGCAGCACATTGAAAATACTCTTATGAAGTTCATTCAAGCATGCTATTTCCCAATTTTCATCATTAAGATTTTAATTTTCATTATGAATATTTGGGAGAATTTGGAAAGGAGATTATAATCTTATGGGAAACATGTAATAACACTATATTCTGTATTGTATCAAAAAAATTAAGAATAGATTTATTAAGGCATAGATAGTATTCATGCCTGTCGGAAAGAGCTTACTTGCGAAGAAAATATAAAGAGATGTAGTTTTATTTACTTTTGAATGAAAACAGAGGACCTAATAAAAATTGTAAATAGAAACCAGAGGTAAAGTTGGCATAGAAATCAACAAGTCTTTGTGAAAAAGCTTTAGAGAAATAGGCAGTGCGGAACACGAAACCAAAAATAGTGTCTTAACAAACCAGAGAGGTGAAGTTTGTTAAACTTGTTAAACTTTTAACCAACTGCCACCCAGTATGAATCTCCCTTCCAGCACCCCAACTGATGCTTATACAGCATTGTCTTGGGAACCTTCACTATATCAGAGAATTGTATTTCCTATGGTGAGACAAAACTCATTTCTGTGTCTTAAGCTAGTTTCATGAGGCAGCTGAAAGCCCAAGAAAGACAAGTTCTGTGAAGTTCATTTTCATAAAACAAACCACAACATTTTCAATGTACCCATTTCCCAGCCCTAACTCTGAGGCTTCCTCTATTGGAATATTCAAACACCAGAGATATAATAGAAATGCCTTTGGATTTGTAGTCAAAATGTAAAATTTGAGTTCACTTAACTCATGGATTTTTTTTCTTATAATAAACATTTGGAAGTTGCTAAGATAAAAGATTTAAGTGTAGTCACATTTAATACCAAGTGATGTCATGTATATATTTAAAAACTAAAATAGAAAAAGTATTGTTCAGTACCTTTTTTGGTTTGGTAGAGTAAGTCCCTATATCACCGACAATCAAAATTTTAAATCTCTTACAAAGTTGGAGAACTGTCTAATTATTACAGATATGTACACATGATATATAGTATATTCAACAGCAAAAGCCCTATTGCCAGAGTTAATTTGCAGATATATAGATATATAGTTATAATCAGTAAAATTATTAATAGTGACAAATCTTGATGCTATTTTAAGTCTAAGAAGTCATCACTATACCATACATGTAATGAAATCTTTGTGAAGATCAGAAAGGCTCTGAAGTCCCATCATTACTCAGTTAGTTTGAGGAGCCACTAGATAAACAGACCAAAGGAAAAAATTAGTAAGGTTTATAAAATGATTCCAATATGTGTATCACTTGTTCCCTCGACAGAGCAAAATTAGGAGAAACTGTGTGGATGGGAAGAATGTTATTAGTCCTTAACAGCTCACACCCTCCATGATTCAGCTCCCTTTAACATCCAGAATGGTGTCCTGGTACTTCCTTATATATATTTTTCATCCTTAGTGGAGTTAACACAGGCTATTTAGCTTGACCTCTGGCCAAGGAGAAACAGGGCAGGCAGGGCCTGCTGTGTCTCTCCCTCAGTCTGACTCTGAGTGACTGTTGTCTATCCTTCACCCACACCTGGCTGCTGAGAAGGTATTTTGTTGAGCAACAGCACCTGTTGGTTATTTTGCATGCATGAACTTTGCATATTTTTAAAGTCAATAAATTTTGCATAATCTAAAGTTTAGATTTGAATCTGTAAGATGTGTCTGGTCAAAGAAACAAACTGCATTAAATGTCCTAATGCAAACTTATAATGGTTGCTTACAAAGCAGTCATTTAGCTGATTTTAACCCAAACCAATCCTTAAGCAAACTTTTATTTTATCAAATCGTTGCCTAAAGTAACCAAAATTTGAAAACACAAAGAATGAAAAGCATCATACAATTTTTATCAATTTTTATCAAAACTGAAAACAAAAATTTTGTTGTTTTCAGTTCATCACAAAGAGCAAAATGTCTATTAAATAGTGAGTTCTTAATGCCTTCGATACAGGAATTGGTTTCATCAGTAGCTTTAAAATAGAACACTAACAATGTAGAAAAGATGAATCTTATTCACTCTCAAACTGTATTTTTATCACTTGTATGAAAATTAATTTTTCTCCAATTTTTTTAGTCCTAACAAATTATGCTAGAAGAAGTTAAATACAGAAAAATATAACAGAACTGTTTAAGTTTAAAATTGTCCAAAGATGGCAGGGAGCCATTGATGGGATACACATATTCACAGACACACACATAGGTACAGATAAGATAGATGATACTGGGATACACACATTCACAGACACACACATAAGATAGATGATACAGAGATTCCCCAACAGAAAAAATAACTATACAAAGCACAGAGGGGTTTTTTTTTTATGATCACATAGATCTATCTTTATCATTTTAATTGTTGCTGGCTCTATGTATAAGATGCCTCTTAAAAAGATTGATAGGCACTGGATATTTATAAGCCTGCACAATTACATAATTTTCAAAATGATTCTACTCTACTGGCTGTGTTTTATAAAATTTTATAAGGAATTATAGTCTGTGGCTTTATAGTTGTGTCTTTGTAAACATCCTAACTGTTAAAGTCTAGATGACAGCTTCTAAGAAAGAAACCTGAAGATCATTTTAGAAAGGACAAGCAGAACAGACTTCAGGTATGCCTGGCATAAGGACCACTTCTGTATGTCAGTTACTTAAATTGAGTCCAGGGGGTTTACTACCAACTCCTTGACATCTGTCCCTTATCTTTATTTCGTCCCAAAACGTAGGATCAAATCAGAACCAGCAGGATGAATTTTTCCCTGGTATTATAGGACAATGGGGAACAAACCACCTGATAGTTAATCAACAGTGTTTTCAGAGAATATTGTTCAGAGATAGGGGAAGTTTTCAGAACTGAAATAAAGTGACACAGGGCATGGTGGTATACTCCTGTAATCTCAGCACTTGGAATGTAAGTTTGAGGCCATCCCTGATTTCCTTACAGGATCACATCTTAAATTATGGAGCATCTTGTGCTGGCCCTTCACAAAGTATATGAAAACATGGTTCTTATGTATGGCTACCTGGCCCTAGATGTGTTCTAACTGTGGTCCCTATTTGTGTTCTGTTTATTATGTTTGTTTCAGACACATTCCACCTCAGGATTGAGATGAGGAAACAGAAAATGGAGAATCATCACAAGTCTGGCAGGAACAAAGATATTTAAAAAAAAAAAAAAAAAATGAGACTTTCAGCCTGACTATGAAGACCATTGAAACAGTAGATCAAAAAATAGGAATCTCATGTTGGGAGAAGAAAATAAAACTTTTCTCCCAAAAATAGATTTTACACATTCCCAAGAACTTGTAAAATTACCACACTGACTTAGTGAGAATAGGTGGCTTCTGGGAATAAACACTGAAGGAGGCTGTGAGAGATTACAGAGAGGTTTACAATTTCAGTTCAATTATTTAAATACAGAGAAAAACAAAGGATAAGTTGCTGACACGTTTCAGATCTGGGTGGTAAGTATATTCTTCCTGGGCTCCTGTTCACTTCCTCAGAGATTAAGAGTGTGTGGTGGTTTGAATTTAAAAAAAAAAAAAAATGGCCTCCAAAGAGAGAGGGACTATTGGAAGGCGTGGCTTTGTTGGAGGAAGTGTATCCCTGTGGGAGCAGGCTTTGAGGTCTCTCATTCTCAAGCTTCCCTCAGTGTGACAAATAGATTTCCCATTGCTTGAAACTCCAGAACTTCGCTTACCTATATGGTGCCATGCTACCTTTCATAATATGCTGGACCTTTGAAATTTTAAGCGAGCCACCCTCAATTAAATATTTTTCATCTAAAATGCTGCTGTGGTCATGGCGTCTCTTCACAATAGTAAACCCTTTAACTAAGACATAGAGAACAAAATGTAAAACAGTTTTTATGTTTTTTCTATCTAGGTCCCAGGCAACCAGAGGTCCAGACCCATAGACCTGCCACCACAGACCTCTTTGTAGCCCACTGCTGCCCGCTGCTTCTGAGGCCCCCAGAAATGACTCAGGTGCTTATATTAACTTCATGCTGTTTGGTCTATGGCTCAGGAACATTGCTAGCTAGCTCTTACATCTTAAATTAACCCATTTCTATTAATCTGTCTGCCATGTGGCCCGTGGCTCACCTGTGCTCCTACATGTTGCTTCTTTATTTAAAGATTGAGATTCACAGCATATGTAAACGCATTCCCACATCAGTTCCCCCTTTCTGTCTAATCAAAAAGGAAGGTTTCAATTTTAACATAGCAAAATTGCATATAACAAAATAGCTATCAAGCAATAATTACAGTTACAATATCTAGTCTATTTGTATTTAGCAAAATTAAAGAAAATACTCTATCATCTACCTTATCTTTATGAATCTAAAGTTTCATATCCAATATACCTTTCAAATGACTAAGAAAAACTGTACCTATAACTATCTAATCTTCAACTGCATCAAAGACCACAGAAGGATATATTTACCCAAATAAACCAGAAGTGCAAGCGACTTCTAAAAGCTAGAAAGAGCAGAGATGACACCTATCTGCCTGGACAGTCACCCAAAGTTCCTTTATAAAGTTGGGGCATCTATCTTCAGCCTATAGGCCCAGATTCTCTTTTCATTTCAGTGAAGCAGGAAATCTGCTCTGCCCATTCTGGCACAGTTCATCAGTTGCTTCTACTCGAGTCCTGAAGAATGTCTGACAGTTTTCTCTGCAAAGCAGGAACCTGAATTACCATCTCGGCTTGTTCTGCCAAAGTTCAGAGGTCACTTTCCTATGGAACCTGTATGTCCATTTTAAACAGCATACTGTCAAGCAGTCAATATAAGAACAGGTTCTTCCCCAGTGGCTAACCATTGCCACAAAGAGAGTAGACTCCATATGGAGTTTCTTCGATGCCCATTTTTCTCTTGAAGAAGATTGGTGTTGCCAGGAACAAATCTGTCTCACTGTCCAGAAAAGTCTAAGTTTTTAAAATATTTTAAATGCCATATTCTGTGTGTCTTAGAAGTATTTGAAGATTATCTACCTAATTGAAATATATCTTGGTATATCTAAAAATCTAACATGCCTTTCCTAATTATACATTACAATTCTAAATCAGTTACAGAAGCATCTTATCTTAAACAAGAGTAGAAAAATACATACAGCATGAGAGAATTGACCTTAAATTTGTATCAATAAGCCAAAATCCATACCAATGTAAAACATTCTGAGATTAATAGCTGATTTCCTGATTTAAGGAAATTCAATAATCTAATTTTTTTAAAAATCATTCATATACCATATCCCCTTATTCTTCTTAGACCACCAACCATTTATAATGAAAACAAACATTTAGAAACAATTTTGGGGGAATTTGGGCATAGTTTTCCATTACTACTTCCTGCTGATTAAGGGCCGTTGAAAATCTCAGGGATTGTTGAGGCTGGATCAGTCTGCAGCTCTGAAGCTGATAAGGCTGTCTCTTTCCATCAGGTTTTGTCAGGGGGTCTTGGTTGATGAAACCATATTTGCCTGGAAGCAATCCACAGATTCTCATCTTCTGTGGAAACAAAAGCAGAACTCTTCCAAAGCAATAAATCCTTAGACACAAATTTCAAAATCAAAACACCTTAAAATATATATTCTTGTTTAATTTAGTAGCATTTGCATTTGTAATCCATTGTCTTTCTGCCGTTAGCTCGTTAACAGTTAAAAAATTAAAAGAAAACACAATAACAACCAAAATCCAGATTTTGTGTCTATTTTCCATCTTTACGTGGCTTATTATATTTTTATTACTCTATTTCTCTTTTTAAAGACTTTTTCTTCTCTTTATTTTCTCTGAAGCCTATGTACCTTTTACACACATTGTAACCCATTTACAGGTTTTCCTTTTCATCTGAATCTGTTTTATTGTGAATCCTTAATCATCTTCTAACCATAAGAGCTTTTAAAATACACTCTCTAAAAGGCTGCATAGTTTTTGCCGAGGAAGCCGAATCAGTAAGTTCTCTTAAAGGGACCGTGTCTCTATTAGTGGCCAGCAAACAGAGCACACACAAGAAAATGCTGCTACTAAGAAACCGTCTTTGTTTCCTTTTTGTTCAAAATAAGCAGAAATCTAAAATAAATCACATGCTACTGAGTCTTCTGTGAGATTCAGAAACCCACCTGATTGCAGCTGCAGCTTACACTGCCTGCCACCAGTCCACTGGCACCATTTTGAATGTGGCCCGAACGCATGCTTTCTTTGTACAATGGCCCACTTCGTATACACAATTTGGAAGCTGCCTTTGCTCAGTTTCTGCTAAAACCCTTTTTAAACTTTCTTAGGCTTTCAGTGGATATTCGGCCCACGTTGGGAAGCCATCTGTAGTAGTAAGGTTTCTAGGTCCCGGGCAGCCAGAGGTCTAGACCCACAGACCTGCCGCCCCAGACCTCTTTGTAGCTCACTGCCGCCCGCTACTGCTGAGGCCCCCAGAAATGACTCAGACACTTATATTAATTTCATGCTGTTTGGTCTATGGCTCAGGCACTTTGCTAACTAGCTCTTACATCTTAAATCATCAACCCATTTCTATTAATCTGTCTGCCACGTGGCCCATGGCTCACCTGTGCTCCTACATGTTGCTCCTTTATTTAAAGATTGAGATTCACAGCATACATAAACGCATTCCCACATCAGTGAGCTTTTTAAAAAAGAAAGAAATGAAAACGAATTTTTCACGTAATATTTTCTGGTTAGTTTCCTTCCAGTCCCTACTCCTCCCCTTTCCCACCTACACAAGTCCAGGCCAGTTCTTGCTCTCTCAATAGAAACAAGTAATACATGAGTACTTAATTTCAAGAAATATTTTTAAAGTGATAAACATTGAGCATCCAATGCCACTCCAGCCTAAATGCTACATATATGCTCACCAAAAAAAAAAAATCCTAAGAGTGTAAGTGTTCACTACACAGACAAGCACAAAACTGGAAGCAGTCCAAATGCCTATTTACTATAGAATGATTAAATAAACTGTAATTTTAGCAGCTTTAGTGAAACACTAAATTTACAGAGCATTACACCAACTTACTGGTGCTATTCTCCAATATTTAGTAAAATTACTGAGCTGCACAGCCATCACCATAGTTAAGTTTTAGAACATTTTCACTGCCCCAGTGCCATCTCTCATCTCTCAAGCATTGTGCCAACAGTCTTTTGTCCCTTTTATCTCTCTATAGATTTTCCTAACTGGGATACACTGAAAGAGCTAAAGCAAAGTATATGCTACATTCTTTTAAAATAATATTTTAATAATACTTTTGAGATTATAATATAATTACATCATTTCACCTGTTCCTTTCCTGCCTCCAAGCCATCTTATGTAACCCCCTGGGCTCTCTTTCAAAATCCATTACACTTTCTAGTTGTCTTTAATTGTTATTACACGAACACATTTGTGTGTGTGTATAAAGATAAGTATCTATTTGTTTATACATAAATAGCCTACATAGTCTGTATAATGTTACCTGTATGTATATGTGTTTTCAGGGACAACTATTTGATATTGGATAACCAGATTATTCTTCTATACTCAGCATTTCTCAGTTACCTATAGTTGTTTGTCTAAGATTAAGGCCTCCTGAACTTTCTCCCATCCATAATTATGATGTGCATTAGTGTCACCTCCTAACTTTTCTGAGACACAATCTTACCTCAAATTTTCCTCTGACTTTTTAAAATATTTTGACACATCTTCTCTAATTATCCCTTAACTTTAGGTGAAGGAATAGAATTATAAGTATATCCATTAGGACTGGGATCCACATTTTGATTTGTTGGAGTTTTCTGTAGTGATCTCTGTCTATTGCAAAGAGAAGATGCCTTCATGAGAGTAAGAACTATGTTTATCTGTGGATACAAGTATAAATATTTAGAACATCTCTAGAGATCATGCTGGTTTAGCAAAGTGGCAGTTGTAAATGCTTCCCTAAGATCTGTGAATCCACTAACACTAGGTAGTTAACTCACTCTATAGTATCAGGCATGATTTCCTTCTTATCAAGCAGGTCTTAAGTCCAATTGAAGAGCTATTGGTTATTGCCAAAATATATGTGCCACTACTGTACCTTTAGGGCTATTGTGCTATATTAGTCATTGCTGTGGTTTATAGGCATCATAGCTCAGCAGGACTATTGTTTGCTTGCCTCCTTTGTAAGCTTAAATGGCACCTTCTAATATCATGAAAGCTAGTCCTACTGGAGGAGGTTTTAAGGTCAGATTCAGCTAAGAGGCCCCTGGGACCTGTGTCTGAAGTACATGGCATCCTCAGCAACAGCAATTTACCTTCCACCTCTGAGGAACAGCCAAGCAAGGGTAATAGCAATAGCCTATAATGCTTTGGGAGTCTCAGACAACCTTGATCAACCACTCAAAAGAGGGTTCTCACGCCTGATGTTGAGGGATCTGTTGAGAGGGGGGTAGGGTATTATCAGCCAGGATGGGAAAACTTAATTTAAATTATTTATGTATATTTATATACCAACTTCCATATGTTAGAGGTGCTTCTCGGCCCTTAACAGTATGATTCATTATACCTTTTCCAGATAGCTTTAATGTTATTTTACCTTCCTTTTCCTTGGGTATTTATCGAACTCTCCCCCTAATTGTACCCTCATTTTCCCATTTCTCCCTTCAGACCATCTGTACCCTGATATTCCTCCTGATATTCCCCATCTCTTGTTCCTCTTCATAGTGCCCCCTTTTCTACTTTCCTGGCTTCTTCAGTTATTCCAGGTTATATTGATTATGATTATCCCTAGCAATTGTGGAAATTCAGATCAAAACAGATTTAGGATTTCATTTTACTTTAGTCAGAAACAACAAAAACAACAGCAAATGCATGTTTCTGACACTGCAAACTGGTCCAGCCACTCTGAAAATCAGTGTGGAGAATCTTTAAAAGCTAAAGAAAAACCTACCCTATGACCGAGCACACTTTGACATATGCCCAAAGGACTTGGCATCCTATTACATGGATACTTCCTCATCCATGTCCATTGCTCCTCTACTCACAATAACTAGGCAACGTAAACAACAAAAATGCCCATCAATAAACAACTGGATAATGAAAACATAAACATATACATCATGGAATACTATTCACCTGTAATGAAAAATAAAACAATAAAATTTGTAGTTATGTGGGTGGAACTAGAAACAAGCATATTGAGTGAGGTAACCCAGACACAGAAAGGCAAAAATCACATTTTCTTTCTCATATGAGGTTCCTAGAACCAACCCTTCATATGTGAGCCTTGTGTTTTATTCTTATGAGGAAACATATATATATATATTCTGTCTATTGTTCTTGGTAGTGTTCACGTGGTAACATAAACATGTAAAAATTATCTATATGAGTCCACTGATGCTAGTTAGACTGCGTCAACTGGACACAAGCTAGAGTCTTTTTAGAAGAGGGACCATCGACTGAGAAAATATCTCCACTAGATTTGCTTGCGGGCTATATGAGGTTTGAATGATGATGTGGGAGGATCTGGTTCTTTTGGATGATGCTACCCTACGGCAGGTGGTCCTAGGGGTGTATAAGAAATTATACTGCGCAAACAATGAGAAAAAGGGCAGTATAAAGTATTCCTCCATGGTCTTGGCTTCGTGGATTCATTGACTTTATGTGCTATAAGATGAAATAAACCTTTTCCTTCCCGGTTTGCTTTTGGCCATGATGTGTTATCAAGCAGTAAAAAGTGTAACTAAGACACAGTTCTACAAAGGCTTTATATTTTATGCCTCAAAATTTGTTCAAAGGCTCTTCGTTTCATTTACTTCTATGGGATTATGGGTGCACACGCCACAGAATGCACATGAATGTCAAGGAATAACTTGCCAATGTGGGTCCTCTCCTTTCATTCTGTGAGTTCTGGGATCAAATTTAGCTCATCCAGCTCAGCAGCAAGCACATTTAGCCACAGAGATACTCACCAGCCCAAAGTGTCTTTAGGACAGTAAATTACACCCACGTTAATTGCTTATACACTTGTATGTCTTATCATCTTCCCTTCTGCCTCTGGCATCCTGTTGAGAAGCTGAATATAAATTTCCATTGAAATCATCTTGTAATTTTACTTGAAAACCCAGGCAAAGAAAACCATATGTCAAATGCATCCTCTTGCCTACTAGTTTATATTATAGAGTTCTATAATAATGGCTATCTTTTAAGACTACAAAGTCGAATTAATCTTATTAAAAAGGGGCACAAAATAAAAACAAATAAAACTGAAAATAACCATACAGCCCAGCTCACAGTCAATTTATGCTGGTGTGTGTATGTGTGTTAAAGAGAGTGAGAGATATCAAAAGCCACTCCGTAACTTAAATCGCTGCATGCCTTTTGAAAAGTAAGTACCCTATTATATTAAAAAGAAATAGCATGGTTAGATTGTCTTCCTTTTGGAAGCAACATCAACTACTTTTAAATGGTGACATCACTGGACTTAGCTTTTAAATGTCTATTGTTTGGATAATACAAATTATTATATAATCAAACATGAACAATGAAACAAAGAATCACATCTATTTTGTGTGCCATAAGCAGCATTGCAATGGTGAGCCAGTCTTTACTCTCCAGCAAAACCAACTCACTTCCAAACAATCATTAAATATGGGCAATAGCATCATCTAGTAAGTGACTGAATTCTCTACAGAATTTTAGCCACTTAAAGCCATCTATAAAATCAGTCCCGATCATAACACCTTGGCTTTATGGTCTGCAACTTAAATAATCACTGTTTCTGTGAGAGGACAAGGGAAGGAAAGTCTATTTTGACTTCAAGAAATCCTCCAATTGTATTTTTTAGCAATGCAGCCATTTCAGAGGAGAGTTATGCAATCAGTCAGTGACAAATCTCTAAATAATTTCCAGGGCCCTTTTTATTAGGAAAAAATGTCTCATTGCTTAAAGTTCTATTCATTCACATTCTATACCTGTTTCCAGATTGATATCACCTTTAAAATTCAGCAATCAATCTCTGTGCTACAGTAATTTAGCATCTGCAGTGCTGTGACTATACTGATGCGTTATTCCACAATATTTCAGTTGAAAAGTAACAAAAGCCCAACACCAATTCAACCTAGATTTAAAAGGAGGGATGCTAATGCATTAGTGTCTAGAAGCTGAGAGTGTAGTTCTGAGTCTAGGATTGCTTAGCTGAACTTTGGATTTTGACCTTCCTCTCTCAGTACCTTTGCATGTTGACCTCAATTTCTTGTACAGAAGAAGCAAAGACCTGGTGTCATAGATTCCAATTTCCCATCATCTATCAACCAAAGAAATATGTAACGATCCTTTCCTCTGCCTTAAGAGCTGATGGTTCAAATTCTAGAGAAGCTTATCTGTCTATTTGGAATCATATGATCATGAAGATTCATGGGAGAAGCATGAAGAAACATGAGATCTCACTGAGCACTCTGGTCATAAATCAATTTCATGCTTCTACCCAACCCCCAAAGTGACTCATGTCCCATTTTTTCCATAGGTCGTTTCCACAGATGTTGGGGAGAAATGTTACTGGAAAGATTAGTGCTGTGGTGGTAAGAGCTGCAGTAACAGTGAGCAAGCCAAAGCAACAGATGCTCATTCTTGTTCTCTCACGCAGGAGCTAATTCTTGTCATGTACACAGTAGACATATTCTGGCTCACAGAATGCCATTTTCTGGCTTCTCCATCAGAGCAGTACAAAGTATTAGTTGTTTTGGTCCATCAAAGAAACGAAAATCATTTAACAAACTCAAGTGGGTGAAATGCCGATTACAATTACTGCTCCATAGACTCGTTAATAAAAATTTTCAAATACCCTTAGGAAAAGTCTTCCACCACTACAGAACAATATGTTTTGGAAATTAAATTGAAAACCCCCCAAAACATCCATCTTTTGACTTATTAATTCCAAAATGAGGACCAAGAGATGAAGAAGAATTGTTACTAGGGCATTTCTCTTTCAATTAGTTGATAAGTTAAATATCTCTGGTCTGCATCCATCCATCACCTTGATTCCTGACATAGTTGGAAAGCAAGGAGCATAAGCACTGTTAGACATAAAAGATAAAAGAATGAGATGAAAAGTATGTTAATATTTTTATAATTATAAACCGGTTTTATATAATCTAAAACAAAACATCAAAATCATAAAGGAAAGAAGAATATGTTGCACAGAACAGTAAGAAAATGATAAGCAAAGTTACAGGAAAATGGGAAACTAGAAAAAACATTCAGAGCACATATAATAGGCAGAAGATTAATATTTTAATATAATAATAGCTTTTACAAATCAATGTGGGAGTAGGGAACCCAGCAACAGAAAAAAATGATGCAAGAATATGTGTTAGAAATCCTCACAGAAGCAAATAAGTCTACTGACGTACAAAGCAATATTTAAATCCATCACTAGTCGAAGACATAAAACTTACATATTATTTGATTTTGTTATGTTGTCAAATATTCAAGCAAAATCTACTGCTGCTAGACAACAATTAGATTGACAGAAGTTTTTCGGGGGAGTCATTTGCCATTGTGTATATCTGTATTAGTCAACTTCCCAGGACTGTGACAAAATACTCAAGTAAAATAACTTGTGAATGCTGATAGGATTTCAGAAGTGTTGCTCCATTGCTTTTAGGCTTGTGCTGAGGAGGAACATTGAGGTGTGGAACACATAGTACTGCAGCATATACCTACCTCATAAAAGGCAGAAACCCAGGGCGGGTGCCAGGAATTCAAAATATGCTGTAAAATTTTACCCTACAATCACATATTTCTTTCATGGCAGCCCTAACTTCCTAAACCTTCCACATCTCAGTTGCACCCACATCTGGTAGCCAAGGCTTTTAGCACATGACCTTTCACAGTTGTTTCAGATTCAATCTATACAATAATTTGAAATGTTTATTTCCCTTAACCCATCAGTTCTGCCTCTCAACACCAAGGAGAAAATAAAACTATATGAGAATATTATGAATGTGTATATGTATATATATGTGCACATGCATGCATGTGTGTATGATATTGTATGTCCATGTGGGTGTATGTGTTTGAATATATGGTGACTGAATATATGTGTACAAGGGCTTGACACTTTTACTGTAGTTAATAACAAACCAGGTGAGGTTTCTCAGGCCTTCATGAGACACTAAAAAGAATAGCAAAATCAGCTAAGTTGCATTGCTTGCAAATTTCTCAAAATTTGAAATTTCCTAACATAGTTTATGTTTACCAAGATAATTTTGTTTCGTCCAGATATTTTAAAGAGTCTTTTTTATTGTCCGCATGATCCAAGCAAATGGGTTAAGTAAATACTGTGTCCTGCTCTTATATTTATAAATTCTTTATTTGTAAATGGGCCTCACCAGTAGATATGGTCCACCTCCTCTTCTGTAGGTATGGCTTAGTTCTTCTTTTTGGTATGCAGTTCACTTTTTCTGTAGAAGTGGTTCACCTTACCTGCCTCTAAAGAATTCACCTTATCTTCTGTAGATGCCATTATCTCATGTTCTGTATGTAAAGCTCATTTCACCTGTGATACAGGTCACCTCAATTTTATAAGCATGATTTACTTTATATTCTATAGGTAAAGCGCACTTCATTTTTTTGTAATGCAATTCATCTCATCGTCCATAAGCACAGTTTACCTCATTTAATGATTTGAGTGTACCTGCTGATGTTGGCATGTTGGAAATTTTGTTTCCAGTATGACAATTCTAAATTATGGGAGCTTAAGGGGGTGAGTGGGTCATGAAGGGCATGGCTTCATGAAGGTTTTTGATGTCATTGTTGTAGATGTGGGCTTGAGCTGCTTTCCCTGCTCTACTTTTCTTCTCTCTCAGGATCATTTTTTCTTACTCCCACTCTCAGCATCAGCCACAGAATGATGAGGTCTTAAGAAGACTCTCAGCAGATACTGGTAACCAGATATTATATTTCCTAGCCCTAACACAATCATCACTGGATATGTTTATCATTCCTGACACTGAAACACCTCCCTTAGTCAGGGTAGGACCGATTGGCTTGAGTCCATTGTTGGGAAGGAATCTACCCGTTGTGGCAGGTCTAATGACTGAGAAGTTCAGTTGGCATCAGGGTGGAACAAACAGAGGAGAAGGGGAGACATAAAATTACTAGTGACAAAATCTCCTGAAGAATGAATCCTTAGCGACTTACTTCCTCCACACAGACGTATCACTTGACAAAGTATAAGAACAGCACAGGCTGAAGAGTGAGCATTCTAAACCTGAACTTGTGTGGCTTGTCAGGATCAAACCACAATCCAGCAGAGGACAGACTTTTCTTATTCTCATATCACTATCTGCCCACAGCTTTCGACAAGCTGGACTTTACATCCTTGAAGGGACCCGTTTTGTTTTTCTCTGCTTTTTCTGACATTCTTACTCACTTTGTCATTGGTACTGCACTGTTCAGTTGCTCTACGCATTTTGTGTCTTAAATGTGTTTTTTTTCCCTAGAGATTCTCTCTCTGGCAGCCATTCTTGACCCCAAGTACTCCCTGGGTGATCTCATTCTCACCTCTTATTCCAACAATAAACTTTAATAAGCCCTGGTTTATAAATTATGAGAATTCTTTATACTGCATCATTTTTCAATATTTTGTGTTTCCAGAAACTGTCTTCCTTAATGTCTCTTCTTCTAAACCCCACAGACACATCAAACTAAATAGATCCAAAACAGAAAATTATTTTCATTCCTTCCAAGCATGGCCTGTGTTCTCCATCAGCAAAAGATGTCACTCCCTCATCCATTTCCAGCAGCCACAGATTTCTATGTGTCTCACCAAGGACTGTAAATAATCAGTTTCTATGGCTCTAACTCCTTGGTCACTTCCTGGAGATGTACTTCTCCCCAATTCCTAGAAATGTTTCTCAGTCTGTAATGCCTTTGTCCTCAGATCTACTCCAGCTCTCTCAATCCAGGCCTAGGCAGAATTATCACTCAAACAGTTCTGTTGAATACATGAAGACCTTGCACTGGTCTTTCTCCCATTATATCCATTCCTAAACTTCAATGTGGTGGATCATTCCACCTCACCTTGAAACATACCTTGTGTCATGAGGAAGATGATTAAGTATGATACAATAGCCAGTGAGATATTCCCATGGGTAAAGTGCTTGCATGGAAGCCTGACAACTGAAACAACATACAGTGGAATAAGAGAACTGACTGCTGAAAGCTGCCTCTGACTTCCACACATGAGCTCTGTGCTAAAGCCCCCATGCACACATACTTCTAAAAAAAATAAAACTAATTTTTTAATGTTAAAAAATGAAGCAATATGAGTTAACTCACTCACCTCTCCAGCGTCACCCATCACCATTCCCCAGGCCAAAGTGTTCCTCTATCATAATGTTTTAATTGATACAGGGTGACATTTTCGTTTTCATTCTCTGTGTTAAATTCTTATTTGGCATTCTGTGTTCAACATCAATAACCCCACCTTAGGAAACATTGAGTTGCCAACTCTGGTCTGGTATCCTTTCCAGAGGACTCCCACTTGTTTTAACAGCAGAGCATCCATTTCACTAAAGAATAGACTGTACTTTTATTAAATGGAAGATTCATAATTCCATAATATTATGCTTGAGAATCACCTAGGATCTGACTCAAAGCATTCTCAGATTCAACACCTTATTTACAATGTCTTAGGATCCCAGCCACTTAGGAAGCTCAGAGAGATCACAAATTCAATCTCTGCCTGACCTACAAAGTAAGTTTCAACTTATATATATATTATCTCAAAAAAAGTAAAAACAATGTTGGGGATATAATTCAGTGGTAGAGTGCTTGCTTAGTACATACAAGAGCCTAAGTTCAATACCCAATACAAGAAAACAAAAATTGATGTGTGTATATAATATATTAGAAAATCTAATATAACATTTCCAGATAAAACATAAAATGGCCAGCTAAATTTAAATTAAAAATATAAAATGAACTGGCATAGCAAGATAAAAACATGAGTGAAATGGTGGCACAAATATTATGGTAGTAACCAACAGTGATCTGATTCCACAAGTAGAAACACATTCCTAGTACTATAAATCTGGCCAAGAATCCATATCTGGGAAAACTCACAGGTCCCAAGAGATTTACTACTATTATTATGCTGAATGGACATATTATCAAACTGTTCTGTAGTGATATATATTTAATAAAATTAGTCTATAATATCACAAAGTCCACCACAGAGCCAAGCCACAAAAGTCAGGGAATGGTGACCCACACCTTTAATCCAAGATTTAGGAACGTAGAAAGAAGAAAATTAGATACCTGGGCAGAAGAACAGAAGAGGTTTTCAGCTTTCCCAAACACTTTCATGGTGGGCTAAGGAGAGAGGTTTGGAATTGGAGGATTTTGTGGAGACAGAGCTCAGAAGTTGGCAGATTAGAAGTGTCTGTGGTTGATTTCTCCATCCCTTTGATATCCCAGCTTCTCCCCAATATCTAGCTCCAGATCTCAATCATATACCAAATAGAATTCATATAATACTGTTCTCTAAATTTATATCATTAAATCAATAGATTAATGAAATTCTCAGACATCATCAGAAAAAAACATATTTGTATGGTGGATGGTAAACTCACAAATGATAAATGGGTAGAGAATAAGTTTCAGTGGAAAGCCCAACAACAATGGAACATCTGTTTCACCATCATGACTCCCTAAGACTCGGGAACCATCTCGGGAGAGTGGGATGAAAGTTTGTAAGAGACAGGTTGTGGGGTAAAACAGTGCCTTCCAGATATAAGAGGACTGTTGTGCTCATAAACTCCCAGGAATTATTGGTGCCTTATAAGACCTGCATAAGGCCACGCTAGCCGACATTCTATCATGGAGGCAAGGAGCTTATGAGCCTTCATCCCTAGCTGAGGAGATATTGATGACTTCTGAAAGAGGGACAGTCATTTTTCCCCAACGATATGTTCTCTAGTTAGTCTTATAGATGGCCCCAAACCCATGAGAATAGGAGCAATACAAACATCATGTTGTGGGTCATTTAAAGATGAAAAGAAAAAGAAACACAAAGTTTGGAGAAGATGGGGACAATCAAGGAAGAGTTATTGGAATAGTTTGGGGGTGAATATGATAAAAATACATTTAATTAACAAAAGAATTAATAAAATATATCTTTAGAAACAATAAACAATTTTATGTATGCATGCATGTATATATGTGTGTGTTATAAAGTGTTTAAAATATACATACTAAAAAATTATTTGTTTTCTGTCTAAAATTCAACTAAACTTCGTGTTTTTTTAAAATCTAACAACCTACTAAATGCTTCACAAGCTACAAAATTATAAAGAAATGTAAGCTCTGTTGCCTTTATGTCCATAATAAATTTGAAATTAATAATGAGAAGTATTTCCATGTCAGGCTTTCTGACCTATATCCATTTTTGACAAATACTGCTACATGAAACTGTTTTTTCCAATTTAACAATATTTTCTTGAAGAATCTTGTTTACTTCCAATCAGTCGATACCATAGAAGAAAAGTGAGATCAGGAGAAAAGGGGAAGGAAAGAAAAGGAACAATTTATTATACAATAGAGGCTTCTCAAGATAGAAAATTCTAAGACTAGGGCTTCTTAAGAATTCCTGTTTACATTTAATAGTAAAACCTTGGAAAACAGTAACTTACACGTCCTCATAGTTATAGAACAAATTCATGACATACAATTTCCTAGTTACCCCTTAATTTAAGACCTAAGAGGCATTCATAAAAACTGAAAGATACTTTTCTCATCTAACCCTTGCCAGCTTATGTATCTTAATTTCTCCCCTCTGAAAAAAAAAGGATTGTATTCGGGTTATATAGAGGACTTGCCTGGCACATGTGAGGCTCTGAGTTTTCCTCTGTGCCACCACAATCACCACCATCATCATCATCATCATCATCATCATCACTAAGTTACTGATTCAGACTATCGGATACTGCTTATATCCTGAAGCTTTACGAAGTACTCCTCAATGTTACCCTCCTAAAAACATTAGTGCAAATAAAATATGAGAATAATCTGATTTGTGCATTAATTTGAACTAAATCATATCAAATGAAATTCATAACTCCGTCTCTAATCTATTATAATTATACTAGTATAGTCCACCCACAGATATTAGACAAGGCTAACAGAATTTCAGTTGCAGCAGAACTGTATTGCTCAGAATTTCAATAAAATTATAGGGAGATACACACTGGCAATGATCAGACAGAATGACACACACACACACAAAAAAAACCCCACCTCTCCTTCCATTCTCCTCTTCCTTCTCCCAGAAGGGGAGAGAAGTGGCTAATTTGGAACTGAGCTTGAATGTCAGGAGTGGTGGGACATTAGACACAAGGACAATTACCAGACTCACTGGACTGGAAGAAGTTTAAGAAATCATTACAGAAACACACATATCATCCTGGGAAACGCATTTCCTTTGCAAATAGTAAGAAGGTAAAAAAGACAGATATTCCTCTTTAACATATGCCAATACCAGAGAGAAAATTCTGCAAATCTTAGCTAATCTCACATATGCTGATCAGCAGTCACTGTTGCTGTTTACCTTACCTGTGTGCTTTCTTTCTCCCACACTCTGTCATTGTTTGGGCTGAGGGTCTAGAGACCATAGACAAAGCTTCTAGGAATCAAATGCCCTTTGGGGAGATGTAGGGATGTACTCAAGTTATCCAGAAAAAAAAAAAAGAGAGCTGGCATTCAATTCTGCTCACACTCAACTGAAGAATTGCTCACATTCTCTGCTTCTTCTGAGACCTCCATCATTGTCTACAAGGCATTTCCAGTTCCTCTCCCCTATTCCACTCTGAAATGCTCCCTCCCCAAACAGACATCTTCCTGATTGATCCCAATCATGGGAGTAGAGTGGTTGATCCAGATGATGGGTGATCCAAGTTGGACCAATCAACATTCTTTCATGCTTTTCTAACTGACGAAGAAGAAAAATGGGTTTATTGGGTCTCTAGTGGCAAAGAGAGGAAAATGTCAGGCATTCTGTTGCTGGCAGCCACATACAAAGCCACATGGAATAAATAGGGCTATAGAACAAAGGCTGTAGTTAAGTCCACAAGTAGATCAGAGACAGCCAGCCACAGACCCTCCTACAGTCATAGCTTATTTCCAGCTGTGTCCCTGCCCTTCCTGGTTTGTTCTCTTTGTGGGAACCTGTGACCCCCTCCTCCTTTTTTTACACCAGGTCTCAGCCAAGTGTAATTGGAATTATACCATTAGTGTCATAGGGAAAAGCGTGTGCAAAGGCAAGTAGCACTGACAGGCATTCAAATATGTCTAATAAGAGTACCCACTCTGTACATCTTTCCCTAACTGTTGGAAATATACCACACACCAATAAATCAGACAACATGTGCTTTTCTCTGATGATGTATGTCATCATTAATTTGAGTGAAGTCATTTTATGAAACAGAATAGAAATTTTGAATTACAGCAGGGAAACTTGGACAAGCATGGTAAGTCCTTTTGGTATTGATTAGTCCCTCAAGGCTATTGATATGGCATGTGTACTTGACTCTTCAACAGTTCATCCAATTAAAGACCAAGAAGGCAGAACTTCAATTTTATTGTATAGGAGACAGAATTATAAACTCAACGGGCTACTTGATGATAAAGCAATCTTTTCCAGCTGTGTTCAAAACAGAGCCATGCATGCTCACACCAACTAGGAAAGGCCACCTAATGCAGCCTTCCACTTGTTGCTTCCCAATCAAAACCACACCATACAATATCAGTAGATATATCTGCAAAGTTTAGCAGTTAAACACACAGACTTTTTTCTACAGAAACAGATAAAGTTTGTTCTTCTCATGCTTATCAACAAATCCAAAGCAACGTGAAATCCCATTAAAAACAACCTGTTGTAGACATGGATTTAAGACTTCATGAAGTTTCATCCACTTTCTTCTTGTCGTGGAGACTTGGAGGCAGATTGTTCTGGTGCCATAAGAGCACAAGCCAAAAATCAAAGAATTTTAGGCAAATTCCATTTCAGTTCTGATACATTTTTGTTTATAAGCTAATTGTATTATAACTTGTGTTAGCTAATAGTAGAAAATTTAATTTGATTCAAATCCTTTAAAGATCTACTGGCTAGATGTAATGTGTAGTATTTTGTGAAGGTCTGGATGGGGTGGTTTGAGTAAACTGACCCTCATAATCTCAGGCATTTGACTGTTTGAACCCCAGTTGATGATAATGCTTAGGAAGTTTTAAAGGTGTGACCTTGTTAGAGAAAGTGTGTCACTGGAAAGGGCTTCAGAGGCTCTCACGATTTCTAGTGCTTTCTCTATGCTTGCTGTTCAAGATGTGAGCTCTTAGCTTCCTCTTTCTGCCGCCATGCCTTCAACTCCAAAGCCATGGACTCCAGCCTCTAGAACTGCAAACCTAAACAATTCTTCCTTCTATAAGTTGCCTTTGTCATGGCAAAAAGAATCTAACACACTGGAAAAGAAGAATAAACCAATATGACTATTCAGGGAAGTGCAAGAAGTTGAATTTGAAAGAATCCCAGGTGCAAAGCACAGCAGGGCAGAATAGGGAGACAGGGACCCAAGGCATGGGATAAAGATAAAGCCAAGGTCATACATACTAAAAATGCCATAACTAGGCACCACTTGTAAAAGGAATAAGGGAGAATCATGGAGATAAGGAGCTTCTAGTCTGGTCCTCTGCCTTATGGTTATGTGAAGATAAAGCAAATAACCTCTCAGTCCTATTAGAAATAGAAACTACGACTTTTCTCATTCTTGCTGAGTTAGCTCTATTTTTAATGTCCCTCCTGCCATTATGATGTCAGAGTGGTAAGGGCATTTAAGTGAGCCCAAGGTAACATAAACAAGTGCACTCTGGAAACCTGCTTGTTCACTGATAAGCACATCACTGTGAGTGTGGAGAATCATTTATAGCTCTCGGAACTAAAAGATCTGGCAATACACAAAGGTGGAAAAAAAAATGTTGGCTGTGCTTCACCTAGGCAGAGTAAACACAAAATTACATCCACTATAAGACTTCTGAAGTAAAAGTTGGTTATATTACAGCAAGAAGTAGCAATCAGTAGAAATAATTTTAAATGGTACACAAATTCAAACCAGCAGACAAGTAAAAAGCTACTAAAAAAAATTAATATGAGCTGACAGCCCTTACATAACTGTCATTAATTTGGCATTAATTAGTAATTTGACAATACTTTAATACAACCAGAAAAAAAATCATTTCCATTTTTCAAACAACCAAGAGCTTTTTGCTAACCTCATTCAGCTATGGGGATGTTCCACTCAACCATATCCAGATTGCAATAGAATAACTCCAGGAAAGGGTCTAAGATAAAGATTCTTTCATGATCATAATTCTTTTCTAAATATGCTTAGTAATATGTCTGGTAAATAATTCTATTGTTTCTTAACAGAAAATTATATTTCAGTTCTCAGGAATAAGGATAAATGTGTGCACATGCCACCATATTTCATGTCTCTTTTGTCATTATCCTCAGCATCTTTCAATATTTTTATTTCCATTGTTTTTATTGCCTTCGTGTGTGAGTCCTGCATGTTGCTTATGTATGTGCAGCTGTGTATGTGTATGCAGGTGTACATGTTAATATATTTGTGTGCCAAGACCAGAGAAGGGTTTTAGATACTCTGGTATATTACTTTACATTTTATTCCTTTGATAGAGGGTTAATCGATGAACCTGGAGATAGGCAGCCAGCCAGGAAACACTAAGAATCCTACACCTCCACCACCACACAGCTAGCAAGGGTTATAGACTAACATGCACCCACAGGAATCTTATTTAACTTGTTAGATGGATGCTAAAGACACAAACTCTGCTTCTCATGCTTGCACAAGCTAGCACTCAGCTACTGAGCCAATCTCCCCAGCCCCATTATCCTGAATTCTTAAGGAACAAATGACTGAGAAAAAAAAATTCTATGTTGTTAATACTTTCTGATTAATTAGGCATATGTGTGCCTTTTGTGGGGGTTGTAGCTGCTTTTGGTCTGTCATTAGTCACGTGAACTAACAAAACCAATGTGTTAGAAAAACAGTTTCACTTGTTTTGCTAGTGATGCAGATTTAGAAATAATCTACTTTTTTTTTTTTTTACCAGCTCCCAATAAAAATAAAACATATAGCGGTATTAAAGAGTAATTTGGATATTTTACCAACTTTATATTTTGGCAATGTTTCATGCCCCATTTGCCTTAAAACTCATTAGATTAGTGCAACACCATGTTTTAATTCAATAGGTTTAAACCTATTTTTCCAAGTAAGTTGAGCCTTGCCTGTTTTTCTGTACTTTCATGCTTCAGTTAATAGACTGGGAAGTTTCCTTCTTCTGCTTGCTGTGTTTTCCTTTATATACTATTTGTTGGAGGTTTTTATCTTGAGCAAGAAGGAATAGATGAAAAGTAAATTATCCCCTTGGGTTTGTGAAATCATTTGTCTCTACAATCTCAATCATTTCTTATATTTTACCAAGACTTCAATTTGTGACAAGTCTATGCAATAAAACTAATGTATCAATGGGAAGAAACCAGACAACAGTGTCTGCCTGATAGCCAGGTGAGGACAATGCTGGAGATTATTCATTTCACTGAGTCTAATCAGTCCAGCAGTGGGAGCAGCGAGGTCTTGGACAGGAGGCAGACTTTATTATTCACTAGCATGGCTCTGGAGAACTGTAGGACCCTGTGAGGTCATGTTTGGGGGGATGTAGAGTGGAGAGACTAGTCTCAGATGTATCTCAGGCTGGCCCTGAACACATGAAAACATGATATTCGCGGCTTAGCTTCCCAAGTTCTTAGACCACAAGGTCTCTTACGACTCCTGGCTCTTAATTCTGTTCACTTAGTTTTATTCCCCTTCCATCCCTCCTTCCACTTTTTAACCTTGTTTTAATTAGACATGTGAATCAATTGTCTTACCCCACAAACGAATAAACTTTGAAGACATTGTGCCAAACAAAATAACACAGTCACAAATGGATGAATGCTGCATGAGTCTATTGTTTTGTACCTGCAATAGTCAAATTCACAGAAACAGAAAGAATGGTAGCTATTCTGGAGCATGTAAAAAAAAGAGTTGAGTTATCCATGTAATTTAGAGCTTCAGTCTCATAAAGTAAAGAGTCTCATAAAGTCAGAGATAGATATGGTGATGTCTGTACCATACTGTGAATGTATTTAATACCACTGGGCAATATGCTGAAAAATGGTCTAAAGTGGGAGGCCACAAAGATGGTTTAGCAGTTGTGAGCACTTTCTGCTGTTACAAAGAACGCAGGTTCAGTTCTCAGCATCTTCATGGTGGCTCACTACAGTTTGTGTCTCTAACTGCAGAGACTCTGACATCGGATTTTGACCACCATAGACACCAAACACACATGGCCTTCATGTCTGTCTATCTATCTATCTATCTATCTATCTATCTATCTATCTATCTATCTATCTATCTTTCCATCTATCTATATCTGCAGGCAAATCTGATACACATAAAATTAGTTTAAGGTAATGCATTTCATGCTGTGTGTATTTGCCACATAAAAAGTAATTTTATATTATATATTTTATAGATCTATATATAATTATATATGTGTGTGCATGTGCTTAAATGTCTAATATATTCTTTTTTCCAGCTTTCTTATTTTAAATTTCTTTTTATTTATTCTCCTAAATAAATATCACATCATGCATCTCTGTAGCTGGAACTTTTTTGTCCTATTTGGCCCCTCAATCTAGAAAAGCTCTCCCACCCACATTCTTGTGCCTGCTTAGAAAATAATTACTCAGAGGCTTATATTCATAAACTGTTTGGCCAAGCTTTTAAAACTTAACTCAACCCATTTCTATTAACCTATTGCACTGCCATGTGTTCTGTAGCTTTACCCATATTCCATTACATCATGCTTTCTGGACAGCAGCTTGCAGCTTCTCTCCCTGACTCCTGTCTTTGTATCTACTTGGATTTCCCATTTGCCTCTAAGGGCAAAGCAGCTTCCTTATTAACAAATGGTAATAAAGCCCACACTTACAGAAAGACATCCCATATTGCATCTTCATCCCATTCATTTTTCCATTCCCCATCCCTCTGTATCTACCCTTACAACCCTCCCCCCCCCAAATGCAATAGAAAAAAAAGAAGTAAAAAGGAAAATATCAATCTCATTAATGAAACTATAGTATGACACAGTGAGTGACGAAATAAACCCTTTTATCCATATATCTTTACTTGCAAGTGTTCATTTCAAAGAGGCATTGGTCTGGCTCAAGGCTGCTGGTTACACTATGGATGCTAAGCCCTCACTGGATCTCCATATGGTTATCCTGCTGCTGCACTGTATTGTGGAGATCCCATAGCTTTCGGTCTTCAGGCCTGGTCCTTCATTTGCTCCGGCAGATCACCGAAGGGGAGGATGTTTGGGTGAGTAGCACATAACCCTGTTTCTGAGCCTGGGTAGTTGCAGGGTTGGTCAGCCCACCAGCTCTTCCTTGTCCTCACCACCACATGAGATTTCCGATATTGCCTTGGCTAGTTCACCGCTTGCAGCAATGGCAAGGAGCTGTGACAGCTGTCTTGCTTTCGTGACCTCAGGATTGGATCTGCCACACCTACACCTTCAGGGCCAGCTATACTGTGTTGCACATGTGTGGCATAGAGGCCACTCCGCTGAGTGCTGCAGCTGGTGGGGGGCAGGGCCAGCTCCCCTACCTGCCTTGGAAATTTATGAGATGGAAGGCATCTCTCCCACATCCATGCTGCCAAATGGTAGATGAGGGGCAGAACTATGTCTGTCATGCTCACATTCCCAGGCTAGCTGCCCTGTTAACAAAATCTTTCTGGGGTCCAGCCCCAGATAGGATTACTCTCAGAGCTTCAGGTTGATGGGTTTCTTCCCTGACAGGAGACTTCTACCTTAATCTCTTCTCAGTAATCAAACTTAGGAGCAGTTCCTTTTCAATACATCTTTATTGGTACAGCATCCTAAGAGGATGGCGATGGTACACCATGCAACAATGAAGGCATAGGATGTATATACCCCAACCAGGACACACTGACAAGGCCATAGGGGCTGGGGTTGCTAGGTGATTGAGTAAACAATGAAGGGGACCTTGCAGCTCTTTGACCTGCTAAAGCACCTTCCCTGGGAGAGATTTTGTGAAGGCTTAATTTGCACCCTTAAACCTTCAAGTTAGGATTTTGTGTTAATGAATCCAGGTGCCAGAAAGCCTTAGAAATCTTTCTTGACTTAGTTATCTCCGGATAGCTGTCTTATTAGTAGGAGAAGTGACTTTATGACATATCAGTGAATTATCTTGTCTTTGGAAGACTAAGAAAAGTTTCACGTGAGTTACTACTATGTTTGCTACTAAGGGCAATCATAGGGAAGGCAGATAGTAAGTCTGTTCTGGGCAGAGGGAATAAAGGCTTGGAAGATCTTATCTGTGTGACTATTTTCACACAGGGATTGGGGGTATATTTATCCATAAATTCCAAGGAAATAACAGACAGAGGGGGCTGCCTTTATACACAGAAATCCTCTGTAGGAAGAGGTCAGCACTTGCAAGAACAATTAGCACCAAGACTCCTTGAGATCTTGGTTTCCTTCCATTAGAAGCCCTGGTTCTGATGGGTCAGCCTTGTGGTACCAACATCCCTATTTTGTATTTCTGTGGCTTCTAGCACCCTGTGCCCTTGTCAGCAGATTCAGATCCTCCGCACTGCCCAGACAAGGCACAGGGCTGACTTTCCTGAGTGTTGCAGCTGGTAAAGGAGTCAGCTCACTTGCCAACAGGAGACAGTAGGGGCAAGGGCAGAGGGCATCATTCTCTCATCCCCACCATCACACCAGGACCAAGGGAGTGGCACCCTCAGGGTTTGCTCATCCATGCCCCTGTCTATACTTGCTTTTGACCACCACAGGCACCAAACACACGTTACACATGCAGGAAAATCTGATACACATAAGATGGATTAAAGTAGTGTATTTTATTTTGTGTGTATTTGCTCCACAAAAATAATATATACATGTTTCTGGTCTATTCTCCTCTCCCCGCCCCCACTCCCCACTTTCTAACCTTACATTGTCTCTCTGGTCCAGCTCTCGCTCCAGACCACATCCTTCCAACTCTACACCAACAATCTCTCTTTCTATCCTGGCCACAAAAGGAAGTCCTGAACGACACCCATTCAGCTAGACTTGTATCTCAGCTCTTTCTTTGTCTTTACAGAATCTGATACCACATGTTGTATTTTAACCTCCCAGAAAGCTACTAAGTGCATTTAATATCACTGTCATATTTCTGTACACACTGGTATCTTCAAAAAAGTATTACCCAGTTAATGTGAACTACTTTGCTAATCACTCTCCTTTTCAAATGAGATGGACAGGAGGAGATGAACATGAAGCTTTGCATTTTTCCTCCTTACATAGCTTAAGCTCGAATATATTATCCTACACATATTATCTCCCCAAGTAAGATTTCTTAACATTTCAAAAACCATGGTTACAATTTCACCAAGACTAAAAGCTGAACTTGACTGTCACTAGATCAGTCCCTAGGGAAATCGGAGGATGCTCTCTCCTGCCCAGTGTCTCTGAGCCAGACATCCTACCCTATTTCTGCATGCATTTGTCTTCCACCTACTTGTGGAAACCACCAGCCACTTAAGTGATTACTTTGTTGCTCTGTGATCCTTAGCTGAATGATCAGTAAAACAGCACATTGATGACTTATCTCTGTATATATGGTTCGGTTTAATTAGAGTCTAGTGTCTTTATCTTATGGATAAGGAGATGACAGCCACAGACAATTGTTCCAGGAGCCCTCCCTCCAAACAAACTGAGTCAAACAAACCAATCTCTTTCCATCTGGATCATAAGCAATACCGAAAGAAAAGTTGTAACTGTCAATGGAAGGGAACTATGGCATAAAATATATTACATTGCATTGTAATTTCCTTATCTGAGCATAGGATGTGGACTGGATGGTAAGATTTGCACATTTCTTCTATAAATAGCTGAGCTCTGGGTTCTCTCTAGCCATGTTGGACAATGAGACAACTACCAGCCACACAGGGTTATAGGGAACTGGACAAGAAGAACGTGTCACATATAGAAGAAATAGTTGCTTGGATTTAGTTGTTTAAAGAAATCATTTAAAATTATTTCCCCCATCTATTTACATATTACTACAGAAATCTTTATATGGCAAGGATGATCTTTCTTCTGGACCGAGACATAAGCATCAGCATGAGGTAAAGTGACTCCCTCTCTACCTTAGTACATCTTGCTCTTCACCACAGCCATGATGCTTAAGCTAACACAACTGAGATGTAACTCTTAGTGATCAATCAGTCAGCAGTAGATTTGTGAAAAGCAATTGTCCCCTGACATCTATCACTGCAGTAATGCAGATTGGGATATTCCTGAATCTGCTAGTACTTAGCAGTTATTGCAGCCCCTGGGGAGTAGCATTTACTCAGTATGTGAGGAAACAATGTGCATCTTTTGTTAAAATAGCTTCTCTCCACTTAACACAAGCAATCTACATGTGATGAATGCTAATTTCTTTAAGCTATCCCCGTGAAAACAATTGCCTAACAAAACCAAGTGCTTTATAGAAGGGTCAAGTTCTACTAACAAAGTTGATTTTACTTGCTATCTTCACATTACCATTGGTTTCTCTCTGACTAAATGATTGCTGGGAACCCTTTGAAATTCGGTGGATAGATACAATGGGAATGGCTTGTGACATTTTTTTTTCTTTCTAACTTAGCATGGAAATGTTCACAATGTCAAGTGGGAAATTAATAATTACATCACTTTTTACTGCTGAATATCTGTCAAAGAGAACAAAACCCTGTCAGGTAGAAGCAAAGTACAGGGATGGGAAGCATTTGTGACACCATCTCCTGTCCCTGTGTGCAACAATAAATTAAATACAAGTTCAATATGTTCCCCCCAAAGCTAACAGATACGTAATACTAGTACAATAGGACAAATTAAATTAGTCTGGTATTCTGCCTATCTCAAATTATGCATCAAGAACTAAATCCCATCATATTAAATTATAGAGATTTGAGCTGCTAACATAGCTCAGCAGGAAATGGGACATGCCACTGAATCTGACAACCTGACTTCAAAAACCCAGAAGAGAGAACCAACTCCAGTAAGCTGGCCTGAGATTTCCACGTATGTGTTGCCCTATATGCAATCCATCATCAAATTAATGTCAATTTAAGGCAAAAAATAAAATAAAATAGGGCAGTCAAACTTCACTCATATGTAGACTCATCTTTATCCATCACACTTCCACCTTCACATTAATGAAAATAAGTCAAATCAAGCTTCTACTAGGGACGTTAATGAGAAAACTCCAAACATAGATTGGATCAGATTACCCATCCCCATCTGACTACTGTGGGCACTTATGATCAGGCTACAAGATGGACCAAGCCAGTGTCGATTTCATACCTTTAACTGATAGATTATATTCTCTAGACTTTTTTCTTAAAAATGCAGACAAATATTCTCACAAAGAAAATATATTAACCTTTTGTCACTTTGAAAGATACATAGTATAAACAACTTAAAAGAAAGTGTGTTGCAGGGTGGGGGTGGAGAAATGGCTCAGTAGTAAGGACCGAAGTTCTTGGAAAGGACTCAAGTTCAATTCCCAGTACCCATGTCAGGCAGCTCTCAACCACCTCTAAGTCCAGCTCCAGGGACTTCATACATCCAAGGGTACTTGCTCTCACATGTGCACACACACACACAGAGAAAGAGAGAGAGAGAGAATTAAAAATTTAAAATAAGGGATTGGGGAGTTGTTCTGAAGTTAAGATCACAGTTGGCTCTTAAAGAAGAGCAGAGTTCAATTCCCAGCACACACTGGCAACACAGTTTCAGTCCCTGGGATCTGATGCCTTCCTCTGATCAATGGACACCAGGCACACATGTGGTATGTAGCCATACCTGCAAACAAAACACCCATACATATAAAATAACAATTAAATCTAAAAACAGTTTTAAAATAAAGAATAGATCCTTTCTAAGGACTCATTTTGACTCTCAGTGTAAGGCTGATCATAAAGTGGGAGGCAAGCCATGGAATAAAGCAACTGATCTTATATAGACAGGAAGCAGTGAAAGACAGGGAAGGGGCTGATGCAAGACATGTCTCTTCAAAGCACTTAACACCTCCTCCAACTATGCTCTCCTCTAAACATTTTCACTACTGCCCCCAGAGTTCCAGAATCCTTATACCGTTTAACCTTTGGTAGCTATAAGTCAAACCAGCACATGACTTCTTTAGATGGACCCCACATCCAAACCTTCCCCTGTGGGGGAATCACTTGTGCATTACTAGGAAAGTCCCTTCACTAAAAATTACCTTCCAACGGCTTTGGAATCCTTATTATTGTTGAGGGTCATCCATAAAATCACTGATGTTACCAGAACCAGTAGTATTTTATCTACTATCACTTATTAGTTTATTGAAGTATGCAGTCTCATCTAGTCTGACAAAAAAGCAAAAGAGGTAGAAAACAAAATCTAAAGGGGGTACGTTAGTCAAGGTTCTTCTAAAGAAAGGAATTGATGAGACAAATACATCTTAGGAAGGTGATTTACTTACAGCTTATTATCTTACTTGTGTAGGATTATCTTATACAATTAGCCTCAATGCTGGAGAGGCTGCAAACCCTGTGGGTACTCAGTTTACACGGCTAGGTATTGCTCCAGTCTCAAGCTGGCAATGGAGATTCAGAGGATGCTTAGAGAGCTCTTTAGTCCATATGGAAAGTCCATAGAAGCTTTCTCTAACATCAGTGAAGGATGTAGCAGCACAGAAGATACACTCCCCAACAGAAAGAGAAGGTAGGCAGGGGAAAAAAAAAAGGAGAGCGGAGAGTACCTTCTCCCTTGGACCTTCTTATTATGGACTATTCCTGAGGGTGTTGTCCCCTCAGTGAATCCTTCCATGAATTGTTTTTAAAGACCAAGCTAGAAGCATGTTTCTCAGTTCACATCAAACTAATCAGTTTGAAAACCAAGATTAATTATCATAGAGTAGTTACAGAGATAGTTCAGTTTGGTCAAGTATTTTGATTTAGAGACAAAAAGACTTGACTTTGTCCAATCTCCCAGAATCTATGTAAGAGGCTAGGTACTCCTGTGAAGGCTTATAAGCCCAGCACTGGGAGGGAGACACACGAGGATCTCTGAAGCAAACTGGCTACATCTGTAACTAAATCTCTAGGTCCAATGATAGACCCTATGTAGAGAGACTGTGTTCTGGTACTTTGTAAATATTTGTCCTGCCTACTGGTTTAATAAAAAGTTGATTGGCCAGAGGCAGACAGAAGGTGTGTTCAGGGCTACCAGACTAAGAAAACTCTGGGAACAGGAAGAACAGAGCAGAGATGCCAAAGAGACACCAGAGATGTCAAAAAGAGGCCAGTGAGACACAGAAGAAAAAAGTTGAAATGTTGTTGAGAAAAGGTGCCGAGCCACATGGTTAAACAAGATGAGAGTCATGGGTTAATTTAAGAGCAAGAGCTAGTTAGCAATATGCCAGAGCCATAGGCTGATCAGCACACAATTAATACAAGTATCTGTGTGTTTCTGTGGACAGCAGGTCAGAACCTCAGGGCTAGGCTGTAAAGGCCAGGCCAGAAACTTCATACTACAATCATGTTTCAAAAGAATCAACTGGAACACAATTAAGAATGACATCAACATTTACAGCTGGTTTCCATATGTACATACACAAATGTGCACACACACATGCACACACATACACACAAAAACACATACACACATACACGTATACACAAACATACATGCACACACACATACACACATGCGCATGCACAGACACACACATACACACAAAAACACATACACACATACACGTATACATACATACACACATACACATCATACACAAACACACAGACATGAACATACACATACACACATGTGCATGCACAGACACACACACAAAAACACATACACACATACACATATACATACATATACACATACACATCATACACGCACACACACACATACACACATGCACATGCACAGACACACACACATACACACAAAAACACATACACACATACACGTATACATACATACACACATACACATCATACACAAACATACATGCACACACACATACACACATGTGCATGCACAAACACACACACACACAAAAACACATACACACACATACAAGTATACATGCATACACACATACACATATACACAAACACATATATACACATACATATACGCACATACATACAAACACATACACACATACACACACGTGCACACACACATTTACAGATGCACGTAAAAGAAGTGAGCAGCAGTTCAGAAGAGCTAGCAGAGACATGAAAGAAGTGAGCAGCAGTTCAGAAGAGCTAGCAGAGACATGAAAGAGAACACCCTAATAGCCATCCTCTGCACCACTGTTTCCTCAATGAAAGAAATGAGTAATGGTTCTGGAGATGAAGACTATGGGAGTCTCAGGCTTAAGCCTTGTGAACCGAAGAGTAAAGTAAGTATGCTGTTTATTGTTTGGTGGCTTATGGACTTGGTGGATCTGCTGTTCTAGGTGGAAGGCTTTTACAACTGTTTACTATCCCCTCTTTCAGAAAACACAATAGTTAATCACAAGTATTACTTTGCCTTCATTGTGAGATTAAACTCCTATAGATCATCCATTAAAACCTGTGGCTAAATAATTTAAACATTCATGAGTGCATACACCTGCCTCCCTCAGTCCCTCCCACACACACACTCTAGCCTCACATGGGATACTCACCTTAGTAAAAGTTCCAAGATTCTACATACCTCCACATCCTGCTTTTAGCGCCAGCTGAAAGCCAATAAGTCTTAATTGTCTCTAAACCATCTCCAGCTGTGTAACCTTCTTCCCATACAAGATCTTTATAAAAGAAAGGCTCGTAAAATAGTTTCTCCAAACTCTATTTATGCCAGGATTTAAATTTCAATTACAAAGAGAAATTATATCTACCATTTGATGCAAATGTGCTTGAACATGTTATGGCTATAAAAGTAAAACCTGCTTAATCCTCTCATAAACTTAGTAATTTTATAAAACTCATGTTGTTTCATAGACATAAAATGTGAAAACAATCAGCATTCTGAACAGTATCCTAAGTCAGGAACGCAAGCCTCCGTCGGATTCCCAGAGTTCTCTCTCTCTCTCCCTTTACTCTGTGTAACAAACAGAGTAAAATACTCCTCCAAAATTCTAGAAACAAGTATGGTGTTTATTGTTTGGTGGCTTATGGACCTGGTTGATCTGCTGTTCTCGACTGAAGGCTTTTATAACTGTTCCCTTTCGGTTAGCACACCAGCATGTCCCTCGGTCTACCCAAATTTGCAACACAAATCTGAACGTTTTGAAAACTGGTAAGTTTCTCTTCACTATCAAAACACCCAGGTCGTTACTGCTATCCAGTAACCCCTCCGTTCTCATGCTGGTATCACATCAACGTAGGACCTTCAGCACTTTGAAAAGGATTTGCATGGTTCCCAGGCCCTTCTGATCAGTATGAAGTCTCTCAAGGGCTAGTGCTGAAAGACTTGAATTCTGCAGAAGATAGCCAGGGTTCATAACCTGACATGGAAGATTTTTACTTCCGGGGGAACTGAGATGCCCAAAGGAAGTATCTGATCTTTTATTTGAATTTTAAGTCACAGAATGAAATATGCTTTAATAGCAAATCCCTGTGTCCCAGCTTTGTAACCCAAATCAATTCCTATGGTAACGGAACTCATGGGTGATGTGGAAATAAATGCCTTTCTGTATGCTGTGAATCTCAATCTTTAAATAAAGGAGCTGTTTTGGCCCATGACAGGCACCATAGAAGAAGTAGGAGGAGGCATCAGAGCATAGGTAGGAGGAGCAGGGCAGAGTCAGACAGAGCCTGGTGCCCAAAGGAGCAACATGTAAGGAGCACTGGTGAGCCACGGGCCACGTGGCAGACAGATTAATGAGAATGGGCTGAGTTAAGATGTAAGAGCTAGCTAGCAATGTGCCTGAGCCATAGACCAAACAGCATGAAGTTAATATAAGCATCTGAGTCATTTTGAGCGCCTGATCAGCTGCGGGCAGCTAAGTGGTCTGGGACTGCAGGTCTGTGGGTTCCGGACCTCTGGCTGCCCTGGACCAAGAAACCTCTCTACAACACATGGGCATCGCCTTGCCCATCCACAAAGTCTTGGGGACCTCGAAAAGTGTATGATTCTGTCTGTCCCAACCATATCTCCCATCACTTCATGCAACCAGTGAACAGAATTTATAAAATAAGTTTTAGGCTCCTGGTAATTTGGTGTGGGAAGCCATGAAAATCGAGGATGAAGGCAAATGCATTACCTGCCAACTCCTTCTTGTTTTCCAGTCTTCCCACAGTGCTTGGATGGTAGTTGTAATGATTCCTGGCATGTAGCCCCCACATGGTAAATCCAACACGGTGCTGCCAGCAGAACACTGCATGGGGGCGGGGGGGGGGGGGAGAGTGGGCATGTACCTAGGCATGGCTACATAAATCTGTGCCTACCTGCTTTTTTAAAAGAAGAAAATGTGAAAGTCTCTCTCTCCCCTCCCCCCTCTGCTCTCTTTCTCTCTCTCTTCCCTCTCTTATCCTGGAATATACTCTCATGTGGCATCAGATAGTATGTGCATCTACATCTCACACATGAAACTAACAGTGGTAAAGAATTATAGTGCTTATTCTTGGTCATATTTCAGGAAAGTTTTCTGAATAATGTATTATAGCATATACCAAAACTAGCAATTAACAAGCACCTGAAAAATAGTTCCTCTTTGACTGCTCTGCTCACTATTTCTGAGGAGAACACCAATTTGCATTCCTTGAAGTCATGGAGTTATCTTTAACTAAAAGTCAGAATGCATGAGAGGAAAGTCACCAAGGATAACAGAGCAAACCCTACACATCTTGCTAATAACACACTATGGACTGGGCGGGGTTAACCAAAGAAGCTTTTATCATGATTTGGTAGAAAGTCCATGGGCTCCCTAAGTTAATAGCTACCTCCTCTGCTGTGGATTCCGATTTTAGTAGAGCTTTGTGTGTGCTTAAAGAATCAGAAAAGATCAATTGTCTCCTTTTCTATGAACTGGACCACACAGTGAGTTGCCAATGTCTTTTCATCCTTTAAAAAAAAAAATTATTTTCTTCAAATGAAAAGGCCATAAAAAAAATCTTGGGTTGACTCCACATGAATAGAATAAATTCACAAGAATGAAACTTTTTTATGAGGAAAAGAACCTTCCAGCACTGTAGGCATAGATTAATATCTGGGAGTAAATAGACCACAGACCATTTGCTAAATTTTGTTTCAAACACTGTCTCTCAAGAATGATTTCAATAAGCCAGGACAAAATCCATCTTGTTAATTTGCAGTCACACCATGTAAATCAGGCTTTTTACAGAAAGGCATTGGTCTCTCAGGAATGGTTAGAGAATTGATAATAGACAACTCTCTGTAAACCTGCTGCTGAGCAGTGGTATGCCCTCTTAAGCTATCTCACCTGCCCATGCAGGTGACAGAGAGGAAGCGACCCCTGCCGGCAGACTTCTAAGACATACCATGAGCCCCTAGCCACATGGAGGTCTCTGGATTTCCCATAATGCAACTCAAGGTAAAGAAAAAAAGAAGAGAGGGGTAGGGAGATAAAGGAGAAGGAAATGAGGGAGGGAGGGAGAGGGAGGGAAGGAGGGAGGGAGGAAAGTTCCAATAAGCATTGTTTGATCAGCATAACCTAGGCAAGTCTTAAACTTTATTGGCATCCTGAAGCCACCATCCTCTACTGGACAGAACATAAAATAGTCTGGAATCGCCTCCAGAGTTTAACCCCCAAAATGGGAGAGATTTATAGTCAGGAAGTCAAGAGAGCCATTGAAAGGGCCTGTTCATTTCACTCTGTTAAAGAACTCAGCTGCAGCAACACATAAGAGATTTCTACGCTGAAACTCCTTAAGAATATGAACAGAATAAAAGGGATTTTTCTCTTTGCAGTGGAGCAAATCAGAAACAGTGATGGTGATTCACACAGTGACAAAACAAGTTATAAGTAACCCTTAGACTAATTGTCCTTCAGGTGCCAGCTACCAAGTATTTGTCAAGAGGTATTGATAAAAATCCTAGCTATGTAAGGCTAGAATCATGTTTCTGCTCTAGTTAGAGGCATCTTTCTCCTTTTACACTCTGCTTTTGATCTCCTTGCTAACCTATATCTTAAGCAGCAAAGAGCACAGTTCTGCATATCTAAGCAGGCAAATACATAAGCAAATATATATTGCTTTTCAACGAAGGTAAAATGGAAAGGCCCATCTGTCCACTCTAGCTAGCTCGAGTTAAAATATGCTGACAATGTGAGAGAGTGAGAACGGGGGGGGGGGGGGGGGGGGGGGGGGAGGCATAAAGCAAGGGATGAATGTGTGCCCTTCACCTTTTCTGTCCCTTGCACCTCAATAGCCCTAACTTTCTAGTCTCTTCAGCCCCCTCCTCCTACTATGTTCCCGTGGATAATCGGCTGCTTCTCCCCTGATAGCAATCAAGCCTTTGGCAGACCACACCCTTATTTCCCACTTTGTCCATTTCTAGCTTCCTCCTGCTCCTTCACACTTGTCACTATGGTGAATTCAATGCAGTTTATAGACAAAAGATTAGCAGACATTTGTTGTAAAAACAGCATTCCGATGCCAGATAAAAATAAGTCCTTTTTGAACCCAATTTTATTTGCATTCATCTATTTATTTGGAATGGGCTAAGGATGGTGGTGGGGTGCAAAGGTGCAAAACAGCTCATGTAGAAATCAGAGGACAAGTTCCAGGACTAATTTTCTCCTTCTACCAGGTGGGTTCCAGAAATCAAACTCAGGTCTGCAAATGTGGCAGTTAAGTGTCTTTATCTACTTGATCCATCCTGCCAGCCTGTCAGATATACAGTATTTCTAAATGCTGACAAAAGGGTCTGGAGAGAATATCAGCTGAGCAAAGTCAAGGAACTTGGATGTTGACTTTTCTAATATCTGTGATGAGATACTATGCCCAAGGCAATTTATAGAAAGAGTTTACTTGAAGATTACCTTTGAAAATTTTAGATTTCATAATTGTCACACCAGAGAACATAGCAGCAGGAAGACAGGTATGGTGTTGAAGGAGTAGCTGAGAGCCTACATCTTGAGACACTAGCATGAAGCAGAGAGATTGAAACCCCAAGACCCACCCTCAGTGATATACTTCCTCCAACAAGGCAACTCCTCCTAATCTTTCCCAAACATTTCCCTCCTCTGGGGACTAAGTATGCAAATATGTAAGGCTGCAGGAGCCACTGTCATGCAAATAACGATGCTTGGCGATCTGTAACAATGGTCTCTTCACAAATGTCAATGTCCCCACAGAATATTTGGGGTTGTGACCTAATGAAAGATCATAAACCTACGGTTGAAGTCTTCCACTATTACAAAGACATGACCTGGAGGATAGTGTACATTTTAATAACTTTCTTTATTGTATACATTAAAATACCAGACAAGAAACAGTTTAAGGGAGAAAGGGTTTATTCTAGTGAGGGGAGAGATACCATAATGGTAGGGAGTCCTGGGGTCAGGAATGGGAGACCAGCAGAGTACACTACATTGGAAGTCAAGTGGTAGACAGTGAAGAGGAAGTAGGAAAGGCTATAAAACCTGAAGGCTCACCTCACTGGCCTATTCCTCCTACGAGGCTCCACCCCCTAAAGGTTCCTCAACCTTCTAAAGGTTACTACCAGTTGGGAATCAAGTGATCAAATGCATGAGCCAATATGGGATATTTCACATTCAAACCATAACGTCTGTCTCCATCCCACATAGACGCATGGTCATCTCTTAATGCAAAATGCACTCATCCCAACTTCCAAAGTTCCCCATAGTCTTTAACAGGCCAAACATTGTTTAAAAGCATAGTCCCAATTTCAAATCATCTTTGAAACTCAAAGCAGGATCTTAACTGCAAGCTCTTGTAAATATCAAAAGACAAATTATGTATTTCTAAAGTACAGTGACAACAGGTATATTCACAGTATAAGACAGAGCAAATAGGAATACATGGAGAGACTGGGCTAAAACAAGACTAAAATCCAGCAGGACAAATAACAAACCCCAACCTCCACATCTACCATTTGAGGTATCATCTGGGTTTCAAAGATCATATTTGCTCTTAGCAGATATTTCATGGCTCTAACATCTCCAATTATATTGGGTTCTCCATTAACATATAGGCTTCACCTTCACAGTTTCAGAAAGGGTCCTTTCAGAGCATTTTTGTAGGGAGCCCAATCCTGCAATACATTGCTGACTTTAGCAGTTGTCTGGGATTCCATGGTTTCCTTTGTAATACATCTTTTATGTCTGCAAAACTAGTAACTCATGAATGAATCTGCCAAGTTTAACTATCATCTCAAGATGGAGGCTAGACCCTTTGGACCAAAGCTCTGGTGGTATCTGTGTCGCATTCTTGCTGCTATCTGGAGATACTTTGCTGGGCAGTTGAATTTAAGCCAGGAACCACTTAAATTTCATTCTCAGTCCAAGCACTCTCTTTTAAATAAATTTCTATTTCAAGAGTCAGAGCCTTTAATGGGTGGGGTCTTACCCTTGGAACAGTTTTTCTATTTTCCCAATGCACGTGAGGACTTTTTAATAGCCAGAGCCTTTTCTAAGCACATGCTTTGGCTGTGACTTTAAACTTACTTAATGCTTTTCTGAACAAACTGGACATATTTTATATTTTGCTGTCCTGCTTATTGCTTTTTTTCACTGTAGATCTGGATGAAAATAGAAAGTAATAACCATGACACAGCCTGAACATTAATTACCCTGCCATGGAATTCCTCTACCGAACATAAATTTTATACACCCGAACTAAAGTTCTCAGAATGCAGTCAGACTCTGCCATAACTTCATATGTAAATGGATCCAGTTCCTAGAGAGTCCTTTGTCCCTCTGAAACTCCATGAGCTAGGCCTCTAAAGACAACACTTTTGTTTCTGTTTTTCTTTTTGAAACTCCCACCAGACCAGGCCAGACCATTAAGTTATGCTTGCAGTATTCAAGGGCTTTTCTAGATCAAATTCACAAACTCTTCCACATCCTTCCACAAACCAGTTCCAAAGGCTTAAGAACCACATGATCAGGTTTATCACAGCAACAGTCCCATTTCTCAGTACCAGTTTATCAATGCTGTTATGATAAAATACCTAAAAAGTACCAATTTAAGGGAGGAAGGGTATGTTCTGCCAAACAGTTTCATAGGGTACATGCCACCCTACAAGTCAAAGCTTGGGGTCATTAGTAAGAGACCAGTTGATCACCTTGCATTGGCAGTCAGGAAACAGTGAAGAGCAGGTAGCAGGACCAGTATATACAACTTCCAGGCTCATCCACTGTACTCCAATTTCTTCAGCAAGGCTCTGGCTCTTAAAGACTCTATCCACAGACTTCCTATAGCTGGGAACCAAGTATCTAGACACATTAGTCTGAGACATTGCACATTCAAACCACAACAGTGGGTGAAGGAGGCAGGGATTGAAAAATGGTCCTCATGATCTCCACCCCATTTCTAGTTTAACTACATAAGGTTATATTGCATACATTACACCCTGTAGTGTGGTGTGTGTGTGTGTGTGTGTGTGTGTGTGTGTGTGTGTGTGTGTGTGTGTGTGTGTGTGTGTGTGTGTATTAATCAGTTGGCCTTAACATAAAGATTTTATCTGGATAGGAAAAAATAATCATCACTCCATTAAAACTAGAGAAATAAAAGGGGCCACCTGGAAATTGAGATGCTTAGAAGCATCACAAATGAGTATAATATGGCATCTGTGATGGAAAACTTTATTATAGAGGTTCTGGATGCAAATGCACACACTATACTTCCTACTCTTCCAGACACCAAAATAATTGGAAACTGAATTATTAGGCATATTTCTTGTAGGGGTATTGTGTTGTTTCATGGTAAATAATTGTCCCACCCACTGGTTTAATAAAAAGCGCTGATTGGCCAAAGGCAGACAGGAAGTGTGAGCAGGGCTACCAGACTAAGAAAATCTCTGAGAACAGGAAGCACAGAGCAGAACGCCAGAGAGAAGCCAGAAGAAGCAGACGACAAATATGCTGCTCTAAGAAAAGGTACCAAGCCACATGGCTGAACAGGAAGAGTCATGGGTTAGATGAAGGGTAGAGAGTTTGCAAGTTATATGCCTGGGCCTGAGGCTGATCAGCCTAAAACTATTGAAAGCATCAGTGTGTCTCTGTGGGTCTGTGGGTCTGCGGGTCTGTGGGTCCTAAATCTTGAGGTTCGGCCAAAAAGTCCGGGCCAGAAACCTCGTACTACAATTTCTTCTAGTCTCGATTTTTTCATTGTCATTCATGAATTTCAAGAAATTAAATTAATTAGATTAAAAACTGAGGTTTGGTATGTTTATACCAATGCCACTTAGTTTATTATTAACTATAAACTGTCATAGATAAATAAGTAGGTAGAGAAACTCACAAGAAAATGAGTTTTTACTATTTTTCAGTATTTTCTTCTCATCAAAGTGATTTCTATTTGTACCATGAACCACATATTGATAAAACAATTTCAGTTTATCACTTGATAGCCTTGCTTCTATAAAAAAAAACTGCATCAATTTAAAGAAACTACCACCCCATTAATGAGTTGATTAATTAGATCAATTACAAATTTATTAAGGTAAAACTATGCTGACAAGTTAAGTGAAATGATTAGCTTTACAATTTTAACTTGGAACTGACAAGACTTCCTTACAATTTCCATAATAGGAGGAAGCATCTGTTGAGTGAATATAATTTCATATCAGTTTATCATTTCAAATGAACCAAATAAACCATTATGCCAAAGATTTGTAATTTATAGGATTTTTCAATTTGCACAATTAGGCAATGTCAAGGTGCCCTTAGAAATAGGCTGGCATTTCTGAATAATAAATGTTCACTTCTGGATTTATTCACAACTCTCTTAGTCAAGTAATTTTGTACTAAATTCTCTACTTTAGAATTCACTACCCACTTACAATTTTGTTGTTTCCTGGCTCTGAGGTGTAGTCTTCCCCCAGTGTGTATTTTAATTTTGCTCTATTAGTCATAGCCAAAAGGACACTTCACTCGGCATCATCAACATGAATACTTGAAAGTGCTAATTGATTATAAATGAGAAGATGACTAACCCGAGATGAGGATGTGAACATTTCAAGAATAAATAGAGCTTTGGAGTTTGGATGAGAACATGGAGAAAGTGACGTGGATACTGGGCAAAGGAAGTCAAAGTAAGGGCTGAGTCAAAGAAATAGAGAAAAGAAATAAATAGTTTTTAAATTGCCATTCATTCAAACAAAACTACTCAAAGAAACAAAAGATATGAATACTAAAAATAGTTTGGTCAAATGGCCTTTGATTTCAAATGAAATGATTATTTTGTGGAAATAGTAAAAAAAAAAAAAAAATCCACAATGTTACCACTACAACTGAATTCAGCAAGAATCTGAAATACAATGTCAATATAAAAAGTAAGCTGTATTTCTATACGTTTGCAGTAAACAAATGGATACAGAGGTTTAAATATTCCTGTTTTAATAGAATCAGGACAAACTTTATAACTACCATAACAAAAAATGATGAATTACTTATTTGATATAAGTACATAAATATATATACCTTGATAGTAAATGGGGAAAGCATTACCATCAAGGTATTAGTTGTCTTCATTGCTTTATAGAATGAAGATGATTATAACCATAATCTAAGCAGATTTTCTTACAATTTTTCACAAATCAATTCTTAAATTTACTAAGCTATAAAATAGTCTTCTATGATCAGAGCAATCTAAAACACAAAAAGTTGCTTAGTCTTAACCTAATCAAAATTTGCAAAAGACACGAAAATGTGGTACGTTGTTGTCATGAAAAACAGGAAAGTAGAAGTTAGAATAATAAAACAGGGAATCATAAATATAACAAACCTAGACAGTAGACTGACGTTCAATGAAGACACCAAAGCAACTTACTGGTAACATAAAAATCTCAAAAACTGGTTCTGGGATCACCAGACATACAAACAAATGTTGGTAAAAAAGATCTCTGGACTGTGGTTAGTTTAATAACCTCAAGCCACAAGATTACTCATAAACCTAAAAGTAAAGACTAAAACTTTAATTGTTTTTAAGAATATTTTAACAAAACTATAAAAATAAAAATATTGTTTTACAAATCAATAAAGACAAAAATAAAAGTCTCAAGTTAACAGGCTGAGAAAAAAAAAATGAAATGTACATACCTGACAGGAGATTTTCACTCAGAATATAAAGGACAAACACAACTTTGTAAAGAAAAATGAATCAGAAACAACAAGAAAGAGGAACAAAAAACCTAAATAGCCACTTTGAAAAAGACAGATACAAGTCTACTGTAAGCACATGAAAAGGTACTTGACATCCTTAGTCATAAGAAAAACAGAAATTAAAATTATAGCCAGAATGGCTATAATGGAAAAGACGCTGGCAACAGCAAATGTTGAGGAGGATGTGAGCGACTTGAACTCCCACATGGAGCCTGTGAAATGCTACAGCCACTCTGGAAAGTAGTTATCATTCTTCTGTAAAAATAAATATACATCTACCTTCTGACCCAGCTGCAACCCACGGAACACAAGCAAAATACATTTACACTGGGAAACCTGTACAAGAGTCTACAGAGTAGCCAACAACATAGAGGATATTCAGCATTTGACACGAAGCAAAAAGTAGTGTTCAGCAGCATGATGGATCCCCAAACCTGCTCTGAATAAAAAGAGCAAGACTAGAAGGCTGTATACTGGATAGCCAACTCGCAGAAAGTCCAAAAACAAGCAGAATTATAACTATAGATGAAAAATTGGAAACTGCTTAGAAAGCACTCTTGATAGGAAGAAGACCAAAAAGTGGTGTGTGAGAAGGTCTCCTGGGACAGTTCGGTCTAGTATTGGTATATTAGTATATACTACATTATACTAATTATAATATATATTATATATATTGCATAGTATATTAGTAATACTATATTAGTATATAAATAATTATACCAACCCTATGTATCCCTCCAAAATAAACTGCAAACATGATAAAAGACTGACATTTTTGGTTACTGTTGATTGGGAAATAAGTGATAAAGAATTGATGTCTGTCTTTTCCTTATATTACAATACCTACGTTTTAAGTCTATACCTAAATCAAATTAGTTGCTTTGTGTCTCAAGAATCGTCCAGGTGATGCAGAGCAATTGTATTGCTATCCAGAAATAACTTTAATCTGCAGATAACCTACATATTCCTGTGCACATGGTACAAGAGGCTGCATCTTACATGACATTCCTCAGACTGGGATCACTTCTCTGGGAGGTTGCTCCAGGCTGCTAGCATTTTCCAACACTTGTCTCAAACCACTAAAATTTAGAACTTAGAAGCAAATGATAATGTATTTTTAAAACTTTTCCTTTAAAAATATATGACATTTACTTGTTTACAGAATACATTCCCTTTCAGCAGTGCAGAAGCCAAGGAGCTCAGCACCTCACTGCAAAAAGTAGTAAAAATAGGCAGCAACCAGATGGCACATACTGGTAATAGTGCTGTCTGAAAGCTGCAGCATCAGTCACACAGGTGATGAATATGTTTCATTCTTCTTGCCCTGGGTTCTGAAACTGCTCTGCTCTGGACTCTAAGGTCATAAGGTTGTGTTTTTCCACACAAACTGTGTCAGCAACGAGACTTCAATTAATGGTAGCAGGACCTCTAAACAGCAACACTGTACCTTGGAGTGCTCAGTGCATAATCACCTCTAACCTTAATTCAATCAGATTGAAAGGTTCAATTCAATTGAATGCTGATTTGACTTCTATCCCTCTGTATGCTTCCTGTACTATCCCTGCTCCGTGCCAGCAGGGAACTCAGTACCTGAATGGCAGAGTGAGCTGTGGCCTCTTTTAGAATTATTTTCATGAATGGCAGTAGGTCTTTTTAGAATGGATTAAGAAACATTGCTCATAAAAATCACAAGGTCTCACACATGACCATTTACCAGAGTCCTCCCTCTAAGGACGTTGTATGGGACAAATAGTGCTACCTCCAAACAGTGTGACATTAAAGTATAAATCTTTCCAAAACTGTAATCTCCTCTAGTTTAGCAACTAAAAAACTCCAAATTCAATTTGCAACCCAGTTCTAGCAATGTTTCATAAACTTATTACATGATTTATTTTTATCTATTTCTCGTATATATTACTCTATAGTCTCTGGTCCTTTATGAAATCTTACCTGGAAGAAAAAAGATTATAGAAGTTAAATTTAAAAATTCATCAAGTATCTAATGTTTTTTGTTTATTTACATCTATGTCTACTTCCAATGGTTCTTTCTGATATATCTAAAGATAAATTGGAATACATTTTTAATTTATCCTTTCATTTTTGCTTAATGGACATATTGCACATATACCAGACATCTGGATAAATTCTTGATGAGCTAACTAAAGGAATGAACTTCAGCAAAACCATAAATTAATAGTCTAGAATATTTTAAGATGTTAATTGGCTCTTTAGAACAACTTAGAACAGGAATAAGAGAGATATTTCTGATGTCTTTATGAATGTAAAAATAGCATTTAGGATCAGACAATCTATATGTTATATTATATTATATTATATTATATTATATTATGTCATGTCATGTCATATATTTATTATATTATATATTAGTAGAGAACTCTAGTCTCTAGTCTTGGCCCTGAGGGGAACACAAGAAACTCCAGACTGATAAAATAAAACTTATCACCATCACTCCAGCATGCTAGGTGCTTTAATCTCAGCATTAGAAACATAAGACCAATGATGCCATATGCCTTGATCAGCTCACTAGACTTCATATTAAGGCTAAGAACATTAAGCAGGATGACATCTTTTTCTACAGTCATATATATGGGAGGTCCCAGAACATACGAATTAATGCCAATATTTCTATACATATATGAGTTTTTCTGAGTCTAGTCTTTTTTTTTGAGCAAACATTACAAGGAAAATGCTAAGATTCTGATATCTGAGTACCTGCACGCTGCAAAGAAAATCTTGTCCTTTCTTGATGAAATTAAAGTTGTTATTTTTTGTTTTTATTTAAATGGTAGATTGGTTTGTTCAATATCAGTTGAAAGGAACACTTCAAGTAATTCATATAGTATCTTTCTAAATGGAAAAAAGTCTTTTCTATAGCTTTGAATTTGGAAGAGACTTTTTTTCTCCTAATAAGTCTTGGTCAAATATAAGTCAAGGACAGAAATTTTCATTTTCAGGTGAAAGAATTACAGCCTAAATATTTAAATGACAAATAAGTCTTGAAGTTGGCACAGTGGGTCTCTGATAATGGGATGAGCAAAATGGTCTTCATAGAATTTGACCTTGGAGATTTACATATATTGATTAATATAAGCCATAATTTTATCACAATGAGCCATTAGCCATTTTTTTCTTTACCCTTCTTACACTGTCAACCTTTCTCTTATAAATCTCATTCACTTCTGAATCTCATGTATAGAACAGATAAAATCCTTATTGTAGTGCTTGTCGGGAAAGCTGAAAGCATAAGACTGCCAAAGAATCAAAGTGATTGGCAGGAACTGACGGTCACCTGTGGTTTTTAAGACCCCAAATTCTAAGAAGCAAAACAAGAGCTTTAATCTAAAACTATCTTCACATCCTTTCCATAGTCAAGTTCCTAGCTTTTTGTGCCTCCTGAGGGTAGGCTTGGACATTGCTCCATGTAGACTTGCTTATATGATCCCCCTTCTTGGATGTTAAGCTCAGTGATGGAAGTAACTGAGTCGCCTATGCCATCTTCATATGCCTCACAGAACCCATCATGAATTTTCATACAACTGGCCTTTAAAAAGAATGTGCTGCTTTGCAACAATACAAACGCCAATCTGAAGGAAAATCTTAATAACACATGGTCTCGTTTATAGCCGTTTCTTTAGAAGGACAATGAAGGGTCAAGCCAAGACCTGGTTCCAACCTTAGATGTGTAGAAAGCATCATCAGCCCATCCGTGTTTCTTCTCTGCTGCCTGCCGTGCCTCTGATGTGACTGCAGTGCCAAAGCTTGATGAAGTGCCCTTGCCATTAGCCTATGGCCATCTGTTATACTAGGCTGTGAGTGGCAGCAGGTCAGGGGAACCAGGCAAGGAGCCAGAGTCAAGAAAGTGGAATACAGATCAAATAGGGTCACAACAGCAAGGAGGCTAGTCAGAAGTCATTAGACAAATAAAAAGTTTAAAGAACACTATCAGCAGAGGTCAGAGAATGGTGAAAATATCCAACATAAGCAATAGGAAATTGGGAGTTCAGTGAGCCCAAAAAAGGGGGGTTATTATGTCCAAATAAGGCTATATATACATACACAGAGAGTAAGTTGGGACTGGAAGAAGATACTATACAGCTCTGAACAGTCCCATGTTTGAACCTGCTACTAAAAATGCATTTGACACTATCTTTAATCACTCAAAACATCCCATGAAAAGCAAAGTTGTGTTATTGTTCAATGAAGGCATAAATTTATTTTATGTAAATGTATAAGGAGCAGTATTTACTAACTGGTTTGAGATTTTCTTCTGTTTCATAGTACATCAGGAACTTCCCAACAATTCTCAAGGGGTACCAAGTATACTCGTCATGGATTGTCTTTATTGTGCTAATAGACAATGGGTATCTATCTCCAAGGGGTAATGGTGGATGCCTACAATACCAATACAGAAAGGGTAGAAGCAGACTGATCAGGAATTTAGCTATGTGTGGGGATTTTATAAAAGATCCAGAAGTTTCAGAGATATTAGAGAGAATAAACACCACAGTCAGATCTTACCCAGCTGTCTTCCAGCTCCCTCAGCCTGGCTTCTCTTGGCTTCCTTCCCTTCTCTCTTTCTATGCCTGCCTTAAATACTCTTTTGGTAAATTAAGGCGTGGCCCCACCACTGCCTGCCTGGGAGCCTGGAATTCCTTCTGTAGACTAAGATGACCTGAACTCAGTTAGGAGTAAGGGCATAGGTCACCACTCCCAGGATACTCCCTGTGCTGGGATTAAAGGTGTGAATCACCACTCTCTGATCCTCCTAGACTGACTGTGGTTAGATTCCTCTTATATCTCCGAAACTTTAAGATCAGAATGGACTACAGGAGACTGTCTCAAAACAGAAAAATAAGGGCAACAGTACAAACAGAACACAAGTCAAATGCATCTAGTCTTCTTGATCCATTATTAAGGTCTTTAACAGCATGGTTAAACTGATAGTTTTAACCTATAGAAATACTCCTATAGCTCTAGCCTTTAGTTCTAACATATAGAACTACCCCTATAGTTTATAAGAGTAAAGTTACTACCCCTACATGAGCTTGGGATGAGTCTGAGTCTTTCTCTCCCACAACTGGCAAGAGAAGGGACCTTGATCACTGCATGCTCCCTTCACATCCTTTTCTGTTACAAAACAAGCCACTGCAGACCCCAAAGTTGAAACTCTCCCCTTGGTTCAACTATAGCACCATTATCCTGTCTCATCCAGTTCATAAGGTTCCTCTACTATAATTGACATCAGGTGTGTATATTATCTATCTACTAGAATACATTTTCTATGAGAACAGGAATTTTCATCCATTTGGTTTACCGTTGAATCCTTTTTGCTTAGAACACATAATGTTGTGAGAAGACATAATGGTTAAACAAAAAATATTTTTCCTAACAATGAGTGGGAATAAAAACCTATCTGAACAGTGAGCGAGCACTACATCCTAGATACAAGCAAATGTCACGCTGCTCCCCACACACTGTTCCATCAATCATTCTTTAACTTATAACTTTCTTTTGGATCCTAACAGATCAGACAAGAAAGTTAACTTTTTCCTTACTTATTTCCCTGGCAAGGTCTTCCACAGATGGGTGTATTAGCAGATTATTTTGAAGACATGACTAGGGTAATTTAGAACCCATGTTGAGAGAGGAATAAGTTCGAGTTGTAATTTCTTATCCTAAAGGATAAGGCTGGGGTTTCTTTTGCTATTGCTGACCTTTGGGTGAAATTTGGATGTAGATGTAAAAGTGTTTGAGAAAGTAGAATTCACTAGGAGCAACCATGGGAAAGGCAGCATATAGCAGGTTTCCTCTCCTCCTAGCCACCCCCCCATGCTCAGGTGCCCCCCTTTCTATGCACTATCATGGGCTTTAGGGGAAATTGCACAAGGCTCACCTCAAAAGGGCAGGTTCTGAATATTTCAACCAGGTTTGCAGCTCTTTCTAAATATTGGTTGATTCAGTCCGTTGATGAAGCTTAGGCACTGATTGAATTCTAAGTGATGAGTAATCAGATAACAAAATCTGTTATGGAGATTTCTAGGAAACAGTCCTTGACCTTAGGATGGAAAAAAAAAAAAAAAAAAAAAGGAATTGCGCAGACAAACTTCTGTTTCAGCCAACTTCATTTCTCTAACAAAGTCTTGGAGGTAATCAACATAGAAAAGGGAAACCCTGGATATCATCTTGGCTCAAACCATGGTTTGTTGACCCCATGACATAAAATGATAGCAAGACACCATCTCATGGTAGAAGCATGTTAAAAAACAAAAGCACACCTAACAGAAAGCCAAAAGAAAGAGAGAGAAAAAAAGACACCCTTCTAACAATGTTTTCAGGGACTGACATCAGGGAAACAAGCCCACACACTAAAGATTCCACGACGTCCACATCATTCTTCCAGCTGGGAACCAAGCCTCCAACACATGGGCCTTTGGAATTATTCAATTTCCAAATTAACACAGCCTCATCTTCTCCCTCTGACATGACATATGTATGGGATGTGACTTTCACAGTTGTTTTTGGATCAGATTTGAGACTAGCTTGGAGAAGCTAACAGCACAGAGAGTATTGAAATCCTAGAGAGAGTGTGTGTGTCTAGGTTTCTATTGGGTTTTTTGGTTGAATAATCACCCCAAGATCCATACCAGAAATAATATATTTCTGCCTATTAAAGTTTCTCTATTAGCTGAAGCCATAAGGATGATATATAATACAGTGATTTAAATATTTCCTCAAGACAAATTAATACTATAACACCTAGACACATCTGCTTCTAAACTGTTATGTGTGAGTACTGAATTGAGATAATACTTTAAGTATCAAAGACAATAAGATATTGAAGATTTATAAAATATGTAAAATATTTCATATTTTACATATTTATAAAATATTTATAAAATATGTATAATATATGACTATATTATTTCTATATATTTGGAAATATATAGAATTTGTTTGCCTCCTTGTTTTTATTTTTTATGTAGGTTCTAAAAATTAAAAAGTATATAAATGGTTTCTATTACATTTCTACTGAACCATAATGTTCTGCATCATGATTTTATATTTTATTGTTTTTTATTATACTGTTGAAATTAAAATAAAATTCCATTATTTTTCACTTTATTTTTCCCCTCTTTAAGCAGTTTCATATACCCTACCTTGCTCTATTTCAAATTCACAGCCTCTCTTTTTATTAATTGTTTATATATATATAACAAGTTTATATATAATGCATCTTGATTTTTATATTGAACACATATGACTACATAACAACAAGTGTCTTCACATCTCACCCTAAAAGACTGAACTTTAAATTTTACTTCATGAAATTAGATCTCAATAGAATTCATTTTAAAGCAATTGACTAGATGGCCAGTAATATAGCCCAGTGGTAAAGTACTTGTCCAGCACATGCAAGCTCCTCAATTTGATCCCCAGAACCAGCACAATTAAAATAACTGGAAAATTAGAAACAAAGATATTAATACACCCCTTTTCTGCTCATCATCTCCACTGAGCCTTTGCTCATGTCATTCCCAGGGTCTGCAAATTTTTTTTCATATGGTGACATCTACTTTAGTCACACAAACACATTGCCCCATCCCCGACCTTCTGTGTCATTCCCCTATGCCGTCCTTTTCAAGTCCTCATTGCAGATTTGTCATAGCCTTGGTGACATAGAATTTCAGTTCGCTGACTCAGTGTCAGGCAGAGACTATGAAGGACTTAGGCATAGCAACTGTGTTCAAGGATGATGAGTCAGGAAGCTGAGAGCTAGCTGGATTGGATTTAACAAAAGGTTGCTAAAGCTTAACATTTAATATTGGAAGGTTGTTTTATATATCTTGGGTATAGATTATTCACTGGCATAACTTACCTAAAGTCAGTGACTTCTTATCCCAATTTAATGTAGAAAGATTTATATGGTTCCACAGTTTTCAAAGTTCTGTCAATGGTCTAAGTGCTTGGACTATGAAGTTCTCATCATGGCAATGGAGACATATAAAGGAACATCTTCACTTTACCATGCACAAGAAGCAGAGCAAGAATAATATAGAGGAATTAGAAATAACTGTCCAAAGCATGCATTCAGTGATCTGCTCCATCCATGAGGGTCCCCCATCCTAAAGTTTTCAAAGCCACCTAAAATAGCATCACCCACGGAAGAACAAGCATTCAAATATGAGCCTATGCAAAAAAATAAATAAATGAAGCCTTCATTTTAAAACTGCATTAGCCAGGAACTATGCTTTATCATTTATAAAACCTTTCCTCAGGAATAACTTACTCTATGAGTGACATATGAAGGTCTGTAGTACCTAGAGTACTTCTGCAATACCTGAGGTGCTAAGCTACACTTATCCTTGGGATGAATGATTACTGTGAGTTGACAACAAAAGCATCCATCCCTAAATGAAACCCAACTTCCCCTGGGACTTGTAGACTCCTGGTCCTCTCATAGATACCTTTTGTTCTCTGTATTTTGTACATCTCAGAATCGATAGACTGGTAGTTGGTATCTGTCTTGTTCACGATTACTGTCTTGAAAAGCATCTTCATTATTCTCCTGAAGAATAAAAAGTGTGTTCTACAGAACATGAGATTCTCCTGGTCCATTTCTTCTCCCTCTGCTTCTTTCTGTACCTAATAACTCATCACACCTGCTCATTTGCCAACATCTTTGGAGCTTCATTCACAGCCTTCTTTCCTTTGTGAACCTTACTATCACAGAAGACATCTCATCCAGTCTAAATATAGGCTTCTAGTGTTTAAATTGAGCAGCTAAAAATAGTAGCTTTGATGGAGTTACACTTCCTAGACCTCCATCCTTTGTCTTCATGATCTTGTAAGATGCTTGCGACTCCACCAAAGCAAAGCTTGGGAAAGAAAAGAATTCTGGAAATGATGGAAAACCATACTGAATCAGGGTCTAATTTCATTCTTCTGCATGTGGCAAGTGAATTGACCAAACAGTTCTCGAAAGAAGTACAAATGGCCAATAAATATGTGAAAAAATATTCAGCATCCTTAGCCATCAGAGAAATGCAAATGAGAAATAAAATAAGACTCCATCTCAACCCAGTCAGAATAGCTATTACCAAGAAAAACAAGAAGTGAAGAACGTTGCTGAGAACATGGGAAGAAAGGAAGTTTTTATACACTCTTGGTAGAAGTGTAAATTAGTACATCCACTGTAGAAATCACTCTAGAAGTTTCTCAAAAAGCTTACAATAAGATCACTATATAATTTAGTTCTAGCCATACCTCTCCTGGCTGTATACCCCCAAATTTTGAATCACCATAAAACAGAGATCTTTGTATATATAATGTACTTCTTTATGAGCCAACATGAAGTCTGTCTGAGGGCCTAGCAATGGTCTCTGTTCAATGCTCCTGATCATACTAGCCAATGAAGGATGACCACACAATGTCACCAGATCAGGACGAAATTTGGGTGCTGAGAGGAGGGTATATAAGGCTCTCCCCACAGCTGAATAAAAGAGTTAGTCATTTGTTTTTCACCTGACTCTGAGGGTCTGTATCTTGGCCCCATGACTCCTACCCCCCCCCTTGAGGAATCCATTAGAACCCTGGACAACAGCAACATGCACCCATGTACCTTGTAACATAATTCACAATTAAAAACAAGATAATCTAGATGCCCTTCAACAGGTTAATATAGGAAGAAATGATAGTATATCAGCCACACTTTCAATCAGCCATAAAAGTAAAATTCTCATTCAAAGAAAACTGGGTATAACTTCAGTATAGTACACTAAGCCAAATAAGTCAGACTCAGAAATTGATATATCACACTCATTCTCTCATATGTGGAATTTAGATTTAAATCTAGACATGAAAATAGAAGGAGGATTATGTGGAAGGAAGAAGTAGAGAAGTGGCAGGAAGGGATCAACATAGTAATGGGGGAAAGGAAGTCTGAGCAACATATGTATATGATATATATATACATGAAAATATCATGACAAAACCATATTGTTACATAATGATTATATGCCAATGGCAACAAAATATATATCATACATGCATGCATTCTATGAGCATTATAGAATTCATAAAAGAATGTTTTCTTCTGAAGATGCTTATTGTTTCTGTTCCAATTTTAAAAGTTTATTTTATAGTTCAGCATGAAACCACTAAACACAGTTAGCAGACATTAAGCAATGATACCAGAAATTCACATAGCACACAATTTTACCAAGCAGAAGAAAATCTCTCATCATTTTCATATACATCTCTTCCAAGGCCTTCCTTATAAGCATCTTATTTTTTTTCCTTTTTAATAAAATGATAGCTTGATAAATATTGTATTTAGTAATGTGCTTTTAATACTTGACATCACATAAATATTTTGCTACATAAATAGCACACTTTACATCACAGTTCTATATAATTTAAGCAATCCAAAACTATTAAACACTTTTCTATTATATAAGTCTTGCTATTATAAACTTAATAAGATGATTATTTTTATTCCATTCTTTATATTCTTAGAGTTATTCTTTAAGGAGATTGTTGCAGTTTGACCATTTGCAATGTTATATCCACATTAGTATCTAAACATATTTTACTTAGAACCTTTACTATCTGTGAATATTTCTTCTTCGTGCTCTTAGAAGATAATCTAGAAAGATTCTCTTTCTGAAAGACAGAGAAAGTAATTAAGCTTCTGATGGTTTTTCTATAAAAGTTTCATTTCCTTGTTCATTCTTAAAATTGACCTTTCTCATATCCACCTCATCATTTATTGAGGAGCTATTATGTGTCAGGAAGAGGGCTGTGTGCCTGGGATAGACAATGAATAAGCCACCACCCAGAGCCCAGGCCTTCACAGTTTCAGACGTGAGCTAAGAACAAGTGAAAAAGACTGTAACTCCTTTCTTGCCCACAGGATTCCTTAAAAAGGTGACATGGTTGGTCACCAAAGGCATCACACTGTCTGAACTGTGATATCTCATTTCTTTCAGGCAACCATCAGATAGTTTCAGTGACTTTAGTGGGTTGGAAGAGAAACAACATTCCAAGAAAATACATAAAATAGAACCAAGGCACACATGTATGTGTCATTTTCTTTCAATGGGCCATGAGCCACCAGCCTCATCTGAAACCTAAGAAGTGAGAGAAATACTCGTTAGTAATGAGGGAAATAGCACATGAAGAATATAGCACCAGATTGCTATCATTGTTAACTAATTACTATTCTGGGGTTTTTTTTTAATTAATCTTTACAGTTCTGTTCATTCTGAATAAACCGCCTTCTATTCTTATATTTGTAGCATGGAATTAGTGCCTGTCCTAGCTAGGAGGCATTCTGTCCTCTCCAGCTTTATTTGTGTTTTGAAACTTAACTATTGCATGAACGCATTACTGGGATATAGATGATGAAAGTCCAGAGCCCATCCCTGGGGAATGCATTTTCTAAGTCCTTCTCTGAGGAGCCATATGTGACCAACATGCTAAACTTATTTTTCACATATTAGACTGTTCTGCAATAAGAAGTTGGCAAAATTCTTTGGATCCCATGTTTAATCAAAAGAAAGCCTTAGATCCCTTTTTCTTGCTAAAGAATATTTTAAGTGCATCATTTTATCAAGGAACACATTTTTCTACATTCTGCAGCTTAAGTAAAATTTACTGCTCTTTATAGCTTTGAACATTCAAGGTACTTTTGCATACAGTTGCAGCTCAAAGCAACCCTGGCAGGTCTTAAGGTTTGAAACAATGTTGGAATGTTTTTACAGACAAAGCTGGTTTGCCTTGACCTCATAGAATCATGTATGTACAACTCACTGTACAAAAATCAGCTTAGCTCTCAGGCCACCTCAGCAGCCTCGTGGATCTGGACTGAATGTCTTTTCTTTGAAGGAACTCACAGCCGCAGTGCATGTGCAACCATTGCATTCACTTTACCGGTGCTTCCTAAACTTCACTGTGCATATCAGCTCAGATTTGCTACAGTTGTTATGATTCCAGTGGTTTAAGAATGAGGCCTGAAGTACTACATTCCCAAGTGTGGCTCATCCTGCTCATCTGAAGGCCACACTTAGGAAAATAAGGCATTCTTATCCATTAGCATAGCCTGGTGTTGTTTTATCGTCCTCCCGTTGGCTCTAAGCTCCATAGGGCCGTGATCTATGCATTATTAATCACAGCATTTCCAGCATTTAGATCAAGCTATGACAGGGTGTAAAATTCTCAATAAATATGAAATGAGTGAATGAGCAAATGAGCAAAAGAGGCAAATAAATGAATAAATGAGGCCTACGCCTTCCAGTTTAGAGTCCTTCTACTACATCATGTGGTCATTCACATGCATGAGCCACATCTACCCTCTACTTTTAATTGTCAGGTTCATTAGGGTAAACACCATCCATCTTAAAAACACCAGATCTCAGTGGCTTGACACACTAAAAGGCTTGTTGTCCATCCACTTAGAGGCAGGTAAAAAGTGCTCTGAGTGCCCTAGCATCCTAAATCCAACCTATATCTACTTCCATAGGAGACTGTAAAGCTACTTCCAAGGTCACCTCAGCAATCAATATGAAACTCAAGTAAGAGCTGGAAAAGATCCCCCATTTCCACCTATATTCCCAGGGAGAAGTCTTTGATTGAGGCTCACTCTTCAGTAGCAGCAGCATGCTAGTAAGAGAAGTGAGCCATGGATATAACGGGGTGACTCCCCTACTCCTCTATATGTCCCCAGTGCCCACCATGACTTCCTGTCACATTGCTTCCCAACTAGATTTGTGCCCCGCCTCCACAACTCCTGGAATTTGGGCTATTTTTTTTTTTAATCTGTTGAAATTCTGTTGATCTCTTAGTTCATATTTAATGATATTTTTCTCATAGATTTCTTTCAGGGATCCCTAAAGCATGCATTTCTTTTTCTTGGACCTTCTTTATTTGTACTTGGGTCGGATTGTACTTTTCTGATCATCTATAACACATTCCTCCAGGGGTTTTTAGGGGGTGGCATTTAGAAGATCCCAGAAACCAGGGATCACAAGCCCTCTGGAAAGTTTACAGAAACTCTTTTGAACAATACATGTTTCAGAGGAATTTAAAATGCATACAATAAATCTAAAAAATATATATGAAAAGACTTGCTCTTTGTTTTTGGACAGAAAGAGAAGCTATAACTCCAAAAGTGGAAGTAAATGGGAAGGCTCGCCAGTACTCAAAAGCTACAAACCTAAGAAGAACCACAGCATAAAATGAAATACTTCTGGTTCATATACTTCCACTGAACAGCCTTGCATTTTATATACTTCTTCTTTAGTGGTTTAGACATATAGTTCGTAACATCACATGGAGACTCATAACCTTCAGAATACAGCATGAATCAGCTGACTGCACTGCACAGAGAATATAAAATGCCATCAAGAGTGTCCTAACTGGAACAGTAAACTTTTAAAGTACAAACAACTCATCTGTTAGCAGCCTGGCATTTTTCTGTCTGGAAAATAAATACATTAGAGAGAGATCTTTAAACTGATTCTATTACCTGTGTAGGCCAACAATTTTCTATCTCAGGTCTGAAGCAGATGCAGGTAAGAGGCACCGTGACCTGTCCTCTTAACAGTAGCAGTAAGTATACACAACCCCTTGGCCCTGATATAAAAAGTTCCTATGAACTAGTCCTTGAATCCAAAATGACTGCCTTATGTTGGCCTAGTATTGTTCTCACTTACCCAGGTTCTGAAGCATGGACTCTTGGCAAGGCTGTCTACAGAAAAACATCAGCAAACATATAACTCAGAAACAAATCTGCCCTCATGACATAACCTTTCTGGTTTTTCAGAACCTTGCCTAAGGTGGCCTGGCCTACTTAGGAGAGGAAGAGCTCTGAAGCCCCCAGTGTCTGAACACTGTTGTCCCTACTTTGTGTTGAAGAAGTTTGTTGCTGTTTTCTGAAGCCTACATCCATCGGCTCTCTGTAGCTGTCAATTGAAGAGTGCAGGGGGCTACTGGAAAAGAGAGAAAGGGAATCAGGAAATATAAGCCAAAGACTTGCCAGAAGAAAATCCTCCCTTGTGTTCCTTAAACTCTCTACCATCACTCAAAGGAGATATAAAATAGGTGGGTGCAAACCAAGAGGAAAATAAAAGCAAATGAGAAAAGTTCCCTGTAACTAAAGATAAAAACAAAGATCAGATTAATAACCTCCCAGCAAATCCTGGGGAACAGGGGAGGAGGTTTGTTGAATCCAGATGGGTCCAGGACATAACAAGAAAACCCACAGAATCAACTAACCTGAGCTCATAGGGGCTCACAGGAAGCCTGTATGGGACTGACCTAGGCTCTCGGCATATATGATACAGTTGTGTAGTTTGGTCTTCTTACAGAACTCCAACAGACACTCCTAAAAGGCTCTCAGACTCTTTTGCCAGATTTTGGGACATTTTTTCCTCATGTAGAGTTGCCTTGTCCACAAACAAGGGGAGATGCTTAGTCTTACTGTAACTTGATATGCCCTGCTTTGTTGAGATCCATGAGAAGCTTGCCCTTTTCTGAATGGAAATGGAGGAGGAAAGGATGGGGGAGGGGAAGGGGGGTGAGGAAGGGAGAGGAAAGGGAAAAATTGTAGTCAGAATGTAAAATAAATTTTAAAAAAACCTACTGAAAACATTACTGAGTGACTCAGTCTCTCCACCTCTTGTTTGTATGGACAAATGGAAAAAGTTGCTTTGGCCTCAAGTTTCTAACAGTAATGTACCAAACATGAACCTTTAACCAGAATTTTGGCAGCATTATCCTAAAGACAGACGTTGCTACAAAGCAGTCCTTTCTAGAAAGTTATGGGCTGTAGGAAGTAGCTAACAGCCAATTTTGTGCTTATACTCTCAAAATTCCTGAGATGTAACAGTTAACCAACAAAATAGACTTATCAATTGACCTTAATGATTAATCCATCCAATGAATTTATATTACCAATTAAAGAGGCATTAAAGGATTTCCATATGACCCCACAGTAGATAATACAAAGATGAGTGACATGAAATTCATACATTCAGGGGTTGCCTATTTAAGAATTTGGGGGGCTGGCAAAATGGCTCAACAGGTACTTGCCACCAAGCCTGGTGAAATGAGTTTAGTCTACAGAAGTAAGATGACAGAAGGAGAGCTCTAACTCCCATAACTTACCCTCTGACTTTCACATATGTGCTGCTTTTTGTGCATACATACATACCTGCATGCATACATATATATACCTGCATACATACATACCTGCATAGATATATACACAGAGAGAGACACCAAACAAATATATAAAATATAAGTTTTTAGCAACAATGACTTCAGGAAAAATGTTTTACTGTAGGCATATTGGGGTGTTATTTACAAATGCAAGAGAAGCACATGAGAGTTTACAGGAAGAAGACAAGACGTCTGGGTTGGTAAAATGAGAAAAGACTGTTTATGCAAGGCTTGAGTAAATTCCCGTTTTGAAGAACGGCTACTTCTTGTTAAATGGAACAAGATACAGAGAGATTTCATTTAATAGAGCAGTATAAACAATCTCTCTCTCTCTCTCTCTCTCTCTCTCTCTCTCTCTCTCTCTCTCTCTCACACACACACACACACACACACACACACACACACACACGCACGCGCACGCACGCACGCACATGCACACACATGTACACCATAACTGGCGTTACTAAGATACTACTTCTTTGTGTTAAACACTAAATTCTCTACACATAGCAACTCCTGTTATCACCACCACCCTACAAAGAGAGTCTGTGCATCTTCATTTTGCAAAAGACAAATCTGACTGTTGATGGACAGAACCACAGAGCTAAAAGTAGAGCAATCTGGAACTGGCAAGCTTCCAGTGACTGTGAGATGCAGAATTTGAGAATTCAGTGCATATCAATAAATAAAAAGGGCTAAGTCTAGAAATGCAGGTCAGGATTTCCCAAGGCTCCTGGAGCTAGCTTCCAGGCCCTGTGCTGGTTGGCAGGCAACAGACAGCCACTAATGTGTTTGCACATTACCCAAGATGACATCACTGTGAAAACATTGGGGAGTGGGGAACTAGAGGGTCCCTAAGAACAAGAAGCCTTTGCCAGTTTGCAGATAGGAAGCAAACTCACAATGAAGCTTTTAAAAATCAAACAGAGTAAGAGATGTCAGACACCTAAGAAGTCCAATCCACAAGCCCTGTTAACTAATTAGTTGGAAGCTAGAAATCCCAATGGGAATGAGAAACTGACCAGGGCTCAGATGTTAGGAATCTGAAGCCAACTCAGTACTTTCAGAAATAGAAATCAATAAATAAAGGACATTAAAGATGACATGATGACTCCGAAGTCCTGCTCATTCTGAGGCCTCCCTCTCCCGATCACCACAGTAACAGTAGTTTTCAAAGAGTGGGCATTTAGGCTGTGCTGGGCATCATCCTATGCCTTTAGTATTTAATACATTGAAATCTCAAAAGGTGCATGGCAGCAATATCACCATTTCATGAGTAAAAGGAGAATGACATAGTGAGCATGTGGCCTACCAGAAATTAGAAGACAGAAGGAAGTGGTGGAGACTGAATTGCAAACCTAGGGCATCTGAGGTTCAGAGACCATCTTTAAATATTTTAAGCTATGTCCGCAACAGCAGGACATGATGGTTCACACCTGAAGTTCCTGCTTCTAGAAGGTACAGACAGCAAGACTTAAATTCTAGGTAGACTAGACCTGAGGTACATGGTAAAACTATTCACACACACACACACACACACACACACACACACACACACACACACACACACACACACACACACAACAGGAGATACATGTCAAAATGTTTTTGTCATACTTAGTGGTATACAAAGGGGAAATTGGAACTGAAGGAGAAGCTGTGCTTGTACAATGGATGTCAAGCCTCACACTCCATGTCTAAACAGAAGCCATCCTCTCCTCTCTTCCCATTTTTGCAAGGGGCAACAGCCTTTCTGCTTGCTCTCTGCAGTGCTCCATTCATTTCCAGGGGAAGCCTATCAATACCCATCTCATGCATACATAGAAGCCTCCCGCTGCCCTTCGTCCTCTGCAGAAGAGCTTGGGACCATTTTGATCACAGGAATCTGGACCAGGAAGGCCTCTGCATGGTTCCTCTCTCCTTTAACAAGACAATCTGAAAATGTTTACAAACCGAGTCTTTGGCATGTGTTAGAAAGACAAGCTCCTGCTGCGATGCTGGCTGCAGAGAGATTGTGTTCATTTTGTTCAATTAGATCCTCCTCCGGTGAATTGAGGTGATGTATTTGTTTGATTTCCTTGCTTCTCTCCATCTTCTTTCAACAGAAGGGAGCTGAGCTGCTCGGTGCCCTAAATCCGGAAAGAAGACAATGATTAAGAAACGGAAAATGAAGAGGATGCCAAAGGAGAAGGCCTCTCGGGCAACCAGTGGCATCAGTGACTGAGTAAGGCACAGTGGTTGGCCTGGGACTCACTCCTGACTCCAGGGATTGTGAATGGGCCAAGGACGTCTTAAAAGAGACAGGCAAAGTGATGTTGCGCCATCCTGGGTGGCCCATTTTGTGCGATGCTCTAGGAAGCAGATGCAGGAAACTAAACACATACTGTAAAGCTTTAGAAGTTCTTCTAATTCTCTATACTGCCTATTTTAACTACACAGTAATACTGAGTAATCAGTACACTATATTCCCCCTCTCTAAGTCTGACTGTAATAGCACAGTAGTGAGCACCATCTCCTATTTGCTGCAACTGTGTTTATATTAAGTAAATACATATTTCTATATGCACATCTTTGTTTCACTGAGTCACTGAGACTACGTTGCTAGAATCATGACACGTTGCTCATAATCATTCCTGTCACCCTCTGCTAAAAATAAATGCATTGTCCTTAATGTCAACTAAACCATTCTATCTTGAAATATGCATAAATATGTTGATGGTTCCCAATGTCAAAATAATATCCAAAGTTCTCAATTATCCTCAATTTTTCAGGATAGGATCTAATATAAATTCACCTTTGTGCTGAGGTTTTATAATTTCATTATTTTATCGAAATCTTAAATGTATACAGGAAAAAAATACTATCAATTATCCTTCTAACATAAATGCCTCAATTGAACATGTATGTATGTGTATGCAATTGACTAGATTGAGAAATGAGTGTGTTGCTGGCACCTCAGAATCTTGCCTTAAGTTTGCTCCTCATCTGGACACCTACACAAAAGAACTTTTGTTCTGATGCCACATAGCAATTTCTGTATCTGTTTTGAGTGTTTCTGAATGATCTCATGAGTAGCCTCAATTCTGCTGGCTTCTTCTGAGCAACATTGTGTTTATGAAATACATCAGTATTATTGCATGTAGCAGTAACTCCTATATTCTCGTGGCTACAGACACTTCATTTTATAACTATTCTGTTGATGATTGGTTGTTTGGATAGCCCCTCTTTCCTTTTAAGTGCCTGTTTGAGTCTACGCACATTTCTAAGTGTGTTGTCCATCATTTTCTTATTAATTTGGGAATTGGTTTTCACTGAGGCTGTTTGTCTGTAAACACAATTGCATGCTCCCACAGAGGCTTGTCCCTTCCTGCTCCTCACTGCATACTGTTCTCATTTTAATGAATTCCAATTTATCAATCTCTCCACTTACAAGCGAATGCCATTGTGTTCTCCTTAAGATTTCTGCCTAATCCAAAATCATGATGTCCAAGGCTCTCTCCTGTGAGCAATGTTGCTCTATTGTTTTACTGTTTACACAGATATTATAATCCACCTGGATTTGATCTTTCTGTGTCTCATAATGAAAGGTCAAATCCACTTTTCTTCATGGAATATCTAATTGAAACATCTCACACAATGACCACTCTTCATTTTTCACTGTTTGGTTTGTCTTGTATCAGGTGACCATGCATTGAGCAGTCCACTTCTGAGCCTACCATGTTACCACTCCTCAGTCACTAACGCACACTTAGGATTATACTAAGTTTTGGAATACAAGTTAAAGTATGTCTCGAGGGGCCTTGTTTTACAATTAGAAAACTGACTAATATTTTAACTGGTCTTGGCGCTTCATCTTTTCCTTCATAATTAAAGCTCAACTACTTGATTTTAAGAAAAAAATATCTTGAGTTTACAGATCGGGTCTATTATACTAACGTCTTTCAACACAAAGTTGGAGTGGCTCTCTATTGGTGAATGTCTGCTTTTGACTTTCTCAAAATAATTTTTTTGCATATTTCTGAATAAAATTTTTGTGCATTTTTTGAATTTGATTCCAGGTATTTGATACTTTCTGGAATCAATATAAATTACATTTAATTTCAAATTATTTGTTGATAGTATAAAGAAATTTATATACAATCATTTTCAAACTACTCATTTAAAATTTTCCTATTAACTTAAATAGTTTTTTTGTAGATTCTTTTATATTTTTATAAGCTTTATATATATTTCTATGCCATCTTTCCAATCTTAATGCTTTTTAAGCCTCTTTATGGCTTTGTCATGCCCTCTTTTACAATGTTGAATGGCATGGCATGACAATATTTGCATCATCCAATCTCACAGAAATTTTCAGTACTTCCCGCAGAAAGCGAGACAGCTCTGCAGTGTCCTGTCATTTACCTGTTAGCAAGTTAAAGACATTCCTCTCCCATATTCATCTGCTGAGAGTCAGTTTTGTTGCTAACCATGAAGTAAGAGTTAAATTTGATCCAATATGTTTCTACATCTACTAAGCTACCATGTTTTGTTATTATTTTTAGCTCTTAAAATGTTTCAACTTCTTTGATAAGCCACTTGGGTGAGAAGAATTTTCTTTGGGAAGATGCTTATTAACAAATAACTATATGGCTACCTATCTTGTCTCATTTCTTTATGTAACTTTGGAAGTCATAGATTTCAAATATATTGATAATATGGTCCATTTTACACATTTTATTACAGTAAAAATAGTTATATCTTGTTGCACAATTAAAGGAAACTCGGGGCCAGATCTCTGGGAAAAGCAGAGATATCAGAGAGAATAAACACCACAGTCAGATCTCATCCAGCTGACTTCCAGCTTCCTCAGCCTGGCTCCCCCTGACTTCTTCTGACTGTCCTGTCTTTCTATGCCTGCCTTAAATACTTTCTTTGCTCAGTTAAGCCATGGCCCCACCATTGCCTGCCTGGGAGCCTGGATCTTCTTCTGTAAAATAAGATGACCTGGAACTCAGTTTGGATTAAGGGCATAGGTCACCCTGGGATATTCCCTGTGCTGGGATTAAAGCTGTGAGTTACCACTATCTGATCCTCATAGACTGACAGTGGGTAGATAACTCTGATATCTCCTAATGTTTTTATTGTTCGAAAATATCACCACAATATCTTCTCATGATGAGTTAGTAATTTATGATCTTTTTACTTTATCAATCTTCTTGATAACTTTTTTTTGAAATTTCCCTATATGTATACAATGTATTTTGATCAAATCCATTCACCACTACTTCTCTCCAAGTTCCCTGACTCCTTCCCATCTCCCTCACCCCTGCTGTCCTTCCCTCCTTGTTGTCCCTCCCACCAATGTCCTTTTCTGCTTCCATGTCCTATGTGACCTTTTGTGCACCTGCCCTCCTTCACCTCATCACCTGCTACTACTCTCTTTGGTCTCCTTTCTAGAGTTTTATACTTCACACATATACATACATGTGTGTGTGTGTGTGTGTGTGTGTGTGTGTGTGTGTGTGTGTGTGTGTGTGTGGTGTGTGTTAAGGATAAGATCCACATATTAGGGAGAACATACTGCTTTTGTCTTTTTGAGTTTAGGTCACAATAGTTAACACTGTATTTTCAGAGTTATCCATTTGCTTGTAGCAAATTTTATGTTCTACTATGCTTTAGAGTTGAGTAAAATGCTGTGTGTGTGTGCGTGTGTGCGTGTGTGTGTGTGTGTGTGTGTGTATGTGTATGTGTGTGTGTGTGTGTGTGTGTGTGTGTGTGACATTTTCCTTATCTGTTTATAGACATTGAGGCTTATCCCATTTCCTTGTTATCATAAGTACATTAACAATAAGCTTGTATGTACAAGTGTCTCTCTGGGAGAAAATACATTTTTGAGTATATGCCCAGGAGTGGTAAAGCTGGATCACTGGTAGTTCAGCATGTCATTTTTTGAATAGTCTCTGTATCTACTTCCATTACCAACAAATACTCCTATCAACAGTGAGCGAAGTCACATTTTGTTAGGAGAATATCAATTCTACTAATATTTCAAAGACAAAATTCTGCCTGATAATTTTCTCTACTTTTTAAAAGTCTGTAATCTTGCCTTTATTTTACTACTTTTATTTACTACCTATTGCTTCTTATTTTTACAATGAGTGATTATAACCGACTTTCAATTTTTCTCCTGTAATAAAGCACTTAAGATATAAATTTGCCCTCAACATACAGTTTTACGTCCCATAACTTCAATGTGGAATATTTCAATTTGAAGTAGTTCTAATTGTCACTGTTATCCTTAACTCTGGGTTATTTCTAACATTTAAGAAATTTCTTAACAGTAGCTTAAATATTGGATTTATACTTAGTTACAGTGTGGCCAGCCCTCAGACTCTCAGTGACTGAAATCCTTGAAAATATATATGGATTTTTTTTAAAGCACATTAGTTTTCATAAGTGTGCATTTAAAATATTATTATGGCACCATTGTTGTGAGCATTATTCCATCTATGGTGAATGAGAGAGTTAGAAAATGAAGCGTGAGAGCAGAGATGGAAATCATAGGATTTCTAATGAGACCATCAACCCAGAAATGCCGGAAGCCTCCAAAAGTGCAAAGGCAAGAAAAATATTCTAAGAATGTCCAGAAGAAACTCTACAGGCACTTCTATTTTAATCCATAAAGTTGTATACATATACACACACACAAAGAGAGAGAGAGAGAGAGAGAGAGAGAGAGAGAGAGAGAGAAATCAATCCTGAATAAAAAAATACTACAGAACGCATCATCATACTTGATTTCAAATTACATTACAAAGCAATAAAAACAGCATGGTATCAGCAACAACAACAAAAAAAAACATAAAAATAGACTTATAGATCAAGGGAATAGAATTAAGGATCCACGGGTTTGGAGAGAGGGATGCTCAGCAGTTGGGAACACTGGCTGCTTTCCAGAGGACCTCTGTTCATATTCCAGTATGCACATGGTGGCTCAAAATTGTAAGTTTCAGAGGATCCAACACAGTTTTCTGTCTTCCCAGGCACTATACATACATAATGCATAGATATACATGCAGCCAAAAAACCTATACATATAAAGATAAGTGATTAAATACAAATTTAGAAATCATAACCCAGTATTGTAAGTGCCTGGGTTTTTTGTTTGTTTGTTCATTTTTTACAAAAATACTAAAACTATTCATTGGAGAAAAGACAGCATCTTCTGCAAACCAAAGAGGAAACTAGATTTCAATATGCAGGAAAAAATGAACTAGATTTTTACCTCTCACCTGTCACAATACTCAGCTCCAAACAGATCAAGGACTTCAACATAACCTGATACCCTAAAGTTGCTAAAAGGAAAAGCAGGGTACATTCTACAACTTGTAGGCACAAGTAAGGACTCTCTAAGTAGGGCTTGGATGGCCTAAGAAATACGAACCACAATTGTACATGGAATCCACAAAACTAAAAGCCTCTTAACAGCCTAAAGAATGAAAGAAATGATTTATTACCTATACATCTGACAGAGAATTCATGTCTAGATCATACCAATAGTTCGGAAAATTAAACACCAAGAAAACGACCCAAGTTTTAAAATGGGCTTAATAACGGAACAGAAAGTTCACAAAAGAAAAAAATGTAAATGACTGATACTTTTAAAAGATATTCAATATCCTTAGTCATCAGAAAAACACAGATTAAAACTATTACCATTCCAATTCACCTCAGTCAGAATGACCATCATCAAAACAAATTCAAACAAATGTTGGCTACTACTGAGGAAAGGGGAGCTCTCATACATTATTGGGGATGTAAACTGATAGCTACTCTGAAAATCAGGAAGTCGTTCACAGAACTAGAATAGTTTTACCATATAACCTAGTTAGACCACTCCTGGGCATATTCCTAAAGGACTTTCTATCACGTAATAGGACACTTACACATTCATGTTAATTGCTGCTATATTCACAATAGTTAGAAAATGGACCCAGCCTAAGTGTTCACAAACTGACAATAATAACAATGAGACATACATACACAGGGAAATATTGCACAGCTGACTATAAAACTAAAATCATAAAATTTTCTGGTGAATGGATAAAACTAGAGGGAAAAAAATGAATGAAATCACCCAGATCCCGAAGGACAAATGACACATGTTATCTCTCATATGTGGGACCTACCTTTCAATTTATGGTGTTTTATTTTGTATTTAATATTAACTGGAAATCGAGGAACAGGACATTGGTGAGAGGGATACATTCATGGAGTAGATAGCAGACTATAGGAGAGATGAGAATAGAAAACGGGAAGAGTGGGGGAAGGGAAGGATTCAAGTGGATAGTAAACTGATCAGAGAGGGGAAGAGAGGGTCTAGGGCAATATTTCTCAACCTGTAGGTTGTGATCCTTTTGAGGGTCAAATGATCTTTTCACAGGGATCTCCTAAGACCATCAGAAAGCAAGGTTATTTAGATTATGATTCATAACAGTAGGAAAATTATAAAGTAGCAATGAAAATAATTTTATGATTGAGGGTCACTCCAACATATAAAAAGGGTCATAGTATTGGTCAGGTTGAGAGCCACTGGCCTACAGGGCAAGGTTCACCAAAATGAAATATACATGAAGAAGCTACCTGAGAATCTATGACTAACAGTCAGTAAACAATAAGAATCTAATAGAACCTAAGTGGTAGGAAAGAACAGAGGGAAATTACTGAAAGCTGAAATTAAAGTGAGGCACAGACAGGAGCAGAAACAAGGGTAGGTGAAGGGTTAATCAACACTACGTGTGTATAAAGAATCCTCACAGGTTTTGAACTAATTGGAAATATATTTTTAACGGTTTGAACAGAAGTACTTCACACTAGTGAATAATGCAGTTCTCAGAAGATGTGAGCTATTAAGTGGAAATCTTTGTACCAAACACAAGTTACCTCTTTATAAGTCATTGATCAAGAATGTCCCAAAGGCACCAGAAACAATCACAGCTATTTCTATTGCTGTTGGTCATGCACAATAACTATATGGTAAGCTGCTGCCTTGGTTAAGGTTTTCTATTGCTGTGAAATGACACCATGACCATAGCAACTCTTATAAGGAAGACATTTAATTTAGGCAGCCTGCTTATAGTTTCAGATATTCAGTCCATTATTATCATGGTGGGGAACATGGTGGTGTGCAGGCAGAAATGATGCTGAACGGTAGCTGAGAGTTCTACATCTTTCAAGCAACAGTCGACTGAGACACTGGTCAGTATCCTGAGCCTACAAAACCTCAAAGCCCACATACATGACATATTTCCTCCAGCACAGCCACACCTTCTAAAAGTGTCACTTCCTATGAGATTATGGGGACCAATTACATTACCACAGATACAATTGATGAAGACACTACTCATTTGGAATTCGGGACTTAGAGAGTTTAATCTTTTGTACTGAGGAGACCAGATCAGAAAAAAAAAAAAATCTGATCACTAGATTTCATAGCGCTGTAAGGTGCTATGCAGGATATTGGGGGAACTAGGGGTCAGATATGTGAACTTTCCTATCACTGATACTACTGACCTGCCAGGCAAGATAAAAAGCTGAATCAAGTTTCATTGTATATACTCACAGATTGTTTCCCAGCCAATGTAAAGCCTATAAGACCCTCCAACAGAACCCCACCTCCAACCTACAGATGAATCAGAGAACATCTATGAAAATGGGCAGAAAGAAAATGGGGCTGGGGACCACCTGAGAATATTCATTTCTTGGAGCAATGGTAACAATGAAAGGCACAGGGAGTCAGGTGGCCAAGCAATTCAGGAAGTAAATCCTTATCTTGGGTGGTCCCACTCAGAGTGATTAGTGTCCAGAAGGTCAAGATGATCGGGTGTGTCCCGAGTGTGCAGTTGAGCAAGCAGCCATTAATCCTGTGAACAAAGCTTTTCCGAGAACCTGAGTTCTAAGCAAGCTGCCACTTAACAGTGGAACCGAAACTCTGTCAACTTTGGCTAGTTTCAGGGACCTCAGGAAGGGGGTCGGGGAGGGGGGGGAGAATCAAACAGGATTTTTCTATCTTCACATTTCTCCCTTTTCTCTTCTGCATATCTCTAATCTTGGAGAGTTGTGATGTGGGAATGCCTTTCTGTATGCTGTGAATCTCAATCTTTAAATAAAGGAGCTGTTTTGGGCCATGACGGGCACCATAGAAGAAGTAGGAGGAGGAATCAGAATAGGTAGGAAAGGAAGGGTGGAGTCAGAGGCAGACAGAGCTGAAGCTGCCCAAGAAACAACATGTAAGGAACACAGGTGAGCCACGGGCCATGTGGCAGACAGATTAATAGAAATGGGTTGAGTTAAGATGTAAGAGCTAGCTAGCAATGCGCCTGAGCCATAGGCCAAACAGCATGAAATTAATATAAGCGTCTGAGTCATTTCTGGGGGTCTGAGCGGTGGACAGCTGGGCAAATAATGGGTCTCTCGGGCAGCAGGCCTGTGGGTCTGGATGCCTGGGACCAAAGAAACCCCACTACTACAGAGTTGAATCTCTTTGTGCTGCCTCAATAGGTTTAAGCTGGGGATCTCCTATCTGAGGCCTGCCCTGATCGACTAGTACTTTGTTGGGCCCCACCAGCTCTCTCTTCCTAGGGCCAATGTAGAGTCTAAGCCTGAACATGAGGCTGCCGTTATATCTTTCTTTATACAGTCTCAACCCCCACTGTCTGCCTTTCAGCCAATCTTGATTGGCTATTTCCCTTAGTAGTGAAAGTGATGTTTAGGGCGTTACAAGTAAAATCTGCACAGGGCCCGTTACCTGTCCACTTCCCCTGACAGCAAATCGAGTTGGTGGGGTCAACTCAATGGGAAGCCCTTACTACACTTATTAGGTCCCTGTTGTCTCACATCTTCAGGCTTGGCAGTAAAATGATTTTACCCCTCCACACTTATAAGCTGTTGCCCTATCTCTGCCATCGCAGGGTCACACATAGAAGGGTAGCCGCTGCAAGACCCGCTTATTCCAGGGAGCCTTGCATCCTGGGCTGCTACATGAGTGCTTCTGCTCTTGGATCCCCTTGGGGGCACAAGGGGGTGCATGGGCAGGGTCAATGGTGGGTATATCTCAGGATTTTAATCCTGCAGCCAATTGACAGAGGTCCAGATACAGGCTAGGCCACTATGTTCATTGGGGATGTCTGAAGGAGGACGTCTCCCATATTACATCCCTGGTCCCAGATATCACCTGCTGTGTCCACTGGATTGGTTGATGAGGGTTGTCACTCCGTGCTCCAGCAGCAAACTTGAATCTTGAGGGGGTATTCAGCTCTCTCCACAGTCCACTGTTCATCAGGAGCAAGTGCAGGCTTAAGATGCGAAGCATGGATCTAAGCAGCAATGCCATCTACCTTGACTGCAGTTGGTGTGGTCAAAAGGACTTGGTAGGGTCCTTTCTAGCAGGGTTCAAGAGTCTGATGTTGGTGTCACTGGGTGTAGATGAGGTCTCCCACCTGGTAGTCATGTGGGATCCTGTCTTCCTTGGGCTGGTAAAGGTCTGAGGGCTGCTTTCACAAAGAATGTTATACATTAGCCAGGGCCTGCAACCTAGCAGACAAGGGGGCATTTGGAAGGTTTACACCAGAGGTAGCCCCCAGATTCAAAAAGTATCTTAAAGGGTATTAGATTAGTTTTAGTGGAGGGAGTATTGAGCTCAGAAAAGGGCGTAGGGCAGGAGCATCACCCAATCTTTGTGGCCAGTCTCCATGGTCAATTTGGTTAAGGTCTCCTTAATGGTTTTATTTATTCTCTCTACCTGTCCTGAACTTTAGGGTACAATGAAGTTTCCAATCAATCCCCAATATCTTGGTTGCCCCCCCCCTGACTTACCTGGACCACAAACACTGGTCCATTGTCGGATCCTATCTTTCACCAGGAGTCCAAACCGAGGAAAGATTTGCAATGATGGTCAACTTTTGACCTAAGGTTTCACCAGCGTCTTTCACCAGGAGTGAAACACTATTAGGAAGGGCCGGAGCCAGGGCCGAAAGCAAGGCCTTCTTGATCTGGTCAAAAGCCTCTGGCTGTTCTTTCCCCCATCTATAGAGGGGTATAGAAGGGCTGTCAAGGCTTTGAAGCCCAGAATCCAGAGCCTACAGAATCCAGCAGTTCCCAGAAGCTCTCTCAGGCTCTTCCGGCTCTCAGGGGGAGGTATCTAAGTGACAGTTTTCTTTCTGGCCCCTCCGTCAGAAATCTCTTACCTCTACAAAGAGTATATCTCAAGAACACTACCTCGGGCTGCCATATCTGGGCCTTTTTAGCAGAGGCCGGATATCCCAGTTTGGCCAGTTTAACGAGCAGTTTCTCAGTCCCTTCTCGGCACTGTTCCACCGTGGAGGCTGTAAGCAATAAGTCATCAACGTACTGCAACAGAGTTACCTCAGGGTTAGCTGTCTGGAACAGTCCTAAATCCTGATGCAGAGCCTCATCGAAGACGGTGGGGGAGTTCTTGAAGCCCTGAGGCAGTCCAGTCCAGGTGAGCTGTTCTGAGAACCCGTTCTCTGGGTCTGTCCACTCAAAGGCAAACAGAGGCTGGCTGGACTCATGGAGACGCAGACAGAAGGAGCCATCTTTCAGGTCCAAGACAGTGTGAATGTCTACCACCTGGCTGTTGACTTTCCTCAGGTCTTGGGCTGGTCTATAGTCTCCCGTCCTAGGCTTCTTAATGGGCAGCAATGGAGTGTTCCATTTTGACTGACATGGTTTCAGGATTCCCTGCTCCAGCAGCCTCTGAGTGTGGGGTTTGATCTCATCCCTGGCTTCTTTGCTCATACAGCACTGTCTGATCCACATGGGGGTGGCTGTAGGTTTCATATTTTACCACCACAGGGGGCCGCTGGATCGCCATCCCTGGTCCAGCCATTTACAGCAGGCTGGCTGACTAGAGGGTTAGTGAATTCCACCTCGGGCCCCTGGGGGTTAAAGGTGATCTTTGCCCCCAATTTGGTAAGCAAGTCTCTCCCTAGCAGCAGGGCTGGGCACTCAGGAATAACTAGGAAAGAATGCTGCACTTTTCTCTTTTTTTCTTAAGTTCACTGTTCTTTTAGTCGTCCATGCCCTATGATGGCACTGTTGACATCCTGGACTAATGGTTTCTTGTTGGAGAGGGGACCTAAGGGGGTCTGTAAGGCCAAATAGACCGCTCCCGTGTCCATTTCAAAGTCAGTTGGGGGTCCCCTCCACATTAAAGGTTACCCTGAGTTCGGGGAGGGAATTCGAATCCTGATGTCCCTAATCCAGGTGAGGAGGCTGGCTGTACTAGCCGCAGGTTTTGGCTTCTTTTTTCTGGGGCAGTCTTTAGCCCAGTGTTCTTCCAAGCTTCTGGCACAGGCCCAGGTTCCTATTTTATTCTGTCTCCCTTGCCTGTCGACTACCGACTATCGTAGCCAAGATTTTAGTTAGTTCTCTATTCCTTCGTTTATTTCTCAGCTTTTCTTTTTCTTCTCTCTCTCTCTCTCTCTCTCTCTCTCTCTCTCTCTCTCTCTCTCTCTCTCTCTCTCTCTCACACACACACACACACACACACACACTTTCTCAGCCTCTCTAAGTCTTTCAAGGCCATATCTTGTAAGCCATCTATTCTCTGCGACTTTCTGTGAATATCTGTTGCTGACTGTCCTATAAAAGCGTATAAACCACCCCTCCCTGTTCTTTCAATTCTGGATCAAATGACAAGCTTTTATTAGCCTCTCTAAAATCCTAGAGGGGAGCTCATCAGACCCCTGCACAACTTTTCTTACCTTGGCCAGATTGGTTGGGCATCATACTGCAGCCCAAGACCCGCCATTAAGAGTCTGGCAACATAGTAATAGGTGTCTCCTACCTTCAGGAGTATTGGTATCCCAATGTGGACGTCTAGGTTAGGCACCTGCATCGGCGGCCCAGTTTCTGAGCTTCTAACAGGATCTGATCCCTTTTCTCAGAGGTAAGGAGAGTTCCTAGGAGTTGTCAATCATCTCAAGTGGGCTGATGAGAGAACATAAGGGACTTCAAACGGCCAGTTAGTTTAACAGGATCTTCCAAGAAAGGTGCTCATCATCCACCATCGGCCTGTGAGGGCAGAGAGGGAGAGTGACCGCAATGCCCTCAGGTCTCTGGGCTCTCTGGCTCCCTTGCACAGTTCTCACTCCCAATGGCGCCAGGGGTGCCTGGGCTGGGGGAGCCTCCAGGTGTCTTGTCGGATAGGAAGGAGGTGTCCCATTCAGCATGAGAAGATCTGTCTGAGACTCCGGTAAGATGGGCGTAGGCAGAGGCGGATAGAGGGATGGGGCAGAGGGCTTAGAGAAGGATTTAAGAGGAAGCATAGTTGTAGAGGAGCCTAACATCAAGGGAGTTGGTGGAGGAGGTAGGAACGGCCACACCCAATCAGGAGGGTTTTCAGCCAGGTCCTCCCAGACTCAAATGTATGCTTGCTGGTCTGGGTGTCCTCGGGGACCTGGATGGAAGACAATGGCTTTGACTGCTCGGATGGTGTCTAGATGGAAAGTGCCCATGGCAGGACCATCCCACACTGAAAGTCGGCCATTCAGAAGCACAGAAAGTCTGCCATTCACCTTTCCTAACAAAGAAAGATAAATTATTAGCACGATCTGAGACTTCAGACCAGTGGGAGAGGGTAAGTGATTGTGGGGTTGAGGTTTTTTTGGCCCATTTCGACAACAAGGATTCAGAGTCCAACAAAACAGAGACAGATGGACAGACGGAGACACCCAGACAACACAGGCAAAGCCGGCTGTGCCATGAATAGCAAAATGAAAATAAAAACAGATCTAACACTCCAGACCTCTGAGCTCAACTGAAAACTGGCAGCAATTTTACAGATTCTGTCTAAGACGGCAGATGGGCTTCCAGGCTCTTGGTTGCCCTATATTACAGAGTCTGTCTAAGACAGCAGATGGGCTTCCAGGCTCTTGGTTGCCCTATATTACAGAGTCTGTCTAAGACAGCAGATGGGCTTCCAAGCTCTTGTTTGCCCTATATCAGATGGGCTTCCAAGCTCTTGGTTGCCCTATATTATAGAGTCTGTCTAAGACAGCAGATGGGCTTCCAAGCTCTTGGTTGCCCTCCCCCCAGATGTCTCCTGGGGGTTGTGGCCCACAGCTCCCGACATGTCTGTCACCCGTAGCCAAGAGTGACTCACGTCCCTTCTTGGCAGCCACCACCAGTTTTACTCACTAACAGAGTGGTCCACGGGGCATGGGGGTCTTTGAAATGCTGTCCTCTGGATACAGCATGAATGTTATACAGATAAACTCACACAACTGTGGTTACCTATGCAAGACCTGCAAAATGTCAGTTCACTTAAAAACTTCCAGCACAGAGGAAGAAGTTCTCAAGACCCCAGTCCTAGGTGAGGAGCTATTGGCAGTGGATGGCCACTGGGGGAAGATGAGTTGCTTTCTCTTATAAATGGGTGTGCATTTGGGTAGCATTGATTGTACTCTGTGAGTTCAATAAATAAATAAGTATAAAAAAAGACATAATGCTGGGAAGATATAATGGAAGGTCCTGGGGAGAATTGGAATTGGGAAGAGGTGGATACGGTCAAGATACACTCGGTGTGTACATGAAGTTTTCAAAGAATACATAAATTTTATTTAATTTTGTATTTCTTGAATAAAACACTATTAGAGAATATATTTTCGTGTGCTGTTTGAAGGCCTTTTGATCGTCAGGGACAACAGCAAACACACATTTACTACGTTTCTGGGTACATGTTATTTTCAGTATCTTTGCATTTTTATCTAAGCTTTTTCTCTCATAAAATGCAGAATTTTTAAAGCACTGTACAATAATCTCATCTTTTGGTTGGAGTAAATAGCATTCTCTCCTTAACTACTAGTCACATAATTGATTTTCATTGTTATTTTACTATTTATTTTTAAATTTATTTTTATTTTCTTGTTTTTTATTCTTGCTTACCTTTACATTTAAACAATATTTTCCTAATATCCATCAACTATTCTCTGTTGTCTTAAATATGACTTCTTATATTGTAAAGATTCCAACTAATACCCTAAATTTATTAACTATAATATATTGCTACTGTTTCCACTTCTTAGACTATAATAGGATCACAAAGATTAACATTACTTCTTTTTTGATCTCCTATGATATGATTGTCATAATGTTTACTTATTTTATTCTTGTGTAGTCAATATTCATTTAGATTTTCTATTATTTGGAGAGGGAGTGTTGAGACAGGGTCTCTTTATAGAGCCCTGGATGTCCCTGGAACTTTCTATGAACTTACAGAGATCCACCTGCCTCTGCCTACCAACTTCTGGGATAAAAAGCATGGGTACCACTACACTTGGCCTCATTTGGAATTTCTTATATTCAATTCTTTGATGCTTGTTTAAAAGTATGGATTTGATATTTAGAAATGAGAATAATGCAATAAAATAAATGTCCATTTCATATTACTCAGTTTGACTTAGAGAAAAACAAGCAGATATGAAAGAATCGGTGTTTTCATTAACTAAACCTAAGTCATGAATGCCTACGTGGATTTAGCCCAAACACTGAGCAGTTAGCTCAGTGCACCTTGTGTAATCCAAGTCACACCCACAGGCATCTGATGTTGCAGCTGTCTGTCCAATTTCAGATAACCTTCTTCCTCTACCTTATAGTAATATACAGGCTGCAACTGTCCTCAGGTTGACGTGTTTAAAAGACCAGACCTTTTGCAAGGTAAAATGCCCCACTTATTGTTGGTTTTGTGGGGCTTTAATCACTTTATGTGCAGTACCACATGTGCTTTTACGCAGTTTTTATTAGGTTTATGTCTACTTAGTTTGCGTCACAATGACATTCTGAGTGCTGTGCACTTACATACTTGCTTCATCTGCTTTGTGAATTTGCAAACTTTGTTCTTAGAAATGTATAGTCAGCAATCTGAGTTCTGTTCTTCTTTATTTTGTTTCTGCTGAGATCCCTTTGCCTAAAACATTCTCTGTGATTATGAAGCACCTACTTCGGTTTTCTTTGTTTTCCTGCTGTGCATCTCTCTGTCTAGAATACCTTTAGTTCATCTTCGCCTATGAAGGTTATCTCTGTTAAGTACAGAATTCTAAATCAGCAGATATTTTCTGCTCCTGTTTTCTGCCAAGAAGTCAGGTAGTAATCCTGATTGTACTCTTCTGAAATCGTATGCCAGTTTACCCTCTGTATACCAATATTCTCTTTTGGGGGGTGTTCTTTGATAATGTAGCTGTTGTTTCTTTGTATATACCCTTCTTTGGGTTAATCACTCGTTTTTGATTATGTGAGTTGATACCTTTTATTGGTCTCTGAACAATTCTAGAAAGTTAAAATTGAACATCTAGTAGAGTTAATACATGTCCATTCTACCCTTCTAGGCCTCCGTTACGCATATTTTACATAATAATTCATAAATATCTCACACTCTTTTCTAACATTTTTTATCATTTTTACTTTTGACTATACTTTATTTTTATCGTATTCTAGCTTATAGGGGTCTCTCTTATGCTTTACCCGTTACTCTGTTACATTCAAGTTATTAACTACAGTATTTTGTTATTATATCCTTATCTGGATTTTCCATTTGAACTTTAATAATTTCAATCCTTTAGTAAATTTTTCTGTTTGCTTTATTGACTAAATTGATCTCAGTTATTTGAAACGGGGCTGTTTCTCAGGACCTTCATTACTAATCCCAGAACCCCGATCTTTGATCTCTCCAGCACATGAGGTTGCATAAAATTTCTTTCAGCAATATTTTATTTTTGGCCTCTTGACTTGCATGTCATAATCAGCAAACGTTTTCAAAGTTTGGCTCACTTCTTTGCACCTCACTGACTTCTGAAGTTCTACTTCCAAGCTTTAGCTGCCATAGTAACACAAAATTCCAGATTTTTACTCGCCATTTTATTCAGATGTTTAAAGTTCCAATAGTTTAATTTGCTGTTCGCTATTGCCTTTCCAGTTTCTAATGTTTAGTACACACAGAGAGAGACATGTATCTGATCATCTCACCAAACCTTGATTATGAAACAGCTGCCCGGTGCCTTACAGTTGCCCACTTACATAGTTTCCAGGGCTGTGCTCATCAGGAACATTAGTTTGCTCCACGTTTTCCTGGATACTTAACATTAGTGCTGGTTCTGTCTCCTGCAACTTCTGATATATTGGTACTGCCACTGGCCCCATCTTTGTTCAATCAACATAGCCTAGCCAACTCCTATACCTTACTTTCCTACAAAGATTATACCTACTCTTCCTGCACAGAGGGAAGAAGAAGGAGCTAAGATGTAGTAAGGGAATTCTAAGGCTTAGATTTACATTTCCACTTGTTGTGGATATTTCCCTGAACTTCAGATACTCTGTCTTCTAACCCATCGTAAGCCCATTTTAATCAAACACACTCACACACACAGAGAATAAACATAACCGTTAAGACAAAACTTTGCACAGAGACTTGTGCACTTATTCTTCCTGAAGCAAAAGTACGCAGTTACACACCATGAAATGGGGAGAATGATCCCAAGTCTAGTCACTGCCATCCCTGAGAATCTACCAATTTACAATCAGTTCCTGACTTTTAAACATCAGGGATGAGGAAGATGAAATTTTTACTATTGTTATTTATTTTTTTCTTTCTGAGTGTATGACCATGAGCTACCACCCTACGTGTGACATCCAATAAAGAATATGGAGTTTAATGACCAGAGCATCAGAGACCATCTGGGACCAGGGTTTGATTTCATGATCTTGAACAAGTAAAACTTGAAGCTTATTTCTTCTTCAATGAAGAAGTCAAAATAATAGTGTTTGCCAACTTTATTCGCTGTGAATGTTAAATAAGATAAAAATAGGTAAAACACTTAGTACTGTGTCTGACACCTTATGCACACTTAATAAATAAATGTTAGCTGTTTATATTTTAATCTCAGACCAATGACACTAGAGTAGTGACAGGTACAGAGGCACCAGAAGATGGGGGAGGGATACCCAAACATCCTTGATTTCCTCAATTCATTATCTTTCAGAGTGAAAGGATGAATACAAGATTCATTTATGAAGCTTTACTGCTTCTGTCCCTAAAACACTCAAGGTCTAAAACCAAAACAAACGAACAAACAAAAAAAAGATGATGGGAAAGAAAGAAAGCAGATTTGTTGCATTCAAGTGTTAGAACATTTATATTAACTATATGTAAATTATCTTCTGTGTTATATCTGCAGGTGCCTATTTCTACATCTATTACTGTTAGTACAATTTACAAATATTAAATTCTCTTTCGTCACGGTCTAGAAAGGCAGCAGGTGTGTGAGTTAAAACCCATAGAAGAGTTGTTAGTGCATTTCCTCTGTGTGCTCCAATCGAGTGCTCTTCACCAGTGCCTCTGGAATCTGCAGCATTGCCATCACAATTTTACAGATTAGGAAAGAGAGATACAAAGAAATTAAATCACTTATCAAAGTCATGCAGATAAAAACTAATGACTTATTTTCTGGGTGCTCACAATCTGTGAAATAGGCAGTTTTTCTAACAGAGTATTTTAAAATTCTATTAAATGTACCCTTACCCAAAAGCTAGCAAGCATGTGGGCAATTGGAAATTGACTTGGTATTCAATGTTCATTTAGGCGTTCAGAGTTGCGTCTCACAGTCTGCATCAGTGTCTGTGTGGTTTTCCTGGCATCTCGTGACTTGCCTGCATAATAAACACAATAAGAATTCTTGTCTGCATAACTGTAACAGCCTCTAATAAGGTAAACTGGAATCCTCTTAAAATGCTATTAGGGAAACCATTTCTATGACTTCTTAAAGAAACCTGTAAAGTGTGTTTATGGCAAGTGTGAGTGAGTTAATGGACAACCTCACTAGAAACAGTGCTAAGAAATGGAAATATCTTCTCTTCTGTTAGCAAAAATTGTCAGCACAGTCAAAGCTTGTCTAAGGCAGGGCCGGCAAGATGGTTCAGAGGGTAAAGACACTTGTTGTCAAACCTGACACCTGGAGTTTGATCCCAGGAACCACACAGCAGAAAAAGAAAATCAATTCATAAAAGTGGTTCTCTGATCTCCACGTGTGTAATTTGACACAAGTGCCCCCACTAAATAAATAAGAAAGTAAGTAAACAATCAACAAATGTCTATGATATAAAATATTTGAAAATATTTATCACTATAAATAACTTAAAACTAAGCACAACTCCTAGAACATATGATTCAGAATATTGATGATTGATTTTCAGTCTGGTGAAGATTATTCTCCAGGTAGATAATATATGATATGATCTTCATGCTTGGATTTAGTCACTGTTGATATAATGATTGAGTCTCATAAAAACTCAACTTTGGGTTTCAAAATGCCAATACTACAAATTTTAAAATATAATATTAGTTAAAGAGATAATTCCTATGAAATCATAGTCCATTAAAGAAGGTTTAGTAGCCAGAACTATAGGAGACAACTTCCCAGAATGGAAAGGATTTTGGCTTTCTCTTGGATCTTAATGCAGAAGAAAAGCATTTAAACAACAAATATTAACAAACATCTGAGATTTCCTCTAAAGAGTAGCTTTGCCTGAGGGTTCACATTTAAAAAAACAAAACAAAAAAAAATTTTATGTGCTTTACCATACTTCTCTTGCTGTTTCCTTGCATAGAAATAAAAATAATTATAAATTTAAAAAAAAATTAATAACGTTAGTACCCAGAGCTTACTCAGAGTAAGAGTTTAAAGTCAATGCCTAACTGGTAGGTCAATAAATAAAGCAGTACTGTGTGGGGCTCTTGTATGGTCTTGCTGGAAGGGTAGAAGGACCACCAGCCTAGATGCAAAGCGCCTGGCAATCATCTAGTGGCCAGGACTTGGGCAGTTCCCAATAGAGACCTTTAATTTTCTAATATGAAAACCAACAAAAATATCTCAAGTCTCTCCTCCTGTTTCAAAATCCTCTCATTCTGCACCAGTCTTTAGAGGAGGAGAGAACAATCCCTGTCCTGAGGAGGGAGGAGTAACAAAGGAAAGAAAACACGATACAAGAAGAACACGGGCATTCACTGCAAGCTGTCCTGAGACACAGCTCTCTGGACAGATAGATTTGAGCATTGTGTTGGCTTCCTGCCCCTTCTGTAAGAAACACATTCACCTCTTAGCACTTGTGTGGTCACAAGGCTAAGCCCACAGTCTCTGCAGGGCTCATGAGGAGGAGGACATGCTTCTCACCACCTGAAGTTCCCAGCGGTCCTTAACCTGCACCTCTGGGATGTGAGTATTCCCTTTACTGCATATCTCCCATGTCTGCCCCTCCTGTGGATTCCTGTCATTGAATTTAGGCTCAACCAGATAATCCATAATGATATCCTCGCCATAGCTGGGTTTAGGATCCTTAAACGAACAACATCTGCAGAAACTCTCTTTACAAATAAACTAGGACACACAGATACTAGAATGAAGATTCCCTCAAGCACAAAAAACAGAGTCTGCATCCCGACATTTAATTCCCATGTAGTGACCTAAAAACTCAGAGCTGGTCTCAGATCCCTTTGTTTTTCCATAACTTTATTTCTATTTTGAATTCCTCATTTTCCTAATCGATGGCTTTCACATTTCAGTGAGTGAAGACTTCCTGCTCTTGGGATTGTGTTTTTTATATGAATATCTGCAGAGTCCCCAGTTAGCTTTCACACCGGTCATCATCTCTGTTCTTTTTGAATGTGGAATAAAGACACTGTAATAGTATATGTCAGGTAGATCTGGTAGTATGTATATGCATGTTTTATGGGAGGTTGCACATTTTACACATGTGGACTTAAGTGCACATACTTGCATGAGCCAACTTTAATAACAATAAGCTAATGCAGAATGAGTGTTGTTTAAAGTTTACTAGAATTATGACTTCAGAAACTGAGAGATAATTTAAGTATCATTCTTCAGAATGATGTTATTTTAAAAAACACATACACACATCTACTTCTCTCCCTTTCCTTTACCTCTCTCTTCTTCTTCTCTTTCTCTCTTGAGATCCAAGGCTTGCTGATTCAGGATAGGCAGGCTCACCAGGAAGCCCCAAGGTCCATCTGTCTCTATAGCCCCAGCTCTGGAATTATAAACACATGCCATTGTGCCTGATTTTTGACAGGGAAACAGAAGATCAAATTCACCTGCATGCTTCCACAGTAAACATTTAACCTATTGAGTTAACGCTCAGTCCCTAAAGTTATATTATAATAAATGTCAAACAATATCCATTCTGATCATTATTATTATTATCATTATTATTATTATTAAAGTTGTCTTATTCTTCCAACCTGTAATCTTTTTCCAGGAATCTTTATCAGTTCAAGCTTAAGACATTGCTTTGACAGCAACATTACTAGCTATAAGTAATATGATGGGTTTAGTGACTACTCCAGGGGTCCCTCATAAGGCGATATCAGGAAGTGGTGGGGACCTTTAAGATGTGGAAGCAAAAATTCATTAGAACATGAAAGGTTCTGCCTTTGACAGGAATTAAGGCATTTCTTATGGAAAAAATTGATGAGTTCTCGTAAGAGTGAGCCTGGCCCTCCACTTCATTTCTGACCTCCTGTGTCTGGATGGCATGTCTTACCCCTGGATTAGCTTCTACCATTGAATGCCATCTACCACAAGCAAATGTCAAGCTACTGGGGCTGCTGTGTCTGGAGCTTTCAGCCTCTAAAACTGTGAACTTATGAAGCTATAAAATAGTCTCTATAAAATATCCACACAGTATCATGCTAGTGATGAAATATATACCCCTACAGGTCCCAACGGGTCTCCCTAGCTAAATCCACCCGTTTAACACGATTCACTCAAATATGCAAGCCTGAGCAGAGTGTGCTGCCTACAGCAGAAAATAAAATTGTGTAAAACTGATTTGATCTGGGGAGTTCAGGGGACTCAGAGTAAACAGTATGGATAAAATAGAAGGAGAAGCCCGCTCTGTGGTAAGAAATTACTTGGCCAGATAAGTATAGTCAATCTCTGAAGGGCACTGAGACACAGACATGGTGCTTAAGCTTAATGCTACAGGCAAGGAGAAGCCAATAAAAGCCTTTGATCCGAAGTTTGGCAATAACAAAAGCAATATTGAGTCACTTCATAGTGTGATACAGGATGGGCTGAGACCTGGAGACAAAATGAAGCAGGTGCACCAGCAAACTATTGATATAGTAACTCAAGCATGGTCCAGGATGAGCGCACACAAAGGCCAGAGAATCAAGAATGCTGACTTGGCACTGGAATAAGCTCCTTTTCTGGTATTTCCTTAAGATAATAAACTATTTAAGCAGTGATATATTTGTTGATGTGTTATAATGAGAAACTGATGAGTCACACCTAACAAAAGTCCTGTCTGTATAGGATTTGTACAGGGTTCTACCTGCAGCAAGACTTATACAAAATGGGGTTATCAACTTTCTGCCACAGATAGAAGGACTCATGAAGTCCCACCTCTCCTGAGGAGATACGGAATTCAATGGTTGCTAGGGAGTGGAGAGTTCCTTTGTTTTGCAGTGTATTCACTGTGTCAACATGCCAACATACTTCCATAAATAAGTCCTACCCACCTATGTTAGGATAAACTCAGTGGGTCATGATTTTAAATTTTACAACATCAAAATCTATTAGGGGGGCCTGTTGGGAAGACATGATTAACAAATGTAATAGAGAATGAAAAATGGTAAATGGGAGAATGGAAATAACCAAGAAATATTACATATTTACATAAACAGATCAGGGAAGAGTTGATTTTATTTTAAGGGCTGTGCATATCTGTAAATCAATGGAACCTTTGCCGCCTGGATACTCTCAAGATACATCTTTGAGAGAAGCCCATGTGTGAAAGAAAATTTGAGTTCTTAAGCTTGTTAAAAAAAAACAGGTAAAGTGTGAGGTGTGCAGCAAAAGGCCTAAACCTCATCTCAGTTTTACTAATAACAGCTGTATGGGTTTAGGCCTCTTATTTCACTACTTGGGACTTCCATTTCCTCCTCTATTGAACAGAAATGGTTGGCTGGAGCTCTGGAGAGCTCACTGAACCAAGATTAGCCACTGGAGATCCATCAGGAAAAGGAGCTACGCCTTCTAAGGGTAGGCAACTCTCAACTGGCGTGGGCAGTATGTGGAGCTTGGAGGGGTGGAATCAGACTGCGTTCCTGTGTGGGCTGGCACCTTGAAGCCCATTCCCTGCAGAGGAACACCTAACCCAGTCTTAACTTTGGGATGAGAAAATTGGACTTGCCTAGAGTGGATGTGCCTGGCTGAGTTGACCCAATTTTGGGAGGAGGGGATGGGGGGTATGTGGAGATAAGAGGCTGAAGACTGACTGGGATGGGTTGGGGGGAGGGAAGGGAGGGGGAGCAGGGGAATACATGAATAAAAACGTCATTTTTAATAAAAAAAATAAAATAAAGGGAAAAAGCCAGAAAGGTCTAAGCCTAACTACAAATAGCATCAGGGTCAAATTTAAACCAACAGGAAAAGTTCACGAAAGTACTCATAATTCTACAAGGCGGGTGTGAGTGCAAGGTTAGAGCTTTGTAAGCAAGTGCATACAGGTGAAACCAGAGATCTTGTATGTTTAAAGTAAGACTCATGTCAACGTTCTACAGTGATGCATTTTCTGCTACACTGAGGCAGATCTGACAACAGACAAAAAATCAGAGTGCCCTCCCCCATCTACAAGATAGCTGCTTAGTTCTCCAGATCAGATGCATTCAGAGTTTTGGTAAAAATAGGAGAAAGAACCAAAGAAATAAAAATCTGGAGGGAAGAAATCTTTTTTGTATGTCTTTTTTGCAGGTGGCAGATCCTATCCTTGAAAGACCCTAAAGACTCCACCAGAAAATTTTTACAACTTATAAGCACAGTCAGCTAAGTAGTCTGATTCAAAACCAACAAATGAAAGAACAGATTTGTTTCTATATAACAAAGATAATCTAGCTGAGAATGAAATAAAAATGAAATTCTCGCTCACATTACCTTCAAATGAATAATAAAGTGCCTAGGAATAAACCCAACCAAGGAGGTGAACAGGCTCTATAATGAAAACTTTAAAACACTGAAAAGAAAAATTGAAGAAGACATCAGAAGATGGGAAGATCCCCATGTACCTGGATTGGCAGAATTATTATGGTTAAGATGACTGCATTACCAAGAGAGATTTACAAATGCAGTGCAATCTCATGTATATTCCAATGACATTCCTCATAAGCAATGGAAAAAAAAAACCTCCAAAATTTATATGAAGTACAAAAGACCTGAAATAGCCTGAGCAATGCTGGAAGTATCACAATGCCTTATTGCAAGTCATACAACAGAGCCATAGTAATGAGAGCTATATGAGATTGGTTCAAATTCGATCACGTGGGTCGACTGAATAGAATAAAGGACCCAGAAATAAACCCACATAGCCACAAATACCTCTTTTACACAAAAGTACCCAAAACATATTTGAGGGAAAAGGAAATTCTATCATTGAAAGATATTTCCTATAGGTATCAGGAAAACTGGGACCCATAGAAAATGAAATGAGAAACACCACTTTCATCCTGCACAAAAATGAGTTCAAAATAGGTCAAAGAATTTGGTGTAAGACCAGACACTTCAAAACTACTAGTAGAAAACACTTCAAGATGCAGCCATAGTCAAGGACTTTGTGAAAAAATACTCCCATAGCCCAGGAGTTGACTAATGGAATTAAAGCATTTCTGTACAGCAAAGGTGACAATCACCAGACTAAACACAACCTACAGCCTGTGAATAAGTCTTTACCAATACATCCCAGAGGACTAATATCTAAGATACATAAAGAACTACAAAGCTAAGTTCCAAAAAATTTCAAATTATCCAATTAGTGAATGACCCAATGAACTGAACAGACAATTGCCAAAAGAATAAATATAAGTGACCAAAATATCTAAATTTATGTTCAAATCAATGGTTCCTTGAAATTCCAACTCACTCCTAGTCAAAATGGTTAACGTCAAACATTGAAGAAACAAGGACTATGGGAAGAGGTGAACTCTTACAGAGCATTGGTGGGAATGTAAACTGCTTGGTGGAGCCACTATGAAAGTGAATATAGAGGTTCCATAAATGCTCAAACTAGAGCTCTATGCAACCCAGCTATCCTATATACCCTAAGGACTCTAAAATCAACATATCAGGAATATTGTACATTCATGTTCATTGTTCACAATATCCAGGTAACAGAAGCATCCTAGATGCCCATAAACAGAGGGATGGATAAAAGAAATACTGCGATCTACATAATGGAATATTAATCAGCTGTAAAGGAACACGAGGCATAACATTTACAGAAGAATGGGTGTGATGGATCATCATGTTAAGTGTAACAAGCCAGACCCTGAGAGACAGATGTCACATTCTTTCAGCTATATCTGAAACATTAAAGTCTGTGTACGTGAATGCGCGCGCGCGTGTGTGTGTGTGTGTGTGTGTGTGTGTGTGTGTGTGTGTGTGTGTGTGTGTGTGTGTGTGTAAATTAGAAAAGAGATCATGAGATCAAAGAGACTCTAAGAAAGAGAAGAGTTATGGGAGAGAGAAGGCAATGGAAAACGTGACATCAAAGCGAAGGGGGATTCTAGGCAAAAGGTGAAGGGCGGCAGGTTTGAAAGACAGATTATAATCCATTGGCGTTTACACATGAGAGTGCCATGTGGGAGCAGAAAGTCTGTGACCCATTTTGAATTTTTTTTTTTTTTTTTTTTGTGCAGGATCAAAGTGACAGTCACAATGGATCATAGACAAGTGAGGCAGTAAGTCCCAGAAAGGTGTTCTGGGGACCCCTCTGAGGTCAGAAATTATCTGGTGCTGCAGAATTAAACTGACAAAGTACTCAAAGCAAGCCAAGGGCAGACTTTGCCAAGTATGACCTTGCTTCTAGAGTCACAGAGATGATAACACTAAAGCAGCAAAGGCCTGGCTGTTACCAGAGGTCAGATACAAGGAAGCAATGACTATGATGAACACAGAAGGAATTTTGACGTTGAACAAAGATTTGAAGGTAAGTCAGACAACCTTAAGCTAACACAGATCCTAGCTGCAGGAACTACTAGCTCCCAACCCTGATCCCTCCTTCTGGTTGGGTTGTTTTTCCTAATCTTGTGTGCCAGAGGTTATGTTTTTATGTATTAAATGTCATCTTGTTTGGGGGGAAATGTCAGTGTCTCTTTGAGTCCTGAGTTTCTCATCCAATTAATTAGCCATTGCTCCCAGCTCCATATCATCCTCAGGTTCGATGATTGTGTTTTTTTTTAAGTTTTGCCACAGGTTGATTCAAAGTTCCACAAAACCCTCTGGCACATGCATAAAAGCCCTTCTAGGAGCCTGCTTGCTTCAAAGCACTTCATATGTCCTCAGGGTGTCCTTCCTCTACAAGGGCATCAAGGAAAGAACTGCCATCTAATCAGATGTCTTTGCCAAAAATGTGAATATACTTAAAGCCGCAGTACTGCTCCTTTCCTAATGCATTTACCTGTTCGCCCTCTCCAAGATGCAAATACAACCTCCTGGACTGATTTAGTGTTACTTATATGTGGTGATATGTTGTATATTTCATTAAAACCAGTCTGAAATACCATAGAAGGGATCTACCAATAGTCAATCCAGGAGGATCAGAGAGTGGTAACTCACATCTTTAATTCCAGCATGGGGAACAACAATCCCAGCATGGTGACCTATGCCTTTAATCCCAGCAGATCTGAGTTTGAGGCCAGCTTGGTTTGCAAAGGAAGTTCCAGGCTCCCAGGCAGGCAGTGGTGGTCCCAGGCCTTTAATCCCATAACTCCAGAGACAGCGATCATTCTGTGTTTCTGTGAGTTCAAAGCTAACTACCAAATAGTAGCCTATACCTTTAATCTTCACCTGGATGTGAAACAACTGGGCGAAGAAGGTATTTAAGGTAGGCGTAGAAAGACAGAGGAGGCAATAGAAGCAGTGAAGGTACAGAGAACAGAGAGAAAAATACTGCCTTGCCCTTGTGCAGTCCAAGAAGAAGAAGCAAGATAGGTATCAGCAGGACCCAAAATATGGGGGTCTCGTTTGACAGAAAAGGCAAGACCCAAGGATTCTGAGTGTCTCTTGACGAACCACAGAGTTGAGTAGTTTAACCACTTACTTTATAACAGGAACACTTGAATTTTATTTTGCTTTCATTTTAGAGTTACCTTATCTTAATTCCCAATTGCTATTTAATCAACAGTGGTTTGGAACAGTTCAGCGTATAGTTACTCAGTAACTTAAATATTGAACGAACTATAAACAAACACTTGAGAAGGTTCTCTTTAAAGGAACTCATCCCTCTGTACTTTATAATGTGAATGAACTCAGCCTCGAATTTTCATTTCAATTTTCAGATAAGGGCTCTGCTAATGCGAGGAAACTGGAGTAAAGGAAGGAGGCATTACTACAGAATACATGGGGGGTTTTAACCAGGGCCTCTGGTAGAGCACAGGCTCACTGGTTATCGTAACTGGGATGCACAGTGAGATAGCACAGTGAGAAAGAAGAAATCAATGAGGTGAAAGTGTGTGGAAAAAGTAGTAAAGCACATGCAAACGTGGACTAAAATAGGTGGGAATCCAGCCAGAGAAAAGCCAGGGTAGGAGGGAGCTAGATGCATCCGTGAATTTATGAGCAGAAGATGACAGAGCAAACACTAGAGGCAAGTGGGATAGGCAGAAAAAGACTGAGCAAAATACCTATACCCTCTTGACGTGTTCCAGAATCCTCTTGATTTCTGAGGGTTCCCATGTTGGAGAGCTTCCTTCTGAAGTGCAGTTTCACCAGAGAGCTCACTTCAGGTGACGACCTCTCCTCCTTCCTTAGAAAGTAGCTCTCCAGCATGCTGGGACATCCCTTTCTTTAATTTTGTTTGTTTGGTGTGTGTGTGTGTGTGTGTGTGTGTGTGTGTGTGAGAGAGAGAGAGAGAGAGAGAGAGAGAAAGAGAGAGAGAGAGAGACCTATACTACTAGGAAATCTACCTCTTTCTAGAAGTTACTCTTCTTTTCACTTACCTTGAGTATATTGCTAAATGTAACTTGTGGCCTAGAGTCATTGGAACTGGGTTCAAAGTAGCAGCTCCCACTGTCATGAAAGCAAATCTAATATTTTTGCAGTGCTCTTCCAATTTGTTGTTATCTTAGATTATTTAAGATGTATCTAATACATCTTAAAAGCAAGTTTCACATTCTCTCCCTTGACAATTTTTCCAGGTAATTCTTATCTTGAAACGAGGTAAGAACAACAGCCATATCAAGTCCAAGCAGACTCCCACAGAAACCATCCACATAGACATCTGCATAGACAAAACCATGAATTTTCAGGCATCTCCAAGACTAAGAAAACCAGAAGGTGAAAAACAGTGGATGAGGCTTGGGAGATAAATGACTTGGCAGATCAGATGAACTGCATCTCTATCCCAGATCACAATAACTTGCAACTCTAGCCTTCTGGGGATCCAACACGATTTTCTGTTCTGCAAAGGCACCTGCATGCACATACACATATACCCCTCCCACACCAATATAAACATAATTCTAAAACATAATAAAATAAATCTTTTTATTTTGATGAAAAAAAAAAGGGAAACAAGCAGACCGCTTGTGGTTGAGATCGCTGGGAAGAAGTCAAGACCTAAAATAGAGACAAATGATACAAATGTGAAGTCAAGTCAAGAGTGCTGATGCACAAAGATCCAGATGCCTACAGCAGAGACTGGAAAAGCATGAGCATTAAGCATGGTGTGGTTCCCAAATGATTGGGGCAGGGGATGTTTGGACTGGAAACCAGTAATTTATGGGGCTAGAGTGTCCAAAACTATTTGGAGCAAGCCTAACAAAGTTTTCAGCTTTGATCCTTCTTGGTCTGTCATTTTTACATTCATGAGAGCAAATCTTGCTCTATCCCTGGGGCTCTGCACAGTCCCTGAATGTAGAAAATTAGTTACTAGAAATCAGTGTGGAATCACTCATACGTGCCTTTGTTATAAATTTTTAACAAATGAGCATGGGTGTGGCACAGCATGATAGGAAATGATTTGGAAAGCTAATGCCAGAGCGTAAGTTGTAATGCAGGACTGAGTCAGCCCTTTGTGGAAGAGGCTGTCCTTAGTCAATTACATCAGCTGGTAACTTTCCTTCTCCTTCAGTATTGCTCATAGACACAAGCAAGAGAACTATGTATCACTGTGGGTTTAACACTGAAAATTCTCCCATTGGAAGAAAGATGCAAGTCAATGGCACATTGCTTTCCCCACATGCGTGTGGCCCTGTGTTAGGTCCCCAACACCACAAAACAAAACGAAAATGGGAAACTAACATTTACTATGGTGTATGGGAATAGGAATGTTAATCAGATGTGGTCTTATTACATTAATACCTTATAAAGGTAAAATAAATTCTGAAGCAACCAAAAGCTTCCAAAGAAAAGGTTTTTCCAAAGCAAATCAAACTGAAAGCTTAGACGACAGTTAAACACATTTTACCTCAGTTAAAACTGCCATTACTGATAATGTTTAGGAAGGTGCTAATGGATTCTTTTTGCTTCCTGTGCTGTAAAAAAAAAATGAGTGGATTTCATTCCTACATACACTATGTAACAACAGTTGCTAGATTTTTTTTAAAGCCCCAAACTATCAGTCAATGGTTACATCACCAGTGTTAATGTTGACGATTTTCCAGTAAATACAAAAGATTATAGCTTATTGCAACATTACCAAAAGCAACAAATTTGTTGCTTAATCTTTGAAGAAATAGAATGCTAAAAGTCAAATCCTCAGTAACGATGGCCCATGAAGCCTGAATCTCCACTTTCATAGCAATGACTGTGAGCATTTTCCATGTGTCTTTGCCTGTCTCCTGGACTCCATGAACATAGGACTCAAGAGAGCATGATAGGGGCACTGTGTAAGCCTCCAGACGGTGTGCCCGTCTACACATTGCCATCGAACAGTTTACCTGAGCTCCTTTCTTAATGTCAGAGAGCTTTGGGTATGATAATCAGGAGACTAAACCCACAGGAGGTCAGTGAGGGTCAGGGACATGACCTTAGTTCAGTCTTTCACATATTGCCACAGAGACACTGGAATCACAGCTCCATGGAAGAGAGCTAGAAATGTCAGTGTACAGATATCATCATGGAGAGTCCTGCTTCCGTGGGGAAAGAGGAAAATAGGTTAATGTGGCTCTTTGGAGACTGTCTCCTCTAAATTTTTCTCCTTAGACACACACATCCTGCTGGAATTCCACATGTAGCTCACAGATGCTCACGTCATGATGAGGTCAAAGGGAGGAAGGGAGCCTTTATGTCTTCCACGGCCTCCCTTTCTAGATCTCTGACCCGCCATAGTCTCCTGAAGATGAGGATGGTTATTGGTTTCACGGATAGACAGCTGCTGCAGGAGGAAGACCAGGGAGTGAGATTTGAAGCCTTGTAAAGATGGAGACAGGAACACTAACCAAAAGGACAGTCACCTTCAACCCTGAGTAGGCAGGAAAGTAGGAGAACTTTGAATGTTCCAAAGCCAACACTGAGGAAACATGAGATCTGAAGATGGAGCAGAAAAAAACCCAAAAAGAAAGCTGAGAGTATCTAGACCAAATTGTCCCTTGACACAAACTATAGGGAAAGAAAGAGAAAATCCATATCTCCATTTCCTGAGGAAGGAGATCAAGTGGGAGCACAGGACATCCTGATTCTGAGGGAGAGTCAAGGATTGCATGCTTGTGGTCTTCAGTTGTAGTATTATCACTACTCTCTGTCTCTCCCTCCCTTCCTCCCTTTCTCCTCCTCCTCCCCCCACCTCTGACTTTTAGGCTACAGAAACATAGTCAACACTGTCTGAGTGGGCAAGTCACCCATCCTATTACCTTGAGCATATATAGGATGTAGAGTTTAGTGGAGTAAATGCTATTCCTCGGTGCCTCTAATCTGTGCTCAAAGAAGTTTTTGTTCTAAGCAAGAACAGAATAGTGCGCTAAGTGAAGAATTTTTATTTCTCTATAGAGTTTATGACATTTGAAGAATTATGTAGGTTATTGCTAATGCTGCACGAGTACTCCAAGAAAAATGTCCCGAAGAGAGCTGAATTTCATGTGCAAGAAAACTTCCAGCTTCTGTTTCGCAGATCTGAGTCATGGGGGAAAAAATAATTGTTGAAGTAGAGCAGGAAACAGGAGAAAGCACTTATAACGTCTGAAAGTGTCAGAAACAGGAGGTTGCTGGGCATGGGAAATAGCCAGACCAAGGTAGATTAGTGTCTAAAGCTTCCAGTGAATTGTTCAAAAACCACTTCAGCCTTGGAGATGTTCTGTCAAGGTCCCTGCCTTACGGGTTATGTGCCAAATGATTGTCCAGTTGCAAGTTAACAGTGCTAAAAGGCTATTGAGAAGATGAGTGAGAATATAGAATATATTCTGTCCTGTATCTCTGGAACAAAACTTGTGCTTGGAATAAAATGGAGAAATGTGATTTTATATGACTTAGAGTTTGGGGAAATTTTTTCTCCTTCACACTACTCACAGATCAAAACCATTTAGAGAAAGACACCTCAATGCCATGTGCATACCTTTATTTGTTTTCACTGCAGTACATAACAGACAAAACTAACCCCATCCCTAACTAAAAGCAGTACATTATTTAAGTTCTGCCAACACACTTCAGTGCTTTTGAATGGCTAGAAGAATTTTGCATTTCTTCCCACAGGACCTGTAAGCTCAAAAGGAAAGATTCTCCTGCGTCATGTTCTATCCATAAATTGTGTCCACTTTGCTTCTGAAATAGTACCCTTTAAAATGTACACTTAGGCAAAGTGAAGGGGAGGAAGGAGGTCCGTCATTCATAAACTGCTCTGTGCTCTTTTTATTCAGACGGTTTCCAAGACCAGGGAAATTATTATAATCTTCCTAACAGAGAGTCACAATTCCACCTAAGAATTGCCATTTCCCCAGACGACTGAAAAATCAGTTTCCATTAGATACTTAGATGAACCATTTGTATGTGCTCATGTGTGCTTCCGGGCCATTCCTTGTGGATAAAGGCTATAGTTCCCAAATTCAAGTTTGAACCAGTACTCTAATATGGATGATTTGTACTCTTCGGCTCGTGTCTGTCCTTTAATTTATTTATTACCCCATACGGGCTGACATTAGTTCATTCAGAGCACTGAAGGGCCCAAGCCATCATCCCAGAAAAGAATATCAATGATGTTTTGAAAGCATACAATTGGATTGGTGTATGTGCCTTGTGGTGTTTTCATAAAGCTTCCCTTATTTACTCTAAACAATGTCATGCTGTCAGGCCAGTTGGTAACTGTTTAACCTCCTAAAGTCTTTTCTAGAAATATTGAAGGAGAAAAGAGAAATTTGGCTTCAAAAATATGTTTCTGTTAAAAGCAAACAAACCCTCAGCTTCTACGTGAAGGTGAGCTGAAGCAAAGCTTCAGGGTTGTTCTGAGGGCAATAAGTATTGTGCTATGTCCGAATCAAAAGTAACTTCCCACTAGCTGAGTGTGGATTTCCCAGCATTTCCCCTTTGTCTAAGTCTGAGGATATTAGACTGGAAAAGTGCAATGTTCTTACCTGAGGCCTATTTGCAAGAATGTACCCAATGGGAGCTGCACGCATGCTCAGTCTTTCTTTTCCATTCGGAACCTGAAGAGCTTGTTCTGGACCCATGAGGCCTGATTTTTAGATGTGTACAGAGGCTTAAATGTATCCATTATTAGCCCCACCTCCAGAGACAAAGCACCCTGACTTTCTTATTCATTATGTTTAAGCTGTCTGATCCTGAACCAAATCACTAGAATTTATTTACTCAGACCTCTGAGAGGACCCATGAAACCAAATCTACACATACACACAGACACTCCTATCATAGCCGTGGTGATGCTGTGAATGGTCACTCGAATCCATATATCCAAATATCATGTGACAAAGACAGTAGCAAGAAAAGAATATTCACCCATCTCCCCAAATCAATTCTAATCCCTCCCTCCAGTGAAAATGACGCATGCTTTTGACCTGGGTATTTCTTCATATAAACCCTGAGACACCCTTTCCGGAGACACACCCTCTCTGCAAATAATGAGCAAACTGTACAGTGGAGGAGACAGACAATAAAAGGGTAATAGAAAACAATGCTGTATAGACTCAGCCCCCACAGAGTACCATGCTCTGCCAGGGTCAGTGTAGCTGAGGGCTGGTTTGCCTGCTGTCAGTCTGGAAAGATGAGTAGCGTCAATAAATACAGAAAATTCCTCATCACATGTAACCAAAAGCAGAAACTGATACATACATGTCGGAAGACTGACAAAGTGTTCACTCTTGAAGCCGTTCCTAAAAGCTCCGCACATGGGAGATGACATACAGTTTATTCGTGTCCTCTTAGGATAGACTTTTGAAACATTTCCAAATGGTGTGAGCCACTTCCCCAGACTCTTCAAAGTAAACAACTTTCTATCTTATAACTTTTCCCCAAAATTTCATAGGACTACTCTTCTTTTAAAATTAAGATTGAAATGTTTATGCTTTTATAATTTTCTTCGTTTGACTATTTTATGCTTTTATGAAATGTATTTTTAATAAGAATTTTCTTGAACATTTTGAATTTTTTTTCTCACATTGATTAACTTCAACATTAAGCACTATTGTGTAGGCTGGAGACAAAGTTACGTCTGATGTGGATCTGAACAATTTTGTATGAGGCTAGTCCCCAAGTAGCACCTGAGAGACTCATCTTCCCCAGGTTCACAAACCACGCTCAGCATATGTCTTGTTACATTTTCCTCATTGATGGCTTTCAGTTCTTGAAAACTTATTAATTGTTCTTCATTAAGTCTAGGTGTGATTCTGGCAGTCTGGGTGTTAAGGATTGGCCTCTTTCCTAAAGAGAAATAGACATTTGATGTGGAAATGCCTTTCTGTATGCTGTGAATCTCAATCTTTAAATAAAGGAGCTGTTTTGGGCCATGACAGGCACCATAGAAAAAGTAAGGAGGAGAAATCAGAATAGGTAGGAGAAGCAGGGCGGAGTCAGACGGATCCAGCAAGCCGCCCAAGGAGCAACATGTAAGGAGCACAGGTGAGCCATGGGCCACGTGGGACAGATTAATAGAAATGGGTTAATTTAAGATGTAAGAGCTAGCTAACAATGTGTCTGAGCCATAGGCCAAACAGCATAAAGTTAATATAAGTGTCTGAGTCATTTTGGGGGGCCTGAGCAACAGCAGGTGGCTAAGGGGTCTGGCGTGGCAGGTCTGTGGGTCTGGGCTTCTGGCCGTCCCGGACCAAGAAACCCCATTGCAACAGGCATTTACATTTTAAGAATTACAGTCACATTTTTATATAACCCTTGTGAGCACTTGCTTCTATGAATTTTAAGTTCAAATGCATGAATGGAGCTTGCCTATTTCACTGTTAAACTCCCATCATCTTGTAAAAACTTCCTCCAAGGCAAAAGGAGAAGCGTCAACCACAGTCATTTTGCTTTGACTACTTTTCCATGACCTTTACCTCTGGTAAAGTCATAAGTGGCACATACCCAAGCTGAAAATCTGCATACAATATCTCTTTAACATCACCATGGGAATTGAGATAATTAGCTTCCTAAAAGATTGAGTCACACTTTAAACTTCTCATATGCATATACGTTAATGAAGTAAAACCATGCTAGAACATTTGAAAGCATATTCTCCTATAAGAAGAAAACTGTCTTTGTTGTGTATGGATAGTAGTTGTACTGTCATAAACTAATGGCAGAAATTAATTCAGCCATCTAGGCATTAGAAAGAATGGGTTAAAACCAGTCGTTCTAAAGGTAAAACTCACTATACTTTTCAGCTTGTACCTGGTTCAATTGTCTATGTTTAATGATTGTATCTAATGAACCTTTTATGAGGTTACTTTAGAGCTTGGGAATTTTGCTTTAAAGCCCTGCTGATCAATCTCACCAACCCAGGTTTTTCATGAACAAAGCACACAGGATTTACTATGACTATGACAAGCAGATAGAAACTTTTTCCTTGAAAACAATACTGAGTTTACTAAGAGACAGAAAGAGAGAGATTGCGTGTATGTGGTGTGTGTGTGTGTGTGTGTGTGTGTGTGTGTGTGTGTGTGTGTGTGTGTGTGTGTGGTGTGGTGTGTACACCACTCCATAATATAAAGTTCTGAGATATTGATAATTCTTGTGGTGTTGTTCATAGCCCACATACATAATGTTCGATAGAAAATTCTACACCTCACTTATATATCATCTCTGTATAAGTTTTTAATGGCCATCTATTGAGGGTTAAGTTTTAGAAGATACATAAATAAGCCTGGCTGGTGATAGAATTGAAGCATGAGGCAGGGAGACACCAGCAGAAAATGAGTCCTCACATTCTGAAGGTCATACGAGTTGGAGTTTTCTGGGAGAAAGAGACAATGGCATCCCAGGCAGAAGAGGGGGTGGTGTGTGGAAATGGTACGGGAATTAATTAATAGAGAAGCAAATTTTTGCTATTGAGAGGAGGGATGATGAGGGAGATGGAGCAAAGACAACAGGAAAAGGCCTGAGACTCAGTAGAGGAATATATCCTAAAACATCTATTTGCGTTCTCAAGAACAGACGAGCTTATCCAAGGATTACAAAACAGGGCCGTGCCTTACGCGATCCTTGGTGGGGGGGGAGCTGAGTCTCTTAAAGCAGTACCAAGGAGAAAAGATGAAGAAAATTGGAATAAATGAGAATGGGGCTTCAATGAGAGTCGGTAAGGGTGGGGGGGGGATTATCAGAACTGACTGAATAAGTAGAAACAAGAGCGGAATGAGGGACACGTTTCTAATTTAGGATGACGTGTGAGTAGTGTTCCCAGTGTCTAAACTAGGAAATAGGATTAAAATTAGAATCTTAAATCTATACTATAAGTCAGTCTTGGCCATGCTTAATTTGAGATAGAAGCAGGATTTATAGATAGAGCTGTCCTGTAAACAACTGGATTATATTAATATGGTGTCTATAGCAGAGGGCTGTGGTGTGGATATAGACGTATGAACTGTCCACAAACAAAGGACAGATAAAGACATTGGTTGAAAGGAGGAACGGAGATCATGATTAATTAGAAAGTCCCCAAGAATGATAAAGTTACATTTGGATACTGGGAGTTAGGAGCCCCCTAGTAGATGAGTAGGTAAGAAGACTATCAAACCTTGGGACTTTGATACAAACAGCCAGTACAGAAATGGGTCATCTGTGTCTTACCAGATATTTCATTTTTGACACAGAAACTAGAAATCTAGAAAATAAATCAGGAAAATAACTGACATTGTAGACAGGAACTAGAAAAGTGGAAATTATCATATTGCCAGTGTGGAACTCAGTACTGGAAACAGTACCTTAAAGAATAGCTTACTGGACTTTAAAATTTGAATTCACTTTCCTTCACTGTTTTCAAGAACAAAGACTGAAGACAAATAGGGAATCAAAGAACCAACTTTGTTTTTATGACAAGGCTATCATCAGTGTGTTGAGATCTCTGAAAACTGAAGAACACAGCGAAATATCTTTGCCTCCTATATTCTAGTAATTTTAATGTTTATATTTTGAAATAAAAATATTATTACTGTCACACCGTTTTATCTCCCTTCCCTTTCCTTACTTCAACCCCTCACACATATCCTCCCCTTGTTCTTTCTCAAATTCATGGCCTCTTTGTCTTTACTTGTTACACATACACACAAACACACACACATTTGCACAAACACACACACATACATGCATACAACACACACATACACACATGCATACAACACAAACACACACACATATATGCACATACACACAAACACACACATATACACACACACCCATGAGCACACACACATACACACATACATACACACAAAAATACACAGCACATTCCTAAATATATAAATACAACTTGATCAGCTTATGTAATGTTACTTTTATGTATATTATTTCAGAACTGACCACCTACAACCCTAAACAAAGAACTACAGACAACTGAGAAATTCTGAGGGCAGGAGAAATAGTCTTCTCTAAGAAAGAATCCCCCAATTGATTATCCGTTGCCACAACTTCTAATTTTAAACAGGCTTGTAAAGCAAGGCTGATCTGGTCTACTTTTCATGAAGCACAACAGTTTGGAACTAAAAAGAATCAAACGCATGGAACTGTCTTTAGAAACAGGTCCCTCCAGAACTTAGGCATCTTCCTGCCTGAGATGTGCTTGCTTCCCTGAAACAAGTCCTTGTGTAAACCAAGTAAGCAAAACTGCCAATAAAATGGACAGAACCTAGCCTGTTCAACACCTTCGGAATAAATGGCCTTTGCCACTATAAAAACTTTGACCCAAAGTTTGTTGGATTCCAAACAATTTGCTCGATTGTAAGTATTACTTTCAGCAGAATGATAGAAAAAGAAATGTGGATTGAAAACAAAGTGTTCAAACCTATCACCCTCTAAGAGAAGGAAATAGAAAGGCCCATTTGTAGAAATAAGTCTGTAGGAACTGGATCACCTCCTCTAAACAGTCTGCACTTTCTCGGCAGATCACATGAACAATAAACACTCTAAGGCTATGTCATGCAGCAAGAGGAATGTGCCTTAAGTGTGTCAATATGCGTGCCATTTGGAAGACAAAAATATCATGTCTTTGTGTAACCCACGATGGACAGAAAGAGCAGAGGACAAAATCTGCAATCAGTGATCAACTGCATTGACTTGCTCTGGGCTCAGACTTCTCCAGAATGCAGATTTTTCCTGGGCAAAGCAGAATACTCACCTTTTATGACGAATTTCAGGGCAATTACAGAAGGCATGAGTCAGAGAGCTGTCCAGAGACAGGCAACAATTTTATTAACGATAGAAATGCTCAAAAACAGGTGATCCTTAGTGGAGGTGCCAAAAGGAAGGCAGCCTTAACTTTCAAAACCTGTCTTGCCTGTGGAATCCAGTCCTTACATGTGTGAGCAGTTCCAAAATGATGAGATACATTTCATGAGTCACCTCAGAAATGAGATTTCTTCCGATCATCCTTAAACTGTCGGTTTTCATAGCTTTTTTTTCTCACAGTTGGCTGGTCACAATTTAAAGTCATTTCAGAAAGCAGTACTGACATCCTTGCCCAGGGCCAGCCTCAGGATTGCACTTGAAGGGTCATAATCAGGGTCAACTCACAGAATCTGCCCAAAAAAGGTTGGAGTCACCAGCTGTCCCAGTCTTTAAAATAAAAAAAAATCTTACTAGAAATGAGGAAGTAAATTGAATTAAATGTAAGTTATATGAACTTATAAAATTTTCACAATGAAACCCATTATTTTGCACAATTGATACCTGTTAACAAAAAATATATATCCATATAGATTATTAAGTTGATTTATGGGTCTGCTTAGCCTTTCTCTTATAAATGTATTGGTTCATGTTTCTTCCCTTGTATATCTGCTATAGGGTATAGATAAATTGGTAGATGATAGATGAGATACATAGATGTATGGTTGGAGTGCATGAGATACACACACACACACACACATACACACACACACGGAGTGGAAAATGCTTTTAGCCCCATTTTCAATTGAAAATATTTTCCACACTATGCACCCCACTTTGGGGGGTACAAATTGACATTCTTCTGTCAGAAAGTACAAATACATTTCAAGTAAGAAGTCCTCTAGGGGTGGCTTGATTTTTACTTGTGAAAACAGGCTGTGGGGTGAACCGAACTGTGGTTATAGCAAATAAAGAGAAGTATATTCACTCATGTCTCTCTCAGTTCCTAGTAAGAGTGGCTCATTGGGTGTCTGCTTCAATGTCGGCTTTGTGGACACTGAGATGTAGAACACACCAAGAGCCATACAGTCCTGTAGTCACACACTTGTGAGAAAATGGCTAAAATACATTTACAGAAATTAAGTGAATCTCACTTGGTGGCTAATCATTTCATCTGATCACTGTTCAGTCTGTGGAGCGGAGATGTCTGGCTAGTTTTTCTGTCCACTCGATACCACTAGAGTCTTTTGAGAAAAGGGAACCTCACTTGAGAAACTGTTCCCACCAAATTGTCCTGTAGGTAGGCCTGTGGTGTGTTTTCTTCATTGAAGATGATGTGGGAGGGTCCATTCCATTGTGGGTGATTCCACCCCTTGGTTAGTAGCCCTGCTATAGAAAGCAAGCAGAGCACACGCCATAGGAGCACAGCAGTAAACAGCACTTATCGGTGACCTTCTCAGAGCTCTCATTTTGCTGAGTTCCTGTTCTGACTTCCCTCAGTGATGAACTGTGATGTGGAAGTGTAAGAGGAAATAAACCCTTTCCTTTCCAAATTCCTTGTGGTCAACAGTGTTTTATCACAGCAACAGAAGCCCTAACTAAGGCAAAAGGCAAGCCTTTTTTTTTTTTTTTTTTTTTTTTTTTTTTGTCTTTCCCTGCAGAATGTGATGTGTTCCCACTTATCATCCACATTCTGGTTAGAATGACCACATGCTTTCCTTGACTCAGAATGGCTCCAGCTTACTCACAGCATCCCAGCATAATTACTGATACTGTCTCAGTGGCAATGATAAATTACTCAATCACCCAGATATGACAGTGGACATAGGCAGACTAGGGACTAAAACTGGACATCCAGCAATACTTAATCAACCCTCTGGGCCTTTCCTTCCTATTAGATTTCTTGGGTATACACATGACTAATCCAAGTCTCAAGGAGGCCTCTATGCCTCTGTGTATACTGGAATACTTTCATAGCCACTAAATCATAGTTGAAAGAATACACGATTGCTTAAAGAAAGCTTCTTAAAAATAAAATTCAGGCTTCTTTCTCCCATCATGCCTTTCTGGACTTATTTCATGTTTATGTTTATAGTACAATAGAACAAAAAACACAGTGGCTATAGCTAGTTACTTCTGAAATTGTGTATTCCTTTTGGCTCTGATGCTTCCTGGTCCTGCCAGACTGGCCAAATGTACCTCAGGAAATCCTATAGGTTGGGCTTCTTACAGAGACTCTCCTAACTGTTGCTGCCAGTGTGGTTCACAGGGTATGAGAATAGTTTAGTGGCCAGATAGCAAAAGTCAAGACTACAAGTAACTTTGACCCAGATCTCAGAAGACAAGAGACAAGCTCTGGAGCACAGCCAATTGGCCCCAGAGCAAGGATGTTTTGCAGACTGGAGAGCAATCGTGAAGCTGCTACCTCTACTGCTAGTTGAAGTTTCTGCCAATCACCACCAAGCCAGCAGCCTATCATTAGCATCTAGGAAGTTTTTATAACTTAAGCTCTTGAAATGTGTGGCCTCCCTCAGTGACTTGAGTGTAGGAGCAGGATTACAAGAGAGGAAACTCAACCCCAAATTGTGATTGGTCTGCCATAAGATTTGGGCCGAGCCACTCATGAGTACACCTGGAAGTCTCCTTCATTAGAGGAGGAGAGGGAGTTTGGAAACAGCAAGCTCATCCCGATGTTAGAGAGAGGCAGGCAGATGAACACCATCCAGTTAACAAAAGCCTAGTTGTGAAAGAGGAGATTATGCTAAATATAGCCTTGTCCCTGACACTCAACAGATCCTTATTGAGACAGTGAGTAAACGTGCAAATACACGAACAAGATAAATTCACACAATAGACCCTATGAATAAAGTAGATCCAAGTAATGCTATAGTGCCAATATCAGGAAAGGAGGGCTGCTTCAAATCGAGTCGGAAGCCACAGGATGCTGAATGAAAAGGTAAGGCCGTCACACTGGAGTCTGGATAGCATCTTTTGGAAGTAGCAGAACAGAGCACATGGGCTACTTTAGAAATAAAAGCAGTTTAGGGGAGCAGAGATGTCAGATAAGAGCGGGTTGTTGAAGTGGGGACAAAGTAAGGTGGAGGGAAGAAGAAGGGACCAGGAAGCAAGCTGGCCACTTCAGACCCCAAGGTCCCTTGAATTGGAAGGGTGTTCTCAGAGGCGGGGGGGGAGGTGGTCTTTGATGATGGGCTGACTATCCAAAATAACCGCCCAATGCTGAAGGAAGGACTGTTGAAAAGGAGTGTTAGAGATGCACAATAGCCCTTGAGGCAGTGAAGACTCCCATCCAGATCACAAGCAAAACCTAGCTTTAATACAAGAAAGGGAGTTTCCTCTACAGAGATAGAAGACAAGGGTAATCTTTAACAAAACAGTTTCTATGTAAGATCAGGAACCAGGTGAAAATACAGGACAGCCCAACAGCAGAGAGATGGAGTTCCCATCTAACCTTTGTGTTTCCATTTTTTAAAAATAATATAGCAAACAAGGTTATGAGGAAGAGTAGGACAGGAGAGGGGAAATGTAAAATAGTTCTCTTGAGAATGGCTAAATTTACTAAAGGAAACACTGTCAGGAAGCGCCAAGAATCTGTTTAATAGCATTAAATCGGATGACAAATGCATTTAATGTAGCAATTAGGCAAGCTGGGCTTCAATTTTTTCTCTATTCATCCGCCACTGTCCGATTTTAGGCTAGGTCTAATGGAGCTGAAGTTTCAGTTGAAGAGGGTAAAAAAAAAAAAAAAAAAAAAAAAAAAAAATTGTGAGAACACGGGCAACAGTGCTTACAAGGACAGGCGAATGACTTGAATATAAATACAAACTGCCCAAAGGGCAAACGAGGGAGGCAGCAGATAATAACATGTTGATGGCACTCATGGGCCTGGCATCTCACTGAAGATGATGATGATTGTGGTGGGGAGCGTCAGGCTGCATTTTGAGAATAAAATGAAACTGAAATTCTAGGGGTGGGACATAAGCGACATAAAAGGAAGAGATTTCAAAGAACCAGACAAATAAAGGGTGAGAGAGACTGTGGAATAGAATCATCCAGGAGAACTTAAAGCAGAACTTGCTTCTTCTGGGCTGTGAATCAGAGCCCTCTTATCTGATATCTGGGGAATGTTGTCTGGCGGAGCTTCCTGACTAAAGGTAAGGCATTCCACAGCTAGACCTCCGGGGTTTAAATCTGAAGTTCCAACCTTTGCACAAGGCCCTCAGGAACAACAGAAACAGTAAATACCTGGGTGTGTTTAGTAAGTAGTGTCCTGATAGCTCACAACAATTCAAGTAGTTACATTCTCTTCTCTTCATGTTCCATAGATAAGAACAAGTTTTTTGGCCTCCACAAGCCTCCTAACAATAGTTGTTACTACCTTACAGGATTCTTGAGAATTTTCAAAGAAAAAGTCTGTTAAAAATGATTAGCACATCGCCTGGCTCCATAGAAGTGTTCAATAAATGCTAGCTGAGGTTATTAGATCAGAAGACGAGAGTAACCCTGAAAGGAACAGAATTTTTGTAAGTAGGGGTGATGGTGTGGAAGCAACATTTGGCTGCTCAGGGGTCTCTCACTCCTCTTAGGAAGCATCGAATAAGAAACAAATAAGAAATAAATGTTTAAAAACAATCAGGTTTTAAAAATAAAACATTCTGCCTGAAACCCATGTGGTTCCTAAAGAAGAAACTAGAGAAACAAATGGGATATTTGCTGCTCTGCAGCAAGGAGCAGAGTAGCAGGGGGAGGAGAGAGGGGAAGGATGCTGAGTTGAAAAAAAAAAAAAAAAGTGTAGAGGAAGGCAGGCAAGGCTCAGAGTCCCCTGGGTCTCACACCCACACGGTACCTGACAGGCTGACTACATGCTCACTCTCAAGAAAGCTCTGACTCACTGAATGGCCACGTCTGCAGCAGTTGCTTGAAGAGGAAGAGCAAATCAGAGAAACAGGAAACAGATGGCCCAGTTTCAGAAACAGCATAAGTTGTTTCTGACCAAGCAAGATTTGAGGTAGCCAGTAAAGAGGCTACAGTTAGATCATCTACCATTGATGTATGGTGACGCCTAAGCTCGCCATCCTCTTGGAGAACTATCTCATTAACTCTTATGAGCATAAATCAAATCTTATAGGTACTAAGATTGCAAAAGCTTAATATCAAAACAGTGAAGGAATCAGCAGTCAAGCTGAAATACTCCATGTTGCTGCTCTATGCTGCTTGTTACTGGAAACATACTGGTTATGTTGGATAGAGCGCTCTCTCTCTCTCTCTCTCTCTCTCTCTCTCTCTCTCTCTCTCTCTCTCTCTCTCTCTCTCTCTCTCTCTCTCTCTCGTACCTTTTTGGCTCTGATTTGTTCCTTTCATAAGTCTATGTCAGGGTTTTCCAGAATTGCAAAATGGAAGTGTGTCTTAAAAACTATACCCACTATGCTTTATGGATAAATGAAAAAAAAAATCTTAAGAGTAACCATATTACCTGGCACTCACATAAGATGTTATTTTTTCTACTCGATAATTTGTGGGCTGTAACTGAGTCTCAGAAGCTAAGGGTACTTTATCACTCTTGCAGAGGACCCAGGTTCAGTCCTCAGTACTCACATAATGACTTACTTCTATCTTTAATTCTGTTCCAATGGATCCAATACCCTCCTCTCACCTCCGTAGGTAACAGGTAAAAGTAGGTGTCTTGCACATACTACATGCAAGCAAAACACTCATACACATGACATAAAATAAATTTGAAAGTAAGTTATGAATGCCTGAGGAAACCTCCCAATATTAAATTGGGGCTAAAGGCCATCAGCAATGCCTTATAAACCATCTGACCTAGAATGACATTAAACATTATTATATGACACAGTGATTCTTTGACAGCTTTCTAACTAATTACTATAACACACTAAAGAGAGTCTATTTCCTCAGACAGGCTCAGATAGCACAACTCTGGTAAATAAGTTTGAGCTAGGAAGGCCAATGGGGGAGGAAGGGATAGGAAATTGAGAAGCTGACTTAACAATTGTTGAGACTTGTTTGTGAGTATATCTGTGAGGATTTCCAGAAATTTCTGTGGGGAAGGACTGGAGAAATGGTTCAGTCCTTAAGAATTGATACTACTCCTGTAGAAAGAGGGACTGGGCTTGTTTCTAACCTCACATGGTGGCTTATGATTATCTGTAACCCAGTTCAAAAGGATTGGATGACCTCCATGGACCCTGAGTGTATGGGTGTATATACATAATTTCAGGCCAAACATTTGTGCATAAAATAAAATAAATAAATCATCAAAAAAGTCAAAAGATTCACTACAATGAGTCAACATTTAGATACAATTACTCCCTGAAAATACATTCATAAGCATTATCACTTCAAGAGTAATTATTAGCTCTTGCATCATATCTACATAATGGTGTTGACAGATTTACATGGTAGACATTATAAAAGCTGAAATGCATGTGGCTAGTAAATATAGCCTTAATTTATAAAGTGTGTTCTGATTCTAAAATTCTGTACTTGGGAAATTCTACTTTTAATACCTGTCAGCAAGGAAAATACAAATCATTTTTACAATTGATTCTGTCTTCTGGCTAACAAAATTGAATGCTTTGCTAACTCACAATATGAGGAGACTGGCATGTCAGAGCTGTTTCTTTGACTCTAAGACACAACTAATTTTCTAACCATCTTTATTTATTCTTTTCCATTTATTGAGCACCAACCCCCCCCCCCCCAGAGATTGTGTTTCCAGTCACAGGAATCAGAGATAAAGGTCTCTGTGCTCCAGGGGTTGAAGGAAGGAAATCCTTTCAACATAAGTGAAAAGCACTGTGCCCTAAGCCCCGGTTTTAAAATAAACTCATAAGAAAAACAACAAACCAAAGCAAATATTTCTCTGAGGAACTGATACCCAGGCTAAGGTTTGAAGGAGGCCCAGATGCACCAGCAGGCAGTGAACAGTCTATGCAAAGACACAGAGGGAGGGAAGGACTTAGGCTTCCATCAGCTCAACTTGTTTTAATGCAGTTTGAATGAAATCTTCAAGGCATAAATGCCAGAATACAGTAAGAGTAGAATACAACTCTATGAACTTTTTCTAAATGTCAAATGACTAAGAGGAGGTTGGTTTCCTCCTTTTTAGATTTTTTTTATTATGTATATGGATAGTTTGTCTGAATGTATGTATATGTAATACATGTCTATCTAGTGTCCAAAGAAGTAAATGTGTCTGATTTTCTGGAACTGGATTTATGGATGATTCTGAGCTATCGAGTGGGTGCCTGGAACCAAATGCAGGACCTCTGCAAGAGCAACAAGTGCTCTCAACCACTAAGTCATCTCTCCAGCCACATGTTAAGGTTTATCTTAAAAGGCAATAGAGGACTCTGACTGATGAACTGTATCAAAATGGACAGAACAGATTTCCTGCTTCACTAAAATAAAAAGAGACTCTAGGCCTGTAGGCTAAAGATAGATGCCCCAACTTTATAAAAGAACTTTGGGTGACTGTCCAGGCAGATAGGTGTCATCTCTGTCCTTTCTAGATTTTAGAAGTTGCTTGCACTTCCAGTTTACTTAGGTAAATATATCCTTCTGTGGTCTTTGATGTAGTTAAAGATTAGATAGTCATAGGTATAGTTTTTCTTGATTATTTTAAGGTATATATAAAACTTTAGATTCATAAAGATAAGGTTTATAAGAGTATTTTCTTTAGGTTTGCTAAATACAAATGACTATATGTTGTAACTGTAATTCTTACTTGATAGCTGTTTTGTTATATGTAATTTTGCTTTGTTAAAATTGAAGCCTTCCTTTTTGATTAGACAGAAAGGGGGAAGTGATGTGGGAATGCTTTTCTGTATGCTGTGAATAGCAATCTTTAAATAAAGGAGCTGTTTTGGCCCATGACAGACACCATAGAAAAAGTAGTAGGAGGAATAAGAATAGGTAAGAGGAGCTGGTGGAGTCAAAAAAAAAAAAAAAAAAAAAGAGCCAAAGCCCAAAGGATCAACATGTAAAGAACACAGGTGAGCCATGGGCCACGTGGCAAAATAGATTAATGAAAATGGGTTGAGTTAAGATGTAAGAGCTAGCTAGCAGTGTGCCTGAGCCATAGGCCAAACAGCATGAGGTTAATATAAGCGTCTGAGTCATTTCTGGGGCCTGAACGGCAGCGGGTGGCTAAGAGGTCTGGGGCTGCAGGTCTGTGAATCTGGACCTCTGACTGCCCAAGAAACCAAAAAACTAGTACATTGTAATAGACTCTTAATAGTGTACATTGGAAACTTAACAGCATTACCTTCGAAATATTTTAGAAAAATTATGAATTCATGTGTGTGTGTGTGTGTGTGTGTGTGTGTGTGTGTGTGTGTGTGTGTGTGTGATGCATAGGTGATGGTTAGCTTGGTCAAATTTGACATAATCTAGAATCACCTGGGAAGAGTGTCACCATGAGAGATTGTCTACATTGGTTGGACCTGTAGGTTGTCTTCACTGCTCTAATTGATAAGCCCATTTTGGGCAGCACCATTCCCTAGCAAGGGTTCCTGAACTGTATAAAACTGTGAGGACAGGCAACTAAGTGAGCACTATACATTTATTTCACTCTGCCCTTAATTGTGGATGTGATGTGATTACCCTCAAAACTCTTATCTTGGTGTCTCTATGATAATGGACTAAAACCTGGAATTGTATGGTTATTTAAACCCTTTTGTTCACTAAGTCAATTTTTATCATGGTATTTGTCAGAGTAACAGGAATAAAATGAAGACAGCATAGGGAAAGGGGAGCATATATGTGTTTCTGTGTGCTGGTACAGATAGAGGCCAGAGACCAACACACGTGCCATTTCTCAGGTACCCTTACATTGAATTTTGAGGCAGGACCTCTCACTAGTCTACAGCTGACTAAATAGGAAGACTGGCAAGCAAGTTTCAGGATCTACCTGTCTTTGCCTTTCCAGCTCTGGGATTTCAATGTAGGTCACTACACTCAACTTCTCTACATGATTTCTGGGGATCAAATTCAGTCCTAGCACTTTCAAGGCCTGGACTTAACTTACTAAGCTCTCTCTTCACCTCCAACTATGACCTTTCAAGGTAAAGAATGTGTGTTAGGAGATCAGGGCTGGTTAAAACAGTAACAGAGTGACTGCTTATAACTGAGCCAATGACAAGAGAAGGGGATGAATTGAAAAGTTATTAAAAATGTAAGGAGTCAAAACCTGGCATTGGCTGGACCAAATTTCAAAGGAGAAGGGGTGTAGTGGATTCATGATGTTACATTGTAAATGATGGTCCCGCCTACAAGTTTAGTAAAAGGTGCTGATTGGCCAAAGGCAGACAAGAAGCATGGCCTGGGCGACCAGACTAAGAAAACTCTGGGAACAGGAAGAACAGAGCAGAAATGCCACAGAGACTCCAGAGTTGCCAGACAAGCCAAAAGATGCAGAGGGCAACTATGCTGCTCTGAGAAAAGGTACCGAGCCACATGGCTGAACAGGATAAGAATCATGGGTTAGTTTAAGGGTAAAGAGATAGCAAGTTATATGCCTGGGCCCCAGGTCTATCAACATACAATTAATGTAAGCATCTGTGTGTCTCTGTGGTGGGACTGTGGGAGTGTGGATCTCTGGGTCTGCGGGTCTGCAGGTCTGTGGATCTAAACCTTGAGGCTAGACCTGAAATTCTGGGCCAGAAACCTCATACTACAAAGGGGAAGTTCAAGAATGACAGGTACATTGAACTGGAGAGCACACAGAAGGTAGTCAGGATCACTGGAAACTCCAACCTCAGGCAAGGTGGGCCTGTCTTGCCTGAGATGTACGTAGTCAAGGGCAAAGTCTGAGAGACACAGCTGAGATTTAAATGTACACTTGAGTTGCACAAGCATGCAGGGCTCACCTGAAGCCATCAAAATAAATTAGACTATTCACAGGAGGTTCAGCATTGCAAGTAGAGGGTTTAATACGGACTGCCAATCATTCAGACAATGGGAAAGAGAAAGGAGCTGAACAACACTCTGTAAACCACAAAGCTTATCCTCTGGAATACGGGCGACAAGACTTTCCTGGGTAAAATGGCCAATAATGCCACACAGAGAGATAGTTTCCCAGGAAGAGAAGCTTAAAGCAGTGGTGATACATACCTGTAATCCCAGCACTGAGAGAGCAGGGAAGGCAGAGGGATCATATGTTCCAGAACAGCCTGAGCTGCATAGCCAGAACCTATCTCAATGAGATCAGTGAGACAGACAAGGTGAAAGAAAGCTATATAAGTGAGAGAGAGAGAGAGAGAGAGAGAGAGAGAGAGAGAGAGAGAGAGAGAGAGAGAGAGAAGGGAGAACAATGATATTATAGACAAGGAAATATCTCAAGAAAGTGGAAAGAAAACAAAACATGGTTGATAACTTCAAAATGTGCCAAGCATGTAGTTGTACACTTTTATAGTCTCACTGGGAAGCTGAGTGGGGAACATTACTTGAGGCTGGGAAAGAGAGGACAATAGTATATGCAGTATAACACTGTCATAAAGGATAACAATCACTCCCTCCGGGAAATGGGGGAAACAGACAAGGTGTCAGAAGTGACGTAGTAGCCAACAGAGATTTCAGGTCATCTTTCCTGTGTAAGGTTTAATGCTTGCATAATGTCCCTGTCAAGCCAACTAAATCAAATCTGCAGGGTGCTACTTGTTATATGAAGTTTCTGGCCTGTCTTGTCTGTGGTCCAGACCCACAGATCCATAGACCCAAAGTCCTGTAGTCCCACAGAGACACACAGATGCTTGCATTAGTTTTATGCTGATCGGCCTAGGGCCCACACATATAACTTGCTAACTCTTTACCCTTAATCTAACCCATGATTCTTATCCTGTTCAGCCATGCGGCTCAGTACCTTTTCTCAGAGCTGCATAGTTGTCCTCTGCATCTTCTGGCTTCTCTGGCATCTCTGTCCTGCTCTTCCTGTTCCCAGTTTTCTTAGTCTGGTAGCCTGCTCACACTTCCTGTCTGCCTTCAGCCAGTCAGTGTTTTTGTTAAGCCAGTAGACAAGACAATTATTTACAATGGAACAGAACACAATCCCAATACAGCTACTAGATCTCGACAGTTGATTTCTCAAGTCAGGACAGTAGGTTGGTGGACTTTAACTTAGTTCTATGTTGATACTTAGCCTAGTCATCTGGAGTCCAGTGGTGGATCTTAGAAAGCAACGGTTTCTGTAATTTCAGCCTAACAAGTTATATGATAATTTATGGCAATAAGTTCAGATGCAGTACACACAAGTGTCTCCTTGGCAGGACTTGGAGTTTAAATAAGTTAGAAAAATTGAGTAGTGGACAGAAGGAACTGAAGTCCATGGAGTCTGTAGATTATGCATCTTTTCTTGACATATTTACAAGCACTTAGAGATGTAAACCAAAAGGATAGAGGTCTCAGATACAGAGACTAATCGATGGTACACAATACTCAGACACATATCTCACACATCTCCCATGTCTTTGTTTTTTTTTTCCCCATAAATTGCATTATTTTCCAAGACAATGGAATTCTTTTCAAACGGTAGAGTTGGAGGACAGGTCTGAGACTGTATATTGAAGACAGTACAATATAACCACAGTACCCAAGTCCTTAGCAAAGACCTGCATCATAATACACCTTCACTGGTGCTTTGTCTCTTAATCTTTTATTGTTTTAATTCCCTTTTAATTGAATTTTGGTTGTGTGAAAAAGAATAGTAAAATAAAAGATAAAATAACTTAGATACAGCAGTAATGTAGCCAGGATTCCAGATAGAAGGTATACAGCTGAGGTGACTGTAGTATGCTTCATGGTGATATGTTTTTAAGGGGAAAAAAAACCACTTTGTATTTTGTCCATGTCTGTTGTTACATTCCTAGGAAACCACATTCATCAGTGGAAACAATGATCTTAATCAGAGAATAAGCTTTGGGTGAATCTTTCCCAAAAATTCCTTGAGCATAATTGCATAATTAATAATTGCATAAATAATGCTGCAGATCCTTTCTTCCTTAAAAAAAAAAAAAAGAGTGGAACTGGACATCTTACCTAGAGGTAAATTTGCTAAATATATTTTTAACATATTATTCCATAAATTATACGTGGCTACTTCAACTGTCAGGATTAGTGAGACAGAGTAGCTCTGGAGCAAAATAACAGAGGCATAGCAATGAGACCCGCTGTCAAGCACCATCTTGAGGTTGATACTTTTTCTACAAAGCACTTCTACAACTGGACTGTCTCAAGCTTGCATCTAAATTATTTTCCATTTTACAAGTCAGGAATTAGTCACAGAGAAAAGTTTCTAAACATTTAACCTGATACCTCTTTCTAGTGTTTACAAGAGCTGAAAGATTCATGAACAGAAAGCCTACACATATAATCTCCTAATTGTAGTGTAGTCCCTGGTAACAGAAAATGAACCAGTAATTGTAAAATGGGCAGTCTACCGATGAACTTTACCCTCTGAAAACTAATGTCCATTTTAAGCAGATTATTTTGTTACACCTAAAATTTCTTTCTTTTGCATTGCATTGATGTTTATGAATGCAATACATTTTTTAAAATGAGAAATTATTTTGAGGCTTTGAAAGCATGAAAGAAGAATGGTTTGTTTATTATCTGATGTTTTCTTAAAATGACTGAATTGTTGTGCTTTTGTGACATGAAGCACAAATTGTGCACCCTTCAGTAAACACATGCTGACTACACTCTCAGCACAGTAACCAATGTTAATGTCATGAGACACTGGGCAGGCATTCAGGGAAGAACTGGCCAGCCTGAGGAATGAAGTGACAGAACATGTCACAGAGGAGTACAAAGAGGCTCAAAGAGACAATTGATAGTAAGGGGTTTTTTATTATTATTAAAATTGAAGTTCTCTCTCTCTCTCATCTCATTCAGATGCATGACTTCTGGCACTCTTGAAGAGGTCAGAGAATGATCTTGACCACCACATTGTTTAAAAAGGGGTCTTTGTGTTGGCTACATGGACCAGGCTAGCTGGGCTGCAAGTTTCAAGGATTTTCCTATCACTGACTCTGTCTTCCATGGTAGTACTGGATTACTACCGTCTGCTACAGCATCTGCCTATACATGGGCCCTCGTGCTTATACAGCAAGCACTTTTCCTCTTGACTCATCTCCTTAGCCTGGGACTAAACTTTCATTGGTAACTCTAAATCACCAAACTAAGTGGGCTATGTTAATACTAATAAAAAGAATAGCATTTACTTTTTGATTTTTGAACTATAGTAAAAAGTATACACATTTACCCTAGTACCTCAGCCATCTTTAGGTGTACAGTTTAGAAGCGTTAACTATACTCTCATTGCTCTACCACAGCCCTTTAAATCCTTCTTCATCTTGCAAAATTATAGCTACATACCTAGTGAACAACCACTCTCTTTTCTGAGATCACCAGTCCCTCGACACAAAACAAAACAAAACAAAGCAAACCTATTCTACCTTCTGTTCTACAAGTACATCTAACTTGAGTGGAACCCTACAGCATTTGGTTTTTATGTCATTTTTTTAATCCTGTCCTAAATTGTACCCATATTGCACCATGTAGCCCCTTTAAAGCTGGATATTATAACATTGCATGGAGCTTACTGTGGTGGTATAAGCCTTTAATCCCAAGCATAAAAGGTAGGGGCAGGAGGGTCATGGATTTAAGGTCAGTCTTGGCTATGTTATGAGTTTAAGGCCAGATTGGGCTACGTCAGACCATTTCTCAAAGACAAACCTACGTGTAAGCTGGTGGGGAGGATTGACATCATGCTTTCTCCATCCATTCATCTGTGGATCTCCTTCTCACGCCTCTGAACAGAGCTTGCCTGAGTACCTGTGGTTGAGCACATACCTCTTCAGACCCAATAAGCAATGATGTTTTTCGCCAAATAATTACTAACATCAAATCTATTAGCAAAGAATGTCACATTTATTCTGTAATCGCCAAACAGATGTTTTATAGAGAATAAGACATAAACTGAATTAGGAATGAGCACACTCACAAACCACTTTATGACACTGTTCAACAATACTGAGAGCAAATGAAAAGTGTGTCCTAGACACTGGTGAGGTTTTCTTTCCTTTATATCCCTTACACCTCTTGTGCTGCCTGATTCGCTTTAACAATTAAGGAAATTATTACAGTTTAGTTTATTATCCCAAGACAGAACATTTGCCTGAAGCAGACTCTCGGAGAGGCTGGGTGAAGTTGAGGCTCAGGCTGATTAGCTGCTCCAGAGCTGAGCATCTGAATTATCACCAGACTCCTGAGGCAATGGAACCTGGAGGAAAACACAGAGGGATGAGAAGCACATCTCGGGAAATTGGTTACATTGCTTATAACTGTTGAGTCAGACTTAGGAGTTTCTCATCTGTCTCTAAAAACTTACTAATAAAAATTTTTTATTTGGTTATCAAAGCAATCAAATTTTCAGATTAAAAAAAGAGCTTAGTTAATAAAAACCAAATTTCATCTCTAAATATTTTAATTTTAAACCTAGACTCATGTAATTAAAGAAAATAGACAGAAGCAAATTTCTGAGCTGTGGTATTGCTAATTAACTTCCAAGAAACTATCTGTGTGTTTGAATCCAATAAAGATAACAACTGTTCACTATGAGTCAAAAAAGGTGTATACTTGTCCAGATACAGGCAGGCCTCCCAACACCTTAAGTTTCAAAAGGGGGAGCTACATAAACATTTTTAGGTATACAAAAGAACAAAAAAGCTGAATGCCCTGTAAAACAGTATATTGAACAAAGAGATCTGAAAACATTGGTGTAAAAATATGTAGTGGTCACAGACCGAACTTGTTCAACAAGAAGGAAACTTCAAGCCTTGACATCAAAGAGTGGCCTAACCAGGAAGGTTGGGACCTTTCTGGTCCAGGTGTGAATCCTTGCTCCTGGGGTGCTGGTGAAGATGTGATGTTCACTGTGTGAAAAAAGAACCTCCTGATGTTCTTTCATGACTTGCTCAGATTAAACATCTAATAATCTTAGAGCATCTAATACTAGTTACTTTATTTTCACAGAAAGACACAGGCAAACACAGACACAAAGACACACATACACACACACACACACACACACACACACACACACACACACACACACCCTTCCCTCAGTCCAGTAATAACCTCCAGAACAGATGTTTGCTTGACTTTATGGCCTTCCAGAGCTAGGCTCATAGCTGAGATGAAACCACCTAGACAACGGTGTTTTTTCCTGTGTAGAATCTAGTTGGAATAAAACCAAGACACTGTCTACCTTCAGGACTGTCAAAGGCCCTTCTTAAAGACTTCCAGGAATGAACAAATCATCTTTTCTGACTTCCTAGGCTGTGGAACTCTTTTCAGAACAATTTTGTTTGCCTTTTAATGGGTCTCAAAGTTGCTTGGCTTTATGACAAAGTAAATGTAAATAAAAATGTAGCAAGTAAATTAAGCTAGAAACAAAAAGTGTGAAAATCTGCAGCTGAACAATTTAAGCTTATTTCTAAATATTTACCTTGGCAATAAGAAAAGTCCTAATGTATTCCACACAAAGCATTTTATAGTGACTCTTCCCACCTCCCCTACACACATACTTGAGACCATAGCCAAGATTTCTGTTTTAAATCTTTCATCAAAGAAGATGTCAAAACACTTGATACTGTAGCTTTCCATCCCAGGGTTCTCAAGTTCTGCAAACTGTGTGAGAATTAATGGCACAGTTGTTTGAATACTGCTTCACGGGGGTTAGTCCTCAGGATCTAATGCAATAGAAATCCAATCTGCACTGGTGTACCGAGTCATTCTGAGGCAATCATCTGAGGGACAGGACTGATGTCACAGGCTGCAGAAAGCAAGAGGGTAGGCACACCATGTAATAACAAGAGGAACTTCACAACGGTGACAGCAGAGCAGAGAATGACACACTCCAAATGTGAAACCTATGCGACAGCATAGGGCACAAGCCCATAAAGCCTGCTGTCCTGGGTGTTTTAGTGGAGTTGGAATTTTCATTGGATCACCAACCAACTCCCCAATAAAGACACAGAGATTTATTATTAATTCTGAATGCTCAGCCTTAATTTCGGAGCATTTAGCCTGGCTTTTTCTTTAACTTAAATTAGCCCATTTCTATTCATCTATGTTTTACCCCAGCTCGTTTACCCTATCTATGTACTTACTGTTCACTCTGCATTTCTGCTTCCTCTGTGTTGGGCTGGCTGGGCCCTGGCTGGCTGGCTCCCCTTTTCTCTTTGGCAGCCAGCCCTGCCTATGCCCCTCTGCCTAACTATTGACTGTTTAGTTTGTTATTAGACCAATCAAGTGTCTTCTGTAGGCAAGGTCAAATAGTAACATATCTGTACAAAGTTAATAAATGCAGCATGAACAAGGTGCAACATCAGCAAATACAATACATCTTTACATAGTTAAACAAATATTCTATTCCGCAGCAGTTTAGAAATGCCATTCCAGGTCAGGTGTAAGTTAGAAAATTTTGGATGCTTTGAGAGCTATTAGACATCACAAGAGGAAGCTCCCAAAAGCCCTAAGAGCTTTTATCTGTACAGAGGGAGAAGCCTGGCATGCTGTTTCTTTCTGGTGAATGCTTGAAGGATGGTGTTTAGGACACTCTTTTTGATATGAATGGAAATTTTTTCCTTCATTGTCTACTTAATTAAAATTTAAAATGTATGCAAAATAAAGGGTTTCATCATAGTACTGTCATACATGCACATAATTTATTATGATCACATCCACATCATTTCTGCTCCATTATACTCATTTTTAAGGATACCTTTTAATAAACATGAGAGGACCTGGAGAGATGGCTCCATAGGTAGAGTTTTTTTCTGACAAATATAAGAATTTAAGTTTGGATTCCAAGTGCCCATATAAAAGCCAGGTGCCAAGTGTGAGAGAAGACACCAAGTTTAGAGATTTAGAGCTCTACTTGCTCTTCCTAAGAACCTTAGGGCTCCCAGGACTCATATCAGTCAACGCACTTCCTACAACTCCAGCTCTAGAGTAATTTGACAGGCCTCCGAGGCCACCTATACATATACGGAAGTCCTACACTCATACCAACACAGACACAGACATATCGGTAAATATAAATTATTTTGTTGGTATTGACAATTTGCGTACACACACATGCACCCTACACATACACATATATACACAACCACATATACAAACACAAAAATATTTTTTAAATATCAGTGAAGAGCAGTATGTCAGTAGCCAAAGTCTAAGCTGTGTCTGTGGCTGCTCATTTTTCTATGTGCTAGCAATTCTGTAGTTCAGCCTCATAAATGAGACATTATGAGATGTAAAGAGGAGAGAGAGGATTGAAGAATTATGTGCTGTGAAATTTTTCCTCTACCCACACACAGCTTTAGCTATAAACTCACACAGTTAAATCCTTCTTGCCATATGTAAAAGGGGGACCAGGCTGGAAATGGATGGCTGGGTTGGCCATGTTTCCTCAAGGACAGTCCGTCTGGTGGCGTTGCAAGACACGTTAGGACATTAATTGGAAACTTCATAGTAAGATTTTAGTATTTATCAACTGAACCACTCAGTTAAGACTGCAGTGATGGTGTGAGTATCATATGACAAAATGAGTCACCAAAGCCTTAGGCTAATGTCTAAGCACACAGAGAATGCATGTATTTAGGTTACACAGGTAAACAGAGCAAATGTGATTGAAAAAACAAGGGTGAGCAAAATCAAGCTCATCACAAGCCCCCACGATCTTAAGCAGAGAGTCTAAAATTTGTCTCTGGCAAAGAAACAGATCATTGTACTAAACCAGCTATGAGCACAAAAGCCATGAGATGAACTTAAACTCATTGTCAATGGTGAAGAATGGATAAGAATCAGAAAGAAACAAAGAAGGCCACATGTCAGAACTGGTCTTTGGTGTCAGAACGAGAAACGAGGAGGGCAAAGAAAGGGGAGTATAAAAAGATAGACTGTAAAAAAGCAGAGGGAGAATTAGGGAGAAAGGGGAGCGAAGGGAAAAAGCAGGAAGGAGGGACCGACCACATAAATACATACATACATCCTGCTTTGTCTTGAGATAATGATAATAAATAAGGCATTTTTCTCATAAAATATTTTTTCATTCCTTTAGTACAAAAGGCAAAAGATCCAAAGAATTGCAGCTGACTATACTGAACCCTAATTAACCCAACGCTACATAGTGAAGAACTGACTTTTCTGATCCCAAAGTAACCTACATAACTGAACTGCCAACCAACACCATGTGCCACCCTGACTGAACACCAAGCTGCTTCCTTTTGTAAATAGTGTAAACGCAGAACATCTCAACTGAAGTTTAGCAAGACAAAGTTCTGAACTGTCATTGAAGTAATCTGAGTGCAGTATCAGTTAACCAGACAAAAAAGGATGGATGGTGGTGATTTTATAGAAAGGCAGAAAAGTATAATGATAGTTATCTTGCAGTATGAATGGAAAAATAATTATGATAGAAACAATTGCATATGATTCTACCTGAATTATGGGCTTCAAAGTATGTGTTTATTTCTGCTTGTGAGAAGCAACTATTAGAGGTTTTTGTGAGACCATGGTCAGGTCAGGGAATTTCTCTGAATTTTGTCTCATCCTTAATATAATGGGAATAACTTTGTGGCATTATTAAGATAATATTAGATACTATGATTTATATTTGATCTTTTGGTTGCCACTTCTCTATTAATAGCTATCGTGAAAGCCTCATAGATGAAACAGCAACCAAATCCTTCAAAGACAGCAGCTCCTGCCTAGCAACCTCAATATTACTAGCATCAAGCCTCTGTTTCCTCATCCCTTTATACCAATTTCTTCCATCGATAAAAGGCTTTTGCTTACCTCTTTGTACTCATGGTTTCCAAACTCCTCTGTCAATCTAAGTGTCCTCCACTAAGTTTCTCCAGAGACAGGTACTGCTCTGTTTGGAGATCATTAGAACCACCAAGAAGGAACATTTTTGTCAAGTGGAACCCCACCCAAGGTTCCACTGGTTTATAGATGGTGCCTTCACATCAGAATGTCATCCAACTATTTATTGAATAAGCCATGGGCTACAATAATGATCACTGGAAGAGATATTTTATGGGAAGAATCTTAGGGCACCATGTCTTCCTAGCCTACAGAATGAGTAAGCTCTGGCAGTAGTACAAATTGAAGGACTGATGCTTTGAACTAGACATTCTCAGCTCTCCATTGTTGAATAGTGCACACAAAATCCCGAGGAGTATCAGCCTTAGTGAGACACGTAAAATAAAATTAAATTAAATTAACATAAATGATGTGAATACCCTTCAGGGGGCTTAAGAATATAAACGATTGACCAAACATGTGAGCAAACGAATCCAGAACCAGACAAGTTAAAATGTCCTAGGGAAGAAAATGTGACAGAGGAACCTAAAGTCAAGGAAGAATGCCTCTGACAGCAGAAGTCAGGATTACCAGACATCAGGAGCGTTGCTTCCACCTTTGTTCTAGTCAAGTTCAGAGACGGAGTAAAGAGCAGACAGGAGTCAGTTACGTCACACTCCCCAGTCCTCGTATGCGCTTGTCCCTCAGCTTGCCTGATTCTTCTTGGCTGAGTATTTCTCTGACAGAAGAATGACCTCACCTGATTAACTATTGCTTAACAGAAGTTCTATTGCTTAACAAGGTTCTATTAACAGAACCTTGCTTCTGGTTCACATGAGAATCAAGGATATGATAGAGAGAGAGATTAGGAAGGAAGAAAATGGAGAATAAAAGGCTAAGTCTTTTACCTTTTCTCTCTGCCTCAGCCTATACACCCACCTCGGCCCCTCACACTTAAGGGACATTGGTATGGAGAGATGCATTGACTGGCTCCAAAGTGGAGGTATTCGGTACCGCCAGAACAGGACAGTGACTGATTGGAATAAGACTAGGACATTTGTCCTCTTGCTTTATTTAAGGAAAGTTTTTATACAATATCCTATTTGTATTAGTTAGGATTCCTCTAGAGAAACAGAACTGGTTGCATGTGTATCTGTGTGTGTGTGTGTGTGTGTGTGTGTGTGTGTGTGTGTGTGTGTATGAGAGAGAGAGAGAGAGAGAGAGAGAGAGAGAGAGAGAGAGAGAGAGAGAGAGAGAGAGAGAGAGAGAAGCTTCCAGGTTATGACCCAACTATCCCAATTGACTCTCTCCTGACAGAAAGTCCGCGAGTTTACTAGAAACACACACTCATGAACATGCATATGGATATCCTTTCTGCTGGAGTAAAGTAAGAGGACTTGTCTGACTGCTACCTTGTCTGAGAAGAAATGACAAGCCATTTATGTCTTTAGCAAGCTTATGAACTAACCAACCGACATTCTCTTTTAATTTTAAGGCCAAAAAAAGCAGGCAGAGAAAACTAAGTAGTCAAATGTACTAAACATGTTATAGAAAATCATGAAGACTTTGTATAACTTTTTTATTTTGTAGAGATGAATCTATGTCTAAACTTTATAAATGTAAATTACTGAAACAATCATTTTACAAATATAGTTCACAATTTAAAAAATAAGAGTTTCTCCTTTTTGTTCTGTTTGAGATGAGGCTTCAATATGTGTTTACTGTGCCTTTTAACAAACAGCAATCCTGCATCCACAGACCAAGAGCCCATGGTTACATAAGCCACCATGTCAGGCTGAAATGTCCGTTTTGTTCTTTATTCCACAGTTGATCAGATATAATTGATCTTATGAAAAGCACATCCATGTCTGTAAAAAAATCATGGAGCATACAGTTTCAAGATGCTTTGAACACAATTAGGATACACCAAGGTGGCTGTCAGAGCTTGACACCCTGTGGGAAGAATTAAAAGACTGGAAATGTAATCGTATTATGGCATTTAGAGGTGGAGTTTTAGGAGGTGGCTAAGATTAGCTGGAGTCACCAAGGTGAGTCTCATGACTAAATTCTTGTGGCCTTATAGGAAGGAGAGGCCTAGGTGCATCTTGTTGATAGAGCATTTTTCTAGCATGCATGATTGGTTCAACCTTCCATACAGGTGCATTTCCTCTGTCACTAGGAGATGGTGTGCAGTGCCTCAGCACTGCAGAAGGGGGATCCTGCCTCCAGTTTTGGCTTTTTGGCCTTATTCCTCCAGCACTATGAGCCAAAATTACCTTTGTAGTCAGAAGTTCCTCTGTCCTGACCAGAACCTCTCAAATACCCAGCAGCAGCTTCCCAAATAATTGACTCCAAAGTGTAATATTATAGTAAATGCTGGGTCAGTAGTTCAGGGTTATTACTAACTAGCTCTTTTGCTTGGTTCATGCTTAAAGGATAGAAGTTCTGAGATTCATGGTTATTAACTAGGCACTCAGAGGTACATGATTAAAAGCTAGGAATTCTGAAACACAGTATAGAAAAAGTTGGGGGTGCCACAAAGGTGTGGTTGATATATAGTTATTAAAGGTAGCCTTGCTTAAAGTTTCTGAGCAGAACATAAGCAAGAATATGGATGTCCAAGGCATTGTGCTGAGTTCTCAACAGAGCAAGATGAGATTTTAATTTTTGAATTGATTCAACATGTCCAACTCACAGCCCAGAGTCATAGACAGTGGATAATTGAATGAGCTCAGCCTCCTTCCAAACAATATGAGGTTTTCATGATTATTTTCTAACTCAATTGTATTGCACAATTCTTAACTGTGATTTTGGTAGATAAGAATGTTGTTTCTCAACATAAAAAGATTAGACACACCTTGGAACTCAAAACTCTATATATTTATGAGGTACAATGTGATGTTCAAATACATTTATATAGTTCATAATGTTCATAATATGGCAAGCCTACTTATCTCCTCAACTATATATCCTTTCCCTATGGCAAAACATCCAAAATCCTTTCTTCTAGCTTCAAAAATAAATAATTCATTGTCTATAGTCACTTTACTATAAAAAGCACACAAGAGCTTCCCTATCCTAACATACTCTCTAACTTCCCCCCAAATTTCTTTCCCCTACTCTCCAAGCCTTTGACAACTGCCCATCCACTTTCCTCTTCCGTAAGACCAACATTCTTTGAGTCCACATGTGAGTGTAACCACGCCTATGTGCGTCTTATTTGACTTAACATGATGACCTATCAACTATTAGTGCTGTTATATATGATAGGATTTAATACATTTAATGGCTGAATTATAGTCTTTTGTGCACATATATCATTTTTTCATAATCAATTAGTTGATAGAAACTTTGACTGTTTCCAGTTGAGAACTATTGTAAATAGAGCTACAGTGAATATGCGATCTTTGTGACACTGATTTCATTCCCTTTTTCATTGATATCTTTAGGTAGAATTGCTGGTTTACAGATAGTTCGACTAAATATTTTCACATGAAAATGGTTTTATTTTTGACAATTTTATACATGTGTATATTGCATATTAATTATGCTCATCTCTGATGCTCTCTTAACTCCTTTCTACCTACGTTTGCTTTGTCCTCCCTTCCTACAAATATCTTTCTAACATTCTATCTCTTTGTTTTGTGAGCTAGTTTAACCAGAGCTATCTGTACAACCTTGGTTTGGGAGCTATCTGCTGGAGCCTGATAGGTTCATCAGTATGAATACAACTAAATAAAATCACTGGCCCTTTCCCAGAACCTAAGGTAAGGCCCACAAGTCCCTCCCACACCAATGACTAACTGTTGGCAGGGCCTGTTTGTGCAGTAACCTCAGCTGCTGGGAGTTCACAACTGCAACAGTGTCCTGCCTAAAGGATGGCATTTCATAGCAGTTCTTCCCAATTCTTACATGCTTCCTGCTCCGTCTTCCCCAGTGTTCCCCATGCCTTAGAGGGGTAGTATTATGAAGTGGTGTGTGTGTGTGTGTGTGTGTGTGTGTGTGTGTCTGTGTGTGTGTGTGTGTGTGTGTGTGTGTGTGCCTGTGGGTACTCACATGCCACAACACATGCATGGGTGTTCACCATGTGAATCCTAGGGACAGAGCTTGGACTGCACAGCTTTTGAACAAGCATCCTTACCCTGTTGGAGGCCGCTGGCTCCAGCTCCTCAAGGTGGTGCTATTATCTGGTGCTGGCCAACCCGCCTGAGTCAATAGAGAGCACATGCGTTTGGTAATCTCGCGAGACTGGTCTGGTTTCTCCGCCTTTCCCGTGGCGTCATATGGGATTCTGAACTACGACCTATAGGAAGATGTTACGTCTAAAGCGAGGGCCGTTTGGTCGACTTAAAACCGGGTGCTTCCTACCTCGTGGTTCTCTTTCTCCTTTTCTCTCTTGCTCCGCCCCGCCGTGCACACAGACGCCGGCCCGGCTCAAGGGTGCGGGCTCTAGGCCACGTGGCAGATGGCCGGGGCCTAGCTCTCTCTGGCTTTCCTTTTCCCCGCTGGGGGCCCGCCGCCGCTGGTTCCTGCGCAGCGGCCCCTGCCTCTCTGCCGGCCCTCTGCCGGCTCTCTTTCTCCTCCCCTCTCCATTTTCCATAAGCTAAATGCTCTCCCCCAAGATACATTAAAACTGTACTGCAGAAGGATCCTTAATGTGTACTGCGTCTTTCCTTGCGGGCGAGAGATAGGCGCGGGACATTACCCACTGAGCCATGACATCAGCCTGTTGCTTGTAGTTCTGTATGTATTTGTATTTTGTTTTGCAATACTGAAATTCAAATTCAGGTCCTTGTACATACTATAGAAGTTTTCCAAAATAGCTGCACTAACTAACATCTTTATTTATAGTGTGGAAGAGTTTCTGTTTTCTTTGTCCTTGCTAGGGCTTATCTGTTGTCATTTGATATTACCATTCCTATTGAAGTGAAGTGCTAAACCACTGTGGTTTGGATTTGAAATTTTCTGCTGATTAATATGATCTTTTTCATAACCTGTAGGCCATTCATCTTTCTTGGGGAAAAAAAAGTATTTACTTAAAGATGGTGGCCATTTCTTCATATCATGGAATTTTGTGCTATTGATAAGGTGGCTGCCTGTGCATCTGGGCTGTCAGTTGGACACACCTGAATCAACTCAAAATTTAAAGTTTTGTCTTGCTGTCCTAATAGGAACATATACTGGTGAAACACTCCTGAGCAGAGTGTGACATTCCCAAAAGTGTTGGCATCTACAGTGAGGGGAGCTCCTGCTAATGCCCTAAAATGCCTGTGGAGTTTGCTCTGCTGAATACCTAACTCCATCTCTTGATGGTCTTCCCTCCACATAACACTAGGATGAGACAAAACTGCACAAGTTCTTTGCTGCTGTAATGAGATTCAACTTCTCTCTGCCTGAGAACTCACACAATACCTTGGACATTCACCTTTGCACCAATGTTCTGCTCATAAAGCCATATGTGGGGCATTTTCTCTCTAAACTGTTAAATTAAATAATCAAATGAGCAAATAAATAAAAGCACCCTTACCAGAAGCCCAAACCCTGCCAGATTTTGACCTTGGACTTCTCTTTTTTTTTTTTTTTTTTTTTTTTTTTTTTTTTTTTTTTTTTTTTTAGATATCCAGACTATGGTATTTTGTTATAGCAAATCCAAATCCAATTGAACAAAACACTGAAAAAAAATTCTTTTTCCCCCTTTTAGGATGATAAGATTGATATACTTATTTACATGTAATAATATGCATTTACTATATATTTACCAATAATTTATTTACATTTTGGAATATAAATAATACATGGCCATGATTAGTTGTCATTTTTAAAAGGTGAGTGTCAGCTAAAATTTTGTAAGAATATTTCCCTTAATTTTCATGATGGATAATATTGGTCCATAATTTTTATCTTTTGTTTCTAGCTTTGGCACCAAAGAAAAGAGTGTCTCATAGAATAAGACAATAATTTCTTCCTTGGCTATTTTCTAGAAGAGTTAATTAAAATTGCATAACTATTTTTTTTAGTGTATGGTAAAATACACTAATGAAAGCACCTTGGAATAGAATTTTCTTGAGAAAAATTGTAAATTAAATTTTTTCTCTAAAATTAATTTCTATAAGCTCAAGCTATCTTTATTTTTCTGGCTAATCTGTCATAGTTGGGATCATTTAAGGAACTGGAACATCTCAACTAAATGGTCAACTATATTAACTTACAGTCAGATCAGCAGACACAACTTATTGAACTCATGTTACTTCTGTGTGTTATTTCCTTGTTTAAATGAGTGTTGTTTTAAGAGTTTCAGGTGTTTTATCTTGTTTTAATTTCAAAAACTTGCTTGGAATTACAGTGCTCAGGAGATTCACTGACTCACTGATATAAAAATGAGATTGACTGCTCATTTTTAGGACTTTTAATTCATTTATTTTTCTTTGATTTTTCGCATTAAACATTTATTTTGTCTTTTATTTATTCTTAAAGTCATTAATTTCAGGATTTTTTTTAATCTGACATAAAAATGTGCTAGACACGTCCCTGTAAATCACATTTGTGCCTATTATAATTTTTATTTAGTTCAGAATGCTTTTCCTCCTCTTTCTCTCCTCTCCCCCCCCCCTTCCTCCTCTTCTATCTGTCTAGGGGAGTGTCTAGGTCCTACAAATTCATTTGAGAAAAAAAATTGTAGTTTGCAACTTTTCACAAGAAAATTTCCATTCAAAGATACTCACACTGATGAATTTTGTCATACACATAAGAAAACATCAGTTTATTTTATTTACTGGCTGGTCCAGAAAATTCTCAAGAAAGTAATTATTCTTATTCTCTGAGATGATTAGTATCTGAAAACAAAATCAGACCATTAAGAGATAAAAATTATACAGCAGTATTATTCATCATGAGCATAAGTGGAAATATTATTAGCAAAATTTAGCTAAAGTATTCAACAATCTATAAAATGATAATATATTATTATATTTATTTTATGTGCATGAATCTGTTGCTTCTGTGTGTTTCTGTGTGTCTGTCTGTCTGTGAGCATCTGTGTGTGTGTCTGTGTTTGTGTGTCTCTCTCTCTCTCTCTCTCTGTGTGTGTGTGTGTGTGTATGTGTGTGTGTGTGTGTGTGTGTGTGTGTGTGTGTGTGTGTGTGTGTGTGTAGGGGGATTATGTTGTTCCATTGTAAATAATTGTCCCTGCCTATGAGTTTAATAAAAAGCGCTGACTGGCCAAAGGCAGACAGGAAGTGTGGGCGGGGCTACCAGACTAAGAAGACACTAGGAACAGGCAGAACAGAGCAGGATGCCAGAGAGAAGGCAGAAGAAACAGAGAACAACTATGCTGCTCTGAGAAAAGGTACCAAGCCGCATGGCTGAACAGGGTAAGAGTCATGGATTAGATTAAGGATAAAGAGTTAGCAAGTTATACACCTGGGCCTTAGGCTGATCAGCCTAAAACTATTATAAGCATCTGTGTGTCTCCTCGGATCTGTGGGTCTGCGGGCCAAAACCTAGAGGCTAGGCCCGAAAGTCTGAGCCAGAAACCTCATACTCTGTGTGTGTGTGTATGTGTGTGTGTGTGTGTGTGTGTGTGTGTGTGTGTGTGTGCCATGTGCATGCCTGGCAACTATGGAGGCCAGAAGAGGGTGTCTGTCATCTTCATATTCCCTAGAGCTGGAATAAGGGATGGTGTGAGTCAACATGTAGGTGCTAGAAACAGAACCTTGGTCTTCTGCAAGAGAAGCAAGTGTTCTTACCAATAACTCACTGCTCTAGCCCTAAATAGTACATTTCATACAACAAACTCAGCTGTGTATTGAGTTTGAGGACATCCAGAGATTATGAGATTCTGTCTCAAAACCGTGATGTCTCTGCATTGTTATCATATCTGTGACTTTTAATATTTTTGTTCTGAAATCTATTGCATCCAAAGTAATGTGGCCTAATCAAACTTCTTTTTATTAGTGCTACTGTGTTCTATCTTTGCCACAACTTCCCTTTCAACCTCTTTGTGCCTTTAGATGTGACATTAGGTGTTTTATAAGTCAAACATAATGGTCTTTTTATTTTTCATCTATTTCGTAGATCTCTGTTTTTTAACTTGGATAGTTAAATCATTACGTTCAATGGCTGTTGATGTGATTGGTTTTAAAAGATCACACTGTTATTTGCTGTTTTCAGCTTCTTATCTTTGTTAATTAATCAGCCATAAGTTTTTGCTTTACTTTACTAGTGGTTTATGTTTTATAACATATTTTCCAATTATTACTTCAAATATTTTAATAGTTTATCACCACACATGTTCTGATAATGTAACATACTTCCATTTCTTTTCTGTCTACATGCCATACTTGATATGCATTTTATTTATGTATATGCTGCATGCCCTATAATATATAGTTAATTTGCTTTAAACAGTCAATTGTTGTCATGTATAGAAGATGTTCACATGAATGTATAGAAGAACAGAAAATAAAGGCATTTTGTTTCGGGGTAGATTATTTTATTTGGTTTTAAAGAAGATTTTATTTAGTTTGATCTGATCTAATTTTTTGAGACAGAGCCACATCATCTAGCCCAGGTTGACCTTGGACTCACAATCGCCTTGCCTCAGATTTTCTGGTGCTGGAATTATAGGGGTGTGTCACTTAACCAGGGGTTTTTCATTTAGCCACATAGCTAGCATTTCTTATAGTATAATGCAAATTTTTAGCCAGTTCATTTTTCTGCCAGTGAGCTTTTTTTTTTTTTTTTTACAAATGTATATGTCACTCTTCTACAATAGCTTTTAGTAGCAATATAAGATGCAAAATTCTAACTCATTACTTTCTAGGCTGTATATGTGCAGATTTCAAGATCCCTTTGTTAATCCCTCCCTTTATTCACACCCCAGCTCTGTTCCAGCCACACTGGATTCCCACCAGGCAAGTTCCTGTCAGAGTTTTGTACTTTACTCTTTATAGCACTTTCCCCAAGGCGTTGCTCAGCTTGCTCTATCGTTTTATAGAAGTCTCCCCTCTAACATCACCTGATAAGGAAGGGTTCAGACACACATGTGTACACATGCATACATAGACATGTGCACACACACACATAAAAGCACACATAAACAAACACAAATGTACACACATACATACACACACATAAATTTTTGTATTTAATTTTGTTTTCCTTCTGTTCAGTGCACTTAAGGGTACTTGAAATCATATTATGCCTTTATTGATATCTATCATAATTTTTATGCTTTATCTTGCTTTGTTTCCTGTCAGAGCACTTAAGGCTCCTCAAAATTGTATTATACTTTTATTATATTTCTTTTTAGAATTAAACTCCAGAAACATAAGGGCTTTCTGTTGTTTTCACTCAGGTATTTCACATGCCCTGAACCACGGCAAGTGTGCAGAACTAGTTTAAATAAAAGCATCTAGTAACATATCTGAGTTAATTCCGATGACCAACATTATCTTATGTTAAAAAAATTTGAAATAAGAAGACAAGATGCAAACTATGTCCTCAAAAAATATATGACTCAAGAATGATTGCAGTTATGGTTATTCTAAAACAGCAGTTCTTTCTACCAGTCTAAGGGAGTTGGCTTTGCATTTCAAAACTATAATCAAGGATCTGCCTTTGGGACAACAGAGGACAAAGGGCAAAGGCCAGGAGAGGCCGGTTCCCCTTGGATTCTGCATTCATCCTTTCTGGGCTCTACATGTGTCTAGCACAGGAAGGCAAAGAGGAGGCAGTGCAAGGTCTCATTGGCAGAAGGAAGAATCTTGTTGACCCTCCTCAGACCTCATGACCCAACTGGTTCAAGCAGATTTTAGAGAGTCGTGACTCTGGAGGAGGAGGAATTCTGGGGAATGTGGAGCAGCTCCATATTAGTTACTCTGTCTACCCAACTGACTAGTGTTGTGAGGGAGTAAGTGGCAAATGGAAGCCTCACTCATTGGAAAGAAGCCAACGGAACCAGGACTGCTGTGCCCTGTGGAACCTGCTCACCTTCCCTGTGCTTGTCTACCTTGCTAAGACAAGGAGCCTTATCCCAAATTATTGGTTCCTGGTTTATAGTTAATATTTTTAGCTTATAGCACTCCCAGTAGCCATTTTATTTGACTTTAGAGGTGACTTTATACAAAGCAAATTCCATCTAATGCAATTCACTTCCTCTTCTATTTTTTCTGTCAACAAAAATATTCATTTTTACAACCAAAGGAAAATCTATTATAAACTGTTAACAATTATGAGACAAAGTAAACATTAATTATTGTCCAAATTATTTTTACCACACTATATTTTTATAATTTATATATTTCAGCAATAATATGCAAATTAATAACAAAAGGTGAAGATACCAATGACATATAATACTTTATTTTTGAGATGGGGTCTTATTACATTGGCCAGGCTGACTCCAAACTCATGATCCTCAGGCCTCAGCCTCCAAAGTAGCTGGGGATTGCAGGGTGCTCAACACCATGCCCAGCTCAAAATACAGTTTTATCACCCAGGTCTATGTATTATAATAGGAGTTTAAATAGTTTTACTATCCTAATTTGTAGTTTCACATAAATTAGCCCAAACAATTTAAGTCCAACCCACAATTTACTCTTAAATTGCCTTGAAAATAAATTAAAAAGATTTATCTGAAGCATTTAGCATATATACTTAACATATGTTAAACATTTAATACATATTAGATATTATTATTCATTAGTTGTAATATTCAACTTATCTAGACCAAAGAATACTATAATATGTCTTTTCAGGACAACCCTACAGCTTTTACCAACTTAAATTACAGTGAATAGGTTGACCAAAACAATTCAAAAGGAAGACATGAAGTGATGGGTATTTCTTTAGTAGTAGCAATAATTTTATTTTATTCAACCAGTGGTTATGAATTGAACATCTGTTAAAAACCTGGTGCAAGGACATAGACAAGAACCGTGGAAGGTTCTCATCTCTCTTGAGTTTTCTAATCATGAACAAGCGTAAGTGGTTGACTCGTAACTGTGACGAATATTGAGAAATTTTGGACTCTGCACTCGGTGGCCAGCTGTGTCCACAAGGGCTCCAGTGAGAAAGCAACAGTATGACTTTGTATTTTATCGAGTTATATATAATGGCATTCTCTTAAAGAATTTGAAATATTAACAAGGAAACTTGCAAATATTATACAGATGTAGTAATTGTAGTATAGACATCTTGAACAGAAAGTAGATTCTGAAGTTCTTGATTTTTATACATAGTTAAAATTGCCTTGGGGAAAAATTGAAGTTGGTAAAGCAGAACAGTTACCATAGTAATATTCATATAATATTGACAGTGTTGAACTTTAATTGGGAACTTGTGCCCCAAGAGAACAGCAAAGGTTAAGAACCACCCTCCCTTTTGTGCCCTAGGAAATGAATGTCCTTTCCCGTGCAACTTAGGTTAAGACTCTCAGTTCCCCTTATTCACCTTATATAAAGATGGACAGAGACTAGCTTGTCAAATTCTTTCTTCCATAAATGATCAGCAAAACTGCTCACCCCATTGAACAATGAGAACAAAATGTTAGCTGCCCAGAATTTGGATACGAAAGTCTCTAGGGTCTTTGAACTTTGCCTTGCCTTCAATCTGGTCCAGCACACGGGCCCTTCAAAATACCTCACAAGACGACAGGTTGGTCTCTGGGTACAAGAATCTCTGATGAACTGTCATGCCCTGCTACCTTTACATCCCCCCTCCCTCAGCCCACACTCACTTCTTTCTTATTTCCTCTCTTCAAGGAAATCACTGCTTATTGCCAAATCTTTTCCTCACTTGAGATATTCTTCCAGTAGACACCCTCTCCATCACACCTATAGTTTGTTTTCATACCATATCCAAAAATCCTAAGTCACTCAGTAACAAAACACACAACTTGACCTCTCCTGCATGCTATTTTTTATTTGTCTTAGATAGAAGGAACAGAGAGACTAGAAATTTCTACTATTTAAGACTCCTTTGAAAGCAGGTTTCCCCAGTCTGAGAGAGGATGCCAGGATCTTTTCTTCATGGTTAATACACTTCACTTTTGACCCCCTTGTTTCTCCATTAAATATCCAAAGACCTCTTAATTGTGAGACCTATAGTGAGGGATGTATGATCTGAGAAAAATATAGTTAGGAAAACTTCTTGTGCAAACATCTTAGAATGTGTTTACATAAACATGAATGGTATAGATCAGCCATTCAACATGCATCCATAATGTAATTTTGACTTAAGATGCATGAAGTTATTGGACATGGCAATGCATTTCTGTAATCCCAGCACTTCTTATTATATAAGCACATACTTTAAAAAATAATTATAGCACATATCATATGTTGATATATACTAAACACAAAGATTAGTGATATCATTATTGTTTATCACTCCCAAATATTATTCATGGAACTTAAATATAAGTACTGCACTCTGGTGACTCTACAAGATTCAGAGGACTTTTTGCACCAGTGTCCTCACAAAGACATGAATAATGTGCTATGTGAACACAATCGATGGCTACTGTGACATCACCCAGTGACAGAAGTTCTTCAGCTCCCTTATAATTTTATGGGACAATGCTATTTGTTATGTCTTTTTTGTCTGTTTTAACTGTATTTGAAAATGATCTTATTGGATGAGGATGATATAGTAGCAAAGATGAAGGCTAACCTTCTAGGGAATTGGAAGTATCAGTCAGACAAGCAATGAAGAAAGATTTGATTAGAAAGATCAGTTTTCTCACATAACACAATTTCCACATTGCTCTGTTTGTAACTAGGTAATGAGCTCTGCAAGTGTTTCTTAATGAAAATAACACTGGCGTTTCAAACAAAGTACTTTGATGTGGGAATGCCTTTCTGTATGTTGTGAATCTCAATCTTTAAATAAAGGAGCTGTTTTGGGCCATGACAGGTACCATAGAAAAAGTAGGAGGAGGAATCAAAATAGGTAGGAAAGGAAGGGCGGAGTCAGAGGCAGATCCAGTAAGCTGCTCAAGAAGAAACATGTAAGGAACACAGGTGAGCCACGGGCCGCGTGGCAGACAGATTAATAGAAATGGGTTGATTTAAGATGTAAGAGCTAGCTAGCAATGTGCCTGAGCCATAGGCCAAACAGCATAAAGTCAATATAAGTGTCTGAGTCATTTCTGGGGCCAGAACGGGCGACTGGGCAGCTTAGGGGTCTTAGGTGACAGGTCTGTGGGTCTCAGACCTCAGGCCGCCCGGAACCAAGAAACCCCACTACTACAGTACTTGACTCAAAAGATCTGGAATTATTAGCTGTATGACCTAAAATAGGTGATTGATTTCTATATACTAATTTTTGATTTCTCACTATGAAGTGAAAGTAAAAATTTTCCTCTGCATACCCCACACTGTTGACATCAAGGAAAATAATATACCTTAGAAGAGAAACATAAACCTTACAATTAATAGTGAACAGACTCTCAACACCATGTCTCTGTCACATGCAAAACATTTGTCTGCAAGTTTTCTACTTCTAAATAAAAATTGTGTATTTTTGGGCAAAGAACATGATGTTTGACCATCAGGAAGCAGAGATGATACTGTAGTTAAGTAATTTAACCTGCCCATTTCACATAGTGCAGTTCATGCTCTCCATCAAATTTCCAATATAGTGTTTTAAGCATAATTATTATGCTACAAATCAGGACTCTATTATATTTATTCACTCCACATTATTATGACTGTGTGCACTTTGATTGACATCTTATAATTTATCACAAATTCTATTCCCTATTCTCTGTTCCAGCTCTTAAAGTTTTTTTTTTCAGATATAATTGCAGTCACATCCCTTTCCTTGTGTGTCTATCTCATTTCATTTACAATAATGTTTTTCAGGCTCATCCACAATTTTACAAAGGCAAAAATCTTTTGAAAGATTGACGACTATTTTCATTTTATTTACATTATAGTTCTCCCAGTTTATGTTTCTATATGTTGGCTATTAAAAAGTGTCATAATAAGCACAAGAGGCCAAATGTCTCCATGAGATACTGACTTAATCTCTTAGATAGGTACATAGATGGATAGATGTATGTATGTATGTATGTATGTATGTATGTATGGATGGATGGATGGATGGATGGATGGATGGAGGATGGAGGATGGATGGACAGACAGAGACAGATGATAGATAGACAAGAAATTACTAAATCATATGGAAGCCCCACTCATACACTTTTGGAGAACCTCCATATTCATTACCATAAAGGCTGTACCAATGTGCATTGCCAACACTAGCTTTGTTATGCTCTACACTCTCATCAACACTTACTATGGTCTTTTTCACAGCAGCTATCCTGCTATATGTAAAGTACAATCTCATTGTGTCATGATTTTTATTTCACTGATGTTCAGAAGCATTATAGTTTTTGCCTATGCTTTCTGGTCATTTGCTTGTTTTCCCTGAATAAATGTCTTGTCAAGGAGCATTTCCTAGCAAGGAGCTATTAGAGAACTTTCGAGTCACATAGTCATAAAGACAAAGAGCCAGGGAGAAGCGGGAAAGCAAGGGAGGGAAGGAGAAAAGAGGGGGCATTTTTAAGACTTCATCTCATTTTAAGATCCAAGTAGTTGCTGTTCTGTTTAGGTGTAGGACTCCTCTCATATTTTTGGCCAATAAACCTCTGGTATGATTTGAGGGTGAACTGTCCCCAGAGGCTCTGTTTGAATAGTAGTCCACACATGCTGCTTGGAGAGATTTTGTAACCTTTAAGGGCAGCCCATCTGAAAGAAGTTGATGACTTCAGGGAGATGGGCCTGAGGTTTTAGTTCAGCACTGCCTGAAGCTGAGCTCCTTGCTTCCTGATGGGCTCCAGATCAGGGTCCTCACCCTCCTTCCCCACCATGACGGCCCTTAACAAGCTGACTCTTTCCCACTGAAATTGCTTCTGTTGAATATTAATCACCGATGAGAACAGATTAAGAGCAGCGTGCATTTTCTCTCAGTCTATCATCAGTCTTTTCATTTTGTAGCCAGGAGTTTTCTGCAACTCCAGTCTATCGCATCATTTATGGGAATGCAGCGTCTATAAATTTCACAATGCAAAACACCTAGGGATGGAGCCTCTTAAACATTAATCAACACAGAATGGTGTTGAAACGCTTTGTTAACCATAAATTCTGATTCAGGAAGCTGAGGTCTGTGGAGATGCTTCCACAAAGAGCCTAGGCTCTTCACACGGAAAGGCAGCTTGCTTGAAATACCAACCAGTGTCTCCCAGAATTCGAGAGTCAGAATCTGTATCTTAACTAGAAACCAACATAACTGATCCACATGCACGTTATGGTTTAAGAAGCACACTCATACACCAGAGCAATGACTCTCCAGGTTAAAAATACAAACTCTGGAAGGTCACAGAATTCAAACCTGCTCAATTGAAACTGGAGGGAAGACAGAAACAGCTTTTTACATTCCCCTTCTCTGTTTTAGTAATGAACACCCCCCCCACACACACACACACCAGATGTTTATTGAGTACCACTGACCTGGAGGATTAATTAAATGTATGATTTCCCTATCATGTCTCTGGAAATTTTGACTTCATAGATCTGGGACAAGACTCTGGATTCTGTGACATCAAACATCCATTCCTTATAAACTTTATGTTCAAGCAAATTAGGGTAATACTGCAATATCCCTAAGGTCTCACCTTCTAGAAACTTTCACATTGCTTTACATTAGCCTTAGTGTGGTGTCCCTGCTGTGAACTACCTGTTTCTCTTGGCAATCCTCTAAGTATTCACTGAAGAACTCTTAGTGGGGCAGAAAGTCAAATACCCAGCCTGGAGGCTCAGTGCCAGTCCTGGACCCCAGCAGCCCTCCAGTGGCCTGAAGAGAATCCCTTCCCATCCAGACTGTGTAATCTTTCAAGGTCTTTAGCATACCTTCATCAAGACAATTGAAATTGCAAGGAGACCCAAACATATACCATGGAGACAGCCCATTTGTGAGTGAAAGAGAAATTTTGCTCTCTTTTAGGTGATTACAGAGTAGCCTTCCCTTTAAATCCAGAAGAATGAAATCAACCTAGTCCATCTCAGACTATCCTCTGAGCTGGTGCACATCCATTGATCTCTATGTTCACTCACTATCCTTTGCACAAGTGTGGAGCAATTGCTAATGACCAAGCGCTAGGCGCTTGGAAAATGCCATTGACTTTTAAGAGTCTAGTTTGAATTAGGTGGGCCTATAAACATGCAAGTTGCACCCTATGTGTATTTTGTCCTCCTAAGAACCACCTCTTCCTGTTCCATAGAGGGTCAACCAACATACTCTCAGAAATGCCACACTTAAGAGCTTAATAGAGCAAGAGCTTACATGTTCCTGACCATGCACACACACCCTCATATATCTCAGACAGCGGTCTTCACAAATTAGCATGATGATGAAGGAAATAATTTTCACTGACAAAATTAGTAGCTTTTCAATTAGCATAATGGATATTTAAAATGGGCATCCATTAGTGAGATTCTCAGTGTGTGACTGGACTGGGATATTCTACAGCCCCCTCCCACATCCCATCTCCATGTTTCCATGAACAAAGCACACGGTTTGGCAAACAGCTCACCTTGGCCCTTCTTCTGTCACTCTTAGGAATGACACTGAAGGCTCCATGTCTAGTTGGGCTTGAATCGACTCGTTGGTTCAGACTATGCCATCATCTGACACCAGCCATAAAGCTAAGCGAAACTCAACTCTGAATTCATGCCACCTCTTCTTTCAGTGAAAATGTCATTCTGGGATCTGACTAGAGCACAGGAGAAATCTGATAACCGGGAGTTCTGTGGAGTTTACCAGAATGGGTCACCTACACTGAGTTTTGCCATATTTGTTCCATTAATTGCTATTTGGGTGGTAATTTTGGTTTAAGATAAGCTATTGTCATCATTTAGAGGAAATTAGGGGAGTTCGCAACCATCAGTAGCTTCTGTTATAGTAAAACTTTAGCTAAGCACTATGTTTCTTCAGATTGGTTTAGGGCAGTTCTTAACAGGAATCATTGATAAGCAAAGCTGAACAAGACCCTGTCTGCATGGAATCTACTCTCCGAGAAACAATACATTAATTTACAAATCAAACAAGCAAATGTTAAATGGAGCCATGACTACCACAGATGGCCCCCAGTTTATAATGGTTTCTTAGGAATTTTTCTACTTTTGAAAAAGCATCAAGAAAGACACATTCATTGGGAACTAGAACCTGAGATTTGATCTCAGGTCATATAAGAGAACATCTCTAGATGATTGTACAATGCTGGGTACCCGTGAGCCACAGCTCTCAGTCACCTGATGATGAGCATAGCCAACTGATATTTAACAACACACTGAGTGGCCAAGCTTGGCTACTTTATCACTTGGGTATAGTGAGTGAATTCTTTTACATACATCACAATTTAAATGATACTAAGTATACTAAAATACTACCCTCATGATAAGGTTTTTAAAAAAGAACATAGGGTGGTGATATTATAAGAACATGTAATAGGAATTCCAGTTCTTTCTGGGAGTTTGTTTGTCAGTTACCAATGGATTACATTGTATCTTCTAAAATTCTTAGCTTAAGTCTTAAATCTCAGTTGACTGTATTTGGAGAGTACTATGCTTAAATAAAGTCCTTTGAATTGGGCTCTAACCTTACAGGATCAATAGCTCTTTTGAAAGGAAGGCCCGTCTCTATTCTTTCTCCTTTCCCTGTGTTCTGTCCTCCTTAAGCATTACTATAGAAAGACACAGCTACACCAGAGCACAATGAAAAGCTGCCCAATATAAGCCTGAAGATAGGCATCATCCAAAACGAAATTACAAGCTCTTTTCCAGCATCCAAAACTATGAGAAATAAATTTATACTATTTCAGTATTTTTTTTTCTTGATTTTATTTTATTTTATTTTTACGTGTATGGGTGTTCTGTCTCTATATATGTCTGTGAACCGTGTGCATGTCCAGAGTTCACAGAGCCCAGAAGAGGGCTCAGATCCCCTGAAGCTCTAGTTATAAACAGTTCTGAGATGACTGTGTGATAAGAATAAAACCTGGGTATTCTGGAAATGCAGCCAGTCCTCTTAACCATACAGCCCTGTGATTTTAAAAATATATTTATTATTTTGTATATGTGTGTGTATCCATGTATGTTTGCATGCTGTGTGTTTGCATATCTGCACGCCAGAGCACGTGCTATCTCACTGGTTCCCCAAAGTTATCCCCAACAAGGATGGGATACAAACCCACTTAGGTAGAGCACATCACATCACATATATACACATATATTCCAATGTATCACCAATCTATTTCCTTTACACCTTGGAAAATATAAATGCATATTCCATATTCATATGCTTAGGGTTAAAGTTGATGTTAGGGTTAAGGTTAGGTTTACAATTAGGCAAATATTTTTTTAAAAAGGAAATAAAGGTAACTACATGAAGGAAATTTTTAAAAATGCAATGTGTGGGGATGTATGAATACACAAAGCCTTTTGATATGGAGCAGCAAGCACATTCCCAGGAAACTAAAAGGAAGTGGTCACAGATTGATAATGACTGTCATGTGAGTGTGCAGATCTCCCATGAAAAAAGGAGCAGGTGGGGGAAGGAAAAAGTGCAGGGTGACCAAACATGTTTTTCTAGTGCTGGTGGATTAGTTTAGCAGCTTGGATAAGGATGCTAGTAGTGATGCCGGTAGAGTAGATACATTTGAGCAGTACTTAGGAGGAAAGCCAAACACTTTAAACAATGAATTAGATCTCAGCTTTAGACAGAATTGTCAACTCTAGTCTGGACTTGGGACTAGATGAATTATTTCACTATTGACAGAGACAGAAGGTTTCCAATGAGGACCAGAATTAGGGGCTGGTTTAAAATTCCATGCCCATCAGGTTGTAAGTAATATAAATCACATCTAAATGTCTAAAAATAAGGAAGTGCAAGTAAGAGACGGTCAAGAGCAAATTAATCAAGCGGACACAGGACTGGGCCAGCACAATCCGAGTATCAGGCAAGCAGAAAGCATGTGAAATGTGCTGGCCCTACAAACATCACACCGCCAAAGCTTCAATCCAGTTCATTCTTCATCTTTACATTCCCGAGTGAAGTCTATTATCCTGCTGTGGGGTTTTGCTCTTGGGCCCGTAAAGATTTGTTGCTCATAGTGGTTTAATAAAACACTGATTGGCCAGTTGGAAGTATAGGTGAGGCTACCTGACAAGGAGAATGCTGGGAAGCTGAAGAGCAGAAAGGAGATGCCAGCAGACACAGAGCGATCTAGATTGCTGCAGTGAGAAAAGGTACCAAGCCACGCGGCTAAACATGGATAAGAATCCTGGTTAATTTAAGAGTAAGAACTAGCAAGTAATAAGCCCGAGCCATATTGTAATTAAGATGTTGTATCAATATTTGGGACTGAGAGGCTGCCAGACTGTAAGACTGTGGGACTGCGGGTCTGCACCTCAGGCTGGATAAGCCAGAAACCTCAACTACAGTCCCTCACCATAGTCACTGAACAGCTAGCATGGTTACTCCTTCATACCAAGAGACAGGAGAGAGATGCTCTAACATCTTCAGTGTCAGCAATGAGACATAGGGCATGGATCACCCACCAGACTATAATTATTGAAGAATGGAACTAACTAGAAATGAGTTTAAGTGCTAGATTGATTTTAGAAAATCAAATGCCAAAGATATGCTACCCTTTTGGCAAACTGACATGCGCACTCTCACAAACATCTCAAAATCACATTCCCCCAAAGATTATTTTCCTTAACAGAATGCATGTGTTGGTCATATTAGGAAATGCAATCCTTTCATGGGTCACACTGTATCCATGGATGAGAAGCAGAGAAAAACAAATGTCTGTGCTCAGCTAAACTTCTCCCTTCAGACAAACCTGCATTACCAATGAACGGAAATGGTGCCACTCACAGTAGGCAGGTCTTCCCACTCTAAAGGCCTAGCAGAGACAGTCATAAATTTGCCCTCCACAGTGGTTTTGGTGTTCTAGCCACATATCTGTCAGTGTATTGTCACTAAATTGTTTGAATTCCTCACTTGCAGCAAAATTATCTCCCAGACCACAAGTAGAAATTAATTCTTTTTGCTGGTGCTAAAAAATTGCAAGTATCATTAAAGTACTTAAAATTATAATTCACAATATTAACTAAAACATAAAACTTTAAAATATTTTACTAACAGATTATGCTTTCATACCCTACCCCACCTCACCCCATATTTCTGTAGCTGGGATAAGATACTCTAACAGGAACAGTTGAGAGGAGGGGGATCCATTGTCTCACCATCTGGAAGTACAGCACACCATGACAGGGCATCCACAAGGACAGGAACTTGAGGCACCCGGTCACACTGTATCCATGGATGAGAAGCAGAGAAAAACAAATGTCTGTGCTCAGCTAAACTTCTCCCTTCAGACAAACCTGCATTACCAATGAACGGAAATGGTGCCACTCACAGTAGGCAGGTCTTCCCACTCTAAAGGCCTAGCAGAGACAGTCTCCTAAGGGCATACCCCAAGGCCACCTCCCAGATGATTCTAGATTCTGTCAAACTGACAACAATAGGCTTCACACTCCATAGTGATCTATTTGGTGTTCGACACATTTAACTATCAATCTAAATAGCTTTAGAATGAAAATGAGTTGATTGTGGAAAAATTGTTCCCAAATAATCTGGATGAGGGATGGGAAGAGGCCCCTTCCATGGAAGCGCTCCACAGAGAAACTGTAACTATCTCCTAACCTCAGTGAAGCTGAAAACTATTGTTGCCATATACAGTTGCAATTAGTGCTCAGTGTTTGGATCTGTTGCTCAAGAATCAAAGAAACAAAGAGAAAGTCTGGTGCTGCAGCCTGGCTACATTGACCATGGGGAAAAAGACACAAGACTCTTCTCTATGAAGTAATACAGGACTGAGAACTCCCCCTTCCCAGGACTGCAGAATGTTTTCCCTCTTAGAAAGGAAATGAAAAGCAGAAGATCAGGGATGAAGCAGATGTTAAGAGACATTGACAATTGAGCATACATAAAAACACAAAGGTGACTAGATATCTAGATATGAAACCAGAATTCTGGACCAGAAAAGCCCATATGAAAATGAAAACATTTTGCATGTATGTGCTAAATGGAACAATGAGTATAACTAATTTTTGTTAAACAGAAGGTAAATATTGAGGAGATGTGACACTCCAGGATAGAGTCTTAAGGAAACATACTCCTTTTAAGGGTGCATCCAGAAGAAGGCTGACTCCACAGGAAACAGGAACTCACCAGAGAGTCTTGAAAACTAAGAGCTCTTGGGTCACTAAAATCAAGGGAAGACTATTTCAGAAAGCAGAGACTGACCAATATCATTAAAAGCTGCAGTCTAACAAAGTTGAAAAATTCTTAAGCATTTACAACCTGAAGGGCAAGGGTGACTTGATAGCTGGTTTCAGTGAGGTGACAAGGCCAGAAGCTGGGCTGAAGTTAAACTGAGTTTGAGCAGGAAGTCAGGGATTGTGGACAGCTGTCATTAGTAACAACTGTTTGGAGAAGGGGAAGATACTTGTTTTGTTTTCAGCTGAAACCTTGCTATGGGTCAAATCAAAAGGCAAGACAGAATATAAGCAGTAAATGAATAATATATAGTATAACATTACAGAGAAGTGAGGCCGCTGTAAAGCCTCAGCACAGGTGGCAGGCTTGGCCTTGCCTCCAAGTGTACAGCACTGCTCTCATAAGAGGAAGTGAGACTGAATGTAGAAATATGTAAGTGTTTTGTATTTGAAACAGAAAAGATAAGGCTGCTATTTGCTCTATTCAGGAAGACAGGCAGATGGTTATGAAGAGCCAAAGAGGGTGTCAACCTTGGCATGCTGACATCTTTTACTAGACAGTTCTATATTGCATGGGGGCAGTCCTGACCTTTACTCACTAGATATCAGGTTTCCAACTGTCTTTAGACATAATCAAATGTCCCCCCGGGTGTTACTACATAATTGTACTGAGTTCTCTAGATCACAGAGTAGAGGAGAATAGGGAAGCACCCATGATGCTTTCAGAGTAGAAAAATGCCTGGACCACATAGCCACCGAAGAGTGACTAGGGCTGATTTTGTTTCATTTTTAGTACGTGTGTGCACACAGGTACATGAGAAGGGTGCCTGGAACCGAAGGACAATCTTGTCATCCTCAGGTATTCCATACTCCTATTTTGACATAGGGCCTCTCATTGACCTAGAGCTTCCCAGTTAGGCTAGACTAGCTGGCAAGCAGTCCTCAGGACTCCCCTATCTCCAACTCTCCAGTACTGTGATTTGAAACATGCATCCCCATGGCCAGCATTAATACATGGGTTCCGGGGAGGCTTCAGAGGCAAGCATGATCCTGACTATGACATCTTCCCAGCCCCCCACTAAGGCTGACTGAGTTTGTAGGGGAATCATCCTTTTTCATTAAGACTAGGCTCCTTGGGTTCTCTAGGGATGGAAGCTTTGCCACATAAATGTGATGAAAAGGGAAAGGAAAAAAATGGAGGCAGTGGAAATATGCTTATTAAAATTGGCAAGGCATTTATTGAAATTATGAGCTACAAAATCTAAAAAGGTTGGAGGGCAAGGGTTAAAAATATCTTTGCGAAATACAATGTTGTGATAAATTTGAGAGCTTGAAATGAAGCTGGGATCCAGACATCTTCGAGACACTCAGGCATAAACAGACAAACCATTTTTTCCCAAGGCAGTTTATAACATTACTTTTTTTTTCCTTTTGCACTAAATGAAGATGAGAAATAGAAAACAATGTGTTCTATTTATTTTGTAGACTAATTCAGACTCACTGTTTCCATAGTGTGTAGTTTCTCATTAAGTTTGAAAAGCATCGCTATGAATTTTATCCTTGCACTTCAGATCTCCACCTCTCTTCTTGGTGATATATGAACAGTGAGGTATTTACTTTGGTTTTACTAAAGCATAGGTCAACTGAAATGTTCTTTTAGACTTCTGGAAGCCAGTGTCTAGAAGTAAGCACCAACCAAGTCTTCTATTTTTTTGTCTTGATACAGGGGAGTCATGTAGTTTGCCTCATAGTTAGGGATGACCTCGAATCATAATCCTTCATATCTCCACCTTAAAAGTGATGGGATTATAGGCACGCATTACCATGCCCAAATTATAGGGCGTTGGAGATCAAAACTCATGCTAATATGCATGCTGGGTAAACGCCCTATTGAGCTACATCCCCAGACTTAAATCATTATCCTGTAGGAAAAGTAGTGACTGAAGGGAGAGGTTAACAAGAAATCTATTTGGAGAGATGGGAAGAACTAGTGATCCAGTGTTTCCTGTCTGAGGATAGTGTGCGGAGGGCAGGGCAAAACAAAACGAGAAAGGAATGAACATTCTTAATTAAAGCGAGACTGCCAGAGAAAAGCCATGACAAACCATTAAAGAAAAAAAATCTTGTAAAGTTTAAATCTGCTGAGGACAGCAGAACAGGTGAGGAGAAAGAGCAGAGGAAGAGGACGGTGTCCCCTTTACTCGTGCTGATGATTAGCATGTCAGGGTCCCGTGGTTTGGAAGAAGAATCATATCTGGATATTTAACAACTGAATACTTGTATGTTTCAGTATTTCTTTCTTTCTTTCTTTCTTTTTATTTAGTTCAGACTGTTTTGAATGACAAGAAAAAGACAAAGATAGTCTGTTTATTTCTTTGAGGCAAGAATAAGTAAATGGCTTCTTTTCCCTACCTTAATGTTTTTATTCATCCCACCCATTTTTTTTTTTCCCAATGACTGTCCTAAGTAGAAAGGAGTTACTCCCTTTCTATGACCTGACATCAAGGGAAAGTAAAGAAAGAGATGGTTTAAATAAACAGGAGCATATTTGGTTAGAAGAAGGAGGTCTGGGCTAGAGAGTCTCCTTTCCCATTGGTGATCACTTTGTAAAAATGAGAACATTACTTTTAGCAAAAGCATTACACATCCCATCTGGCTTCAAGGTCAGGGAGAGAAAAGAGCTATTACTCATTACAAATACTTCCCCCCACCCTTATTTTAAGAGTCAGGGACACAGAAAGTATAACTATATCTTTTTGAAAGGCATGTATAACAATATTCTAAGAATTTTTAACAATTTTCTTCTTAAAGGACAATGTATTTTAAATTTTCTATGATAAATATAGATGGTACATTTCTGATAAGAATATAAATTTACTAAGGCAAAAGGTATACAAACACCAATTTAAAGTAGGAGAAATATAATGAAGGTATGAATGAATACCTTTAATGAAGGTATGAATACTGTACACACAGAATCAAAGCACAGGATTCTCTGGTAATGATGTTACTGAAGGATCACAAGATGGCATTTTATGTTTTGATAGAATCAGTTGAAGAAAGAAGGCTCAGATACAGAGGTTCTGCTACAAATGTACTATTAGGTCTTATGAAATATTCATATTCATCCTAGAAAACAGCCAGTAAATTAAAAATATACTTTAACTTTTTGATCTAAAAATGTTGAAGACACATACACACTTTATCCATTTGGCCTATTATTCTTGTTCTGGGATTCTGATGGTAGATTTCTCCTTGTACTTAGTAAGAATAACATTATAAAATATTAAATGGCTCATATCATGATAAAAACAACTACTCATTGTGATACCTCACTGCTGTACAGTCTTTAAAAATACATGGATATTTATTTTCATTTTCAAAATAGTTTCAGTTGAAAGAAATCCCAAGTAATTCCAGAAGAAACTAATATCTTTCCGATTGTGAATGACTCTTGTCCCCGTATTATTTTTCTTACAAGCTGCACATCACAATCAAGTTCTCCTGGAAACATCTTGCTTACTGCAGTGTGGAGAAGTACAGTTAACAGTAAGTCTCCATGCATCAAAAATGTGAATGGTATTGCTTGTTTATATTTTACTTAATAAGGATAAGTGTACAGTATGAAAGTGACTCATAACTTTTAAAGTAGTCCCTTGGTTTGGCTATTCCAAAAAGATACACATTTCTCAAGCTGAGAAACTGGTGATTTCTTCTGTTTGGAGAAATGTTCTTCACTTATTAGTTCTTAGACTGTATATTACACTATATATTATAGTATTCCTATTTAATCTGTGAGCTTCATCTCATTACCAAATACCTCATGATTCTAAAGAGTCTTATAAGCCAGTTTTGAAAGGAAAACATTTTGAATATTCACTGAATTATAATTCACATATTTCTTGAAAAATTATAAAATTGAATAGAAATTTTAACATAGTCACTGCCAGGCAGGCATCACAGTCCACAAACCCTTTCTTTCTTTAATACTGACCCTCCACCTTTCTATTCCTTCTGCCCCGACTACCAGTCATCAACTTCCCATGCCTATGTATGCCACTATTCTAGACATTTCCTGTGGTTTCTGTGAATAGGATCAGAAAGTCGTACAGTCAGAGTACATCTTTGTAACACGTGTCACTACTGCAGTCCTTTTTTTGCTGAATACTTGCGCTTGTATGGATTTACATTTGTTTATCCATTCATCAGTTAGTGGACATTTGTGCTGTTTCTACATTTTGCCTATAATGAATAAGGTTGCCATGAGCTTTCATACACAGACTTTGTGTGCACATATATTTTCAGTTCTTTTGGCTGTATACCTAGGAGCAGAATTGCCAGATCATATGGTAACTCTATATTTATCCTTTTGAGGTGCTGCCAGACTATTTCCCATAGCAGCTGGGCCATTTTACATTTCTAAAGCATTTTTAAAAGTAATGGAAATAATGAAACTGCATATAGTTAATAAAATTCACTTAAAGACACACTATAAGTTTGTAGTAATTGAAAACCTTTACAAATTTTCCTTGCTTTTATCATAATTTATTCTACCCTATAATACATATTCAATAAATGAAATTAGTGTTAGGTTTAGTAAATTCTTTATAATGCCAACTTTATGTATATTAAATTAATTTCTTGCTAGGCATATACACAAATTTTAATTAACAATATAACATGAATGGCGTTTAGGGGCATTTGATTATTTTTATTTCTCATTGATTATGATCGAGAGCATCACAGTAGTATCATTAATTAAATGAGATCCTGCCATTTCCAGTCAATTAAGTCTAGGGAGACAGATGAGTCAGTGATTTGAATGTGTTTCCTTTGGTTTCTCTATGGTGACTTCCATATATATATATATACACACACCTCTCATCGCAGTAGGTCCAGAACAGTCTTCATTCTATCACATGGAAGAGTCTACCAGTCACACATTCAGCAGATACAACTTGCTGAGGCTCAGCCCACAACACAGATGCACGTTGACTTCTTCTCTAAGAGAATCTATATGTTGCAGAAGACAGGAATTCACCAGATGAACTTAAAAAAAAAAAAGTTATGTAGGCAAAGAACCACAAATAAATTCCTAGTGACAGAGACGAGGGGTGAAGTCAAGATTCTGTCTTCATGGACAGTAAGAAAGACTGAACATGCTGTACAAACAGCATGCTTATTTTGCAGTGGAAGGGGAAGCCAAGTGCTCTTGAGTCATGCGTGTAGATAGTTTCTCCAAAATAGGAATGGGCACATGTGGTTTCATCTCACTTTATTTCATGAAAAATATTTCAATTGGACAAAATAATATAGCAAAAATATTTCATTTCTAAGTTTGTTTTCTTTTTCTGGAAGAACATGTGATCTTTTTTCCCCCTGTAACAGAGAATGAAGTAAATGTTATTTTTAAAGGAAAAATATTTTAAACTATATTTAATGTAGTAAAAAATAAGAAAGAAAAAAATTGTCTTCTTCTAGTCGTGGTGGGTTGCTCTTTGTTTTACTCTGTTGAGGAAGTCTCTTCTCAAGTCATAAAATGCAAATATTTTATATACAGATCCCATAATGCTTGTTGTTAAATATCCCCATGTCAAGATTTTCTGTACTGAGCCCCAACTTCAGAATCTTCAAGTGCTGCCACAAATGGCATTCTGCTCAATTTGGACTTTGCCCCTACACTCACTTTCTCAAAGTTTTGGGAGCCTTAGAATTAGTGCTTCAGAGGGGGATATACCATACAATGCTTCCCCAGGCACACATGTGTGGAAGCGCTCATGTATCCCTTTTTCTCTGGTAGAAGAGATTCAGAGGCTGAGTTGAGAAGATGACACATCTATAAGACCTTTTCTCCCCCCTTTTTAGGATCCTCCTCATGAGAATTCCACAGACACTATTCTTTCACATATTTAATTCCCGTATGAGGGAAAGAGAGACATTTCCTTAAACTCCTTGGATGTCTACCGAGCCAGACATTACTTCAAACATTTTGTTTAAGATCCACCATATGGCTGTAGATAAAATATGAGAGTCACAGAACATAGGTAAGTCATGCACCATGGTCACACGACCAAGGGCATGTGAAGCCTTCATTAATAAATTCCTCATTTAAATCCTGGTCCAGTTACTTCATATGCTTATTTGGAGGGGGATATTAATCTTATGAAAACATCAGAGAATTTCCATATACCATTCTACCCTGAAAGTTGGTTTAGAACTTCTCTGAGACTAGTATTACACCTCTTCTTTCAAATAAACTTTAGCATCAATCACTAACATTCAAAATACATGAAAACTTCCAATTTAATGCTACATTTATTGTTGGCATTGCAACTGTATTTTGCCCCAACACTTTAGACTTCTGTAAGGCCCTACATGTTCATGGAAGGGACTGGCAAAATGAGGCACTACTTACAACTTCCTTTCCATGGAGAGTTCCATGGATAGATCCTCAAAACTAATTGTCAAATATTTGTGGTATGCAATGCCTTAAAACTAGGGAATGCTGATATCTATATGTAAGTGTGTGAAACAAAACCAGATGTCTCAGCATGGCCTTGCAGTGTCAAGATGAGCCTGAGGATTCAGCCCTACATAGGTGCTCCTTCACTTCTTGTTTCCATGGGTAACAGGATTTCTATGAATGCATTCTACTACTCTAGCCATTTCAAAGTAAATTTTAGGGAGGAAAAAATATGGCATTGCAAATAGACTATAGACTCCAATTTAAATATCAATATTACTTATTATTCCTGATAAACTTTTAATTAATTACCTTATTTCAGAGTTATCCATTGAAGTATTAAAATGTCAAGATTAACATTCACAATCAAGTATTTTCTGCATATTGTATTTTACTTTTATAATACAAGTCAAGACACATTCTGACCTATATTTTAAGTGAACTAGAAACTCACTTCACTATACTGAATAGAAATATTCAGTAATTGTCATCTAGATTAAATTTACTTCATTGAGTTGTATTTTATTTTTAAATCCCAAACAAATATCAGTATCTATAAAATAATTATTTCATCAAATTCTAACATGAAGACTGTAGAAAATGCCCAAGAATGGTTTTTGTGATTTAATTTGTAAGAACACAATGATTTCTACAAAATTATTAATTTATCCATTATTAAAATATTGCCAGTTTGTCCTCTGTAGACATACTCATACTGTAAATGTTAAATCTACCTTTTGTTCATTTATTTTTGAAAAAATAACCTTGAAATTCAAGCAGCCAAATTAGACAGTGATTGCTTTGTGTTTGTCTTTGACTACATCCAAGTTTTTTTTAAATGATATTATTCTAAAGTGTATTTAAAATCTCAAAACAGAAGTATCACAAACTGTCAAAGAAAGACACCAAACAAAAGTACTGGGGAGGAGGGACAAAGTGAAAATTACATTTATAGACAAGTGGCAATCATTACATGGAAGCTCTGCATCAGAAGCATTAACTGATTAAGTTGAGAGAGGGGGACGGAGGGGGAGAGAGAGAATGACAATGCCACAAAATGTTAAGGTTGCAAAGTTTATCATAGTCATGGCCGAGGTATTCATTCGGGCAGGTAAGCTAGAGTCTGTAATGAAGCTACAGAATCAAGATTCATGACTTGAGAAACCAGCACAGGTCACATTCATTTCTATTTGCACGTTTTTCTAAAGGAGACTATGTGCCAGTTCCTACCTGCTGTCTGTCCTCTGCTTCCTCCCTGCTTACCATACATACACGGGGCCTTGAGTGGCTATTTAAAGAACTTTGCATGGCAGATTTGATTAGCATATGCCTTAAAATAACTTCTCTGTGAGTCTGTTTCAGATTTGCTCTAGCCCCAAGTATGGGCATTCCCATCACATTCTCAACCTGCCTCACACAGATGGGCATCCTTGAATGTAGACTTACATTCCACCATACACATTTACTTTGCACTTAGTAAATTATCCAAACCAAGCTTTGATTACAACAAACCTGTGTCTAATAATAAACCAGAAAAACTACAACCTTAAAGTAAACTTCATAAAAGTGAGCCAAAACAAAAGAGCAGTCGTTTTGAACATTTAGAAATTATATATATGTATACATATAAATATAACTTGAATTTATATATATAACTACATATATAGTTATATATGTTAATTTTCTAGGGGAAAATCAACCTTAAATCTATAAGCTAAGTTTTTTTTTTTTTTTAACACTTCCACTACAGACACTATTCTAAATGCCCATAATTGATCTGGCATCAATATTAGGGAATTTAGAAACAGAATTAGTTATGATATCTGTAATATTCTAGCACATGTATTTAAAGGTGGATTTTATTATTTTTGAAATACATACTTGATATTTATTAAAATGAACATTCACAGGTATGTCTGTCTCATAAAAATAATCTCATTCTTAAGACATAGTTAGAAAAGTAATGACCCTCCCCCCCAAATGACCAGGAAGCAAGTAGTTGGCTTCCTCAGGAGTTTGTCCCAGTTTCTAGGGAAGGACTTTTTCCTGTGAGGTAGCTCAGTTCCAAGGGTCTTGCTGAGAAGTAACACTGTTATTTCACAGTGATTAAGTTTTCAGCCTGCCCACAACCTACAAATATAATTTGAAACAAATTTACCTTTCCATCATTAAAAGAAAACATTGTTGCTTTCATTTTTAAAGCTAAATCTATTACCCTGCTTGGATATGCTGCACTCTTCTGGACATAGAATTTCATAGCAAGTATCAAAATAATCAAGCCATGAAGTCGGATTCATCAAGCCATAATTTCTTATTAACCAGAACTTTTGGATTCGTGCGTGGTGCATTTTGAACAAAACCCATACACAACAAATAATGATGGCTAATAATAACTAATACTTAAACGAAAACTGCTGTGGAATTTCTGACTTGGTTTTCTAATTTTTTCATAAGGCCCAACACCTGGAAACAACTGTACTGTGTCGTGTGCACTCCCCTGGAAAGTGCCAGGTGTTTGCCTCTGGTCTAAGATAACAAGTAAGGGGCAAACCAAAATCACTTTTCCGGGGAAGATTGGTGAATAGCGCTGCCACAAAACAGTTTTCAGGAGTGGGAAGTCAGTCAAATTTTCCTCGCTGGTGACTGTTTCTTGTCGGAGCAACAGGGGATTCATAACACGGTTTGGAAAACGTTCTCCTGCCCCTTCCCCTGGAGGAAGGGGGTTCCCAACCAAGTCAAAATGTAGATCTATGCGATATCAGCAGGGCATTCCAAGCGATGTCATGGGAGGTGGAGCCAGTCTCCATGACATTCCATGAGACTGAATACTGTAAGGCAGGCTGTCTTAACAATCTCTATTGGACCAAGTCTTTCCTTCGCTGGGAGTTGTCGCATCCAAGACTTAATTTCAACAGGGTTCAATTTATTGCTTGGAGCTCTGGCAGAATAAAACTGTCTTCTTTGAATGGAAAATTTGACCAACTGCGATGAGGTAAATGAATTTCGAAAGTGGGGGAGTGTGGGGGAGGCATACAACTTTTTTTTTTTTTTTTGGAAAGGGAAAAAAGGCTGCATACTTGAAGCCCTAAGCAATCTCCAAATCCCAAGTCTCTGGATTTGTGTGTTAGTGAGGCAGAGCCTGGAGCTCAAAAGCTCTGCCGGGAGCCTAGGGACACTGGGATATAGAGTTACTGGGCGCCGGGGAATCCCTGTCTTGGAGAACAAGAGGTGACTGGAGAAAAGCCGAGCTTCAAAACCATCCATCGCCCCGCAATCCCCGGTGTTCTCCATGGGATCGCCAACTGGCTAGTGCAGGAGCATGCAGGCGCGCTACCGCGTTAGTCGCGGTCACTCGAGGATTCACCACCTTTGGGGCTCCGGGACGAGTGGGCTTGGGGCCGAGTAAACTCGGACCAGCTCCAACTGGGCAGCTCTGGACCGGTCTGACCGAGCTCCGGGGCGCAGCTCCCGCCCTCCAGCGCCCTGGGGAGCCGCGACCTCCCCGCCTCTGCCGGGCCCCCGCGAGGCTGCGCTTCCCGTAAACTCCCCGCCCTGCGCGGCCCCCTCCCCGCCTCGGCTCCACCCCCGCGGGACCCTGGGAGGCGTGAGATTGGCCGGGACGCGCTGTCACTCTCCGGACGCGTCACCGCCCTCGTTTCCGACCGCCGGGAGACCGGCAGTGTTATTAGTGCTCGGCGGGGCCGCGGAGGAGGGCGGCACGGTGCTTGGTTAGCTCGCACTCGCCCGGCAGGTCGGCGCGCTAACTTACCTGAGTCGTGTCCCGGAGCCGCAGGGCCACCGGGCTGCACGCGCGCCCCCGCCCGCCCGGACACGCACGGAGATGGGCAGCGGGAGAAGTTGACGAGCCCCCCGACGCACGCGGCTCCCTTGCTGCCCAGAGGTGCGCCGCCCCTTGCCACCTAGGGGTCCACGGCCCTGCCCCAGATGTGCGCGAGACACCCTGCTTCCGCTACTGGAAAACTTCACCCCAAGTCCAAAGTGGGCTCTGGAGGCGGTGTTGGCTGCTGGACCTCGGGAGCTGCCCGCTGGGGGGAACTGTCCTGCGGCTCTCGGGGCGAGGGGAGGGCGGGGACCCGCTGGAAACTTTCTCCCCACCTCTTAACCACTGCCTTTTACTGTCTCCTCTCGCCGCAGGGGCTGCAGCCAGCGGTCTGTCGCGCGTGCCTGTTTGCCAAAGGAGCCGCCCCGGCGAGGAGATCCCGAGGGGAGCCTCTTTCAGCGGGGAGACCCGCAGCCCCGACACGCGCTCTGGGCGGCCTGGATGCGCAAGAGCTGGTCCCGCAGCGGCTGACGGCTGGCGGCAGCGAAGTTTGGCTGCTGAGCGGCTCGGCTCCCGGCCCCTGGACAGACTGCCCACCGGCGGCTGCAACGACCGGAGCGATGCCCGTGGGGGGCCTGTTGCCCCTCTTCAGTAGCCCCGGGGGCGGCGGCCTGGGCGGCGGCTTGGGTGGGGGTCTTGGCGGCGGTAGGAAGGGGTCTGGCCCCGCCGCCTTCCGCCTCACCGAGAAGTTCGTGCTGCTGCTGGTGTTCAGCGCCTTCATCACGCTCTGCTTTGGGGCAATCTTCTTCCTGCCTGACTCCTCCAAGCTGCTCAGCGGAGTCCTGTTCCACTCCAACCCCGCCTTGCAGCCGGCAGTAGAGCACAAGCCTGGACCCGGGGCGCGCGCCGAGGATGCTGCCGAAGGGCGAGTCAGGCACCGTGAGGAAGGCGTGCCGGGGGACCCCGCGGCTGTACTGGAGGACAACTTGGCCAGGATCCGTGAAAACCACGAGCGGGCTCTCAGGGAAGCCAAGGAGACTCTGCAGAAGCTGCCCGAGGAGATCCAAAGAGACATTCTGATGGAGAAGGAGAAGGTGGCCCAGGACCAGCTGCGTGACAAGGAGCTGTTTGGGAGCCTGCCCAAGGTGGACTTTCTGCCTCCCATTGGGGTTGAGAACCGGGAGCCAGCTGATGCCACCATCCGTGAGAAGAGAGCAAAGATCAAAGAGGTGAGTGAGTAAACCTGCCAGAAATCCCACTCTTGCTGCTGTTTTCAGGGAGGTATGATAAATGGTTGGAACTTGGGGCTTAAACGTTATCAGGCAGAGACAAGGGAAGTCTGAGCTTCCACCCTTTACCAAAGGCTATATGTTTTTCGTTTTCCTTTTACTACCTTAGGAGATGTGACCAATTAGGATGTGAGGTTTAATCTGGTTGAAGTTACATGCTTAAGCTATAAGAGACAGGTGTGAGTGAATACATGTGCAAGCGATAGATGCATTGCCTCCTTGCTGGCAGTTAGTCCACCCCAGAACAGTCACTATGCTGGTCTTGAACAGCCCCCCTCACGAAGGCTTGCAGGTGATTTTAAATTGATGCTGACTCTAAACGCAGGACCATCGATCACTCATGATACAAAGGTTATAACAGTGAGCCAATGTGTTCAGTGTTCGCTCAGTCATGTGGCCTTCTCTTGCCAGGTGGCATTCTGTGTATATGTTACAGGATACAAATGTGAAACTTGAGACTTCTCATGGGCCACTTACTAGCCATTGCTGGTTTAAAACACACACACACACACACACACACACACACACTCTCTCTCTCTCTCTCTCTCTCTCTCTCTCTCTCTCTCTCTCTCTCTCTCTCTCTCTCTCTCTACTGCTTCCTGTATTACTAGAACATTTTCAGAAAAGGGGTATTCTCTATGATGCAACAGGTCGGTCTCCACAATAGCACAGTAACAAACTCAATCTAGAACAAACATAGACTTTGGTTAAGCCCTTTGTAATTTCTTTCTAGTTATTTTCACTTTTAGCCTGTGATTGGTTTCTGACAAGCTTAAAGGTGAAGGAACCCTAGGAAATCCTTTCAGGCTGTCATTTCAAAGGTGAAAGCTGAGTACTTATAGCTCAAGAAGCAGTTAGTGACCAAGTTGAGACCTGAATGAGAAAGCAGAAGCTTCCCACTCACCAGGCTCTCTGGGGACATGTCTTTTTCCAGGCTGCTTCTGTGTTTTTCTGAGAATGCAGACCTGCAGACCTATTGTAAAAGTATGGCACCCCAACTTTGGCTAATCCTCTAAAATGCATTATAAAAAAAAAATTTGCTTTGTTCTTGGTTCTGTTATCAGGAAAGGGTCATGATAGCCTTTTCAGGGTGTGAACAGAATTTGGAGGCTGTAAAGAAATTTCAAGTGACTGCCGAATGCAGGCTGATTGCCATAGATATGCCTAAGACCAGATGGAAGTTGATAAGGTGTCATTGAGCAAATTTAAGTAGACATAGGTCCCTTTTAAACTTCTCTGAAAATACTGCCTTTTAACCCTCCAGTTCATGGCTTTGTTTGACATTCTTTCAGACTTTCTGCTTTTCAGCCAGCTGTACTCAGGCATGGTGAGGGAATGGGTTCTGCTATCCTGCGCAACTTTGCCCAACAGTTTCCTTTTTCTGTGAAATCACGACAGAACTATCATTCCTGGAAAATGGAACCTACTTCCGCCTTCTCCTAAACATCTTCTCACCTGACCTCTTAGACTCCATAACCGACAGAAATTATTAGAAAATTTACCTTTAAATGATCAGTGTCTGCTGCTCCTGATGTTTGAAGAGAATCATTTATGCATGACGTGCTTCTGAATTCATGTGAGTGGCCAGTTTATGTGGGCTGGAGTTTTAGGAACCAGAGGTTTTAAATGCTAAAGCATTAAGAAGTTGACCATGGATGACTGAAAGTGGGCTTAGAACAGACACAGTGCTTAGTTACAGCCCACTGAGGGCAGTATGTATGTCTATTGGCTATTAGACTTTTCTTATCTCTGTCTCTGAATCAAAGGAACTTAATTTACCAGGTCAAGGAAGTTCCTGAAGCCCCTGCCATGTGATGCCAACATCTTAGAACCTAGTTCAAACTCTCTGTTTTACATAAAATGTTAGAACTTAATGTGTTCTTGAAAATCCCATGCTGTTATGAAAACCTCAAGTAGTCAGCATGCTTTGCTTCAGTATTTAGTTGGAAGCCAACAGGATAAGGGGAGAAATGAATTATGATTTTCTATAAGAACAGTTTAAGCAGACGTAGTCCTTTGTAAACCCAAACCAATAAGTCATGCTATTCTCTTTTTCAATTATTACTCTTTGACAGCTTCATGCATGTATGTCATCAGTTTCAGTATTCCACCCACAACCCCTTACCCTCAACTCAAGCTATTCTAAAGGACCTGGTGTTTGGCGAAAGAAGAAATGTTGTCAGTTGAGGATGATGCATTAGACTTCAAGTTTATACACTGAGCTTCTATTTCCTGCACTAAAGGCTACTTGAGTGGCCCAGGAGCCCTTTGCCTGGTTCTGTTCTTATTTCTCTGTGTTCTAGTTGTCTTCCTACATAAATTCCTTATTGCACTTGAATGCACTAAGATTTTCGTAGTTAAAATTTAGAAGCTATAGAATTACATTTTAGTCATGCCTTTATTTTGTAAGTTTGAGTCAAAGGCAGTTCACACTTTCTATATCACTGACATAATTGTGTTGTTGGTACTACATGGCTTCTTAGTAAGTTTGTCTTAGGGGAGGTAGGCTGTTAATTTGAAACAGGACATTGCCTCAGCAAAAAGCTATTGAATGAATTTCACTACTTCCAATAATGATGGATTTAATGTAAACTTTCCTCTTCCAAACCAGGTGAAAACCTTGTAAAAACATTTATCCTGGAATTTCCCTGGTTTCTGATACATATGCCAAATGTATATTTATTGTCATGAATTTGATCTCCATAAAACTTTACTCAAGTTAGCCTGAACTTTAAAAAAAATGTTAAACATTAAATAGCTTCATGGAATTATTAGGAATTCGCTTTATTTCTTTTTCTACTTCACCTTTTTTTAAAAAAATAAAATAAAATTGGCAAAGTTTATAAGATTTTGCAATGGGTGGGGGAGGGTGGCAAAACAGGGAACCTACTCTGTACCTGAGGACGAAAGTCCTAATCTAATTTGAACAATGAACATCTTATCTTTTATTTTCTGGAGTTGTGGGGCATTCTGGGTGGTAGAAAAAGACAAAGTAACCCTTCTCAGACTGGAGTCCATCACAACCACAACATGAAGGGCATTGAATTCTGCAGGCTGGCAGGCTTGGGTCTGTCACTTGAGGCTTTAGGACCTGTGAGCTGTAATCACAGCTGTCATCTCCGCTTCTCCAGAGAAGGCCTTTTCATTCTACACCTATTTGTATACTCAGACATATAAAGAAAGTTACAGGTTGTTGGCTAGCGATTAAGACACGTTTTATTACATCTTACACTGCCTGTGTTTGTGTTTGTGTGCATGCCCGTGCGCACGGTTAAGCACATGTGCATGCATGTGCCTGAATGTACTTGAGCACAGTTTACAATTTATGTTAAATATTAACTATTTGCCCTTTGGCTAAAGATCAGATGTGAGAGTAAGTTACCTTGACAAACTGAAACAAAAACACTTTTATTTTGAAACTTAACTTTCCAGGTGACTTTTATGGGTGTTAGTGTGGAAAAGAACATTTACAACATAATGAAGCTATTCTTTGAAGCCCTAGCCTAAGGGGTTAGGACCCTGCCCACCCCCTGATGTTCCTTATTAAATAAATACTAGTTGGAGAGCCTGTCCCACTTAAGAATCCCAAGGCAAGGGAGCAATTGAGATTTGGAAAGGGTTCTATCTCCAACAAGAAGATGAATAAGTCACAAATTCAGCCTTGTAAATACTAGCATAGGTGCTAACTGTTGAGGTTATATAAGCAAAAATGTGTTTAGAAGAGAATTGTCTTCAGTTTAATTTCCTGCCAGCCACTCTTAAGTTTTATACCTTGACTTCATCCTACCAGGCAGCCAAGATGCACATAAAGGAGCTGTGTGTAGAACTTAGAACCTGGTAAAAACAGGGAAAGGCAGTTTAAAAATATGCACCCTGTGTTGAAACCTTTACAGCTGTGCTCTGGTGAGCTAATCAGCTCTCCCATCTCTAGAAATTGATCCTAGTGCTTCACTATGTAAAAATGCCTTCCCAAGAGACCTTACTTTGGAATTTGCTGCAGATCTTACATACTTGAAGTATAATATTTTTAAAGCCTTGATGTATAACTTCTATATTAACGGGTGCTTTCAGTTTGTATGTCAAGGTCACAAGGAAAAAATATGTTCGGTGCCTATGAAGGATGAAGGCTAACATGTAGGGAATGCGAAGTCCCCAGGACCAAATTTACACTCCCTAGCCCAATATACTTTTAATTTCTTTTATGCCATATAGGAAAGCATGAACCTAATATGTTTTGATTAGCCAAAATAAGATCCCACAGGTAATAGAAATGATTGGCCAAATGACCTAAGTAGATAAGAAAGAAAAAGATGTTTAGTAATTTGAGGGAGATACTGTTACTGTTTTTGGAGGAAATGTCTTACTTTTTCCTCTGTTGATAGAGTGCTGTCTTGCCTGATGGTCAATATCTGAGCTACCTAAATCACCTCACTACCTCATGCTCTCTTAAAGAGTCCTTATACAAACATTAAAAGTTATTTTTTTTGATTGCCAACAATAGGAAAATGCTAACCTTAAATTGTTTTTTTTTAATTTAAAAACTAAACCTGTGTATTAAATCAAAATATTATAGCTGCATGAGACCTGGTGACACCTTAGCTTGTGTACTCTATGGCAGAGCATCTAAAACACCAAGATTTTTCTGGCAATTCACCAGTTAGTGGCAGAGTTGAATTGAGAATCAAAGTCCTGATTCTTGGTGAGTACAGTTCATTGTCCCGGCATACTTAACTTCCTGAATGAAATTCCCAAGACCAGTATTAACAGGCTGGTCCTAATTTGTTTTCTATAGACCCCAATAGAGAATGAGCAGAAAACACATGGGATCTGACTCTGCCCTATTGTAAAGTTTACGTGATTGATTTTAAGTAAACTATAGTAAGTTTGAAAAGTATGACTATGGATGTGACTCACGAGACTCTTTTTAAAGTTACACAGCCAAACATGATATGATGTATTTTTCTCTGTTCCTAAAGTTCGCTATGAGAGCAAAAGCATTTGTAACCATTACCCTGAATACATTTGTGTAAAAAGTGGTTAAAGAGGGCTGTAATATATAAAAAGATAAAGGTGCCCAGAGACAAGCAAGGGTTCAGTGATTCCCCAGGAGCTCTTCAAACTATAAATGTATGTGCTCCCCACCCATTGCTTTAGAGATCGTAGAAGAATTCATTGTTAACCTGAGAGGGCTCCGTAGGTTTTTGGAGTTATATATACATTTTTTAAAAATCTGTGTGTCTTTCTGTCTCCTTGAGAAGGCTTGGAACGTCTGAGAGCATTGTGTATTCGTCTCCTCTACCCTATCCACTTGCAGCGAAATGAGAGTTAGAACAGTGGATACCAGACCCAGATTACCTGGATTTGGTTCCCATGCACTAGTTCTGTGACCTTCTTCAAGCTGCTTAATCTCTTAGAACATCATTTTTCACCTTTGTAACATGAGGACTATATTTGTACATACTATGTTGGACCCTGAGGTTTAGAAGGACCTTGCGCATAAAACTTAACATGGTAATAGGCATGTGATTGGTTTATGGTAAATACTACCTGTTATTTTTCCATTGCTATTTCTTCCAAGAGGAACATTATTTCCTAAGCTGAGTAACAAACCAGGGATATAGTGATGGGATTTTAAAAGACAGCTGTGGTAGTTAAAATTGAGCCTTGATGATAAAAGGGATCTATGTACAGTTCATCCAAATGATCTTTCCAGATTTGGTGTGGTTTTTAGTTGTGCTCAAACACCCCAGTATCCTTAAACACATGTCCTCGCCGCATATCCTGTTTATGTGCTTCAGAGCATGTGTGAAAGGTGAACTTGTTCCTGTGGTCAGATACACTTTCTCTGAAGTGGAGTCCTCAGGACTGTCACTGTCAAGCTGCCTCCTTAAAAAGTATTGATGTCAGTCCTAAAAGAAACCGAGCAAAGTGACATGCAACTTGTTTTGTTCTTGGAGGGGATGCTGTAAAAAAAAAAAATAAGAAAATGTTATTCTAGATTTGGCAAAAAATGTGTAACTATGATAAACTCTATAATGAGAGCTAAGCCCCTGATAGTCAAGAGTTTGTGCATATTGGCAAGATTTTTGTAGCTCTTGGTGTGTGTGTGTGTACTTTATACTGGATTTACCTGTATCAGGTTCCAGACCAGAAAGACCCTTAAATACCTTGAGGCCTCATATTCGCCTTATCTATTAGCCATTCAGCTCTGTTCAACTTCATGAAATGCCCTTAGTGTCCACAGGAGCCTGAGTAGGCCAGTTCACAGGGTGATACCTGGAGTCTGTCTAATGGAAGTCTGCCCCTAGGAGACTGGCTAGTCCTGCTGTGGCTCTCTCGTCTTCAGTCCTGACTGGCAGCTCAGCAGCCAGCAGCCCTGCTGAGAACATCTTGGAGGGAGATGGAGCAGCTTTAGATATGCTCAGAAAAGGTAGTGCTGGCTGATATTTGCTCTTAAGATGACAGAGGCCACCGCACCCCACCTCCATGGGTTCCTGATTAAGATTTCTGTGATCTTTAGGAACCTGAAAGAAACCCAAATGAGATTAAGGCTTAAGAGCATTTAGGAGTCTGTGTTCTTCTCTCATGGATCCTGCAGCAGCTGCATTAGGTGAATCAGAGCCCAGCAGTCCCGCATGTAACTCAGATAAGATAAAAAGGCAATGGCCTTGTGTTTCCTTTGCATTTGTTATGAGAATGACCTTCCCCCTTCTCTCCCTCCCCATCTCTCCCCTTCCTGCCCTCCCTCCCTTCCTTCTCTCCATCTCTCTTTCTCCTCCCTTTTAAGTCCGTCTTCCCAAATCATAACTAAGCAAATACCCAGCACCCATGTTATACTCATCTCTGATCTCAGATAATATAATATTAACTTTTATTTGCATTTTTATGTATTTCTGTGTGGGTTTTTTTTAAATTAGATTGTCTAGTGTCCATTGTCTAGTGTCCAGGCCCGCTTGTAAATGTTTATCATGAGAACTTGATGTGAAGGTAGTTTTGAAAAATGAGATAGGAAACCAAATGAATAATAGCCAGTTATGAACAAATAGAGATTAATTATAGAGTACATCATACTCTAAAACATTTTTGTTACCACACTCCTGGGGAAGCCTGTTTGTGTACAAGGGTTTATGGGAAAGGGTGTGGTGTAATTGATACACAAGCCTGTGAATGACCATGGGGAGACACGAACTCATGGCCTCCAAGTACCACAGCTGTTGCTGCAGCCTCTGTTCTTGTCAGATTCTTCCCAGTTGAATGGTCTATTTGGGAACTCTTGAGGAACACTATAACCTAAGGGGCAAGAGAACTTGAGAGATAAACATCTAGCATGCCAGGCCCTTTCAGAGGGTGACAGTTGAGATTCCTGAGCTGAACTTTAGACCAGGATGGTCTGAACTTAGTTTTCCTTTCAAGAGAATATATATGTGTTCAAGCTGCTAAAAACCTCCTGTGCTTATTCAGTCAGGCAGTAAGTGAAGAAGACAGGGTTGTGAATGCCTAAGGAAGCACATGGCTGTGTACTCCGTCCCAGACTCTCATTTCCAGCTGTTAAAACGTTGCCCTTCTTAGATTGTGGAGCGCAGCAGAGGCTACATCATTGAACATGCTCAGGAGAAATTGTTCTTTGAGATTTGTTTTAACAAGGGAGAAAGTGAGTTTTAGAAGCGGCCAATGCTTTTCCTGTGCCCTTTTCATCATAAGCCAAGGCCCATTTTCGCAGACAGTTGAAATGTAGGTGAGAGTCCTAAATAGATTCAGCACCTCATGTCTGTCTAATAGGTTAACTTATTCATGGTTTTGACTGTACCAGAGATACATGCTTTTATTGTTTAAATTTTCTTCTGTTGCTTTTTGAAAGCATATTTGATCAAATAAAAGCATTATGGTTTATTTATTTTTCATATAAAAAATACTAAGATGAGCCTTTGTCCCATAACATCATCTCATTTTTCCTGTAAGCTGGACTGAAAGATCATAATAAATTCTAGTTGTAATGTTTCTCAAAGTGTCTCTATTTTCCACAATGGTACCTACTGGAGGTAGTCTATTGAATCTCTGTATATTTTGTAGGTGATGAGACAATGTTTCAAGTTGGATTTTTCCACTTTCCGTAAGCTGACCCCCAGTTTACCAGCTGGTTTTCATTTTAAATTTGAAGTTGGGATTTTCTTATTGATTTCCAGATGCTGGTCTTTGTGTCTCTGCCGATCTGTGGGTGGTGGGAGAGATCTTTGCTTTAGATTCATCTGGCATGTTAATATTTAAAATAATAATTGAAGCTTAAAAATAGTCCAAACATGCTTCAGAATGACTTTTTTGATGCCCAAAATGGAAGACCTTACAGAGTTTAATTTTTAAGAAAATTTACCCAAAGGATACCATTTACACCTTGTAGCCACTCACCTTCTTATGTTTGAAAAAGCAGGCTAATCTTTTGTGTGATAGAGTTCTGTGGTGGCATAAACAAACATACTTTTTAATCTAGGTTATTTCTAAATAGAAGGAAAGCCTGGTGTTAATGGAGTTAGGAATTTCTCTGTTTCAATTTCTGGCTGATTACTTCAGATCAAATGTTTATAGTTGCAGTATATGGGATGGTTACGAGCTGCATATCTGAAAATATGTCTGTATGCATTCAGACCTTGAATAGTTCATACAATCCTGATCGACACCAGAACTATTTAAACTTGCTTGGCTCTGAGACCGTGTTAACACGATGAATAACCATTGACGTGAATGTAGTATATTATTTTTATAAATAGTGGTTTGAGATGATGGTAATTTGGGGATATTTAAGATGCTGATCCCAGAAGCATGTTATTTTTCTAGTCAACTGGCAGTGTTGAATGTTGTATGGCGTCAACCATAGACTGAGTAAGTAGTCCATATTCTGATTTAAGGAGTTATTAGCACAAGTCAGCAATTTTATAAGGAATCCTTATTAAGAAGTGCAAGAGAACCCTTATGTAGTATAAAGGATGCTTTCTTTGGTGGTTGGCTGAGAGTTAAAAAATTGTACACATTCATTCCTACACTTTGGTTAGTCTTCATTATGTAATCCTCTTGGGATTACTCAATGTAGAATGTGTTTAGAAGGACTCAGTAGCTTTAAAAAGGAAGGTCAGTGGATCCGAAGAGCCGGAGATGAAGATGATTTATTAACTGCTATTGAAAACTGCATTAGCAGATAGAGTGAATAAAATTATGATTTATTAGGTATTGTATAAGTAATAAGATAAAGTCAGTACAGGTTTGGATTTCCTTGTCTCTGTCTTACTTTAAGAATGCAGAATTTCTATGGCATTGGCTCTTTATGGCCCTTGATACATTTAAGAACTCATTCTAGGAGAAGGAACAAAATCTGTTACTTATTCTACCAAGTGACGGCCATTTCGCCAACTCTGGGCCTTGCCCTGGATAGGACCCATTTGTTAAATGAACATACGCTTTTAAACAGACAGCGTCAGGAATGACTCTGCTTACTCAACCTTTTTTAATGTGATCACGCAAGTCCTCCTAAACTGCCAGCCCCTGTGCCTTAAGGAGGATTCGGTTTTGTTTTTTTTTTCTTAGTCAAAAGTCATAAGAATCATATCTAGTAGATGAGGAGAATAATGAATTTAGAAAATGACCTTTTCCAGTTTAAAAGCTATTTCTCAGAATGATTTACACAATGAAAACTATATTTGTTTTATTATGTGACTTGTAAATTGGCTGGGAAAGTGGTTCGTAAAATAAAATCTTTTGAGCAAATGTAACATCACTGGAATAAATATAAATGACTGTGGGATTCTGCTAAAGGTCAAGACTTTTTTAGAGTAAAAAAGTTATAGTCTCTTGAAAAGTCACTCTGCCTTCTGTTTTACACTCAACATTTTGTTTTTCAAGTGTGTGGTTCTTAAAGAGTCCTCAGTCATTTTTGTTAATTATTTTCTTGGAGCATGATTATATTTAGTAAGAGCTGTCATTTTTCTTATATTTTGATTTTATGCATAAAACATCTAATTCCATTTTTTTTCTATCCCTAAGAAAAATTTAAAGACAAAGGTATTTTTTGGTTGTGAGCCTAGCCTTTAACGGCTGAGCCATCTCTAGAACCTACATCCAACAATGAATAGAGGTGGAGGCAGAGATCCATGGCTGAGTACTGGGCTGAGCTCCTGGTCCAGCTGAGAGCAGGGGAGGAGAATCTGTATGAGCAAGGGGATAGGGATTATGAGGAAAATTCCCACAGTGATGGCTGGCTGGGGCTCTGGGGAGCTCACTGAATCAACAACAGCCACTGAGAAACCATTGGGAAACGAAACTAGGCCCTCCAAGGGTAGGCAACTGTCAATTGGCATGGGCAGTATGTGGAGCCTTGAGGGGTGGGATCAGACTGTGTTCCTGTGTGTAGGCTGGTACCTTGTAACCCATTTCTTGCAGAGGAAATACCTAACCCAGTCTTTACTTTGGGATGAGTAAATCGGACTTGCCTGGAGTGGATGTGCCAGGCTGAGCTGACCCACCTTGGGACTTCCTGCCCTTTATGGGGAGGGGATGGAGAGAATAGGGTGAGGGGAGGCTGAAGGCTGACTGGGAAGGGTTGGGAGGAGGGAAGGGAAGGCAAGCAGGAGGATACATGGAAAAATAAGGCCTATTTTTTAAAATAAATAAATACATTTTTTAAAAGACAAAGGTATTTTAATAAGAAGTTCTTATAGTACCACAGTGGTACTATAAAAATCTTTGATTTTCCATTCTTACTTTAAAAATAAAAAAAAAAAGTTATAGGTGAGTTGTTTTTTTTTTTTAATCAAAGAAATCAGAATTTTATCACCGTGTTCTTCCTGCAAGAAAGGTGCAAAAGAGAAACTTCGGTTTTCTTTCCCAGATTAAGGTTGTATCTTCTAAAACAATGTCTCATTTTAACAATTGTATGGCAGGGCTCTGTGGAGGTACAGATTTGCAAGTGTCTCTTTTCTAACCCATTCTATAAGTTTATCTTCTTAAAATATCATTTCTCCCCTGTTGCCCTACTACAGTGATTTAAGCTGACATACATCAGAATTCCCTGGAGAATGTGTGAAGGCAAGGATGGATGAGTGGGCTCTGTCTCCTGAGTTTCTCATCCAGTAGGATTGGGTAGATATTTTAGCATGATCTCAGGTAATGCTGAAGCTTCTGATGTAGTGACTTGAGTCTGAAGGGCAATGTTCTAGAATGTTGCTCTCTTTGTCTGGATATCAGTAACAGTTGCTTCATTTCACCTCTTTGGTCCCTGGGAAGGACTCTACCTTCCTTGTATAGTTACGGTCTCCAAAACACATGCCTAAATAGGATTTTGCTTTAATTCATTCCTCTTGCAAAAAGTATCCTTTCGCTTGCTCAGACTCTGAGTTTTTAGAGAGCTCTTGCTCTATTGTCTTGTCTCTTGTTTCTAAATTGCCACATCATACATTGTTTCTTTCCTTGAACCTGCAAGAGACACCTTTTATTGCCCAGTAGGTTACTGACCCAAAAGTGGATGACAGAAAGGAGACCATCATAAATGTAACCAAAATGTGAATCAGCTTAAGCACAGGGCCAAAAGTCTTCCCAACCTAGTAAGGCTGCATGCCAGAGTAGAAACGTTTCATAGCGTTCCTTCCCACACCTGTGAAATGAGGGGAGCAATTCCCTTTTACAGAATGGTTAGGAGCATTAAAATAGAAAAAGAATCTGAATCTCTCAGCATGATGCTGACAGGTGATATAATTTAATAAACAGCATTTGTTTGTTAGCAAGTAGAAATTGGTGGGAGTATTAAGTGTGGACTTTCATTAAAGAAAAACATTTCAAACCCAGGATCATGACTCACACCTGTAATCCCAGCATGCCATGAGGCTAAGGTAGACTGACTGTTGGGAGTTTAAGGAGACTGCAAAGTGATACATTCTCAACACATACACATTGAGACACATAAAACTCACATACATAGCCATAAGCGAACACATACACCATATTCACACACAGGTACAGACACATACATGCACATAGACTCATACACACCACACACACACACACACACTAACGCACACACGCACGCACGCACGCACGCACGCACGCACACAAGCACCTACATGATAAGTAAATTGAGTATAGGAAGTTATTTACAGGATATAATTGCAAGTTTTTGCTACAATGTATTGACCAAAATCTTTGATTTTCTGTTTTTGCTTTTATTTCAATTGCCCTAATCCAAACACTTGCTTCCCATGGCAGGAAAAAAAAAAAAAAAAAAAAAGGACTGTTTGACCTCATTCAGTTGTTATTCTATAGAAACCAGAAACCGTGCTCATCCTCTGGAAGACCCAACACTGTATGGGCACTGGAAGGAATATTTTGTGAACTGAAAAGCTGAGAGTGTTTTAGTTTTGTGTGTAAATTTAGCTCCATAATTAGGTCTATATGCTTTCAGTGTAGTGTGTATCTCCAGCCTTGGTGATAATACATGTTCATTATTAATGTTGCTGCAACTTCAACTCCATTGGCAACAGACGGTTCTAGTACATTTTAAAAAGGGAATTAAAAAATGAAATGGAAAACTGAATTCATCCTTTGGTTTGCTTTAATCTGCTCATGATTAACCTTGTAGTTTGGGCCAAAAAGACTAGATTTGAAAACAGGGCGTCAACAAATAGCCTCAAAGTTTACTTCCTCTTAGTGAATGTCAAAGCCTTGAAGACTTTCTGAGAGCACTTGACTCCTTTTAGTCTTAACAAAAGAAGATTCAACCTAAAATAGTAGAGAACTTTTAATTCATAGCATTGATGTTTGTTTTTTTAAAATTGTTTGATATGAAAATTCAAAGCAAGGTTATTTTTTTATTTTTAATGAAAAGTGGCACAGAATGGTAAAAGTTGTTCTTTGCTGGTATTGACTATAGTTAGTCTCCTGACTGTATTTGGATGTGTATACCCTGAATGCATATTTTGCACACTTATAATTTTGAATGTTCGCCCTCAGTAGTCAGAGAAAGAACTAAAGCTGATGAATGTGGCTCTCTAGTCCCCTGTCCTTTAGCAGTGCTGACTTTCACAAACCAAGGAAAATAGTTTTGATTCTAAGATTCAGCTTAGTAAAATGAAGTCAGATAAGGTGGCTGAGGGAGAGCTGTCTCGAGTTGGGAGCAGTACATTCTCTGTCTTCTTGATGCTTCTCTGAAAACAGTTCGGAAGAGTCCCTTGCCTAAAGAAATCTGGAGATCTGTGAATCACTGCTATGAGCATAGTTCTCCACCCACCTGTGGTCTGGAGAATTACACCCCAGCTTTCCTAAGGAAAACAGTAGAGTGAGGCTTCACGGAGGCCTTCTCTGAGGAGGCCTGCCAGGTATTGGTTTGGGTTAGCCAGCTCTAGAGTCTTCATTAGGGAAGCCACCCTGGATGTATGTGTTCCTCAGACGTTTCCATCAAATCCCCTGCTCTTCACAGATGTAAAGGGATCAAGGGCTTTTTAGCCCAATGTAACACAAGTGATCAGGTGTTACTTTGTGTTTCCACCATGCTGTTCGATTTCATAGCTGCTCTGTTATGTCATACTTTACCCACACTGTTCATCGAACTCCATCCTGTGCCTTCTCTCTCAAAGGGAGGAGATGCAGCAGCTTAAGAGTACAGGGGGGGATAGCAGGCTTGAGAATGTGCACTTTATGCATGTTACATCAGTATCCACTAATAAAGGCCTGGCTCCGGTTCTTAGCAGGGACTGAGCAGTGCTTTCCTTTCTGGAAGCCAGAGAGGGGAATTCCAGGCATGTGATTTATACAAAGCCATATCACTATTACCTTGACCTGCTGGGCTCTCGTTGTGCTTTAGAACTCCAGAGGGAAAAAGCTGTAAAGGTGCCTGATAGGTTAGCATATCTGTGAGTCTTTTCTTTTTCATAGGGTTGCTTGAAGGCCATTTCAGGAAGCAGTGCTTTGGATAGATTTGAGGTCTTATGCATCACTATAGATAGTGTGCTTGGTGTTTCCCAAAACACTAGCGGATTTGGCAGATGGAATGTTCAAGGCTGGTGTGAAGGAAGCTAACAAAACTGGCAGGAGAAGGTTTTTTTTTTAATTTGTTGTTTGTTTTTTATTTTGTCTTGTTTTTTCTTTCTACCTCAGGAAGTCCATGCCCTACGCTTCACAAACCCCTGGGGGCACCATGTACATTACCGGCTGTGAAAAACAGTATCTGTATGTTTCCTGCATTCTAAAATTTTCTCACAGTTACACAACAGCAAGTTAGATATGACTAAATCCACGTTATATTTATTTATTTTGAGATAAGGCTTCATGTAGTCCAGGCTGGTCTTCACCATTAGTATGTAGCCAAGGATGACCCTAAATTTCTGGTCCTCCTTCCATCTCTCTAGGGTTACCATTCAAGGCATATGGTAGCATGCCTTATTTATTAGATGCTTGTGGCTTCACTCAAGGTTTTTCTCATGTTAGGCACTCAGTCTACCAACTGAGCTGCTGTTACAATGTGGTTTCTCGGTTCCGGGCTACCTGAGGCCCGGACCCACAGACCTGTAGCCTCAGACCTCTTAGCCGCCCACTGCTGCTCAGGCCCCCAGAAATGACTCAGACACTTATATTAAGTTCATGCTTTTGGCCTATGACTCAGGCACATTGCTAGCTTGCTCCTTCATCTTAACTCAACCCATTTCTATTAATCTTTCCTGCCACATGGCCCATGGCTCACCTGTGTTCCTTACACGTTGATCCTTTGGGCTTCTGGCTCGGTCTGTCTGACTCCGCCCTGCTCTTCCTACCTATTCTGATTCCTCCTCCTCCTTTTTCTATGGTGCCTGTCATGGGCCAAAACAGCTCCTTTATTTAAAGATTGCTATTCACAGCATACAGAAAGGCATTGCCACATCAAGCTGCCTCCCTAGCACTGTCTTTTTGCATTACTTTTCCTCCCTCTATCCCCTTCCCTTAAACTTCAAGCTCGTAGTTGTCTCTCTTCATTATTATTGTTACATACATAAAGAAATATAATTATGACTTGCTGAGTTCATTTTTGTTGTTTGTGTATAACTATTTTCAAGGCTGAGCATTCTGCCCTGCGCAACCAAATAAGGGGACAGACATACCCCGGGGAGAGGCTAATTCTCCCAGTCATTAGTCGCCTGCAGTTCTTTGTCTAGGGGTGGGACCCTGAAAAATTGTCAAATTTGCCTTAATGTTTTCAAAGTACTTCTTAATTGACTCTTAAGTGCCAGCTTTTACTTTTCAGGCGTATTTGATTTAAGGTCACAGCAATGGCACCGCCTGATGCCTAAAGCCAGGTGGCTCTTAGTGGCAGAGGCCTAATAAAAATGACTTTTCTTTCTGTCATACTCCCCAGCAAGTTCCATTCTTCTTAAGGGATGGATGTGCTGCTCCTGGTTTCTTAACTGGTGTCTGGTGAACTATGATCTATATGTAATTAAAACGGATAGTGTGTATATTTTAATCCTCATCGTTGCATAGATTTGTTTCCCTTATCTCTGTCCATCCAAGGACAGAGAAAGGGAAGTCAGACATGAAGGGATGGCACTGTCTTCTTCCTATACTTTAGTTATAAAAGAAAAAAAACCTATGTTCAATTTGTTGCAAAAAGCTTGTGCAACATCAATTATTTTTATTAGTGTGAATATGCATGCATATTGTACTTCAATGATACGTTTATGCATGTTAAATACATGATATATATATGTGTGTATAATAAATACATGGGGTATGGGTGTGCATAGTAAATACATAGGATATGTATATGTGTACTAAGGCTGAAAAAAGTCATGCAAATTGCACATGTTTTGCCCAACATCCATTCTTTTCTTCTAAGTTTTTTGTCTCCTGACTCCCCTCAGCACCAGGTCTTGAGTCTCTCCAGGGTCTTATTTACCTTGAGTAAAGAACTAGGTCTGTGTAGTAGTCACTCCTCTGTCTGAGAAGGGAAAAGGGGAAGTCTGACAGGATGATGGCACTAACTCCATCCCATACTTTAAGAATAAAAGGAAAACATGTTCAATTTGTCTAGAAAAGTCTTTAAGAATAATAGCCTGCTCAACATCAAGCATGTTTGTTTGTTAGTGTGAATACTTTTTTATGTATGCATATATTTATGTACACTTTAATAACATGTATATGTATACCTTAATGATATGTGTAGGGAGGGCCCAGAAGCTTGAAGAACATCAAATTTTAAGGGATAGTATATGCATGTTTAAAGCATTACATTAAATAATTATATGCATGCATTATATTTAAGTATATTTAAGTGAAATTATTTAAAGTAATAATTAAAATAAAGTATGCATGCATATAATTATTTAAAGTAATGCTTTAAACATTAATGAAAGTAATTGAGTGCTCTGGAAAGTTGTTTATATCAAAACAAAGAGAAAGATGACAGACACCGGAAGAAACAAAATGGGTCAACTAGACTCTTGAACTTTAAAAATATATGGTTATTAAATGTTTAGCCAAGCGAATTCGTCTATAAAATATGATCATATTAAAGTTCAAACTATAAATTTATGATGAGGTATATTACCCCCACCAAAAAGCAGTCTACAAAGTCAAGTGATACACTGGCTTGGTGTTGAAGTTTTAAATACAGAAGGTGGGCCCTAACTTAGTGGTAGAGCACTTGTCTAGTGTGTGTGCTGCTTTGGGTCCATCTCCATCACTTGAATAGAAACAACTGCAAAGACCATATTCAATTCCTCTTAAGAGATACATCCAGTCATTATAGCACTTTCAAAATGTATAGAGTAGGCAGTATAGTAATCGTTACACTCAACTCCTCTTGTTTAATAAATCAGATCAGCAATCATTGCCAGTACTTATACAAACATTGAGAATTACCACCCAAAGGCACTGGAAAGTCCATAGTAAGCAAGAGAGGAACTGCACTGCCACCATGGAATAAAGAGGGGTAGTGGGCACAGAGGCAATGCAGGATGTGCTGAGGTAGGGCAGGTAGATTGCCAAGGTCATTGCCAGGCGTTTAGACATTACCCTGAGATCACTGGATGGTTTTATGCTGAGAATATTATGTCAAATTTTTGTTTTTCCACAAGACCTAGAGTCAAGAACAAATCCAAAGATTTGACAGTGACACAGATGAATGTGATGATTTATAACTGGGTGGTGGAGGCTGAGAAAGTAATGTATCCTTCAAATATTTAAAAACAAAATGTATAAGACTTGGTGAGTGCTAAAATAAGAAAAGGGCACTATGGATGGTGTAGAGAGGTGAGGTGGTAGCTGCATATGTTGAGTGGCTACAGGAGGGCTGGGTAGAGAAATAGGCAAGGTGGACATTGTCAAGCACATTGTTGAACTGGCAGGCAAAGGTCTCCTCTCTCACTAGATGGAGACCTTTTATTACTTTTTATAATATTTATTATGTATTATTTTTATTAGCATCATTCAGTGACGTTATTAGTCACTTTTCTATTGCTGTGATAAAACGCCATGACCAAAAGCAATGTGGAGGCAACATTATTTCATTTCACAGCTTACAGTCCATCACACAAGGATATCAATGGCAAGAACACAGCACAGGAACTCAGAGATGAGAGCTGAAGTATGGAAGAATTGCGTACTTCCAGCATATCACAGTAGTGTAGAGCCTGTGCCATGAGGTATTAGAAATGATGTTTTAAATCACTGGTTGCTGGGTTCCCGCCACCGCCAATGCACTAAGCCAATCAAACCAAATTGATAAATCCAGGTTTAAGGAACAGAGCAAAGCAATCATGGGTGACCCTTGGAAAGTCAGGTGAAGAGTCACATGGCAAGTATGGCTACTGGGCCTTAAATAGTCTGGAACCGAAGGGCAGCTCTAAAGGAGGGTCTGTTTGGTCAGCTTTGAGGGTATGAGTTGGAGGGGGCAGAGTCTGGGGGAGAGAGAGAGATGGAGCTTTCCATCTAATCACTAAAGTTATGCCGTACTTTGCTTTCTGTTGCTGTGGTAAATACCATGGCCAAAAGCAAGTTGGGGAGGATCAGGCTTATTTTAGCTTATGCTTTGTAGCTCATTATTAAAGGTGTGACACGGGAACTTAAAAAGCAAGAGTAGAGACTGGTACCATGGAGGAAAGCTGCTTACTGCCCTTGCTCCTAAGCTGATGGTCAGCCATCTTTCTTATATAAACCAGGTCCACCTCCCTGGGGATCATATAGCCCACAGTGGCATGGAACCTCCTATATTAATTAACAATCCAGAAATCACTCCCACATCTATGCCCACAGGCCATTCTGGTGGCAGCAAGGAGTTCCTCATCTGGAGTTCCCACTTTGTAGTGTGTCAAGATGCTAGACCTCCCACAAGGTCACTGTTGAACACCCTTTCTTCACACTGGTTGAAAATGGGATGGAAAGCCTGAACTGTAATGGTGGCCAGTTAATGAGAACACATGCAGTTATCCGTGAACACTCACAGCCCCGTTTATTCCAACTTCACAGAATAATCCTGCTTTTTACTCTTTTGAAACCCGACCTGCCTGTCTAGATTTGATTTCAACCTTATCAATTTCATGGGTTGTCACCTGTGCTTTTCCCTGCCAGCTGGAATTTTTTTCTACTTTTTCTATGAAATCTTATTTTTTTTAAATGATTATTTAAGTGTTTCTATATTTTTGGGCATTGTTACTGTTCCAGGTAACACATGCACAGGTTATGAAGATGCAAAGCTCATGCTTGGCATTGTTACGTATTAGTGGCCCAACCTTGTGTACCTCATGATGCTTCTGAACCCAAGCATCTCATCTGTGACGTCATACTAATAACTGTTTCAGGAAATGTATTAAGGATTTGAAAGACCAATAATCTAAACTCCAGTCTGCTGTGTTGACCACATACATGACAAGTCTATTACTCTCTTCCTTGGCTTGATTGAACATGTTATGTGGTGTGGGTCTTCTGTCACTGTGGTAACCAATGATCAAAAAAAAAAAAAAAACTGCTGGCTTTCAGCAGTGTCAATTATCACTCACTGGAGGTTCTGTGGAGTGGGCGTGGTTTGTTTGATTTCTCTACATGGGTTGTCATAAGGCTGTAAGCAAGAGGTCAGCTGATCTGGCTTCTCGGCTGGAGGTTAGAGGAGAGAATCCACTTGAGAGCACATTTGGGCATGTTCTATTGGGTTTTGTGTGGGGAGCAATTAAAATGTTGTTTTAGAAGTTTGTATAGACAGCATACTTGCCTGTTTTATAACTTTCTTAGAAAAAAAAATGAGATGCTTCATACACTTCGGTGTCACATCTCCAAGCTTTATTCCAGTTATGTGTAGGTGGGCGTGTCTCTCTGTTTTCAAGCATCAGCATCCCGTGAAGTCCTTGCCCAGCTCAGCCCTGGCCTTCCTTTTTTGCAGCATCTCTTGCCCCTAGCTGAAGCCTGCTCTTTGTTCTGAGGGGCTCATGTGATTAGTTTGGTCTCACAAGCATAGCATATTCCAAGATAATCTTTATGTTCAGGTCAGCTTAATTAACCACGAAGAAGTTTGCTCTGCTTGCCAATTTCCTTCTGCCATGTAAAGCAAAAGACAAGTCTAAGGAGTGCAGTGTCATCAAGGGCCATTCATTGTGGCTTCCTTTTCTCGGTGCTTCTAGGTGTATGGTATATGAAGTCAGAAGTAGTCCCCTGCATACATAGAGCTACTCAACAGCCATTACTTACTGACTGTAGAGCCTATACCTGTGATTTGTGCTTACCCCAAATAACCCAAGAGTTATTTTGGGCCTTTAGTTATAGGTAGGAGTGACCTGAATCAAAAGAAGCTCACCCTGAAGTAGTCCCTGTCCATCGCCCACAGCCAGTACTGTGTATGTAGATAACCAGAAAGGAAAACAAAGACGCTGGCCACATGTAAAGAAGATGAGCAGATGAGAAGTCTTCCCAAGCGCCTTTGATAAAGTATCTTGTTTTATTTATGCTCTTCATATGTTACAAATAGGTGTTCTGAACTCAGTAGGGCTACTGAAGTTGTCAAAACTGAACCCCGATTCTGGTCCTTAGTTTTTGTGCTACTACCTAGCAGGTAATGTAGAAGTTCCGAGCATAAATTCTGGAGACAGACTCGCTGAATTTGGTTTTCTCTCTACCACGCGTATATCTGATAACCTGTGTTCTCATCTGTAAAACACATGAACATATAGGCCTTATTTAATGCAACTGCTGTTACAGTTGAATTATGTGTTTGTGCATACACAGTACTTAGGAGTTCTGAGAACTGTGCCTAGTGCTATATATTGGGGTTATTATTAGAGTTGAACAATTTGCTTTGTCTCTCAACAAGGGCTCTTTTGACTCCCAGATTACATTTGACAATGACTGTACATAACAGCTGTCTATATGACAGGATAGGAGACACAGGCCTCTGTCATGTAGAGATCAGGGGAGGCTGCTAATCAAATCATCTGGTATTACATAACCTTGTGCTCACCCTCACCACTGAATGCACATACAAACAAAACAAAACAAAACAAAAGGCCTAGACTACCCACTTCAAATCAAACCTCAGTAAAGATGAGATTGAGAAAGCCTGTTTTAAACTAGCAGATTATTATACTTTTGTTTATTAAAAGTATTTTATTTGTGAATACGATGTTTAGGTGTCCTGAGTGATAATTGAATAGTGAGGATATTCAAACATCGTCATGAGTCACTGAGTCCTATGACAAAATTTAATAAGTGGGGAAAATCTTTTGGGTAGTTAAAAGAATAATTTCCTCCATATATGTCCTATGTATAATATAGAAAGCATAGGACAAGAGTATACTTCATCTCTTGAATACATTTATAGGGGGGTTAGAATATTCTGATTCTGATAAACATTGAGTGGAGTGGGGTTTTTTTTTCCCCTATAATTTCTTAACCTAGTGAGCTTTTTTCTGAGGCCCATAAAGAAAAATATTACTTGGACTTGGGAACTTGCTTTTCCTCTGTGTTTTGTACTATAGTCAAGGTAACTATCGTAGCTAGCATGATAAGAACTTAGAGCTTGGAGTGCATGAGGTATAAGGCATGAAGCATTTCGCCAAGTTCTTTCTTTTTATAAAATATTGCGTAAGGCTTGAGTTTGCTGTCCTCCTGCCCTTTTAAACTAGAGGCTTATCTAATGAGTTAGGACCATCTTCAGCTATGCCGTTCTCCACTCACTGCCTCTCACTCCTGCCCGCCCTCCCTACGCTTTCATCTTTCATTTCTGCCTCAAGTTTAACTCTTTGTGTGACTTCACAATCTCCAGCTATTCATCCATTCTTGGCTTCATAGCCTTGGCCTCTAGATGACTGGTCAGTTAGTCATCAACACCTGCCATGCCGAAGAGTACAGAGAACTGGTCTAGGCCTGCCGGTGCTGCCACCTATGATTGCATAACTCTATGTTGTTGGTATTGTTTTTATGTAGTTGTGAAGCTCCTGGGTGATCATTGGTAAAGCGTAATCGGTTTGCTATGTTGCAGTGTCCAAAAACCAATGTGGGAAAAATAACTAGTACATATTATCATCTTCCATTCGACTGTCTACCCAAGGAAACAAGAACACAAGACACACAAATAACTTGCACTTCACTATGGGTCCAAAGAAACCTTGATGTGCTAGGCATCAGACAGATGCTCAGACATGCCCAATGACTGACTCTCTGACAGCAGCGAATGATCAATATAATATATGTTTGCGGTTATAAAATAATGGAAGGACTTTTGTATTATGGTATTTAGAAAATTCTTGGCTTACCTAAATATCCTCAGAATAAAAGTGTTGTGACAGCTCAGATCACCGTGCAATCCTTTGTGGAACCTTGTTCACAAATTTGAGTTTAGAGACATAAAGGCTAGTAGATCACCCACTTAATTTAACAAGAAATACTAAAACATTATTTAAAAAATTTCTACTGTATGTTAGTATCGTGGTTATCTAAGGAAAACACTTATAGTTTCGTTTTGTGATGTGATCCTTATTAAATGGCTCTAACTTGGTTTTGTGACACTCTAAAATGATAATTAATTGACAACTGTTTCCTCATTGACTGTGCGATTAGACGGTTCAGGTATAAATGTATTGAGCATCTTCCAAGGATCTGTGCCAAGTCTAGCTTGTTTCCTTGATCTCAGAGTATTAGGAAAGAGAACTTCTGTCAGCTACCACCTTGCCACAGATTCAGCTACATGCTTGAGCTGTACATCAAAGATCTGGACATGCAGAAGCTGAAAAGCTAGTCCAAGCCATCCTACAATCTGAATTGAACTGTGATCCCAATTTGTTTTAGCATGCTATCATTCCAGTCTTTGTGAAAAGACCTCAGCTTCAACAATAAACTTCAGGGAATATACTTAAGGGCCACCGTCAAGAAATGGTTGATTAGGAGGTGGAAGAGGATCTTATTCTGCAGTGAGTCAGCATGAAGTATGCTCCACTAGAGCAGTGACTTTTATAGGCAGGATGGGCCTAGTGTCCAGGATTACAAGCCTGAGTAATTTGCCTCCTCTAAGTGTATACATGATGGCATTTTATAGTGACAGGCTGGGCCATTAACTAGTATGACCTACAAAATAGAGACTGTGGTCAAAAGACAGTCTTGTTATAAGAGGTTACTGGATACCAGTAGTCATGAGATGACACTTGAGATGTGAGCTTCTGTGATGACTATTTAGACACAGCATGTAATCACGAGTCTACGCTGAGCAAAGGCCGAGACCAGATGCTTCAAGTTGGGGAATAGATGCACATTCTGACCTGCTGCACTTGGCAGTGCTGAGAGATCTGGTCCACACAGCTATGCAGCATGGGCCCTTAGGGTAGGGGCAAATGCCCAATGCAGACATGGCCGAATGAATGCTGCATCCTGGCACCATGAATGGGATTGAGCCTGGAAAGCCCAGCATTAAGGCAGGTACCACAAGTCGGTGTCTTTGGGAATTTACTTTTTGCCTGGCCGATGAATGTGTGGTCTATTTTCTCTTTGTAAGAACACGTCCTGACAGCCTCTGAAGTGAGGGCAGAGGGCTCTAGAACAAAATAGCACAAGGACTCATTGTAATCATCTGAGGGTCATGTGTTTAATCCATCGGACTTCAGGGCTTAGGTGACTTGTCAGTAAAGTTCACAGAGGAGGAGTTAGTTCTTAGGAGAGTGATTTCAGATGAGACCAAGGAAGTAGGTAGGATGGACAGGGCCCTTGTAGATTCTGACAGCCTCCTGGTAGAAGGAAAACTAATCTTCTGTTTCTAAGGAACATTTTAAACAGAGATATTTTAAGTCCAAGTTAGATTCCTAAACCAAGGACAATGTTTTGTATTCAGTGCTGGGAAGGGAGATTCTGTCAGTGGTACAAGGTCATATTTCTCTGTTTAGAACAACGATATTGCTTCCAGAAATGAAGGATATGGAATTCAAATATCATTCTAACAATGAAAACACAGTCTAAGAGTGTTAGTTTATATGTAAATCAGTGTGAGATCAAAATTCTACTGACCTGTTTTGAATAAGATGTGGGGTGTGTGTATGTGTGTGTGTATCTGTGTATGTATATGAACACACACACACATTTATATACATATATAATGTTAGGGAGAAAATTGTCTTTCACATATACATGAAAGAGAGAGAAATTTTATATCTATGAGGAAGAGAAATTATAACTGCTGTGACATTCTATAAAAATGAAATATTTCATCTAATGCTATTGGGTTTATATATCAGAAACACAATGTTTATAAAAGTACTTGGTTTGTTCATGTTTGTTTGTGTGTTGTGCTTACATTAATATATGTGTGTTTACACATATGGGAGGACATATGTCTGTACAGGTGTACATATGTGTACACAGGGTGTGGAGGCCTGAGGTTGCCTCCACTTGTCTTCCTCTTACATATTGACATATGGTCTCCCTGACCCTGTGGCTTCCAGGCCAGCTCTGGGGACTCTCCATCTGTACTTCCCCTACTGAGGCCACAAGTGATCCCCATGTCCACCCACCTTTTTATGTGAGTTATGGGGTTCTGAGTGTTCATCCTGACATCCACAGCAATCGCTTTATGCACCTGTCTCTCCAGTTCTAGGAATACTGCTTCAAAAATTAACTTGACTTCTCTCCTCTAAGCTAAAGCTGTTTAACAAAACAGGACGCAATTTCAGGGTACTTTGGTTGTTACTAACGGTGTGAATAGATTATAGTATAGAAGATGATTTATTTAACATTTGAGCTTTTCATTCCCAGATATAACATAGTCTGCACCTTTGATAACAGGATTTTCTCCAGTAATATATTGCACTTTGAATATGTATTTTCCTTTTTATCCAACAAGGTAGAGGGAAACTGCTGAAGTTGTTTTGAGATGTTTACTGAGTGACTCCAACTTCCTATCTCTTCATTTGATCATATACCTTCCCCAGACCCCACATATGAGTCATTTGAAACTTCATCAGCTACCACAATTTCTTTGGAAGAGCAGATGTTTTATTGTTCTATAAGTAAAACCTTAAAAGCAGTTTTAGTCAACGTAAAACATTTCCAGAAAAAAGGGGCTGAGAAAAATTTCCTATCATTTCAAATAGGTATGTGGTATAAAGTCCAGTTTTGATGAGGCCACTCAAACTTTACAGGAATTCGAAGGATTGCTACTTAACGTTATATGCAGTAGTAACAAATAAGTCTTCGTTTGAACTTCTCATGTTGCCATTGCAATTCCTCTGGCTTTGTGCACCCCTTTCCAGGGCTGAGCAGTCAACGTGGTGCCGTATCTAATCCGCATCAGTCTGGTTTAAGGCAGAAAGGAAATAAAGCACCTGCAGACCTTGGCAAAGGGCCCGTGGCTAGAACCTCTAGCTCTAGAGAGACTGAGAAGGGAAACTTTAGCTTTGACAGTTCCTGTTCCATTCAAGGGACAGGCAAGTGACAGGGGCCTTAGGTGTGGGGAACTCAATCTCTATCATCTGTAGAAGGTGAGTGCATACTTTGCCTACCTTATTATCTTTTTACAAATTTGCAGCGTCTACTTGAACAGTAAAGTAATTTAGCCTCTCCTGACAAACTTGGCATATTTTCTTCTCCTTAAATTTATAGGATCTTTTTTTCTGGTTTTAAAGCGGAGCAAAATTGGAAGCCACTGCACTCAGAGCTAATATGAAGCAATGCAGTCTATTTTAACAGGTCGCTGAATCCGGCATACATTTAATGCTGGGTACATGCCATCCAACAAAAGTGAAATGAAGGATGATTTTCTCTTAAATAGGCTTTATCAGATTTTAAAGCTCTAACAGAATGTTTAGAGCATTGCTTTTTCAGGCTCAGGAAATCTGTACACTCACTCAGAGAATATCTCCCGTGAACTTTAATCCCAAGAAAATACCATTTATAAGGTAATAGCAACACAAGTGGAGTAGTTACTCTTGCTTGCCTTAAAAAATGATGTCATCCAAAATAATATGCTATTTTTAATAATCTAAGTAACAGGACAAGTCTTAAAAATAGTGAGGTTTTGAAAAGCAACCATCCTGGAAAAAATGTATTTCACTTTTAATAAAGAATTTGCCGAGCAATTATTTCAGGTTTATATAGTATATGATCTTTTATAACCAATCTATTTTAATATATTAGTTACAATTCGTAATCCTTTGTGTCAGAGAATACCAATTTCTGGTGTGGATTTGATTAAGAAATGCCGATTTTATTAAATATACAATATATCACCATACCAAATATTGCATGAATTCTAGTTAGTATGTAATGAAAACCTGGAGCCAGATATTGGGGAAAAGCTGGAATATCAAAGAGAGAGACCACAGTCAATTCTCATCCAAACGCACAGAGAAAATGCTATCTTCAAGGGTGTTCAGCCTAATTGGCTGCTTCTACAGAATGAATGAATCTCTGCCTTCTCCTCCTTAAATATCTTCCCTACCCGCTGTTTTACTTCCTGGTTCAACTCTGTATGATAGTTCTAGAGTTAGGAATGAAGGTGTAAGCTACTACTGCTTGGCTGTTAGGCGTTAAACTCACAGAAATACTGAAAAAATCTCTGTCTCTGGAGTGGTGGAAATAAAGGCATGAGTCACCACTCTCTGACCTTCATGGCTTGACTGTGGGTGATTCTGTTCTCTGATATTCCAGGCTGATTTTATTAAATATATTACCACACTTGTGCCCTGTGACTGCACTCTTAATAACTACTTACTTTTACTCTAACAAAACAAGGAAAGGACTGGAATATTATTCAGTAGAAATCTAGGGTAAAATATGGTCAATAAACATTAGTCAGAACTAAAAGGAAATGAGTCATTCAGATATTAAAAGTAATGGTGGAATCAAACATGTATTACAAAGAAAATAAGCCAATCATTGATGCCGATGATTCCAAGGATGTTGTTTTCTGAACAGAGCAACAGAAAAAGCAGTTAAAGCAATGTTAGGTTTGGGTTTGGGGAAAGGCCGAGCTAATTGGCACAGCAGAGGGGATCCTGGGATCAGAAGAAATACTTACATATAGGGGTAAACACACACTATTGTACATTGGTCAGAAGCCATGGAATAGTCACAGTGGGAACCTAATGTGAACCATAGACTTTAGGTGCTAATGGAATCACTGTAGGCTCATCTCTTGTAATGAACATGTCTCTCTGCACGGGGTTGATCTGGCAGAGGTTGTGTGCTTATTTGTCTGGCGGACATATGGGGACTCTGTACTTTTTTGCTTAGTATACTATGACCATAAAACTGCTAAAAAAAAAAAAAAAAAAAACTCCATAAAGCATTGAAAATAGTTTCTCTTTATATAAAATAATCTCACATCAGCTGAGAAAGGGCTGTCATTCACACTATTTCCTATCAAAGTATCTGCCTCCTGGTTAATGAGCTTATGCTCTGTATACAAAGGTTGCCATCTTCGCTTGCAGGTTCACATAAATAGAAGCAGGCATGGCAGTGCACACCTGTAGGCCCAGCACATGGGATTGGAAGCAGGAGGTTCACAGATTAAGAAGCAGGCCTTATATAACATAGAATACACCATGACCTCATCTTGAGAAACACTACCACATCCATGCATACAAACAGAATCACAACAAAATTTAATTTAGAAAGAAGAATATGTAATGAGACATTTCTCATAGGATATTTTTATGCTTTGATTATTTTGATTCTATCATATAAACCAAATATACTTGTATAAACCTGTTTATCACTAGAAATAATTTTAATTAGATACTAAAACAAAGCAAATGTTTTTGTTTTTTAAAAAATATGAAGTCATAAAAGATAATCTTTGCATTAAAAAAAAAGAGAGAAAGAGCCCTACCATTGATCAACATCCCTGGCCTAAATATTTCAGTCTTGCAAATAATCATTTACCCTTACTGGAAAAAAAAATAGATTACTGTCTTGATGGTTGAATAATGGCATGCATGTTTAAAATGGCTGAGCTTATATTTATGTGTGTATGTTTCAGTATGGATGCGTATGTGAGTGAAGGTGTTTATGCACATTCATGGGGAGGACAAGGGTTCACATTGGGTGTCTTCCTAGATCACGCTCTTTATCTTTTCTAACAGACTTCCCCATTTAAACTGGAACTCACAAATTGGTTGGACCAAGCTGACAAGCTCCTGGGATGTCCCTGTCTTCTCATATTCCAACCTCCAACCCTCATACTAGGGTTACAAACACTCATGATCTGAACCCAGGCCTTTATACTTGCTCAGCAGGCACACTAGTAATTGCACTATCCTCCTAACGCTAAACTTACATCTGTATTACAAATAATTATCTTTTTCTATGAAAATAGTAACTAAGCTTTTAGATTTTAGAATTGAAAAGGAGCACCAGGAGTACCAGCAGAGGATAGCATTTTCTGTGGATTGGTAAAAGAAAGATCTGTACTTACTGATGGTTTCTGACTTGCTTTTGGTTTAAGAAACAGATAATGGAGACCAATTGGTATCATGGCACACAAAAGACCCTACTCCGGCCTTACATTGACTACAGAGGTTCTAGCTTGGCAAATCTAATGAGCACAGTTTTAGTGTTAATTAAAAACCAGCTAGATAAAAAGGCCCAAATTCCTGAGGGTGAACCTTTAAGCACAAATGGCAACCTTTGTATACAGGGCGTAAGCTCATTAACCAGGAAGCAGATACTTTGATAGGAAATAGTGTGAATGATAGCCCTTTCTCAGCTGATGTGAGGTTATTTTATATAAAGAAACTGTTTTTGAAAACTGTACTTTTCTCCAGAAAAAAAAAATGACTAGACATACATACACAAACAAGATGGTTGCCAATCTCTAATTTGAAAGCAACAAATTATTACCCTTTGAATATACTTGAAAATTATATATTCTCAGGTTCTTTATTCTCTCTCTGTGTGTGTGTGTGTGTGTGGTTTTGCTGTTGCTTTTTTTTTGCTTGTTTATTTATTTTGTTTTGTTTATTCCTTAAATGCTCTTAAGTTTTTATAAAATAGCATTAGAATTTTATCACAAAGAAAACCCTTAAGTGTGAATGGCCTTTTCCCCGCCTCTGTAAACATTGGCATTCTTTTTAGGAGATGGACATATTGCTTAGAAAACGCCAGTCAATTTGTCCTTCATAAGTAGTGATTACTAAAATTTTCTCTCTCCCTCCCCCTCCCTCTCTCTGTCTCCTGGCTTTATCAGACATTTTCTTCCTAAAGAAACTGCCACTGCCAACTGCTCTCATTTCCTAGGGGAATTCACGGTAACCCATTAAGACTTATGCAGTAGCATTAAATAATTACTTCTTTATATATCTCCTGCTGCCTTTTAAAATAAAGTATATTAAAGTTGGCTGGGAATATAGTCAGGATATAGAAACCTGAAGAAAATTCATATACACACAAGTCAACTAACTTGTGCAAAGGCAGCCCCAGTATCCGGTAATAAACAAATTGTGCCCATAGCAACAGAAAGAGGAAGTAGAGTTCTGTAGAAAAAGTAAAGGAAAACTAGTAGATGTTGGCTTGATGGTGGTGATAAACCTCAGGAAATACCATCGTTGAAAGGAACTGTACCACACTAGGCAGTCAGCAGCTTGGCAGGAGGAGACGAATTCCTGTTCTTCTTTAAATCGATTGCCAGGCCTGTTCGTGTAGACTGGAGCCATTTCATGTGTCTAAGGAGCACAAAGTCGGGCCGAGAGAATTTTTAATGTAGAACCAAGAGCTAAAATGGAGGGAAGGGTATATCCTGAGACTTGAAAGCTTAGGTACTGGAAGGGGAGGGTTGAGGTACAAGGCTTCTTCCTCCAGCCTCAGCTTGCAAGCTGATGTGGTATGGTATATTATGATGCCTGTCTAGAAAGTGCCTCCTTCTATGTGGGGAGCCGCTGGAGAGCCCAGCATTTGCAGAGGTTTGGAAGTGGCTTTGGATGAGTGTCAGGGTTCACAGCTTCCCCACAGGGTGTGGTGAGACTTCCATGTGCCAAATTCAGTCAAGTGCCTCTCACAGTTCAGTGTGGTAGGTGTGTGACAAGGCTTATTCACTTCCTTCTTCACAGCTCTCCGGCTCTAAAACCCACAGTGATGACGGTTCTTACGGTTTTATTTGTAGAACAGACTGTTTAAAACCCTAAATGCTATCTAAACTGTGAAAGCGCTACTCATCCACAGAAAAGAGAAGTGCCCAGAAGTCTGTGCACAATAGTGCACACATGCTGGATCTTTAGGACTTTGCTAATTTATAGCAAAAGGAGCCCACAGTAGGACCAGAGCAGTCTGCAATTCTGGTACTGTGCACTAGCCTAGACTAGGAGCAGATGAAAGTTACTTCTTGAACTGTGGAAATGTATATGCCCAGAGACTCATGAACAGACCCTGTGTCTATAAACCTGAGGACACAGTGTAAACTGGTAGTGCTGGCGTGGGTGCAGGTACAGATGTGTGGAAAGGTACGTGTACATGCAGGTGCACACAACAGCACTTGTATTATAGGTGTACATGTATGTGGCAGTGCGTGTGTTTGGGTAAGAATGTTCTTGTGGAGGCCAGATCTCATCCACCTGTACTGCCTTCTAGAATCCCTTAACCTTGCTTTGTGTTGTGAGATGGGATGTCTCATTGGTCTAGAGCTCACCCATTTGGTTAAGTCTGGCCAGTCAGCCAGCTCCAAGGATCCCTCAATCTATCCCTTGAGATTACAAGTATGCACCACATGCCTGACTTTTTCTGTGGATGCTGGAAAGTAAACTTGGACCCTCATGATTCTGTGACAAGCACTTTACTGAGCCATCTATCCAGCCCTGGAATAGTACGTTTAAGTGACTTACATCAAAGCCTTTGTTCCCGTTTAGTGTGTTCCCATCATTTCTAGGTTCTCTGGACCAGATCATTGTATCTTATCCAATCCTTTGATTTTAGTCTCTCTCTTGACCCAAAGTCAGGCAAGGGTAACATGCCTGGGATCATGTAGACGTTGTTGAACGTTGTCTATCTTCTCCCCATGACCTCTGTGAAATACAGCATTCCCCGTGACATTAAATTCTGATAAACAAAAATTTACTTTTTAGTGTGACATGTGCAAATTTGCCTTGTAGTTTACTCTGTTTTCTCGCTCTGGCAAACCTCTTCTGTCTCCTTTACAATTCTTGTCCTGGCATTACTGGGAACTCACTACATTGAATTGCCATTGAAATATTGGGAAACAGAACCTTGGAAATAGAAAATTTAAGTAGCCTTAGGGAACGGACAAGACAGCTAATGTATTTCAGAAATTCAAAGAGAAATTCGACACAGCATATGAATAAGTGTTTTAACTTAACGCAGGGTAAAATTGGAAACTGTCTTGGCCAGGAGGGGGTTTCTTCTTTATAGCACTGATTGCCAGACAGTGACTAGGGTGGGAATGTCTCTAGTGGGAAGCTTTCTCAAGACTCATAGGTGGGTGCTGTTAAATGAGGGTGCTGAAATGCTTCTGAGTGTAACCATGATAGACTCCAGGCCTGCAGTCACAGAGTGCAGAGTCATACCACGGTCTGCATTCTGTCACCTCTACGTGACACTGACCTCTTTTTTTTTTCTGTCCCATTAATTTACTTCTCCTTCAATTGCCCTGATGGCCCTGGCTCTGAGTTTCCTAAGTGCCTGCCTCACAGTGTTCTCTCTTATCTCTGCCCAGCTCCAGAAGCCTGGGAGGAGAGCCTGCCCAGGGAATGGGCTACTTGTCCGCTCATTTCTACTTCTGACCTCCTGACTGTGCTGTCAAGGAGATTCATATCACACCCCCACCCTGGTATGTAAAGTTCAGTCTCAGATCCACAGTAAAATAGAGCCGAAAGTATAAAGGTGTTCATTTTGACCTCTCCTACAGTCAACACCTTATACCACAGCTTGTTGTAACTGATTCTTCATTGGGTTGGTTTGTTTGCGTGTTTGTTTTTATTTCCAGAGTTTCTCTCTGTAGCCAGGCTGGTCCCAACCTGCCATCCTACTGCCTCAGCCTCCCAGGCCTTATCATTTCATGCTTTCACCACAACTCCAAGCCAGGATCATCACGCTCTTTGAAGAATGAGAAAGTTGAAAGGTTAGCCCCTTACACATCAGGGTGCATGCTCCCTGATGAGCAGCTCTGGGTTTATCTGGGAAGGCTCTGCTTCCCAGGGCCCCTCCTGGGTGATAGGTCTTGGCTGGGCTATGAAGGGGGCTGAAAGATAAGCAAAGAGAGGGTTGGCTAGATTGCTGCTCCTGGCTTCCTTATCTGGAAATCCCTTTCTGTGGGATGAGTAGAGAGAAGCTATGCACTAAGCTCCCTGGTTACCTTATGACTGGTCCCTTTCACTTTTCTTGTCTCGTTTTCACCAGAGATTGAGAAGAGGTTGACATGATGGCATAAAGATGCTTTCTGTTGAACATTCTATATGTTATTTTTATATGTCAGTCAAGCCATTTCTGGCAAAGTTTGAGAAAAGCTACAGTCCTGATTTTATTTTACTCTCGTTTTTTTCCTGGCAAGATTTTAAGTTATGTTTTTATTCAGAGAATGGAGCCTAAGCATAATGTAAAATGGGGCTTGGAAAATAGCTCCGTTCACAAAGGCCTGCTGTGCAATCATGAGGACTTGAGTTCTGTCTTCAGAAGGCTCACTATAAAAGGGTGAAGTGATAGTTTGCATTTATAATCCCTACATTGAGGAAGTGGAGCAAAAGGTCCTGGGGCTCCCTGGCCAGCCAGCCTGACCTACTCAGTGAACTTCAGGTCCCAGAGAGGGACCCTGTCTCAAAAAAACAGCACTCATGGTTATCATATGGTTTCCACTTGCATGTGCCTACAGTTACTCTCATAGGCTCATACCTGCCTCACCACCAGCACACACTGACACATAGTTTTAGCTGTAACAACTGGTAAGTTAAATAGATCTCTTACCTTAAACCTCCCCTCAGCCACAGCCCTTGGTAGTTTCTAGAACAACAGAAAAAAACGGGAATATCACCAGACTACAAAACATCTCTTTGGTGCCACACAGTCAGCTGCCTCACAAGTCAGTAAGGGTGGCTTTGTGTCTTGGCTCCCAGGCTGCTCTTCATTCACATTAGCTCAAGAGCCCACGGACATAAAACTCAGAATTTTACACATCTAATTGTTTTTTAAATAGACTGAACAATTTTAGCCACTGGGGCCTACTTGCTGTACATAGTCCATGAAACTTTAGCCAACATCTGTTGGCTGCTGATAGATAGTAGCTACCACCTTCCTTGAGTTTTCTTGCCCAGAGACCCCTGCCCTTCTAATGGGTTCCTTTTGCCCCAAGCTCCAGACCTAGCCTTCCCTCAGACCCTTCTCCTCAAGAAGTTCTCTTACACTCTGTTTTGTATGATGACTTTCTGCCCTGAGCCTCTGGGTGACCTCATACTATGAGACTTATTCTCTCCAGAAACACATCTAAGTCCCCATGCTCCCTTACCCAGCTGGTGTTCATACCCTCCTTTTAGATGAGCAGCCAGAACTCCTCTTAGAACACATGCCCTTCACAGATTTACTCAAGGAAACAAGTAGATCGGACTTCAAAACTGGAGACGGCTCATCACCCTACTCTAGAAAGGAACATTCCATTGTTTGTCATTCCTTCTGTATCCTTTCGGATAGCAAATTATCACATGCACATTTAAATGTTTATATTTATAGAAAACTCAGGTCCAGTACATATTTGCCTTGTTCATGTATATTTGTCCTTTCTGTTTGGGTACTAGGAAAAATGATGATGAAACTTTGAGATTCCAAAGATCAATGACATGTGTCTCTTTTTAATACAAATGACTGTAATGCTTAAAATGCACCAAACATTCACAGTATGATGGGCTGCATGTTCTTTACATGCGTAATTGTATTTAATCATTACAACCAATGAAGTTTACTTTTGTTCTTTTATATCTGATGGATGCAGAAAGTGGGATCATAGAGGTGAGTTGCCTCACTAGAGGTACATCCATGTTGTCAAAGCTGGCATCAGAATCTAGTCTGTGAGGTGCCTATGACCTGCCCTCATGTATCCCTCCTAAAAATAACAATGTGGTGTTCTGTGAGGACACCCAGGGAAGTAAGCAAACAGCCTGATTACACAAAAAGCCACACTGCAGAGAAGAGAGGAAGATATTTTGTCACCATTCAGGAATCAACAGCATCCTTTGTAAGTCTGTAATTGCTCTGCACACAGCTATACCACATAGGACTGAGCACTTACTTCATTTCTGCCTTTCAGCCTTCTCTTCCCTTTCTCTCCAGACTCTTATTTTCTTCACGACTTTGAATGCTTTGTGACCCCATTTTACGCTTTTTCTTTACGGATTTGTACATCACTGCTTCTACAACAGCAGCTGGCCTCTAGATTCTCTTGAATATCTCCCCAAGTATCCCAGATAGATATGGTCAGGCCATCCTGACTCCACTCATGAGTATCGAGAGTGACTTACAAGAGTACCTCACTTCAGAAGCTTATGCTTCCTCCAGTTTTCTCTCTGTAAAACATGTACGAGGCCATGGATCACAGGGTGTGCCAGAATCAACCACAATTTACAAAGGGGTGCCAGGTGCAGTGGCATATCAGCAGCAGGTGAATCTCTGTGAGCTAGGCCTGGTCTACATAGTGAGTTCTAAACCAGCTGAAGCAACATTATTAGGTGCTGTCTCAAACAACACAAACCAATGCACAAAATAAAGGGAACTTTAAATGGAATTGAAATTCCAAGCATTCTAAAGACAACCCAGAGTCTGCATAAGTCTGACTGGCCAAAATGGTGAGATTTTTGAAAAGATGGCTTTAATATGCCTCTCATGCAAATCTTAAGATTATATAAAAAACAATTATTTGCTAAGATAGTTCCACTAACAGAAATACAGCTATGAAATCTATCTATTGTTTAGGGGAAATACAAGCATATTTATTGTCTTTCCACTGTCCTTGGAAAGACATAGCCTTTAAAACAAATTATTAAGCTATAGTGTTGTACATGACATTTTATTAGTCTTATTGTTCTGTATTTATAAGCTTTTATTGAGGATGTATATGGGACTGTTAAACCTGCACACATCTGTTAGATTTTTAGGAGAGATAGACTTGTCTGCTTCTCTTTGAATCCTTTAACATCTTATTATTCATGGAGTAACAGACACTCAATAAATGACATTGCCTAATTACTCAGCCCTGGTGTCAACTGTAAAGAATAGTACAAACTGAGAAGTCCTTTCTCTGAGCGCAGCGTCAAGGAGAAGAAAATGCCTTTTGCATATCTTACGCTTCAATTCCTTCCTTTCTGGGTCAGGAAAATGGATTGCTATTGTGAAGTTTTGTGTCCTTCCTTTGTTTCTATCCATACACTGTGTTAGCTCTACTCAATTCCACTGGAAATTCAAGTCTGATTTGCTTTCCATTCCCCTCGTGAGGGTCTCAGCACTGCATTTGAAGACCTAATCGACCTCTGCTTTAGCCCAGTTTTAATCTTTCCTCTTGGAAGGGCAAGCTGTAGAGCCCTAATTAAGTATATCAAAAGCTACAAAGCAAAGAAGAGCCTGTTACGAGGGGGACCAGTCTTCAGTCCTATCCATGGACTTCTCCGGTGACTGTTACATTTTAGAAGTGACCTTCTTGTCTTCTCAGTGTACTGTCAGCTGTCACAGTGAGTCGGGAGAGATTGAATGTCTTTGTCCCATGGTCCCACAGCTGGCTGTGGCAGGGCTGTAGAATGACATGTATTTCTGTGTTTTCAAATATCTGTATAAGTCATAAATCTGAAATAACGAATTGATTTTATGTATGACTTGTGAATCCAGTAGCATTCCAGTAGTCATGCTATACGTGCACACATTCTGTCACATATCTTTTAGATGGATGGATGGATGGATGGATGGATGGATGGATGGATAGATAGATAGATAGATAGATAGATAGATAGATAGATAGATAGATAACAGTTATGGAGATTGTGTGATAATGTACACTGTATAAATGATAATCCTTCAGGGCAATGCCTTATGTAGTCAACAGGCCTCAAACTTATTATGTAACCAGGCATGGCTTGGAACTTCTAACCCTCCTACCTGTACCTCTTGGTTGATAGGATTTCAGATACATAGCACCATGCCTTATTTTTGATAATTTTTGACAGGGCAATACCTTCTGTGGAAAGCTACCTGCTATTTTTAAGCTATTAATAATATATATCACTAGTTTCCATTCAGATTCAAAGCCAAAACAATAACTATAATGTGTTTTTGTTTTATATGATGAGTATATTCTAAAATTCTTGGAAATTTAAAACATGTTAGGAAATTTACAGGAATGAAGAGTTTCATAAACGCAGTGTGTTTGATGGAGGGTGGGTGTCAAAGCAAGTGAAACTTGGATCCAATCTCAAGGGGGTTTGTGAATTTCATATAGCTGTTCTTTCCAAAGCTCATTGGTTTCTATTTTCTATGATATGAACACAGTTGGCTTTCAATATAGGCTTAACTGATATGGTAATGTCTTTTGGTATGCTCTGAAATAAAGGAACTGTTTTGACCTATGGTGGGTACCATAGGTGGAAAAATTAGAGCATAGATAGGAGAAAAAAGATGGAGTCAGAAGAGACACAATCCAGCCACCCAGCAAAAAACATGTAACAAAATAGGTAAGCCATGAGCCATGTGGCAGGACAGATTAATGGAAATGGGTTGAATTAAGATAAAAGAGCTAGCTAGCAATGTGCCTGAGCCATAGGCCAAACAGCATAAAATTAACATAAGAGTCTGTGTGTTTCTTTGGGACTTTGGAATTGCTGGTCCAGATAAGTAGCAGGCAGATCCAAACTGTGAAGCTAGGCCAGCCAAAAACCTCATGTTACACTTAACGTTTATAAACACATAACTACATGTCATTTGTCAAACACTATGCTCCCTGCAAAGATACAGGTTTCTGGAACCCTACCACAAACCCTGTGAGAAATTGTGATCCTGATCATTCAGAGAAGGAAAGGTGGTTTCAACAGAAACCAACTCATTCATGCAAGCATGACCAACCAGTTGGCATGACAGTCAGGAGAAGCCCAGTTACCTGATCTCAAGTCTATTGCACTTTTCAATAAAGTTAGCCTATACAAGAAAAACCTTGAAAACATTACCCTATACACATTTTCTGATTACTGGAAATCCAGGCTGGTGCTTGAAAGGAAGATATTCTGTTATAGACTTATTAGAGTGAGGTGGTGACATGTGCAGGTTTCTGCCTTCAGGCTTTGGAGCTGAGCCAGTGTGAGCATGCAAGCTGAATCCCTGGCTATAATGTCATGACTCCGAGTCAAGTTTATTTGGTTTTAAGTTCTGAGCTTCAGTCTCCTCATCTACCAAACCAATATGATTTGAAGATAAATTTTAAAGGGTTCTGGAAACACTGGAGCACTGTGCAGAAGGAAAACAGTTAGCCAGAGTCCCCAAAAGAGAGTATAAATTCTTTGTAGCTTTTAGTAGTAACATGGGTGAGAATGGAAAGGAAGATAGAAGACAGTTAAATGAAGGTTCTCATTATTGTGTTCAGAGACGTGTATAGGCTGTTTTGAGTCAGGTTGATCTTGCTGAAGACCTTTCTATGATAACTAGCCCTTGAATAGTATCAATTTTATGTGATACTTCGCAAAAGCATCTTTAGATTTATTCATTTTATGTGTGTATTTTTCCGGAATGTATATGTATGTGCATCATGCTCATGCCTAGTGTTAAAGAAGATCCAGAGAAGGCATCATGTCCCCTGGAAGTAAAGCTGTGAATAGTTGTGATCCATTGTGTTGTTAGTGGGAGCCAAGCCTGGGTTCTCTGCAAAAGTAGTAAGCGCTCTTGACTGATAAGCTGTCTCTGTAACTCAATATATGATGTTTTTTAATGGTTCTATAAAATACAGGGCCAGATGAGAACATTTTCATATCATATCCATAATTTGATGACTGTTACTATAAGTTAGTGTCATGCTTAAGCATGATTTTAATTCTTTTAAAACGCTATGTAGAAATTTTAGAGGCTGAGTCAAGATTATAAATTCAGACTGGGCTACATGGTGAGTTTAAGTTCAGTTCCGGCAATTTATTGAGATCCTGTCTCAAAATAATCTAATGATCTAAAGAAGTGGGTCATGGCAGAGTACTTGTCTATTGTGTAAGAGATTCTGTGTTCAATTTTTAGTCCTTAAAATAGTAATCATTACACATAGTCTTTGATTCATAAAACTTTTTTATTCAACTAATTTGTGGACAGCTGGTTGCATTTTAAAAATATTATTGGTCTCTAATTTGAGAATAGATAGAATCCATCTCCAGTTAACATGTGTACACAAATACATACTTTATTAACAACTTATTTTAACACATGGAAGGTTTTCAAACTCCTGGCAGAACTATAGCATTTCTTTTTCCTGTACTTATTTCAAAATACCTTTTCATATTTCTTGGTGAAAAAACACTTAAGCATTTAAAGTAATAACTTTGAATATTTATCTATGTAAACAAAATAAGGAGGACCTTGTGCAAAAATATGAATTCAAAGTTTCCAGATTTAATTTTTTTATGTAAATGAAATAGATAAATTTAGGAATGATTCATCATTTTAGGATACACTAAATTTCTGTTGTTGGGGACTGGCTTTTGAATATGATCAACATATGTATATGTATGTATATAGTATACATACCAATAAATAGGATTAAATAGGTTTCAAGAAGGAAAACATATTTGTAAGCATAAAGAAGCAATGCATATTTGTCCTGGTTTACACAGCCATCACTCT